>JAOPSE010000003.1:107470719-108193622 GCA_029449295.1 Zea luxurians | reverse complement strand
GGAAAATGTAGGAGGAGCTAGTAGAAGCCACGTTTTTGGTGCTCTGTCTCTCAACAAGAAAACAACTCTAGCTCTCGGGCTCTCGACGAGAAGCCATTTTTATGGCTGTTTGGCAGGGCTTTACGATGAGCCAGATCCGAATCCGTCCAAAGAGCCATGCCAAATGACTCTTAGTGTTAAGGAACGATCGTACGTACATTGTTGTTAGAGGGTCCGACCTAAGAGGTAGCCTTGATATGCCCTGACTACCCTAGAATTTGATTAAAAAACAAACTGCCATTCAACGTTTAGATCCAAAGAATTAAACCTACCCAATTTGAAACCTAATTTGATGAGTTAAATGTGTCACGAGACATTTTGGTTGTATTCAGCTTATGTACCAAATTAATAAAAAATATATGAGGTACTGAATTATACATAACATCATATATCAATTTTTTTTGTCTTCAACTATTCTCGATTTAAATCCTGAGTCCGCCCGCATGTCGTGCAAATGTATGCAAACAACTCGTTTCCAAATAGGTGGAGGCACGTGCAGCAGGAGTGCATCCAGTGGAGAATTTGATCCACTAGAAATGGTCGCACCCTATCGGGCGCTATACTGACCGCTTATACAGACCATTGATGTTAGATAGCATTAGTGCTCTTGTAACATGTGTCAGGCCATGCCTAGCAAAACAACATCACATGTTCAAGTACAAATTCATAAAATAAAGTACGAAGAATACACAACACAAATGGAAAACAAAATGACAGATAGATGTATATTGGAGTTTTGAGTATCACACAAGTCCTGGCACTCATGAGTTTCACCTACATTGCCAATGCCTTTTGCAATATATAATAAAAGTGCTTGCACAATTTTTCTGAGAAACATGGAAGCCAGAAGACAAGCACTGATATCAACATAGAAATTGAGAACTATTGGCGAGAATGCAGAAAAGTAGTATGTACGCTACACACTAACCAATGAACAACAAAGATCTAGATCTTGCTCTAGCTTTGTAGCATGGAATAGGCAAGGAGAGGAGGGCTATTGAAACCGTTGGTTCTAAGGACCACGGGCACTGAAGAAACACCCGCACCCTCCCCCTGGCCTTCTGGTGTCATTGCCGCTTATCGATATGGTCCATGGACTTATCAATATTTTCTTGATCGATACAATCGCGTCGTTGCCGCTTATCGAGTATGTGATACCGATCAATCGATTAATCACCTATTAATCGTGACTTATCGGACAATCTGAAAACTCTAGTTTGGAGGGTGCTGAAGCTGAACCGTGGACTTTTATTTTAACTAGCAGGTAGCAGCGCAAATGGAGGAGCCAGAGGCTAGAGCTCCATGCCAGAAGATTTTCTCATAAAACCGAGGTCTAGATATGGCATGTCACATCTATAGATTTCCCACAAGCATATGTCGAATATGTAGGCATCACACTTTCTATTGTATGGCTTGCCTTTAAGAACTTGTAGACACCAGCTTAAAATACCAAATAATTTCCCAAAAACACTTGTCCTGATGCAGAACAAAAATACAACAGAAGTAGGCTTTTATACAAAACTAAAACAGTAGCCTAGTATACCTCTAGGGCCATTTAGCCAATCGTCCCTGTCATGTCCTTTGGATCCTGAGCCTCAACACGAGCGACACCAAAATCAACAAGTACATCTACAGTAGACTCCATATCCTACTCCCTATTTCAAACTCATCTCTGCAAACAGTGTTATACACGCCCGCATGCTCGGCGTTGTTGGAGTTGGCCTAAGGTTTTGCCTTGGATCGAGCAACATGTTTTTAGTTTTCACTTCCCGATGACCGCAGATAGCTCAACCTAGAGATGGCCAAACGGGCCGCCCGGCCTGGCCCATCACGGGCCGCCCGGCCTGGCCCGTCCCGAGTCCGGTGAAGCCTGGCCCGTTTTGGGCCCGGTCCGCCAGGCACGATTAGAGAGCCGGGCCGTCTAAGCACGCGGGCTTAATTTCCTGTCCGAGCCCGGCCCGCAGCGGCCCTAAACGGACCGGGCCAGCCCGTTTAGCACGAAAAAAGCTGGCCAAAAAGCGGGCTATGCGGGCCGGTAAGCATGTTTTAGTGTAAAAAAGCGGGCTTAACGGGTTTAGAGGTAAACAGGTCGTGTCGGGCTAGCCCACCGTGCCTAGTTTCCTATCCAAGCCCGACCCACTTATTCGTGTCGGGCTGGCCCAGGCCCGCATAGAACTGGGCCATGCCAGGCTCGGATCGTGCCCAAACAGCGGGCTTCGTGCCGTGCTCGCGGGCCTCGTGCTTATTGGCCATCTATAGCTCAACCTGCAAAAGGATCCAATTAGATAGTTACCACACGATACAAGAAAAACAATGACCCTAGTTTTTTTGTAAAGAAGTTTTTTATATATCTTGCTTGCCCTCTTTCAAGATCTATTGCTATTTGAACAACTTTGTATGCAACCTTTTTTTGTTAAAAATGTTCTTGAGAAACCAACTATGCAAATATGCTCAGTTCCATTGCTCCAAGAACACAAAAGGTCCTTAGCTTACCAATAAAATCTTTATAAATTTGCCAAACTATTATTAAAATAGTAAGTAATTTATACTTCATAACTCTTACATCATCTAATATGGCGAAATGTCCATTAATAACAGTTTCATACTTATGCTATTTTTAGGGTCAACGGGGGGAATTACCAAATTATGATGTTTGCTGCATCTCCATTCTTCTTCGTCTTGGGTTCGTTTACAATAGCTGTGGTTCCTCAAGCTTTTCCCTAATCTGCGTTCTCCCCCTTATGACTATTTTCCATTAATTATGGAATGCATGATCTGGAGAAATGCAATTGGTATGAATCAGAAGAACATATGACGACCCTGAATCAGGAACTTGATAAATCCAAAAAGTTTAAAATCAAACATGTTCATGTGGAATTATGTTGGAGTGGAAATCATCAAAAACATCGGACATTCCGATCGATCAGGAACCCTGACGAGGATTTCCTAGCTTGGGTGACTCCTCCCGGAAGCTTGGCGGACACAAATCAGCGCAGGGGGCAAAAGATGAGTTGGAAAATAATCGGAAAGTCCATATCATTAGTGGAAAACTACAAGGGGGTAATGGTAAAAAGTCTGAAACGGATATTTTACCAATGATCGTGTCTATGGCCGCTACGGGCACATGTGTTGAATCGACGCAACCGCCACAAAACCCTAATCCTCCTGGCAGATCTAGGCTGAGTGCGATTGTTGGGCATTTCTGGGGAAAACCTCATAGATCCTATGCGAGTGTAGTCCTCCAATCGTGCTCTGGTTGTTTTTGTGGAGATGCAGAGGGGATCTGGTTGTAGAGGCGTGGTAGGGGTGCTGGACGTGGTGCTCCGAGAGAAAATGTGTGGATAAGGATTGAGGAGGAGGCGACAAAAAAAGAGAAGAATCTGATGAGCTGGGGAGCTAGAAAAGAGGTGGATAAAGACATCCCACATCCAGTTCATACGTCTCCATGGGAAAAAGGGCAACACATCTCGGATGATAAGGAAGATGAAGGTGTCTGGAAGGATAACAAGCAAGATCTAGGAGAAGAAATCAAGAAAGAAGGCAAGACAAAGAAAGAGATAACTTGTAACAATAACTTTGAAAGAGTCGGATGTGCTTTCTGTCATCTTAAGAATCATCTCACTAGAGAATGTCGTCATTGTTTTCCTTGCGAAATCTGTGGCTATGATGACCATGTTCTATTTGACTGCATGAAATGCATCCCATGGAATTTCGGTCCTGAACTATGCACTGCTCAAGTTGAGGATCAAAGCTTCTTCTTTATTGAGGAAAAGCAGATAATTGTATGATTAAGGAAAAATCTAGTACTACGGTAATTCTGTGGTTTAAGGGAATGTGGGAGAAAAACAGATTGAACAAGAATTCATGAATATTGTGGGAAAATGTGTTAGGAGATGGTCTGCCAGGCAATAGGAGAGAACAAATTCCTCATGCGGTTCCCTGATCCTAAAATTATTAATGAGCTGGGATACTTCAGACCTCTTGGAATGAGAAATGCTAAAGCTCAAATCACTATTGACCCCTGGACACCTGTTGTGAATGCAAAAGGATGCCTGAAAAGGGGGTGTGGTTTAGGATCAGAGTCATTCCTATAAAGCAGAGGTCCTTCAGTACTATTGCTAAGGTGGGAGGACTAGTGGAAAAGTTGTGGAAATAGATAATAAGACTCGGATGAGAAATGAATATGTTAGAGTCAGAATCGCTTGTAGAGATGTGAAAGTTGTTCCTAGTGTGGTAGAAAGCACTCTAGGTCTATATATCTATGATTTCTTTTTTTGAGAGAGAAGTTCAAAGAGAAGAGGATGAGGATGCCATGAGCACAGGGGGTGGAGATTGATGATATAGACTCACAGGCTGCCAAGAGAGCAAAATTTGAAAAAGGTGGTGTGAAAGGAGGAAAAAGTAAAAATGACCCCATCTTTATAACTATGGTAAAAACATAAGTGGCAAGGTTGTTGAGCATACTTAACAGAACAGACAGAGAGGTGATAAAAACAATAAAACTAATACTAGGGGAGGAAGTTTTGAGAAAAAGATAAACAAAAAGGAAAAGAAATTGGGTGGAGTCCAAGTATGGAAGCTAAAGATAAAGTGCAGATAACGGATAGTGCGGATGACGATGAAGATGACATTATGGGAGGAGATACAATCAACATGAAGATAGATATTGGGGGGTCCAGCAAGCATCAAAGTTGGAGCATGCAGGAAGTCGGTGAACATAGTGTAGCAAGTGATATGTTCAATCAGATGCCTATTATTAAAAGCTCAGTTGTGACCAAAGAAATTTCAGCTCCTGAAGATAAAGAGGAAAAATGAGGAAGTAGAAGTGATGGACACACAGGGCAGTGATGTACTGAATGTCTCTCAAGTGGAAAATGAAAAAGACCCCTGGAAGGTGAAAATATAGCTGAAACTATGCATTCTAGAAATAAAGACCTGATACAGAAGAACAATACAGAAGTAAAGCATGGGAGAAGAATGAGTGAAAGGCTCAAAAGAGATGGAGGGATTAGAATTGAAGAGAAGTGAAAGGGAATTAGGCTTACACCTATTTTCCAAATTGATTTTGGTGGTTGAATTGCCCAACACAAATAATTGGACTAACTAGTTTGCTCGAGTGTATAAGTCATACAGGTGCCAAAGGTTCACACTTAGCCAATAAAAAGATCAAGCAAAGGGTTCAACACAAAAAGCTAAAGGCATCCCGAAAGGCTCCCTGGTCTGGCGCACCGGACTGTCCGGTGTGCCACCGGACAGTGTCCGGTGCACCAGGAGACTTCGCGACGAACTCCTCAGCCTCGGGAATTTTCGGAGCCGACGCGCTATAATTCACCGGACATGTCCGGTGTACACCGGACAGTGTCCGGTGCTCCAAGAGGACGCAGCTCTAGAACTTGGCAGCCTCGGGAATTCACGACAGCTGCTCCGCTATAATTCACCGGACATGTCCGGTGTACACCGGACTGTCCGGTGTAACTGCGGGGCAACGGCTACTTCGGCGCCAACGGCTACCTGCGGACGCATTAAATGCGCGCCAGCGCGCGCAGAAGTCAGGCACGCCCATGCTGGCGCACCGGACACTCTACAGTGCATGTCCGGTGCGCCACCGGACATCCAGGCGGACCCAGAAGACAGTGCTCCAACGGTCGGAACCCAACGACTTTGGTGACGTGGCTAGGGCACCGGACATGTCCGGTGTGCACCGGACTGTCCGGTGCACCATGCGACAGACAGCCCCACCAAACGGCTAGTTTGGTGGTTGGGGCTATAAATACCCCCAACCACCCACCATTCATTGCATCCAAGTTTTCCACTTCTCAACCACTTACAAGAGCTAGGCATTCAATTCTAGACACACCAAAGAAATCAAATCCTCTCCAATTCTGCTCAAGGCTTTAGTGACTAGCGAGAGAGATTTGTCGTGTTCTTTTGAGCTCTTGCGCTTGGATTGCTTCTTTTCTTTCTCACTTGTTCTTGTGATCAAAACTCCATTGTAACCAAGGCAAGAGGCACCAATTGTGTGGTGGCCCTTGCGGGGAAGTTTTGTTCCTGGTTTTTGATTTGAGAAGAAGAAGCTCACTCGATCCGTGGATCGTTTGAGAGAGGGAAGGGTTGAAAGAGACCCGGGCTTTGTGGCCTCCTCAACGGGGAGTAGGTTTGCGAGAACCAAACCTCGGTAAAACAAATCCGCGTGTCACACTCCTCATTTGCTTGCGATTTGTTTTGCGCCCTCTCTCGCGGACTCGTTATTACTATTTCTAACTCTAACCCGGCTTGTAGTTGTGATTAACTTTGTAAATTTCAGTTTCGCCCTATTCACCCCCCTCTAGGCGACTATCAATTGGTATCAGAGCCCGGTGCTTCATTAGAGCCTAACCGCTCGAAGTGATGTCGGGAGAACTCGCCAAGAGGGAGATGGAGACCGGCGACAAGCCCGCTACAAGCCACGATTCAACTTCATCGGAAGAGTCCCGCAACAAGAGGAAGGAGAAGAAAAATTCCTCCAACAAAGGGAAGGGGAAAGAGAAGAAATCCTCTTCCCACAAGTCAGATCGGAAAGGCGACAAGCACAAGAGGATGAGGAAAGTGGTCTACTATGAGACCGACTCTTCATCACCATCGACCTCCGACTCCGATGCACCGTCCGTTACTTCTAAGCGCCAAGAGCGCAAGAAGTATAGTAAGATTCCTCTACGCTATCCCCATATTTCAAAACGTACTCCTTTACTCTCCGTTCCATTAGGCAAACCACCGGTTTTTGACGGTGAAGATTATAACATGTGGAGTGACAAAATGAGGCACCATCTAACCTCACTCCACACAAGCATATGGAATGTTGTTGAGTTTGGTGTACAGGTGCCATCCGTAGGGGATGAAGACTACGACTCGGACGAGGTGGCCCAAATCCACCACTTTAACTCTCAAGCAACCACTATACTCCTCGCCTCTTTAAGTCGAGAGGAGTATAACAAGGTGCAAGGGCTAAAAAGTGCGAAGGAGATTTGGGACGTGTTGAAGACCGCGCACGAAGGAGATGAGGTGACCAAGATCACCAAGCGGGAAACGATCGAGGGGGAGCTCGGTCGCTTCATGCTTCACCAAGGGGAGGATCCACAAGCCATGTACAACTGCTTGAAGACCTTGGTGAACCAAGTGCGCAACCTCGGGAGCGAAAAATGGGACGACCATGAGATGGTCAAGGTTATTCTTAGATCCATCGTATTTCTTAACCCTACACAAGTTCAATTAATTCGAGGTGATCCTAGATATAAGCTAATGTCTCCCGAGGAAGTTATAGGAAAATTTGTGAGCTTTGAGCTAATGATTAAAGGCTCAAAGAAAATCATCAAGCAAGGCACCTCCTCCACACCCGAAGCACAACCGGTCGCATTCAAGGCGACGGAGGAGAAGAAGGCGGAGTCTACATCGAGTAGACAACCCATTGACGCTTCCAAGCTCGACAACGAGGAGACGGCGCTCATCATCAAGAGCTTCCGTCAAATCCTCAAACAAAGGAGGGGAAAGGACTACAAACCCCGCTCCAAGAAAGTGTGCTACAAATGTGGTAAGCCCGGTCATTTTATTGCAAAATGCCCAATATCTAGTGATAGTGACAGGGGCGACGACAAGAAGGGCAAGAGGAGAGAAAAGAAAAGGTACCACAAGAGAAAGGGCGGCGATGCCCATGTGTGCCGTGAGTGGGACTCCGACGAGAGCTCCACCGACTCCTCCTCCGACGAGGACGCCGCCAACATCGCCGTCACCAAGGGCCTCCTCTTCCCCAACGTCGGCCACAAGTGCCTCATGGCAAAGGACGGCAAAAAGAAGAAGGTTAAATCCAAATCCTCCACTAAATATGAGTCCTCTAGTGATGATAGTGCTAGTGATGAGGAAGATAATTTGCGTATCCTTTTTGCCAACCTTAACATGGAACAAAAGGAAAAACTAAATGAGCTAATTAGTGCCATCCATGAAAAGGATGATCTCTTGGATTCCCAAGAGGACTTCCTAATCAAGGAAAATAAAAAGCATGTTAAGGTTAAGAATGCTTATGCTCTAGAGGTTGAAAAATGTCAAAAATTATCTAGTGAGCTAAGCACATGTCATGACTTAATTGCCAACCTTAGAAATGAAAATGTTAGTTTAAATGCTAAGGTTGATTCTCATGTTTGTAATATTTCAATTCCCAATCTTAGAAATGATAATGTTGATTTACTTGCTAAGATTGATGAATTGAACATTTCTCTTGCTAGCCTTAGAGATGAAAATGAAAAATTAATTGCTAAGGCTAAAGATCTTGATGTTTGCAATGCTACTATTTCCAACCTTAGAAATGAAAATGATATATTGCATGCTAAGGTTGTAGAATTAAAAACTTGCAAACCTTCTACATCTATTGAGCATGTTTCTATTTGTACTAGATGTAGAGATGTTGATATTAATGCTATACATGATCACATGGCTTTAATTAAACAACAAAATGATCATATAGCAATATTAGATGCTAAAATTGCCGAGCATAATTTAGAAAATGAAAAGTTTAAATTTGCTAGAAGTATGCTCTATAATGGGAGACGCCCTCGCATTAAGGATGGCATTGGCTTCCAAAGGGGAGACAATGTCAAAATTAATGCCCCTCCTAAGAAACTATCTAACTTTGTTAAGGGCAAGGCTCCCATGCCTCAGGATAACGAGGGTTACATTTTATACCTTGCCGGTTATCCTGAGCACAAAATTAGGAGGATTCATTCTAGGAAGTCTCACTCTGACCCTAATCATGCTTTTATGTATAAGGGTGAGACATCTAGCTCTAGGCAACCAACCCGTGCTAAGTTGCCTAAAAGAAAAACTCCTAATGCATCAAATGGTCATGACATTTCATTTAAAACTTTTGATGCATCTTACGTTTTGACTAGCAAATCCGGCAAGGTAGTTGCCAAGTTTGTTGGGGGCAAACACAAGGGCTCCAAGACTTGTGTTTGGGTACCCAAAGTTCTTGTTTCTAATGCCAAAGGACCCAAAACCGTTTGGGTACCTAAAGTCAAGAACTAAATTTGTTTTGTAGGTTTATGCATCTGGGGGCACAAGTTGGATCATTGATAGCGGGTGCACAAACCACATGACAGGGGAGAAAAAGATGTTCTCCTCATACGAGAAAAACCAATATCCCCAACGAGCTATCACATTCGGGGATGGAAACCAAGGTTTGGTCAAAGGTTTGGGTAAAATTGCTATATCACCTGACCATTCTATTTCCAATGTTTTTCTTGTTGATTCCTTAGATTACAATTTGCTTTCCGTATCCCAACTATGTCAAATGGGCTACAACTGTCTGTTTACTGATGTAGGTGTCACTGTCTTTAGAAGAAGTGATGATTCAGTAGCTTTTAAGGGAGTATTAGAGGGTCAGCTATACTTAGTTGATTTCAATAGAGCTGAACTCGATACTTGCTTGATTGCTAAGACTAACATGGGTTGGCTCTGGCACCGCCGACTAGCCCATGTTGGGATGAAGAATCTTCATAAGCTTCTAAAGGGAGAGCACATTTTAGGATTAACCAATGTTCATTTTGAGAAAGACAGGATTTGTAGCGCGTGCCAAGCCGGGAAGCAAGTTGGAGTTCAACATCCACATAAGAACATTATGACGACTGACAGGCCACTGGAGCTCCTACACATGGATTTATTCGGCCCGATCGCTTACATAAGCATCGGCGGGAGTAAGTACTGTCTAGTTATTGTGGATGATTATTCTCGCTTCACTTGGGTGTTCTTTTTGCAGGAAAAATCACAAACCCAAGAGACCTTAAAGGGATTCTTGAGACGGGCTCAAAATGAGTTCGGCTTGAGGATCAAGAAAATTAGAAGCGACAACGGGACGGAGTTCAAGAATTCTCAAATCGAAGGTTTTCTTGAGGAAGAGGGCATCAAGCATGAGTTCTCCTCTCCCTACACGCCACAACAAAATGGTGTAGTGGAAAGGAAGAATAGAACCCTTTTGGACATGGCAAGAACCATGCTTGATGAGTACAAGACACCGGATCGGTTTTGGGCCGATGCGGTTAACACCGCTTGCTACGCCATCAACCGGTTATATCTACACCGAATCCTCAAGAAGACATCATACGAACTCCTAACCGGTAAAAAGCCCAATATTTCATACTTTAGAGTCTTTGGTAGCAAATGCTTTATTCTTGTTAAAAGAGGTAGAAAATCTAAATTTGCTCCTAAGACTGTAGAAGGCTTTTTACTAGGATATGACTCAAACACAAGGGCATATAGAGTCTTTAACAAGTCCTCAGGACTTGTTGAAGTTTCTTGTGACGTTGTGTTTGATGAAACTAATGGCTCTCAAGTAGAGCAAGTTGATCTTGATGAGATAGGTGAAGAAGAGGCTCCGTGCATCGCGCTTAGGAACATGTCCATTGGGGATGTGTGTCCTAAGGAATCCAAAAAGCCTCAAAATGCACAAGATCAACCATCCTCCTCCACGCAAGCATCTCCACCTACTCAAGATGAGGACGAGGCTCAAGATGATGAAGGAGAGAATCAAAATAATGAGCCACCTCAAGATGACGGCAACGATCAAGGGGGAGATGCAATTGATCAAAACAAGGAGGATGAGGAAGTTCCAAGGCCGCCACACCCAAGAGTCCACCAAGCAATCCAACGAGATCACCCCGTCGACACCATCCTCGGCGATATTCATAAGGGGGTAACTACTAGATCTCGGGTTGCACATTTTTGTGAACATTACTCTTTTGTTTCCTCTATTGAGCCAACCAGGGTAGAGGAAGCACTTCAAGATTCGGATTGGGTGGTGGCGATGCAAGAGGAGCTCAACAATTTCACTAGAAATGAGGTATGGCATTTAGTTCCACGTCCTAATCAAAATGTTGTAGGAACCAAGTGGGTCTTCCGCAACAAGCAAGACGAGCATGGTGTGGTGACAAGGAACAAAGCTCGACTCGTGGCCAAGGGGTATTCACAAGTCGAAGGTTTGGATTTTGGTGAAACCTATGCACCCGTAGCTAGGCTTGAGTCAATTCATATATTATTGGCCTATGCTACTTACCATGGCTTCAAGCTCTTTCAAATGGATGTGAAGAGTGCCTTCCTCAACGGACCAATCAAGGAAGAGGTCTATGTTGAGCAACCTCCCGGCTTTGAAGACAGTGAGTATCCTAACCATGTCTATAGGCTCTCTAAGGCGCTTTATGGGCTCAAGCAAGCCCCAAGAGCATGGTATGAATGCCTAAGAGATTTCCTTATTGCTAATGGCTTCAAAGTCGGCAAAGCCGATCCTACTTTATTTACTAAGACTCTTGCAAATGATTTGTTTGTATGCCAAATTTATGTTGATGATATTATATTTGGGTCTACTAACGAATCTACATGTGAGGAATTTAGTAGGATCATGACACAAAAATTCGAGATGTCAATGATGGGGGAGTTGAAGTATTTTCTAGGATTCCAACTCAAGCAACTCCAAGAGGGCACCTTCATTTGCCAAACGAAGTACACTCAAGACATTCTAAACAAGTTTGGAATGAAGGATGCCAAACCCATCAAGACACCCATGGGAACAAATGGGCATCTCGACCTCGACACGGGAGGTAAATCCGTCGATCAAAAGGTATACCGGTCGATGATAGGTTCACTCCTCTATTTATGTGCATCTCGACCGGACATTATGCTTTCCGTTTGCATGTGTGCAAGATTCCAATCCGACCCTAAGGAATCTCACCTTACGGCCATAAAACGAATCTTGAGATATTTGGCTTATACTCCTAAGTTTAGGCTTTGGTACCCTCGGGGATCCACATTTGATTTAATTGGTTATTCGGATGCCGATTGGGCGGGGTGTAAAATCAATAGAAAGAGCACATCGGGGACTTGCCAGTTCTTGGGAAGGTCCTTGGTGTCTTGGGCTTCAAAGAAGCAAAATTCGGTCGCTCTTTCTACCGCCGAAGCCGAGTACATTGCCGCAAGCCATTGTTGCGCGCAATTGCTTTGGATGAGGCAAACCCTGCGGGACTACGGTTACAAATTAACCAAAGTCCCTTTGCTATGTGATAATGATAGTGCAATCAAGATGGCGGATAATCCCGTCGAGCATAGCCGCACTAAACACATAGCCATTCGGTATCACTTTCTTAGGGATCACCAACAAAAGGGAGATATCGAGATTTCATACATTAACACTAAAGATCAATTAGCCGATATCTTTACCAAGCCACTTGATGAACAAACCTTTACCAAACTTAGGCATGAGTTGAATATTCTTGATTCTAGGAATTTCTTTTGTTAACTTGCACACATTGCTCATGCATATACCTTTGATCATGTCTCTTTTATATATGCTATGACTAATGTGTTTTCAAGTCTATTTCAAACCAAGTCATAGGTATATTAAAAGGGAATTGGAGTCTTCGGCGAAGACAAAGGCTTCCACTCCACTCTATCACCCATCCTTCGTCGTCGCTCCAAGCCACTCCTCATCCTTAGGGGAGAGAGCATAAAGTAAAAGGACTCCGGCTTTGGTATATTCTTCTCTCATATTTTATTTGCCAAAGGGGAGAAAATAGCTTAAAAAAGGGCTTATCTTTCACTCTAAGTATCCGTTTTGGCGATTCATGCCAAAGGGGGAGAAAGTATAGCCCAAAAGCAAAAGGACCGCACCACCACCTAATTCAAAAATTGGAGATTTTCAATTGGTAAATTTCAAATTGGTATCTTATTGTGTTCAAAAGGAGGAGAAAGTAGTATTTCAAAAATGATATATCAAAACCCTCTTGAACACTAAGAGGAGGATCTCATTTAGGGGGAGTTTTGTTTAGTCAAAGGAAAAGCATTTGAAATAGGGGGAGAAAATTTCAAATCTTGAAAATGCTTTGCAAAATCTTATTCCTTTACCTTTGACTATTTGCAAAAGAACTTTGAAAAGAGTTTACAAAAGAATTTGCAAAAACAAAACATGTGGTGCAAGCGTGGTCCAAAATGTTAAAAACAAAGAAACAATCCATGCATATCTCGTAAGTATTTATATTGGCTCAATTCCAAGTAACCTTTTGCACTTTTCTTTTGCAAACTAGTTCAATTATGTACGTTTATATTTGCTTTGGTTTGTGTTGGCATCAATCACCAAAAAGGGGGAGATTGAAAGGGAATTAGGCTTACACCTATTTTCCAAATTGATTTTGGTGGTTGAATTGCCCAACACAAATAATTGGACTAACTAGTTTGCTCGAGTGTATAAGTCATACAGGTGCCAAAGGTTCACACTTAGCCAATAAAAAGATCAAGCAAAGGGTTCAACACAAAAAGCTAAAGGCATCCCGAAAGGCTCCCTGGTCTGGCGCACCGGACTGTCCGGTGTGCCACCGGACAGTGTCCGGTGCACCAGGAGACTTCGCGACGAACTCCTCAACCTCGGGAATTTTCGGAGCCGACGCGCTATAATTCACTGGACATGTCCGGTGTACACCGGACAGTGTCCGGTGCTCCAAGAGGACGCAGCTCTAGAACTTGGCAGCCTCGGGAATTCACGACAGCTGCTCCGCTATAATTCACCGGACATGTCCGGTATACACCGGACTGTCCGGTGTAACTGCGGGGCAACGGCTACTTCGGCGCCAACGGCTACCTGCAGACGCATTAAATGCACGCCAGCGCGCGCAGAAGTCAGGCACGCCCATGCTGGCGCACCGGACACTCTACAGTGCATGTCCGGTGCGCCACCGGACATCCAGGCGGGCCCAGAAGACAGTGCTCCAACGGTCGGAACCCAACGGCTTTGGTGACGTGGCTAGGGCACCGGACATGTCCGGTGTGCACCGGACTGTCCGGTGCACCATGCGACAGACAGCCCCACCAAACGGCTAGTTTGGTGGTTGGGGCTATAAATACCCCCAACCACCCACCATTCATTGCATCCAAGTTTTCCACTTCTCAACCACTTACAAGAGCTAGGCATTCAATTCTAGACACACCAAAGAAATCAAATCCTCTCCAATTCCACTCAAGGCTTTAGTGACTAGCGAGAGAGATTTGCCGTGTTCTTTTGAGCTCTTGCGCTTGGATTGCTTCTTTTCTTTCTCACTTGTTCTTGTGATCAAAACTCCATTGTAACCAAGGCAAGAGGCACCAATTGTGTGGTGGCCCTTGTGGGGAAGTTTTGTTCCCAGTTTTTGATTTGAGAAGAAGAAGCTCACTCGATCCGTGGATCGTTTGAGAGAGGGAAGGGTTGAAAGAGACCCGGCCTTTGTGGCCTCCTCAACGGGGAGTAGGTTTGCGAGAACCGAACCTCGGTAAAACAAATCCGCGTGTCACACTCCTCATTTGCTTGCGATTTGTTTTGCGCCCTCTCTCGCGGACTCGTTATTACTATTTCTAACTCTAACCCGGCTTGTAGTTGTGATTAATTTTGTAAATTTCAGTTTCGCCCTATTCACCCCCCTCTAGGCGACTATCAAGAAGAATAGAAGGATGGCGGTGAAAAGGAATCTTGAGAGTAATCCTCATGTCAATGTTAATAATTTTTCATGCTTATGTCCTGCAAATATTATGTTGTTATCTAGGAAAATGGGAATCAATATGGATGATCAGCATTTTGATTTTACCAATCTAATGAAAGAAATGGAAATGGCTAGAAATAATCTGAACCAAAAAAGAGATCATATAAAGAAAAATCTAATAAAGAGAGATTAAATGAAATCACTAAACTCAGTGAAGGGAAAAAGAATCATGGTCTCATGAGGATGAAGATGATCAGGGGGAATTCACTTTAGTTTAGTCTAGACAAAAGAAAAAAGAATGGGGAGAAGAAAGTTTCCTAGTTTTAAAGTACAAGAAAATCTTGACCTTAAAAGAAAAGGAAGAGGCAATGGGAAAATCCTAGCCAATAATGGTAAACAAAAAAAATAAAGATTAAAATGATGAAAGGGCTCTTCTGGAACTGTAGAGGCTTGAAGAAAAAAGGCATGTCTGTGTTCATTAAGAATTTGATCAATCAATATTGGTTATCTTTTATTGGGATCTAGAAAACCATGATTGGGGAGTATAAAAAGAGCAACTTTTTAGAAAGTTTGACCTTAATAAAGATTACATGTGGATGTGTATGCTAGCTAAAGGCAGATTTGGATGTCTTGCTGTGGGAGCTAAAATAGATGAGTTGGAAGTGGGGAATTATTACCAAGGTGAATATATGATAAGGATGGATTTTTGGGACAAAGTGCAATCAATTAGATGGAACCTCGTTGTTGTCTATGGGCCTGCTCATGAGAAGGAAAAAAACAAAATTCCTTGATGAACTTGGCACCTTTTGTGATAATTGTAAGGATCCCTATATTGTTGGGGGTGACTTCAACATTATAAGAGCCTCAAATGAAAAGAATAAACCTAGTGGTTTAAACAAGCATATTGACCAATTCAACATGGTGATTCAGAATCTGAATCTGAATGAAATCGGGATGGTGGTGGTGGCTTTACTTGGTCAAACAACCAGCTAAGCCCCACTTTGGTCAAACTGGACAGAGTCCTGATTACCTCAAGCTGGGAGAATATTTTCCCATGTCAAGAATCATTAAACTTTCGAGGGAGATATCTGACCACAATCCTTTAAACCTGGAAACTGTCTCGGATAAGGTGACCAAACATTTTACTTTTCAATATTCGAATTGGATGGTTGTATGTAATGCCCAAAAATTGGTAACAGGAAAAGATAATAGGATAAATACATAATTATACTTCTATGCTAGAATTTTGAGGATTTCTTGATCTTCTTTGCTTTGTGCATAATCAACTAAAGGGAATAAAGTAGTCAAATGACGAATAAATAAATAGTAATATCAAGAGCTTGGTAGTTTAAAACTAAGATTCAAGTCTTGAAGCTAAAGTTCAAATTTAAAACTATGAAACAATAAGTAAAAGAAACACTTCCAATCTATTTATTATAATTTTATAATTAGAGCACTCCTTAGAAATATTTGGATCAAAAGAAAGATAAATCATAATGAAGACTTTATACTAAATTTCTCCTAAACTAAATAAGTAATGTGTGAATCAATCCCTTATGAATTATGCATATAGAAGCATTCATTTAGTAAATAAAATATATCATAAATTCATGATGAGGTTCTTTGTTTGCTGCAATTAACTTGCGTTTGATTTCAAAGCAAATTTGAACTCAAATCTATGGAAGATCGAGAAAACAAGGAATAGAAATGAACAAAAAAAGGAAAATAGTTCTCCTCTGCTGGGCCAATTTCAGCCTCTCTCGGCCCACCTCCACATTTATTCCACGCGGCCCGCTCCCACTTTTCTCCCCGCCACCAGCCCAGTCGTATTGCTGGCTGTCGCGCGCACGTAGTCGTAGCCACTGCAATGTGGGGCCTAGTCGTCAGACTCGCTTCCCATTCCATGCGCGTCCTCTCCTCTGGAGTTTCCTTTTGTTTCACTGACTGGTGGACCCACCCGCGCCAGCCTTCGCTTCTCCTCCGTAACAAACGGTGCGGAGTAGCCACCATAGCCGGATCGTGGGCAACCTTTTCCCCTCTCTTTGAACCGGGACCTCGGGAGATAAAGGGGGAGCTCCCGTGACCTATTCATTCTCTCTGCTATCTGTGACACCCCAGTGTCACCTAGGGTTTCTTCCCAGTACTAACTCAAGTATCATCATTTCATGTAAGCCAAAGTGAGCATGAAGCATCAAATCAACTTAAGAGTAAAAGATCCACTAAGTTGCATCTAAAGAATCATGTCTAAAGCAATTGAGGTTTTCAAAAAGGGAAAATGTTGAAACCCTAATACCAACCCTAATTAAGTTATTTAGGTAGACAAGAAGAAAAGGGATGAAAGACCATGAAAAACTTGAAATTATGACTTAGGCCAATTATAAAAATTGGAATACACTAACTAAGCTACAATAAAGATTATGGAAGGTTGGCCAAAAACAGTTGTTAAAAACTCCAAACAAGCCTTTCAAGTGGAGGTTTAATGGGGAATTCTGAAATTCAGATTTCTGAATTTTCAGCCCTTGAACCAAAACCAAGCATGTTCACCTTGATCCTTAGCTCTAATCCTAATGCTCCCATTGACAAAAATGTGCCTAACTAACCTCTCTACCTCATACCAGAAGATGGCATCAGGACGCGTGCTCTGGACACGTCAAACCCGAGATCTTCTCTGTGCTCGGTAGTGAGACAAACCCAACTTCACCCCTCTATATCTCTTGATCCAGACAGCGAAACCTGCAAGCCTCCACACACAAACGACAAAGGAATGTCAGGAGAAGAGATCTCTCAACGTGATCATGGCCATAATCTCAAAGATTTGGAGCCAATCCGTGCTTGAACACGACCTCTCTCTGCGCTGTCTCGTGCTCGACGCTGTGCCAGACGCCAGAGCGCGCATTGGCGCTCGCCCGCGCACGCCTCGAGCGCTTGTCAGAGCCTCCCCTCGGCTGCGCTCACCCGCGCCTTTAAGGTAGTGTTTGGTTCAAGAGCCAAGTAGAACAGAATCGTTCTGTCCTAGTTTTGTTACTGTTTGGTTACAAAGGAACTAGAACGGAATAGCTCCAATTAGGGAATATTCTCCTCAGATCCGGAACCATTCCGCTCCAAAAATTAATCGGACGGAGCCGCTCCGTTCCCATCCCGCTCTCACAGTCACGCTCCGTTCCGTTCACTCTGCAACCAAACAAAAAACAGAGCCGCTCCGTTCCAGATTACCAAACACAGAACAGAGCGGATCCGTTCCTAAAATTAGGGATGGAACGGCTCCGTTCTACTTGACTCCTCAACCAAACACTACCTAAAGCCACCCCCGGGCGTGCCTCACCTCACCCCGTGCTCACCCTCACTGGCCAGACGCCTCTCCTTAGCTCCGGCGAGCTTCCTCCGCCCGCCATCACCGCCCGAGCCTCGGCCACCGTGGCCAGCTCACTCTAGCCACGTCCAAGTTGCGCCTGCCCCTCGGTTAGCTTTGCAAGTGGCCCGTGGAGCTTTCCAAGCTCTCGGACCCAACAGAACCTCACCAGAGACCCGAGATCGTCTTCGCCGGACTTTGGTCGCCCGCGGCCGCGCGTGGACCGAGCAATCCGGTGAGCCATTCTCAAATTCCTCGCGCACACTTCTTCCTTGATCTCTAGTGAAACTTCCTGACCCATTTAATTGAACTGTATCGCCCTGGTTAGGCCGGACTCCTCGCCGCCGACGAGCTCCCTCGCTTGCGCACGTGGACCGGCCGACTCCGGCCATTCTCAACGGCGACCCGCACATCGCCGTGACCCTCAGGACCTCCCCTACATCCTCAACCACCTCACCGGAGCAGTCTTGCTGCCGGTAAGCCCCTTCGCCCCTTTCTTCCTCTGCGGCCACTGTTCCATTAGGGAAGGACCGCAGGTTTGATTTTGCAAAACCCTAGGGGGTTTTTAGCAGAGCCGTAGACTCATGTGAATAGTGCACCGGAGACCTGTCTGTAATTCACCTAAAATATTTCGCCAGGGACCCCAGCGCAAAACCAATTTTCCTTTATCCATTTCTTTTAACCTTTTAAAATTCAGCAGAGAACTTAGAGAATTTATATCTTGAGTTATATTCAACCAAATTTGACCAAACCAATTTTGCTGGATTCAAAATATTATGGACTATCAAGTAAAAATACTGAACCCTATGCTTTTTGTTTTAAATTTTAGAGTTTGAAATTGATTAAGGAAAATGACTAAACCTTATTAAATTAAAGAAAATTTGTTATGCTTCTGTGCTGAACTTAAGAAAATTTGTAGAAGTATAAACCTCCCTTAGGCACTGTTTAAAAATAGTGAGCACCCTAGTATTGAAAATTTAAGTAGGGTTATCTATTAAAATCCATTTTTGCCCAAAACTTAGGAAAATCAGAAAGGCATTAGAGAATAATGAACAGTGAATGCAATTATTTTTCCTAGCCCACTTAAGTAATAGAGAACCTAGGAAAAATAAAGGGACCCCTAGTCGAGAACAATTCTAGGAGAAATGTTTTATTAGGCACTAATCAAACTAGAAAAACAATTATTAGATTTATGAAAACAATTTCAAAATTGGTAATAAAAATCCAGTGAACTTGTAACCACTAGGACCCCACTACAAAAATGATAAACACCCAAGCCCATCACTTTAAGCAGGGTAAACAAATAGAACTTGATTTTGGGCCATATTTCAATTAAATCATGAGCAAATAAAAAAGAGTGCAATAATGGGCAAATAAATTTTTACCAGATAGGTAATAAAATAAGCCACCAGAGAAAATTGTAAAACCCAATTGAAAGCTGCAAAATACTACCCATTACCAATACTTCATGAAAAAGACCATTTAATCCAAATAAATCCCACCACCCTTCCCTTAAGCAAAAAGTTGCGGAACTTCGGAATGATTGCTCTTGCACAAAGAAGAAGATAGAAAAAATTAGAAATCTGTTGTTTGATATTTTTCAAGTATAGTGGTAGTAGAAAGCACCCCTTTGACTAGACACTTTAGAAAATCATAGAAAAATAACTACTAAGTATTAATGGCTAAAAATTTGTACAAAGTCATGCTATAACAGCTAAATGCCAGCAAAAATATGGCTTAGAGAATAACCCACGGTTAAAAAGGAGTTGTAGTTCAAGACACCCCCTCTGCCCTAATATTTTCTAATTTTATATAGAGAGAACTATTTACTTTTTAAACCCCAAATTTTGTGATAGAGACTTATACACCAGTGAGAAGCCACTGTAATTTTTGCAGAATTTTTGGAAATTTATTGAGTTGTCTTGTAGTTCAAACCCACCTTAAAAGCATAAAGGAAATAAAAGAGAAAAGGGGGAATAATAAATCTCACTCTAATGATTCAGCTAGAAATCTTAATAAACTCTCACCAAGACATTAAAAAGAAATCAGTGGAACACCAAAATGGACTTACCAATTAGCTTAACTAAGCTTGACCCTAATTTGCTAAGTGTACCCCGAAAATCTTCAGTAGTGAGATTAAGCCCTACCTTATTAAATTGATCATTTTCCCCCATCAAATCTTAATTGTAATTACATATCATACCATGCATATATCTTACTCATTGCATTCTTTAGATTGCAATCTCGCTGACGGAGAGTACGTGCTCATCTCCGAGCAAAGAGCTGTCCACGAGGAAGACCAGGAGCAAGCTCCTGAGACTGCCATTGAGGATCTCCCCGTAGCCCCAGCTATTGAAGGTAAGCCCCGGTTTTATGTATAACTAAGTTATATATATATATATGCTACTTTACTACACTTAATGTTTGTAGGATTGTAATGTGCACTTAAGTGTAGGAGTTGCTTGAAACCCTTAGTTGCATGAACTTAGGATTCCTTTTTAAGATGGATACTAGTATGCTAGGTCGAGTAGCTGCTTTGCTAATCAGGATCTCGGTAGAAGTCGAGTGATTTTTCTAGCACTCACGCGAGATAAGGAATTGATTGTATTCATCTTGATAACGGAATCTATGTTAGTCTATGGACTTGGATCCAGGGAGGATGCCTTGTCCATGAGACGGGGAAAAGGAATTAAGGATTAATGTGTAGATACCTGAGTCAAGCGTTTGAATGTACTAAGCACATGTCGGGAAATATGGTAACCGGTAAACCTAGTACCTGAGTGAAGCCGAGCGCGGACTTTACCCCTCACGCGACCTGAGACTGGGTCTCCCATGCTAGCTATGGTGGGTACAAGTGCGGTCACTGCATGGCGGCAGCTGGGGTCAGTGGAGCATTGTATGCCAAGGCGGTGAGGCCTGGCCACGAACGGGGAATTGATGGGGATGGTTGACATGTGTGGGGACATAGTGACCTGACATGTCGTGTGTTTAGGTTTACCTTGCAAGGATAAAATCGATTCGAATCGTCTGCTTCTCGCAGCTAATGAGACTGCTTGACCCCTTGTACTACATTGAGTAAGAAATGAAATGAGGTTTTGCTTGAGATAACTTGTTGATTGTACTAAATGCTTGCTACCATGTATGCTTAAAAGGAGCAACTTAGTTAAGATAATGATGCTAGAAATTGAAAAGCTAAAATTTAATTTTAGATACAACTAGTGCTTTTGGCAAACCAAACCCCTCAACCAAACAGCTGCATGGTCTAGAGATAGAGGAGTAGTTTCCTCACACCGGGTAAGTCTAGCTGAGTATTAGTATACTCAGCCTTGCTTGTGGCATAATTTTTGCAGGTACGCTTCAGGATATGGTTGATGGTGTGACTTGGCCTACCACCCTGCCACAGGGTTGGACGGTTGAATGAGATGCTGCTCCAATGGGAGAGGAGCAAGAGGAGTAGTGGGCTAGGCCTTGCCCAATTCCTCTCTATTCGACGATATCGATTATCCGCTGCATTTTATTTTGTGAACTTATATCAGCTACTTGGAAAACTTCGATTTATGTAATAACTCTAGTACTTTAATTTGAGGTTTTTCCTGTTTTATTGTATTTCTTCTATGACTCATCTTCGAGTGAGTTTGTGGTATTTGATCCTGGTTAAGTGGCTTTATCAGACTAGATATGAGGGACTGACGGGTTATTCCGATTTAAGTGTGTTACGACCCCTGAGGCGTGACTTGAGCACTTAAGCTGGAATAATTCGGGCGATTCTACCACACTATCCTCTCGCGCGGACTCCTTTCCCTGGAACAAAAACCGCCGCCACTAGAGAGGTATAGCGTGAGTCCACCGCCAGTCTTTTCTCATGTCCTCGACGAATCACCTCCGTTGAAGCGCTGTTGGCCATCGTCGGGAGTCGTGGAAGTCAATTTGAGTACTGTGGGTGCTTGTCATCACTTCATATGCGGCTAATTGGTCACCGGAGTCCATCTCCGTCGCAAAGTCGCTCCTCGCCGTGACCATGCTCCACGCCGTCATCATCGATGGTGTGTGATACCCTCCTCTGATTTGCTACACCCTGAATTTTATCTCTGCGCAATTGGATTTCGGTCCGTGCTCGGGGCACCGATTCGGGACGCATCGGCAGAGCACCACCACGGGTGCTAGCGCGCCGCTGTTTGTGGTCATCGGGGGTACAAGACAAGGTGGTTATCGTTGGATGAGGTGTGGACTCTTGAGATTAGAACTGGGTGGCGTTTTGCTCTGGGAAAAATCGTGTCCGTTGGATCAGTTGCAGAGGGATAAGATTAGATCGTGGTTTCGTTAAATCATGGCCGTCAGATCCGGATCTAGCGATGGGCGGGGGGTTTAGCATGGCTCGATCTAATCACGGCCGTCCGCGCTTGATCGGACGACTGAGATCAGTAGATACCTCTTCGGTATGAGGTTTTGCTTATGAGCCCCTGGAGATTTCAGTTATAACCCGCAGTCCACGCCATGGCGCCCAGAGTCTTGGGAAAATGTACACAGGGACCCCTGCACTTTCTAATATTAGTGTGCCCAGTCTAGTGGATTATAAAAATCCAGAAAAAGGAATTAGAAAATGATTTTGAATGCAAAAATAAATCTTAGAAGTTGTTTAATTCATAGAAAATGCATACTTAGTCTAAATGAGTCCATTTAAGTTCCTATAATTTTATAATATTATTGCTTATCACATAGTACCTCTGGTTTGACATGAAACTGTATTAAAATTAATCTTATATCAAATACATAAAATCTTCAGAAATTCATAACTCACAATCCGTAACTCCGATTTGGTCCGTTCAAGTTGCGTTAGTCTCGTATAAACATTTACTATGCAATAACAACATTTATTGTACCATGTATCATTCTTTTCTAATTAGATCTTAATTTAATTTATGTGGGTTAGTCTTGTTAATCTACTTATCGTTATAATCTACTAGAAGATGATCTATGGTCAATTCATAACTTAGATTAAAGTTGAGATAATTATTTGTAGAATAACCTCTCTTATGATTTATATTAACCAATTATAATATAGTTTAATATTTTAATCACATAAATCCTCTATAAAATCACAACTCCTTAACCGTAATTCCAATTTTAGTGGTTCTCGTTTCCACGATCTCGTAGCAACGCGTAGATCATTATTATACAGTTAGTTCTTATGTTTGGTGTGATGTTAATTTTGTCTATACCATGTTTGTTTGTATTGCTACGACTATCAGTGCGGTCATGAGGATCTGAGGAATCACCCTGGTTACTGGAATCTCAAGTGCCAGGCAAGTTGTGCCCTTAATCCACTTTTGTTACCCAATAATGTTCTTTATTATCACTTATTCATGCATAGGTTTAATTTTGATGGGACCCAATAGGTCGCCCTAGACTGTTTATCTTTTCACATTGTTTACCCCTGAATCATTGGGTAGTTCTGCTATTGCTTTACACGGTTTTTGGGTTAATATTTCATTATATCCATGTTTCTATTATTATGTTATGTTATTTATGTTCATGATAAGATCATTATGTTAATGGGAACATGGAGCGACCACCGGAGAAAACAGTGCTACCACAAGGATAGTATGGGATACCCTTGGCTGATTAACTAGGAAAGCTAGTGGATGACTACCTTACTCGAAAGGGGCAAGGGCGGTAGGGGAGTGGTCAATGTATGGAGGTCCTTGGGTTGATTTTGCTGCGATGACGGTCAGGCGAGGCATCCCTGCATTGGAGCTTTCTATAAACTGTAGCGGGTTTTCTGAAGCTAGTGGAACTTTGTAAAAGCCTCGTAGTGTTACCCTGCCTCGCTTCCTTGATAGAGGTGTATGAGATTCATGACCCTTTGGCAGATGGGTAACATGACTTGTGGGTAAAGATGCGCAACCTCTGCAGAGTGTAAAACTGGTATACTATCCGTGCTCACGGTCATGAGCAGCTCGGACCCTCACATGATTAATCTATGGAATTAAAACTCAACTTATCATTTGCATCGCATTGGGATTATTTTATTATTACCAAGGTTTGGTATTTACTTATACTTAGTAATTGCTAATAAAATTTTGACCAACTTATAAAAGCAATGCTCAGCTTCAACCTTTATTTTGTTGATTAGCCTTCACTTCACATGAACTCCCACCTTTGGTGAGTTCATACACATTATTCTCTGCAACTTGTTGAGCGATGAACATGTGTGAGCTCACTCTTGCTGTCTCATACCCCCCACAGGAGAAGTACATGTGGTTCAAGAGAAGCCGCTTAATGAGGAGTTCGATTCGACCTAGGTGGCGTCTCCCAGTTGACTTTCTGGCACCAAGGATGGATTTTAGATCCTGTTATATTTATCTTTTATTTTGTAAGTCTTTCGCTATGTAATAAATACTATGATTATTGTGACATTTATCTCTATACACTCTGTTATTATATATGGTGTCTTCTTTGGCGCATGTATGAGATGTACCCGGCTTTGTCTCTTAAATCCCGGTGTGACATTGTATCACCCTGATTTTAGGGATAACATCAGGAGAATCTGGGAAAAACCGTGTGGAGCTAGAAATACCTTTGACAAAGTCCATCAGAAGCTAAAGTTTTGTAAACAATTTCTAAAACGACGGGACTGGAATAATAAAGGGGAAAGAAAAAAAAAGAAAATATCGAATCCAGCAGGCTCTGAAACACATGGAAAAATTGAGGAGCAGGGTGACTTGAATATGCTTCAAATGGAGGAGAAAGTTTCCTTGCTCTATGAAAATTTGAAGATTCTTTGGTGAAGAATTATACTGGAAGCAAAGATCACATGAGAGCTGGTTACTTAAGGGTGACATCATTAATGAATTCTTCCATAGAATAGCTAATGGAAGAAAAGGAAAAATTACATTCTATTCTTTGAAGATGATGATAGAAGAATTGAAGGAGATGATGATCTTTTAGAACATGCTACAAAATATTACTCGGCCTTGTTTGGTCCTGCCCCCAAAAACCTTTTTCAAATAGATGATGAGATCTGACAGGACCTGGAACATTTGGATGATATGGATAATAATGGGATGTGTAAAGAGTTTAATGAAGTTGAAATAAAAAACGCCATGTTCCAGATGGAGAAAAATAAAGCAGCTGGACCTGATAACATCCCCATGGAATTTCATCAAGTTTGTTGGGATATTATTAAAGGTGATATTATTAATCTGTTTCAAGACTTGCATAATGAAAATTTGGATGTGAGACGTATGAACTATGGAATCATTGTCCTCATTCCAAAGTTGAAAGAGGCTACCAAAATTCATCAATATAGACCCATCTGTCTTCCTAATTGTTTATACAAGTTGATTGCTAAGGTTCTTACGATCAGGGTGGAGCCATATGCTCAAAGATTGATCAATGAACATCAGACAAGTTTTATTAAAAGGGAGAAACATTATGAGTGGGGTTCTGATACTCCATGAAATTCTGCATGAAACAAATAGGAGAAAGGAGGTTGGTGTTGTCCTGAAGTTAGATTTCGAAAAAGTGTATGACAAAGTCAATTGGGACCTTTATGTTTTACTATCTGCAGAAGATAGGCTTCTGTCAAAAATGGTTATCTTGGATGCATGCTATTGTTGAAGGGGGTACCATCAGGGTTAAAGTTAATAACCAGATTGGAAAATATGTCAAAAGTTTTAAAGTTGTTAGATAGGGTGATTCTCTGTCACCCATTCTCTTCAATTTTGTGGCGGATAACCTTGCTAGAATGTTGTATAAGGCTCAAAAAATGGGTTGGTGACTAGCCTTGGTGATCACATAATTCCTAATGGCATCATTATTATTCAGTACGGTGATGATACTATCATTTGCATTAAAAATGACTTGGATAAAGCTAGACATCTAAAGCTGTTGCTCTACATATATGAGCTTATGTCTGGACTTAAGATTATTTTTCAGAAAAGCGAAATATGTGTGATCATTGGAAGTAGTACGATCGCAGAACATTAGGCCAGTTTATTTGCCAGATTAGTGAATTCACCTTGAAATACCTCGGAGTGCCTATCAGCCCGAGTAGACTCCATGTCAGAGACTGGGAGAAATTAGAGGAAAAATTGGATAAAAGGTTGCAAACCTGGAAAGGCAGTGCATTATCAGTTGCTGGGAGAATTACTTTGATCAACGCTTTGCCTCTCGAATGCCCTTATCTATCATATGTCGATGTATCTCTTGCCAAAAACTACAACTAAAAAACTTGGTTTGAAAAGAAGAAAGTTTCTTCGGTAGGGGGAGGTGATAAGAAAAAAGTATCATTTAGTGAATTGGCACAAAGTGTGCGCTGAGAAAAATAATGGTGGCCTGGGCATTAAAAACCTCAGGGTGCTGAATATTAGTTTGTTATGCAAGTGGTGGTGGAGGCTGAAGAATGAAAATGGGACTTGGCAGGAAATCATAAAAAAGAAATATCTTCAAAAGAAGAATATTCATAATGTGTCAAAAAATATTGGTGATTCTCCTATTTGGCATGATCTATTACAAGTTAAAAAAATTATCCCATGGGCAGACAAGTGCATATTAAAAAAGGAGAGAAAACTAGATTTTGGGAGGATAGCTGGTTAATGGAAACCCCCCTGTGTAATGCTATACCTGATCTTTATGAAATATGTGAGGAGAAAGGCATTATGGTTTAAGAAATTCAAAGAAAAGGTTGGCAAATTAATTTATGGAGATGGTTACAAGATGAGAACTTGAAAAAGTGGAATGATATTTGCATTAGTGCTCAAAGATATACTCTTGCTCAAGAAGCACATGACCAGATTAAATGGAAGTGTGTGTGTGTGTGTGGGGGGGGGGGGGGGGTGCAAAAACAGTTCTCGGTTAAAACATTATATAATCATGTGGATACAAATAATTATGGGACACATATGAAACATATTTGGAAAAGTGAAGTCCCTCCAAAAATTAAAATGTTCATGTGTTTTTTTGGAAAACAGATATTTGTTAACCAAGGATAATTTGGTCAAGAAGAAGTGGGTAGGTGATGCTACCTGCAGCTTTTGTGATCAGGCTGAATCAGTCGATCATTTGTTCCTTAATTGCTCTGTCACCAAGATTATTTGGGGTCTGGTGGCTAAATGCATCAATGTGAAGGCCATTCGTAGGGATATCGAGCAATGCTGGAGGTTGTACAGCTTAATGTCCCTGATTCCCAAGCCCCCTTCTGCTTCAGTGCACACACCTTGTCCCAAGCGATCAAGCAGCTCGCCCCAGAAGCTCTATCCTCCCCGCTATATAGAAAAGACCTCCTTCTTCGATCGATCAAGGTAACGAGTCCAGCTGGGATAGAGATTGCCGACATTGAGTATATCAGTTGTAAACCGCGTGGCACATATGGTTCAAAACCCAAGTCTGCCATCCAACCAGGTATTAATGAGTCCTGTTGAGATCATGGGTGTTAGTAAGTGCTCATCAATATTCATCGGAACTGTTGTGCTTTTGGAAAAAATTTGATTTTGAGTCCTGTTGTGTTCGAGAAGGCATCAAGGATTTGTTTTAGCCTTTGAACATCCTCCAAATTTGCACGTAGCAGTATCAATGTGTCATCTACATACTGCAACACCAGGCATCGGCAACAATCAAGAATAGATATGGTGACAAAGGGTCACCCTGAGGTAGTCCTCTTTAGCACGTGAACCATGGCCCAGGCACCCCATTAAGCTGTTAGAATTTCTGGTGCTTAGGATCGTTTCCTAAGTCCCTAGAATACCAATCCGTGTCTAAAATACCTCGATGATGAATAGATCTATTCTACTGAGGGGTACATGTATACATATCGTCGTTGTTGTTCCTAGCCATCATTGCGGCGGCGTCTTGCAGCGAAGACCCGCCTCCTCCTTCTTGTCGATCTCTCTGCTGGTGTTGAGGAGATTGGTTCCCGTCGTTGATCGGCGGTGGATCAGCTCCTCGAATGTTGCCTGCAGGGGGAATCTCAGATCCCGATGGGATAACGGGGATCTGAGACATAGTCACAGCGATTCCAGTCACTCCGAGCGCCTAAGGGATCGGTTCCTCTCAAAGTGTTGATTAGGGTTTGTGGTCGAGCGATTAGCGTTGGCTAAACCCGTCGGCCCCCTTAATCTATTTATATGGCGTCGTGTGACCGAGGGCTGCAACCAACGGTTAGGATAGCCCCCCCGATCAGGGGCGCGGTTAGACGGTTAGGATTAACCCTACCCCGGTTACTGTTAACCGGCTAGTATAGAGGACACATCCTAACAATCTCCCCTTTGTTCTCTACATATCTCACACTCAAACTTTTATTAATTCCGTCCTTTAACAAGTTTACACATAGAGACCAATGCGTGACAATGATCTATTAAGTATCACCGCACTCATTGACTACAACATGCTCCCCTGCTTCAGAACGAAAGATTTTACTAGGTTGCAATCTGTAGCCCCTGTGATTCTAGATCATAGGTACTCCCTTAATCCCATGTCGGCTGCGTGCTTACTAAACACGCTGGGTGGAAGACCTTTTGTGAGCGGATCCGCAAGCATCTGATGGGTTCTTATATGCTCAACTTGAATGGTGTGATCCAGAATCTTCTCCTTAACAATATAATACTTAATGTCAATATACTTGGCAGAGCTACTTGACTTATTGTTATGGGAGAAAAATACCGCTGGCTCATTGTCGCAGTAAATTCTCAGTGGTCGCTCTATGCTATCAACCACTCTTAATCCGGGTACGAATTTCTTTGTCCATATCGTCTGTCCAGTTGCCTCATACGTAGCTACAAACTCAGCGTGCATTGTCGACGATGCTCTCGCTGTCTGTTTGCAGCTCTTCCAAGAAATAGCTCCCCCAGAGAGCATAAAGACATACCCTGAAGTGGACTTCAGTGTATCTCTACACCCTCCCCAGTCGGCATCTGCATAGCCAACTATTTGTAGGGAATTAGATCTTCTGTATGTAAGCATGAGACCTTTAGTACCTTGAAGGTACCTTAGAGCCTTCTTGACTGCTTTCCAGTGTTCTATGCCTGGATTCTTCTGATAGCGTCCAAGCATCCCGGTGGTAAAAGCTAAGTCAGGGCGAGTACATACTTGAGCATACATAATGCTTCCGATAGCTGAAGCATATGGTACTGACTTCATCTTGTTTTTCTCATACTGATTCTTGGGACACTGATATTCCCCAAACTTATCACCCTTGACTATTGGACCAGGCGAAGCATTACACTTGTGCATATTATACCTCTTTAGTACATTTTCTATATATGACTTCTGTGAGAGTCCTAGTACTCCCTTTTGTCTGTCTCTGTGAATTTCTATTCCAAGAACATAAGAGGCTTCTCCCATGTCTTTCATATCAAAATTCGAGGAAAGAAACCCTTTTGTTTCTGCTAGTAGATCCTTATCACTACTAGCTAAGAGTATGTCATCGACATACAGAACAAGGAAGATATATTTTCCTTTCCTAAATTTTGCATAAATGCAATTGTCTTCCTTGTTTTCCTCGAAACCAAACTTTCTTATAGTCTGATCAAACTTGATGTACCACTGTCTGGAGGCCTGTTTTAATCCATAAATGGACCTCCTCAAGTGACATCCCATGTGTTCTTTACCGCTCACAACAAAACCCTTTGGTTGTGCCATGAACACGTTTTCTTCTAACTCTCCATTTAGGAATGCTGTCTTTACATCTCTGATAGAGCTCTAGATCAAAATGAGCAACTAGTGCCATTATGATCCTGAATGAATCTTTTGTTGAGACAGGTGAGAAGGTTTCATGGTAGTCAATGCCTTCTCTCTGTGTGAACCCTTTGGCCACAAGTCTAGCCTTATATCTTTCTATGTTCCCTCTGGAGTCACGCTTTGTCTTGTAGACACATTTACAGCCTACTGTTTTGGCTCCATGGGGAATGACTTCTAAGTCCCAAACTTTGTTCATTCTCATGGATTCTAATTCATCTTCCATGGCTGATAACCATTTGGATGAATTTGCACTTCTCATAGCAGCTTCATATGTAGTGGGATCACCTTCTGTATCAATGTCCTCACTCATATAAATCTCATCACATTCTATGTTTTCTGCTGCATAGACTTCATAGTCATCAGGAATCGCAGATTTTCTGAGTCTCTGTGACCTCCTGAGACTTGGTTCTGGTTCTGGTTCAGATTCTACCTGGGGCTCCTGCAATGGTGCGTCACTTGGCGCAACACTATCATCATCTTCTGAACTGTCCTGTGCAACTGGCTCAGGGCCAATATGCGCAGAAGGTGAAGTTACTTGCTCTGTAGTAGTTGCACTAGATGATGCCACATTTGCAGTAGAGGTTTCACCCACAGTGGGTGTGACTGTTGGTGGAACCACAGTGGGTATCGAGAAGTATGGTTCTTCAACCATCGGAAACGGGACATACATCCTCTTTTCCTGAAGGTCAACCTCTCTGAGTACCTTACTCCCCTTGATCATGTCATCCTCTAAGAAAATGGCATGTCTGGTTTCTATGAACTTGGTTTGTCTGTTAGGGCAGTAGAATCTATAACCCTTCGATCTGTTAGGGTAGCCAATAAAATGGCAGCTAGTGGTTCTCTCATCTAGCTTTCCCTGTCCAGGATTAAATATTCTAGCTTCTGTTGGACAACCCCATATATGGAAGTAGTTGAGTGTGGGTTTTCTGCCAGTCCACAACTCATATGGAGTTCTAGCCACTGATTTACTAGGAACTCTGTTGAGTATATGCATGGCGGTTTTTAAAGCCTCCATCCATAGACCCAATGGTAGGTTAGAGTAACTTAGCATACTCCTTACCATATCCATTAGCGTTCTGTTACGCCTTTCGGCAACCCCATTCTGTTGTGGTTCGCCAGGTGTTGAATACTGAGCAACAATACCGTTTTCTCTTAGGAACCTCGCGAAAGGTCCTGGGACCTGGCCATACTCGGTATGGCGCCCATAGTACTCCCCCCCACGATCTGATCGAACAATCTTTATCTTCAAATCGTGTTGATTTTCTACTTCAGCCTTGAACTGTTTAAACTTGTCTAAAGCTTCTGATCTTTCCTTAATAGGATAAATATAACCGTAGCGAGAGTAGTCATCTGTGAAGGTTATGAACGAGTTAAACCCATCTACTGTCCTAACTGGAAAAGGACCACATATATCTGTATGAATAATTTCTAACACTCTCGTACTATGCTTAGCATCTTTCTTAATCTGCTTCGCAAATTTACCCTTAATGCAATCTCTGCATTGCTCTAAGTCTGTGAAGTCTAGGGGATGGAGAATCTGTTCCTTAACAAGACTTTCTATTCTCCCCCTCGAAATATGGCCCAAACGATAGTGCCATAATTTCGACGAGGTTTCTCCATCACTTCGTTTTCTTTTTCTGCCACTGTTGGCTGGATCATTTTCTGGTATATCTAATACATTAACAACATTACTTTGTGAAAGTAAATAAAGCATATCTCGTCGGATGGCGAGACCAACATCTTTATTATCAAACTGAATGACACACTGTCTATCACCAAAATGGCAATGAATGTGCTGATCATCTAATCTAGAAACTGAAATAAGGTTCCTTCGCAAGGAAGGTACATAAAGTACGTCTCTCAACAACAGTACAAAACCATTATGTAATTTAAGATGTAGATCTCCAATGGCCTCGACTACTGCTTCAACTCCATTTGCCACTCTAATTGTTCTTCGGCCCTTTGGGAGCCTTTGGCTTGTACGGAGTCCCTGTAGAGAGTTTGCAACATGAACAGTTGCACCTGAGTCAATCCACCAAGAATAACTGGGATATTCTAAGTATAAAGACTCATTTACAAAAGTAACTTGGTCCTTACCATTCTCTAGTAGATATTGCAGGAATTCAGGGCACTTTCTCTTGTAATGACCTGTCTTCTTGCAATAGAGGCAGGTATCAGGGGGAACTGAAAAACTGCCTCCTTGTCTTGGCTGATTATTGTTGCTTGAGGAAGCCTGGTTATTCTGCTTACCCTGCTTCTTGAACTTTTTCTTTGAATTCTTGTTCTGTCTGGGGATATTGCCTTTTATGAGGTTGACAGAGTCTCCAGTCTGCTTTAACCTCTCTTCCTCCTGTACACACTGTGCCAAGAGTTGGTCTATATTCCACTTATCAGTGACACTAGTGTTGTACTGTATGTGAAAAGTCTCAAACTCCTTGGGCAGAGACTTCATTATCATAAATACTACAAATTCCTCGTGTAAAGGAGACCCAAGGTACTTGTTTATCTTAGCTACGATGGATATCATTTTCTGAATGAATGGTCTGACACCATTTCCATCGTATTTTGCATTGACAAATTCTGTCATTAGAGAGCAAGCATAAGCCTTAGAAGACCCTTGGTGATGAGAGGCTACCCTCTCAAGGTATTCTTTGGCAGTCTCGCACTCTGGTATGGAACTCTTAAGAGGCTCCTTGATGCTCCTCTTAAGAATAATCATACATTTGTCATTTGATCTCTCCCACTTGACCTTGTCGATGCTATATTGCATCCACCTGTGGTCATAGTTGGGAGTGCCCACTGTAAGCTCAACTGGTTTATCAAACCTCAGTGCGTAATCTATCTCACCCACTATGGTTATCATGTCAATATCCTCCCGCCAAGAATGATAATTACTACCATCTAGCGGTTTCATCTGAGCAATCTGGCTAATCAGCATGGCGGTATGAGCACCTTTGCAAAATTAAAACAGAAAATATTTAGGACATCTAAAATAAATACTGAATACTGAATCATAGAACATGCATGAATTAAATATTCAACGTTGGTCAAATAATAACCATGCCATATCTATGAAAATTTCTGATCACAAAAAAAAATTCTAAACCATCGTTGGATGATCTAGAAAACATAAACTTGTATAAAATTGTGGTAACAATATTCAACGTTGGTTGAAATATTCAATCACCACAATATTTTCTGAATTCTATGTAATTTAAGCAATAATCAATCCACGTTGGTTTCATAATTAACTGAAAAAATTGCATAAAATATAAATAAAAGTACCAAAGTACGCAGCGGAATAAAATAGTCCATAAATATCTCTGAAATAGTCTATAACTGGAAAAAATATTTCTGTACTTTTCTGAATTTTCTAGCTATTTTTCTAATTTCTTTTTCTGTTTTACTAATTCTGATTTCCAGGATAATAAAAAATATCGCTGAAAAAAAAACGTTTCTGGCATTTAGCCCAGCCGTGCTCGAGGCCCAGCTCAGCATTAGGCGGCCCAGCCGCGGAGCCGTGCTGGTCGGCCCAACCAGGAAAGGGGAAGGCGCGCCCAGCCACTGGGCTGGCGGCCCAGCCAGGAAAGTGGAGGGTGGGGAGGGCGCACCCAGGCCGTAACCTGGGCCTGGGCCACCAATCCGGCCCACGCGCGCGCTGCAGCTCTGTCTGCACCTCTCTGGTGGCCGTTGGATCGAATCCTACAGTCCAGATTCACTTGCGCGGGCTATAAATAGCGAGGATCTCGGAGAGGCAGTAAACCCTAATTCATGTTCTCTCCTACTTCTCCTGCCGCTCCAACAGGCAGCCGCCAAGAACTCCTGGCCGACCGCAGGGAGTGTGGCCGACTGCGCCTGCATTTCCCTGGCCGCCTGTTCTCTTGCTTCTTTCTTTTCTTCAGCCGATGGAACTTGTGTATGTTGTTTATCTGTTTGTTTTGTTCGGCTGAATCACACGTCCGACTTTCGGTTTTCTCCACTGAGGAGCTTTCTGCTAACCCGTTCGCCGGACGCAACGGTTTTCCTCTTTGTTTTTTTTCTCTCTCTTTTTAGAATCAGGCGCTGGTTCCCTTTACCAGAGATGGTCTGCCGATTATGGGGCGCCGTCATTAACCTTTTAAAGCTAGGATCTAGACCTCATTTACTCGAATCCCTTACTGTGTGTGAATGAATGTATCAGATGGATCTAATGTAATATTTGGGATCGAGTTATGAGTTGATAAAACGTGGATCTGAGACCTTGTTATTTCTGTTATTTTTTCTGTGATGATTTTCTGTACATTTTCTAATCTGTTCTGTCATCTAGGCCGTGGATGTAGAAAGCCATAAAATGAGGAGCCTCTCGGTGTTTTGAATACCACGGTGTTTGCTTGCTTTTCTTAATCCCGTTTGCGAGGAATCTCCACAACTTGGAGCCTCTCGCCCTTACACTTGAAATTCACAAAGAAGCACAGAGCAAGGGGGGATTAGCAACGCACACAAGACACAAGAATCAGAGAGTCAACACGCACACAAATCGCAACAAGAGCTCGCAACACAACCCAATGAGTTTACAACTCCACTAGAGCTCTATATGCTATCACAATGAAACAAATGCGCGAAATCGATGTCTTGGTGCTTAGGCATGTTGCAAGTATGCTTGGTGTGCTCCTCCATGCGCCTAGGGGTCCCTTTTATAGCCTCAAGGCAGCTAGGAGCCGTTGAGAGCATTCTAGGAAGGCTGATCTTGCCTTCTGTCGACTGGCGCACCGGACATGTCCGGTGCACCACCGGACACTGTCCGGTGCCCGATTTCCTTCCAAAAATGGCGCAGTCGACCGTTGGCAGCCTGAGAGCCGTTGGCGCACCAGACACTGTCCGGTGCACACCGGACAGTCCGGTGAATTATAGCCGTACGTCGCCGATGAATTCCCGAGAGCGACGAGTTCGCCTGAGCTAGCTTGGCGCACCGGACACTGTCCGGTGCACCACCGGACAGTCCGGTGCACCCAGACTGAGCAGACTTTGGCTGAACTTAGCCACTCTCCTCCAACTCGATTTTCTCTGTTTCCAGCACTTAGACACAATACATTAGTCCATAAAATAATGTACTAAGTCTAGAAACATACCTTTTGACATGTTTGCACTTGGTCCACACCTTTGCGTAGATTAACACAAAAACACTTGCGTTGGCACTCAATCACCAAAATACTTAGAAATGGCCCAAAGGGCACATTTCCCTTTCACTGGTCACTTCATAGCTCAATGCCTCGATAATGATAATGACCAGGCACAAGATAAGCACGGGAAGAGGGAGAAGAAGAACTACAGGAAGACCAAAGGCGAGGCACACATCGGGAAGGAATGGGACTCCGACTGCTCCTCCTCCGACTCTAAGGATGAAGGACTAGCTGCCTCAGCCTTCAACAAATCTTCACTCTTCCCCAACGAACACCATACTTGCCTTATGGCTAAGGAGAAGAAGGTACGTATTCGGGACACTCCCAAGTATACTTCCTCTAGTGATGAAGAGTCATCTGATGATGAAGTAGACTATACTGATTTGTTTAAAGGATTAGATAGAAATAAAGTAGACAAAATTAATGAATTAATTAGTGCCCTTAATGAAAAGGATAGTGTCGGCGTTTCGACCCCGGGGGGTCCCTGGACCGACGAGTAAATTGTCGCTGTGTGTCCCAGCCCAGATTGGTCGACGCGAGATGGAACACAAGGGGGAAAAGGGAACTGCGGCTCGTGTTATCCTGCGCCCAGGGCGGATGCGCTTGCAGTAGGGGGTTACAAGCGTTCGCGAGAGAGGGAGAAAGCCTGCTCGTCAGCTCGTCCTCCCACGCGGCCACCTTCTCGTACGAGGCCCCTGGACCTTCCTTTTATAGATGTAAGGAGAGGGCCCAGGTGTACAATGGGGGGTGTAGCAATATGCTAACGTGTCTAGCAGAGAGGAGCCAGAGCCCTATGTACATGCCGACGTGGCTGTCGGAGAGGTGTTAGTGCCCTGTGCATGTGATGTCGTGGACGTCGGAGGAGTGCTTGAGCCCTGTAGAAGCACAGCTGTCGGGGCTGTCGGGTCCTTGCTGACATCTCCTTGCTTCCGTAGGGGGCTGAGAACCGCCATCGTCATGGGAGCACGCGGGGTGCCATCATTACTTGTTTACCGGGGCGAGCCAGATGGGACGCCGGTCTTGTTCTCTGTAGCCTGAGCTAGCTAGGGGTAGGGTAATGATGTACCCCCCCTGTAACGTGGTCGGTCCGAGCCCAAGGTCGGGCGAGGCGGTGACTCCTCCGAGGTTGAGGCTGAGTCCGAGCCCTGGGGTCGGGCGAGGCGGAGACCGTCTTCCGAGGTCGAGGCTGAGTCTGAGCCCTGGGGTCGGGCGAGGCGGAGACCGTCTTTCGAGGTCGAGGCAGGGGCCGAGCCCTGGGGTCGGGCGAGGCGGAGCTTCCTATGGCGCCTGAGGTTGGACTCGGCTGCTGTCAGCCTCACCCTGGCAGGCGGCGCTGTTTTCCTATCAGGTCAGTCAGTGGAGGGGCGAAGTGACTGCGGTCACTTTGGCCCTGTCGACTGAGGAACACACGTCAGGATAAAGTGTGAGGCGATCCTTGCATTGAGTGCTCCTGCGATACAGTCGGTTGGCGAGGCGATCTGGCCAAGGTTGCTTCACTGTGAAGCCTGCCCGAGCTGGGCCTCGGGCGAGTCGAAGGTGCGCCTGTTGCTTGAGGAGGCCCTCGGGCGAGGCATGAATCCGCCTGGGTCTACTGTTCCTGCCCGAGGCTGGGCTCGGGCGAGGCGAGATCGTGTCCCTTGAGTGGACGGAGCTTTGACCTATATTGCGCCCATCAGGCCTTTGCAGCTTGTGCTGATGGTGGTTACCAACCGTGTTTAGGAGTTGTTGGGACCATGCTTCGTCGCCGAAGGTCCTACAGGAAGAAATAGCTTCGGCTAAAGCTGCTTATACATGATGACCGAAGCTGCCACTCATGAAGCTTCGGTGTTATAGCATGTCCGAAGATGAAGGATTGAACCGACTTAAAGATAGAATGACCTTTTAGCCCATAAGGGTCTGAGTCATTGTTGTAAACTTCTATAAGGGGCATGATTGTAATTCCTTATAGGCTGTGTCCTGTGTCTATAAATAGTGAACAATATTCCTTTACTGTTCACAGATTCCTGTAATTGCAAACGCATTGCTCGGGAATTATTATCTGTCAAGGCAAAGGTATAGATGTACCTAAACATTATGTTCTGACATTTCAGATTCATATAATAAAATATGTAAATGATGTTATCTATTTCTGATATATTTATCTTAAATGTTTCATGTTTAATATTACTTCGTATTATTTTGTAAATCTAATCACGAAGGTGCGACCTTCGTGATATTCTACTCATGGTCTTCGTCCGAAGTTCATTAAATCCTTGGGGAGATAATGCTTCAGCGGACGAAGGGCATTAATATTTAACATTTTATGTTGCCTTGTTCTTAATTCATAGCATTTGAGAACAAGTCTCCAACAGGAGTCTTGGGGATACCCCTAATTATGGTCCCCGATAGTAGCCCCCGAGCCTCAAAGGGAGTGTTGGTACTCGCTTGAGGCTTTGTCGCACTTTTTTGCAAGGGGACCTACCTTTCTCGGTTACATTTTGTTCCGGTGGGTGCACGCGAGCGCACCCGCCGGGTGTAGCCCCCGAGGCCTCGGAGGAGTGGTTTGACTCCTCCGAGGTCTTAGTGCCTTTCGGTGACGCCTCGGCCGGTCTGGTTGTTCCCTCATGCGATCTGATCGTAGCCCGGGTGCATGGTGAGGTTCCGAGTTCTCGGGCTGGTATGTTGACGCCGTCAACGGTTTGGCCGGGGCTGGGTTTGCGAGAGCAGCCCCCGAGCCTCCGCACAGAGCGAGAGGACAGTCAAGGACTGACTCGGCTTTTATCATACGCCCCTTCGTCGCCTTTCCGCAAGGAGGAGGGGGGGAAAGCACCATGTTGCCCTCGGAGGGCGCCGAACATGGTGTCTCCAGTGAGTTGCTAACGGATGATCCGAGTGGACGCCCGTGCCCCGTTCGATAAGGGTCGGCTAGTAGCCCAGAGGCGCGCTCCAAAAGTACCTGCAGGTGATTTGCCAGACCTGGTCCCGTTTGATAGGGTCCGAGGGCTCGATGCCTCCCTTTGATGGGATTCCATTACAGAATCACTCCTGCTGGTCTCGGAAATGTCCTAGGGTACCTCGGAAGCGTAGCCCGAGCCTCGGCCATGTATCGGACGTACCCAGAGTTATCCCTCGCTCTGCGTGTTCTGAGGCGGCTGTCGAACCCTTCGGGGGGCCAGCCTTCGAACCCCTGATCAGTAGTGGGCGCGGAGCCCGAGTGGCCTGAGGCGGCTATCGAACCCTTCCGAGGGGCCAGCCTTTGAACCTCTGACCAGTAGTGGGCACGGAGCCCGAGTGCTCTGAGGCGGCTGTCGAACCCTTTCGAGGGGCTAGCCTTCGAGCCCCTGATCAGTAGGAGGGCTCGCGGCCCGCTTCCTTCGCAGAGAAGGATCCCTTTCGGAGTATCCCCTTTCCCGGTCCCTGTAGCAAGAGAGAGAAAGGGGAAGAGGAAAAGGATACGAAATTGAACGATGTGGCACACCTTTTTTGACACGGTCATCATGGCGGAGGTGAAGCATCGCCCGCTTCGCCTGCCAAATGTGTCGCCTGTCCTGCCGCGGAGTTAATGCGACAGGACGAGTGGTTCGCGGGGCAGCCGTTGCGCGAGCCGTTCGAGGGACGGAACACGGGCGCGTCGTCTTCACGTCGTGGGAGAGGGCTCCCCTGCTGCTCCAGGAGGGGACGTGAGCCTGCAGACAATTTGACTGCTGCTTCCGCCCGCCTGCCGCGGCCATTACTGTCGGCCCACTTTTGGCCATATCGACCGTCGCGCCTTCTCCCGCGGCTGACTGACCTGTGACCGATGTGCTTGGTTGGCACTGTTGGGCCATGCGCAGGGTTGCCTCGAGTCGCGGCACCGGTTCTGCAGTCGAGAAGGCGCGACATTGGGTAAGTGGTGGTGCAGTTTTTCGTACGTAGTAACCGGCGTGTCGGTTACATGATGTGTGGGCCTGGGCCTCCACACTGGATGCGTCGAAGTCGAAAGGGTGCATCCCCATGGTGCAGTTGCATGCCGCATGCATGGCGGTCTGCCCTTTCACCCGCTGGTTTAGGCGAAGGTGGAGGAGTGCTTGTAACCGCAGGGTGGTTACACGCTCCGCGCGCGGCGGTTTGGCTTCTTCTGTCCTGGGCCAGCTCGCATGACGCGTGGGACCCAGCCCCAGTATCGTAGGGGGAGGACCTTGGAGCGCGTTGGTGAAGATTTAGTTCGTGACGCCTGAGGGCGCGAGTGGGGAGAGTCGCCTTTAAAAAGGGATCGACCCCCTTGGGTGGCAGCCACGCCTTCGCACTCCCCTCATGCATTGCGCCCTTCCACCTTCCGAGCCCCAGGATGGGGAGCGCCCGCGTTGCTTTCGTCTTGCTGCTATTGGAGGAGCGCAACTTCGCGGAGGTTGGCACCTTTCAGCCATCGCTCGGCTTCAAGGATTTTTCATCAGGCAGCCCGGCTGCATCCCCTCACCAATGGTCACCCAGGACGGTGACCACCAGTTCGATGGTGGGGAGAAGCAAGCCGGGCTGTAGCCTCTGCCCCGCCCTCAGCTTCAAGAATCTTCATCATCCTTGTTGGGGCTAGCGGAGGAGGCCGTCTCTTCCTTCAGCATTTAGGGGAGAAGGCACTCACCGGCCTAGCGGAGGAGGCAGACTTCAACAACGCGGGGCCGATCGGCCGCAAGCGTCGTCAGCTCCAGCATGCCTGGTTCACTGGCTCAGGTGGCTCTGGCGCAGCTTCCGGTGCCACCTCCCACCGCTGGGCGGAGTGTGGCTATCACCCGCTGTATGGGCGGCTGTTGCGCTGCGCGCACCGAGGGACCGCCCAAGACGTCGCGCGCTGCTAGGGCGGCGTTCGTGTTCTTGGGCTGTCCTGCCCTCGCTCCGGCATGACGCCTCTGCGCGGAGGTCGGTGCTTGCCCATTCGGGAGGACTTGAGTGGGGATCTGCCGGTGGGTAGGTGGCTACCGTCGTCGGTGCTGAGGTGGTGGCAGCTGGAGAAAGCTTCCCCGTCGACGAGACCGTCAGCGCCACCCGTGGACCGACCTCCGGCTCTTTGGCTTTGATAGCTTGTCCTCACCCCTCGAGTGGGGACGCGGGCGAGGGCCTTGTCGCAGCAGCGCCTGCCCTGAGGTCATCGCTGCTGCAGTGGTTGGCGGTGAGCCAACTGGAGTTTGTCATCCCGCAGGCCCCCCGATTTGGAAGTTGTTCATACCCGTGGGAGTGGAACCGGAGTTCTGTTTTTAATGGCACCTTGAGTGCCGGTGTCTGTTCATTGTGGCTGTCGGGGCCTGAACATCCAGGTATTTTGGGTGCAATATCGTGTTTCTTCCTCATTTCGAGCACCAGGACTCGCCTGTCGGCCGGCTGAACCGCTTAACCAAGTATGAGTTGCCCTGTGCGGAAGGTGACGAGTGAGGTATCCGTATCCTGGAGGCGTAGGAGTCCCTCGGCTCGGTCGGCCTTGCCACTCAAGGCTTCTCTTGCTCAGTTAAGGAACCCTCGGCTGCTCTGCGATGAGCCGGAGCCGGAGGCAGCGGTGTCAGCATGGACAGAGGCGGAGTTGGCTCGAGAAGAAACTTCATCGGCCCAGGAGCAGGTGACTTCCCAGGTTGAGGAGGCATAGCAGCGGCGGCTGGAACCTGGCCAGGTCATCCACTGGCGGGACCAACCCCGGAGTCGGGCTGTCGAGGCCATGAGCTGGGCTGATGTCCTCGAGGGACAGCTGGCTGAGGCTACGGAGCGGCTAGTCAAGCCGTCTGCTAGGGCCGGGTTCCTGGAGGAGACCCTGGCTGTGATGGCCCAGGCGCAGTGCTGACATCTTCCTTCAAGGTAGAGATCCTTCGCCCGTGTTGCTCCCCTATTGATGTCTGAACCTGCAGGAACAGTTTGTCTGTAGTGTGCGTATGTTTTTTGCGGCCGCCGAGGCCCAAACATATCATCGTCGTGTTATAAAGTTGCGTTTCTTTTCCTCTTGTTTCTGTTATCAGGACTTGTTCGTCGGTAGCAGAATTGCTTATCCGAGCGATAGTTACTTATCGCGGAAGGTGATGAGTGAGGTATCCGTATCCCAGAGGCGTAGGAGTCCCTCGGCTCGGTCGGCCTCACCGCTTACATGTACTCTTACTCGTCCGCAGGATTCTGTTATCGATATAGTCGAGAAGGCACGAAAAATCATTTTGGCAGAAAAGTTTTCGAGCGTTAAGACTTGTTCGGTCAGCAGAATCGCTTATCCGAGCGTGAGTTACTTATCGCAGAAGGTGATGAGTGAGGTATCCGTATCCCAGAGGCGTAGGAGTCCCTTGGCTCGGTCGTCCTTGCCGCTTACGTGTACTCCATCGTTTTCAGGATCCCACTATCGAAGTAGTCGAAAAGCGCGAAAGATGTTCTGGCAGAAAGATTTTTTCCGAGGAAAATTTTGACGCAGAGGGGGTTCCCCCTTCTAGCCCCCGAGGGAGGGTCGGGCTTTGCCGAGGCAAGGCTGACCCTTCCTTGATGGTTAGACTTTATTTGTGTATGTAAAGAGAACGAGGTATATGAACGACTTGAAAACATCTTAAGGGTAAAAGCGACGTAGCTGTCGGATGTTCCAAGCGTTGTTGTAGACCTCGCCATGATTGTTGGCCAGCTTGTATGTTCCGGGCTTCAAAATCTTGGCGACGATGAACGGCCCTTCCCAGGGAGGAGTGAGCTTGTGGCGCCCTCGGGCGTCTTGTCGTAGCCGAAGCACCAAGTCCCCCACCTGGAGGTCTCGGGACCGAACCCCTCAGGCGTGGTAACGTCGCAGAGACTGCTGATACTGTGCCGAGTGTAGTAAGGCCATGTCCCGAGCCTCTTCCAGCTGGTCCAGTGAATCTTCTCGGCTGGTCTGGTTGCTTCGGTCGTCGTACGCCCTTGTCCTCGAGGAACCGTATTCTAAGTCTATGGGCAAGATAGCCTCGGCCCCATAGACTAGAAAGAACGGCGTGAAGCCCGTGGCTCGGCTTGGCATCGTCCTCAGACTCCAGACCACCGAGGGGAGTTCCTTCATCCATCGCCTGCCGAACTTGTTGAGGTCGTTGTAGATCCTCGGCTTAAGTACCTGCAGAATCATGCCGTTGGCACGCTCTACCTGCCCATTCGTCATGGGGTGAGCTACGGCGGCCCAGTCCGCCCGGATGTGGTGGTCCTCGCAGAAGTCCAGGAACTTCCTGCCAGTGAACTGGGTGCTGTTGTCAGTGATGATGGAGTTCGGGACCCCAAAGCGATGGATGATGTTGGTGAAAAACGCCACCGCCTGTTCGGACCTGATGCTATTTAGGGGTCGGACCTCGGTCCATTTGGAGAATTTGTCGATGGCGACCAGCAGGTGCGTGAAGCCTCTGGGTGCCTTCTGCAAGGGACCCACAAGGTCCAGACCCCACACAGCAAACGACCAGGTGATGGGTATTGTCTGCAGGGCCTGAGCGGGCAGGTGTGTCTGCCTTGCGTAGAATTGACACCCTTGGCAGGTGCGTACATTACTAGTGGCGTCGGCCGCCGCGGTTGGCCAGTAGAAACCTGGTCGGAAGGCGTTTCCAACGAGGGCTCGATGTGCTGCGTGATGACCGCAAGCCCCCGAGTGTATTTCTTGCAATAGCTCCTGACCTTCGGCGATGGATATGCATCGCTGGAGGATGCCTGAGGGGCTGCGGTGGTAGAGCTCCTTCTCGCCACCCAGTAAGACGAACGACTTGGCGCGCCGCGCCAGTCGCCGAGCTTCGGCTCTGTCAAGGGGTAGCTCTCCTCGGTGGAGATATTGCAGGTACGGGGTCTGCCAGTTTCAATTAGGTGTAACCCCATTCTGCTCTTCCCCGATGCGTAGTGCCTCACCCTCGGGGGCTGAGGGTGCCTCGGGCTGGGCCGAGGCCTCCTCGGGCTCGGGAGCGTCGTTGGTCTTGACGGAGGGTTGATGTAGGTCTCGGGAGAAGACGTCCGGGGGAACCATTGTCCGCCCCAAGGCTATTTTAGCCAGCTCGTCCGCAGCCCATAGAACTTGTCTTCCAGGCACTGAACCTCGTCGCAGTAGGCTTCCATCTTCGGGTCGCGGCAATGGGAGTTCTTCATGACTTGGTCGATGACGAGTTGTGAGTCGCCACGAGCGTCGAGGCGCCGAACCCCTAGCTCGATGGCGATGCGCAACCCGTTAACCAGAGCCTCGTACTCGGCCATGTTGTTTGACACCGAGAAATGGAGGCGCAACACGTAGCAGAGGTGGTTCCCAAGGGGTGAGATGAAGAGCAGGCCCGCACCCGCTCCTGTTTTTATCAGCGACCCGTCAAAAAACATGGTCCAGAGTTCCAGTTGGATCGGAGCTGCTGGAAGCTGGGTGTCGACCCATTCAGCCACAAAGTCCGCCAAGACTTGGGACTTGATGGCCTTCCGAAGAGCGAACGAGATTGTCTCGTCCATGATCTCCACCGCCCACTTTGCAATCCTACCCGAGGCCTCTCGGCACTGGATGATCTCCCCCAGGGGGAAGGATGACACCACAGTCACCAGATGAGACTCGAAGTAGTGTCGCAACTTTCATCGCGTCAGAATTACCGCGTACAGTAGCTTCTGAATTTGCGGGTAGCGGATTTTGGTCTCGGACAGTACCTCACTGATGAAGTAGACCAGCCTCTGGACGAGCAATGCATGCCCTTCTTCTTGTCTCTCGACCACGATCGCGGCGCTGACCACCTGAGTGGTTGCGGCTACGTAGATCAAGAGGGCTTCTCCGGCAGCGGGGGGCACCAAGATGGGTGCGCTTGTAAGGAGCGCCTTTAAGTTCCCGAGGGCTTCCTCGGCCTCGGTGGTCCAAGTGAAGCGCTCAGTCTTCCTTAAGAGGCGGTATAGGGGTAGGCCTCTTTCGCCGAGGCGCGAGATGAAGCGGCTCAGAGCCGCAAGGCATCCCATGACCCTCTGTACTCCTTTCAAGTCCTTGATTGGCCCCATGTTGGTGATGGCCACGATTTTCTCCGGGTTGGCCTCGATGCCCCGCTCAGAGATGATGAACCCCAGGAGCATGCCTCGGGGGACTCCGAAGACACACTTCTCGGGGTTGAGTTTTACGCCTTTCGCCTTGAGACACTTGAATGTCGTTTCAAGGTCAGTGAGGAGGTCGGAGGCTTTCCTCGTCTTGACTACAATGTCATCGACGTAAGCCTCGACCGTTCGGCCAATGTGCTCTCCGAACACGTGGTTCATACACCTTTGGTATGTCACGCCTGCATTCCTTAAACCAAATGGCATAGTAATATAGCAGTACATGCCAAAGGGTGTGATGAAAGAGGTCGCGAGCTGGTCGGACTCTTTCATCCTGATTTGGTGATACCCTGAGTAGGCATCAAGGAATGACAGGGTTTCGCACCCAGCAGTGGAATCCACGATTTGATTGATGCGAGGCAGTGGGTAGGGAACCTTCGGACATGCTTTGTTTAGACCAGTGTAGTCTACACACATCCTCCATTTCCCACCTTTCTTTTTCACAAGCACAGGGTTGGCTAGCCATTCAGGATGGAATACCTCTTTGATGAACCCTGCAACCATCAGCTTGTGGATCTCCTCGCCTATGGCTCTGCGCTTTTCTTCGTCGAATCGACGCAGAGGCTGCTTCACGAGTCGGTCTCCAGCTCAGATATCCAGCGAGTGCTCGACGACATCCCTCGGTATGCTAGGCATGTCCGAGGGACTCCACGCAAAAAACCTCGGCATTCGCGCGGAGAAAGTCGACGAGCACTGCTTCCTATTTGGGGTCGAGCTCGGAGCTGATCCGGACTTGCTTGGAGGCGTCGTTGCTGGGGTCGAGAGGGACGGACTTAATCGCCTCTGCTGGCTCGAAGTTGCTAGCGTGGTGCTTCGCATCTGGCACCTCCTTGGAGAGGCTCTCCAGGTCGGCGATGAGGGCCTCGGATTTGGCGAGGGCCTCAGCATACTCCACGCACTCCACATCGCATTCGTACGCGTGTTGGTATGTGGATCCGATGGTGATGACCCCGTTGGGGCCCAACATCTTGAGCTTGAGGTAGGTGTAGTTGGGGACGGCCATGAACTTGGCGTAGCATGGTCTCCCCAGCACTGCGTGGTAGGTTCCTCGGAACCCGACCACCTCGAACGTGAGGGTTTCCTTTTGGAAGTTGGAGGGAGTCCCAAAGCAGACGGGCAGATCGAGTTGCCCAAGGGGTTGGACGCGCTTCCCGGGGATGATCTCGTGAAAGGGCGCCGCACCGGCCCAGATCGTGGACAGATCGATCTGCAAGAGCCTGAGGGTCTCGGCGTAAATGATGTTGAGGCTGCTGCCTCCGTCCATGAGGACCTTGGTAAGCCTGACGTTGTCGATGACGGGATCGACAACGAGCGGGTACTTCCCCGGGCTCGGCACGCGGTCGGGGTGGTCACCTTGGTCGAAGGTGATGGGCTTGTCGGACCAGTCTAGGTAGACTGGCGCCGCTACCTTCACCGAGCAGACCTCCCGGCGCTCCTGCTTGCGGTGCCGAGCCGAGGCGTTCGCCACTTGCCCACCATAGATCATGAAGCAGTCGTGGACCTCGGGGAACTCCTTTGCTTTGTGGCCCTCCTTCTTGTCATTGTCATGGCCTTTGCCACCTTCTGCCAGGGGCCCGGCCTTATGGAAGTAGCGCCGAAGCATGACACACTCCTCAAGGGTGTGCTTGATGGGACCCTGATGATAGGGCACGACTCCTTGAGCATCTTGTCGAACAGGTTGGCCCCTCTGGGAGGCTTCCGAGGGTTCCTATGCTCGGCGGTGGCGACAAGATCTGCGTCGGCGGTGTCGCGTTTCGCTTGCGACTTCTTCTTGCCCTTCTTCTTCGTGCCGCGCTGAGCGGATGCCTCGGGGACGTCTTCCTGCTGGCGCCCCTAAGGCTGCTTGTCCTTCCGGAAGATGGCCTCGACTGCCTCCTGACCAGAGGCGAACTTGGTGGCGATGTCCATCAGCTCGCTTGCCCTCGTGGGAGTCTTGCGACCCAGCTTGCTCACCAGGTCGCGACAAGTGGTGCCGGCGAGGAACGCGCCGATGACATCTGAGTCAGTGATGTTGGGCAGCTCAGTGCGCTGCTTCGAAAATCGCCGGATGTAGTCCCGCAGGGATTCTCCTAGCTGCTGGCGGCAGCTTCAGAGATCCCAAGAGTTCCTAGGGCGCACGTATGTGCCCTGGAAGTTGCCGACGAAGGCTTTGACCAGGTCGTCCCAGTTGGAGATTTGCGCAGGAGGCAGATGCTCCAGTCAGGCTCGAGCGGCGTCGGAGAGGAACAGGGGGAGGTTGCGGATGATGAGGTTGTCATCGTCCGTTCCACCCAGCTGGTAGGCCAGCCGGTAGTCCGCGAGCCACAGTTCCGGCCTTGTTTCCCCCGAGTACTTGGTGATGGTAGTCGGGGCTCGGAACTGGGTCGGGAACGGCACCCGTCGTATGGCCCGGCTGAAAGCTTGCAGACCGGGTGGTTCGGGCGAGGGGCTCTGATCCTCCCCGCTGTCGTAGCGTCCCCCACGCCTGGGGTGGTAGCCTCGGTGCACCTTCTCGTCGAGGTGGGCTCGACGGTCGCGACGGTGGTGCTCGTTGCCGAGGCAACCCGGGGCTACAGGCTTTGCATCCCGCGTGCGCCCGGTGTGGACCAAGGCTTCCCTCATGAATCGGGAAGTCGCGGCACGATGCTCTGGGGGTACCCTTGCCTTCGGGAGGCAGAGCTTTTGGCCCATCGGACCGCGGCATCCTCCAGGAGATTCTTGAGCTCTCCCTGGATACGCCGCCCCTCGGTGGTGGATGGCTTCGGCATCGCTCGGAGTAGTATTGCTGCTGCAGCCAGGTTCTGGCCGACCCCACTGGAAGCCAGGGGCAGCCTTGCCCTGGCATCGTCAGCGATGTGGTGCTGGACGTCCTGGGCCAGATGACGCGCTTCTCCGACTAGTGCTCGGCCTGCCCACTCTTGCCCGATGTTCTGCCGGAGCTACACAAGTTTTCCTGCCTCCTCGTCGAGCTTGGCCTGCATCTCGCGGATTTGCTCGAGTTGTGTGTCCTGGCCCCCCGCAGGGACTGGGACCACAGCTAGCTCCCGAAGGATGTCAACGCGAGGCGCAGGCCTAGGGGGGTCGCCATCCTCCGGCATACCAAGGTGGTTGCCTTCGTCGAGACCCCCTAGATCGACGTGGAAACATTCGCGACTTGGGCCACAGTCCTCGTCGTCAAGGCTGTCGCCACCATCGGAGTAATCGGAGAGGTAGTAGTCACATGCGGCCATGAAGTCTCGCATGGCACTGGGGTTACCGAGCCCGGAGAAATCCCAACCAGAGTCGGGCTCGTCATCTTCCTCGGAACCCGGGGGCCCGTAGGTCGAGACGGCCGTCAGTCGGTCCCAGGTTGACCACATATGGTACCCCGGAAGGTTAGGATATGCCTTTATGAAAGCGTCCACCGAAGCGAGGTCGCTTGGTGGGTCGAAGCTGAATCTAAAAGGCACATGGTGGAAAACGGACGATACCTCTTGATCGACGGATGGTGACGAAGTCGCGTCGAGGACGGACTGCACCTTTATCTCAAGTACGAGGCTAACGCCCAGCAAGTCCTTCGCGAGCGTGCTGGCGTCATCTGTCTGCTTGGGGTTGGCGTGTTGCGGGGAAACGACGCTCGTCTTCATCTCAGACGCGAGGTCAACGCCCGACGTGTCCCCCGCTGGGGCGCCGGCATCGTCGACTCGCTCAACAGCCAATGAGGTGCCGCCTCCTGCTTGGCCATGGTTGCCCCGCCTCCTCCTCTTGCACGGGGAAGGTGACGGGACAGACCCGGATGCCACTCTTCCGCCACGCGGGGAAGACGTCGTCGATTCCGCCGTCGTCGGGCGGGCTGACGGCCGTCGTTGTCGTTGTCGCACGGCGGAGGAAGGAGTACCATGTCGTAGCTGTCGTCGAGGGACATGAACTCAAGACTCTCGAAACGGAGCAGCGTCCTGGGCTGGAGAGGTTGCTGGAGACTACCCATCTGGAGCTTAACGGGAAGCTGTTCGTCAGCACGCAGCAGGCCCCTACCTGGTGCGCCAACTGTCGGCGTATTGACCTCGGGGGTCCCTGGACCGATGAGTAAATTGTCGCTGCGTGTCCCAGCCCAGATGGGTCAGCGCGAGATGGAACACAAGGGGGAAAAAAGGGAACCGCGGCTCGTGTTATCCTGCGCCCAGGGCGGATGCGCTTGCAGTAGGGGGTTACAAGCGTTCGCGAGAGAGGGAGAGAGCCTGCTCGTCAGCCCGTCCTCCCGCGCGGCCACCTTCTCGTACGAGGGCCCTGTACCTTCCTTTTATAGATGTAAGGAGAGGGCCCAGGTGTACAATAGGGGGTGTAGCAATATGCTAACGTGTCTAGCAGAGAGGAGCCAGAGCCCTATGTACACGCCGACGTGGCTGTCGGAGAGGTGTTAGTGCCCTGTGCATGTGATGTCGTGGCCGTCGGAGGAGAGCTTGAGCCCTGTAGAAGCACAGCTGTCGGGGCTGTCGGGTCCTTGCTAACGTCTCCTTGCTTCCATAGGGGGATGAGAACCGCCATCGTCATGGGAGCACGCGGGGTGCCATCATTACTTGTTTACCGGGGCGAGCCAGATGGGACACCGGTCTTGTCCCCCGTAGCCTGAGCTAGCAAGGGGTAGGGTAATGATGTACCCCCTGTAACGTGGTCGGTTCGAGCCCAAGGTCGAGCGAGGCGGTGACTCCTCCGAGGTCGAGGCTGAGTCCGAGCCCTGGGGTCGAGCGAGGCGGAGACCGTCTTCCGAGGTCGAGGCTGAGTCCAAGCCCTGGGGTCGAGCGAGGCAGAGACCGTCTTCCGAGGTCGAGGCTGAGTTCGAGCCCTAGGGTCGGGCGAGGCAGAGACCATCTTCCGAGGTCGAGGCGGGGGCCGAGCCCCGGGGTCGGGCGAGGCGGAGCTTCCTATGGCACCTGAGGCTGGACTCGGCTGCTGTCAGCCTCACCCTGGCGGGTGGCACAACAGTCGGAGCAGGGCATGCAGCGTTGTTTTCCTGTCAGGCCAGTCAGTGGAGGGGCGAAGTGACTGCGGTGACTTCGGCCCTGTTGACTAAGGAATGCGCGTCAGGATAAGGTGTCAGGCGATCCTTGCATTGAATGCTCCTGCGATACGGTCGGTTGGCGAGGCGATCTGGCCAAGGTTGCTTCACTGCGAAGCCTGCCCGAGCTGGGCCTCGGGCGAGTCGAAGGTGCGCCCGTTGCTTGAGGAGGCCCTCGGGCGAGGCGTGAATCCGCCTGGGTCTACTGTTCCTGCCCGAGGCTGGGCTCGGGCGAGGCGAGATCGTGTCCCTTGAGTGGATGGAGCTTTGACCTGTATTGCGCCCATCAGGTCTTTGCAGCTTGTGCTGATGGTGGTTACCAGCCGAGTTTAGGAGTCTTAGGGGTACCCCTAATTATGGTCCCCGACAGATAGATTGCTAGAGAAGCAAGAAGATATCCTGTATGAGGAACATGATAAATTTGTTAGTGTTCAAAAATCTCTTGCTCTAGAAATTAAAAGAAATGAAATGCTATCCTCTGAGTTGTCTGCTTGTCATGAATCTGTCTCTAGTCTAAAGGAGTTAAATGATGAATTAAATGCTAAACTAGAGAAAGCAAATGCAACTAGATCATGTGAAGAACATGTAGTTATTTGCAATAGATGTAAGGACTTTGATGTTAATGCCTGTGATGAACATCTTGCTTCTATTGCAAAATTAAACAATGAGGTGGCAAGTCTTAATGTTCAACTTAAGACTTGAAAAGTTGATTATGATAAACTAAAATTTGCTAGTGATGCCTACACAGTTGGTAGACACCCCTCAATTAAGGATGGGCTTGGTTTTTGAAAGGATACCAAAAACTTAACAAGTCAAAGAACTCCAGTTCTCAACAAGGAGAAAGGGAAGGCCCCTATGGCTAGTAGTTCCCAAAAGAATCATGCTTATATTTATGATAGGAAATTTACTAGGGATGCTCATAATGATAGATACTATGATCATGCTATGATTGCTTCTAGCTCTACTTATGATTATGGTAGAAATAGGCCTAGGCTTAATCATGTTGTGTCTCATGTGCCTAGGAGAGTTTGCAATGATCCTACTACTGTTTACCATACTTGCAATACTTCCTTTGTACTTTCATGTAAGAATGCAAAAGTAGTTGCTAGAAAATTGGGATCCAAATGCAAGGGAGACAAGACTTGTATTTGGGTTCCAAAAGTTATTGTTACTAACCTTGTAGGACCCAACAAGAGTTGGGTACCTAAAACCCAAGCTTAAAATTCCTTGTAGGTTTATGCATCCAGGGGCTCAAGCTAGATTATCGACAACAGATGCACAAACCACATGACGGGGGAGAAGAAGATGTTGACCTCCTACGACAAGAACCGAGATTCCCAGGACATGATTATCTTTGGAGATGGGAACCAAGGCAAGGTTAAAGGACTGGGAAAGATAGCCATCACAAACGAGCACTCAATATCAAATGTATTCTTAGTAGAGTCGCTCGGATACAATCTACTGTCTGTAAGTCAATAGTGTCACATGGGCTACAATTGTTTGTTCACAAATGTAGATGTATCTGTTTTTAGAAGAAGTGATGGTCCACTAGCTTTTAAGGGTTGTACTAGATGGCAAGCTCTATTTAGTTGATTTTTCGAAAGAGAATGCCGATCTAGATGCATGCTTAATAGCTAAGACTAATATGGGTTGGCTTTGGCATCACCGTCTAGCACATGTTGGGATGAAGAACCTTCATAAGCCTCTAAAGGGAGATCATGTGTTCGGACTAACAGATGTCTGTTTTGAGAAAGACAGACCTTGTGCAGCATGTCAGGCAGGGAAACAGGTGGGAATAGAGATGGCAATGGGTAAATACCCACCGGGTTTTACTACTTCATACCCATACCCACGACAAAAAAATAATCCCATCGGGTCACCCATATACGCTGGTGGGTATGGATTTACCCCCATACCCATACCCACATGGGTATGGGTTACCCATCGGGTCACCTGTACCCACAAAAACTAAACATCTACCAAAATATTATATTATACAAATGCCAATATTTCCATCTAAATATCATTGTAAATTTTCTAGCATCATTTAACCATCCATTCAACACAACAAAAATAATTGGATAAAGTAGTAACACTAGGAAAATACTACATAGCACATTACATGTTCTATTACATGGTCATTAAATTGTCGTTAAGCCTTCTATGATATTATAGCCTAAAAAGGTTGTTAAATAGTAAAAAAGATGGATGTCTAAAGTCCAAGTTCATGCTTGGGCTAAGTTTATATTGGGTATTTTATACCCACGGGTTAACGAGTATGGGTGAAGGTGGAACGTTCTAATACCCGTTTACCCATTGGGTGATGATTTTTGCCCAATAACAGACCCACGGGTAGAATATTTAGCCCACATACATACCCTAATAGAGTAAATACCCATCGGGTATCGGGTCGTGGGTACCCATTGCCATCTCTAGGTGGGAAGCACTCATCATAGCAAAAATGTGATGACGACGTCAAGACCACTGGAACTTCTTCATATGGATCTCTTCGGTCTCGTTGCCTATCTTAGCATCGGGGGAAGTAAGTATGGTCTTGTTATAGTTGATGATTTTTCCCGCTTCACTTGGGTATTCTTTTTGCAGGACAAATCAGAAACCCAAGGAACCCTAAAGCGCTTCTTAAGGAGAGCTCAAAATGAGTTTGAGCTAAAGGTGAAGAAGATAAGAAGCGACAATGGGTCCGAGTTCAAGAATATTCAAGTTGAAGAGTTTCTTGAATAGGAAGGCATCAAGCACGAGTTCTCCGCTCCCTACACACCACAACAAAATGGTGTGGTAGAGAGGAAGAACATGACGCTAATCGATATGGCAAGAACGATGCTTGGAGAGTACAAGACGCCTGAGCGGTTTTGGTCGGAAGCTGTGAACACAGCTTGCCATGCCATAAACCGGCTCTATCTGTATCGCCTCCTCAAAAAGACTTCCTACGAACTCCTTACTAGTAACAAACCCAATGTATCTTATTTTCGTGTCTTTGGGAGCAAATGCTACATTCTGGTGAAGAAAGGTAGACATTCTAAATTTGCTCCCAAGGCAGTAGAAGGGTTTTTTTACTAGGGTATGACTCAAATACAAAGGCGTATAGGGTCTTCAACAAATCATCAGGATTAGTTGAAGTCTCTAGCGACATTGTATTTGATGAGACTAATGGCTCTCCAAGAGAGCAAGTTGATCTTGATGATATAGATGAAGATGAAGGTCCGACGGCCGCAATGCGAACTATGGCAATAGGAGATGTGCGACCACAGGAACTGCAGGAACAATATCAACCTTCTTCCTCGACAATGGTGCATCCCCCAACTCAAGATGATGGACAGGTACCTCAAGACGAGGGGCAGGATCAAGGGGGAGCACAGGAAGAATAGATTATGGAGGAAGAAGCACCACTAGCCCCTCCAACACAAGTTTGAGCGACGATCCAAAGACATCACCCCGTCGATCAGATTCTGGGTGACATCAGCAAGGGAGTAACTACTCGCTCATGATTAGCTAATTTTTGTGAGCATTACTCGTTTGTCTCTTCTATTTAGCCTTTCAGGGTAGAAGAGGCCTTGTAGGATCCAGACTGGGTGTTGGCCATGCAGGAAGAGCTCAACAACTTCAAAAGGAATGAAGTCTGGAGCCTGGTGCCATGTCCAAAGCAAAACATTGTGGGAACCAAGTGGGTGTTTCGCAACAAGCAAGACGAGCACGGAGTGGTGACAAGAAACAAGGCTCGACTTGTGGCAAAAGGTTATGCCCAAGTCGCAGGTTTGGATTTTAAGGAGACTTTTGCTCCTGTGGCTAGGCTAGAGTCAATTCGGATTTTATTAGCCTATGCTGCTCACCATTCTTTTAGGCTATTCCAAATGGACGTGAAGAGTGCTTTCCTCAATGGGCCAATCAAAGAGGAGGTATACGAGGAACAACCCCCTGGCTTTGAGGATGACAGGTATCCCAACCATGTATATAAGCTCTCTAAGGCGCTCTATGGACTTAAGCAATCCCCAAGAGCATGGTATGAATGCCTTAGAGATTTCCTTATTTCTAATGCTTTCAAGCTTGGGAAAGCCAATCCCACTCCTTTCATAAAGACATACAATGGTGATCTTTTTGTTTGCCAAATTTATGTCGATGACATAATATTTGGTTCTACTAATCAAAAGTCTTGTGAGGAGTTTAGCAGGGTGATGATGCAAAAGTTCGAGATGTCGATGATGGGCGAGTTGACCTACTTCCTTGGATTCCAAGTGAAGCAACTCAAGGATGACACCTTCATCTCCCAAACGAAGTACACTCAAGATCTTCTCAAGAGGTTTGGGATGAAGGACGCGAAGCCCGCGAAGACACCAATGGGAACTGACGGGCATCTTGGCCTCAACAAAGAAGGTAAGTCCGTTGATCAAAAGGCATACCGGTCAATGATAGGTTCATTACTTTATCTTTGTGCTAGTAGACTGGACTTTATGCTTAGTGTATGCATGTGTGCTAGATTTCAATCGACCCCAAGGAATGTCACCTTGTGGCCGTTAAGCGAATTCTTAGGTATTTAGTTTCTACGCCTTGCTTCAGGATCTGGTATCCAAAGGGGTCTACCTTTGACTTAATTGGATACTCAGACTCCGATTATGTCGGGTGCAAGGTTGATAGGAAGAGCACATCAGAGACGTGCCAATTTCTAGGAAGGTCTCTGGTGTCTTGGAGTTCCAAGAAACAAACATCTGTTGCCCTATCCACTGTTGAGGCCGAGTACGTTGCCGCAGGACAGTGTTGCGCGCAACTACTTTGGATGAAGCAAACCCTCCGGGACTTTGGCTACAATCTGAGCAAAGTCCCACTCCTATGTGACAATGAGAGTGCAATCCGCATGGCGGATAATCCTGTTGAACACAGCCACACTAAGCACATAGACATCCGGCATTACTTTCTGAGAGACCACCAACAAAAGGGAGATATCAAGGTTTACCACATTAGCACCGAGAACCAGCTAGTCGATATCTTCACTAAGCCTTTAGATGAGAAAAGGTTTTGCAGGTTGCGTAGTGAGCTAAATGTCTTAGATTCGCGTAACGTGGATTGATCTATAGCTTACATGTGTTCTATGCCTTTGATCATGTTACTTTGAGCATTTACATTATTTGTTGTCTATTTATGGTGCTAAAGTTGTATAAGTCATCCCCGGACCTCACAAGTCCATATGCAAATGATGCACATATTTAGGGGGAGATGTGCTACAACTTCACCCCTTTGAGACTAACTTGTTTGTTTGAGTACGCTTAGTGTAGTCTCGAAGGTACATTGAAAGGGAAAGTGAACTTTGACGACAAAAGACTTCCATTGCACTCCGGTATTAGTGTATTTAATTCCAAGTTCATACTTGTGCTCTCATTGCCTTTCTGCTCTTAATTGACCAATGGGGTTAGTAGGCCAAAAGTTTTTCCGTTTTGGTGTTTAATGCCAAAGGGGGAGAAATTAAGGGCCAAAGCAACTGGATCAGCCAACCACTTGTGACTTCCAAAAATAGTAGAGTTTGAATTTGTATTTTGCACAAATGACTCTTATTGCAAAATTTGGTCTCTTATGGGGGAGAATTTTGATTATGGGAAAAGGGGGAGTTTTTGACACTTGATCAATTTTATTCTTGCAATATCTCTCTATTTGCCCAAATAAGTGTGTTTGAATTAGAGATAGGAAAAAGAATTTGATTTGCAAGAACAAACCAAGTGGTGGCACAGAGTGATCCAAATATGCCAAATCTTAAGAAAAAAGGGAATTGGTCTTCATTTGCATTGATGTTGCACTTCTTTTGTTGCTTTTTGATGTGTTGGCATAAATCACCAAAAAGGGGGGATTGAAAGGGAAATGTGCCCTTGGGCCATTTCTATAAGTATTTCGGTGATTAGATATCCAACACATATTGAGTAAGTTCTTAAGTGCCAAATGAGTGAGAAGTGTGAAATCAAGAACAAGGTATGTTTCTACACTTAGTAGATTGTTTTTTATACTAACATGGTTATCTAAGTGCTAGAAACAGTGCCAAGAAAAGAATATTTGAACTGGAGAAGAGTTGGCAAAATACAGCCAACACCAGCTCGGGCCTGGCACACCAGACTGTCCGGTGGCGCACCAGACAGTGTCCGGTGCCCTAGGCTGGTCAACAGTGAATCGGCTGCTCTCGGGAAAATAAAAGGTGACGTGGCTATAATTCATCGGACTGTCCGGTGAGTCAACGGCGCCAGCAGCCAATGGTCGTCCACGCGATCAACGCGCGACACGTGGTCCGCGTCGACGGTCGGTTGGGCACACCGGACTGTCCGGTGTGCACAGGAAAGTGTCTGGTGCACCAACCGGTCCCGAGGACCAACGGTCAACTGCACCCGGTCTGGAAGGAAATCGAGCACCGGACTGCTACAGTGGCTGTCCGGTGGTGCACCGGATTGTCCGGTGCACCACTCGACAGAAGGCAAGAATTGCCTACCAAATTGATGTCCAACGGCTCCTAGCTGCTTTGGGACTATAAAAGGGACCCCTATGTGCATGAAGCAGTGCACCAAGTATTCTCTAAGCATACTAAGACATCCAAACTCCGCCTCCACGCATTTGATTCGTTGTGTTAGTGATTTCAGCTCCGTTCGAGTTGTGAACTCCCTGTGCTGTGCTTTGAGCTCAAGTCTTGGCTTGTGTGCGTGTGTGTGCTGTGGATTGAATCTTGTGTGCGTTGCTTTTCCTCCCTTACTCTTGTGCTTCTTGTGATCAAAACTTTGTAAGGGCGAGAGGCTCCAACTTGCGCAGATTCCTTGCAAACGGGAAAAGATCTCAAAGGAAAAGACAGTGGTATTCAAGTTGATCATTGGATCACTTGAAAGGGGTTGAGTGCAACCCTCGTCCATTAGGACGCCACAACGTGGAAGTAGGCAAGTGTTACTTGGCCGAACCACGGGATAAAAATCGTGTGTCTCTTGTGTTATTCTTCTCTGTGATTGTTTGTGTTCGCAAGAGCTCGCTTCATAAACTTGATTAACTCGCATTAACATCTTTATATTCAAGTTTGTAGCTATTTAGTGTTTGATTTTACAGGATCACCTATTCACCCCCCTCTAGATGCTCTCAGTTTTCTACAAAAAACATAAAAAGAAGTGTAAAGAACCAAGCAAATGACCTACCAGATCACAACATAACAATATCTTTACCAGCTGAAAACGGACACATAGATAGTTTCATGCGTTCAAATTCTGGTTGTGAATTACTCCTTCAAGACACTTCCACATCTGAGTTAAGAGAAGTAATTGAAAAGCCTCAATTAAAATGGGATGCTAGTGCTAAACACTAAAGACAATATTTTCAATCAATGCTTTCATCACATACTAGGTTGCTTCCCTAATAATGAAGCCTAAAAGAGCCTCAACCATGAATATAAAACTAGATATATACGTCAGGTGAAAGAAGATTACTAGAACGGGCAACAAATTTTGCAAAACCAATCTGGAACTCTGCCAGCTAGTGCAATAACATAACATAATGAAGTCAGGGCTAGCTTAGAGAAGAAAAAACATAGAATTGTTATTGACAAGCGAATAGATTATTGGTATTAAAAATGCACTTACAGGTTGGATCTGCACAACCCTCAAGCATGTGAGAGGTGTTTGGTACTCAAGACTAAAGTTTAGCCCTGTTACTCGAATGTTTGAATGCTTATTATGAGTATTAAATATAGTTTAATTATAAAACTAGTTACACACGTGAAGACTAAATGGATATATAAATTTATTAAGCCTGATTAATCCATGAATAGCAAATATTTACTGTAGCATCACATGAGTAAATCGTGAACTAATTAGGTTTAATAAATGCGTCTTATCGTTTAGTTATCGTCTAGGGATTAAAACAGTTAGTTATTCATATATTAATTTTTTTGGTTTGTTTTATTTGATTCTGGAAAAATAGGATATAGAATCTGCTACATAAATTTATATTTTTGTTTTTATCATTGAGCTTATAAAAATCATAAAAAATAAACCTCAAATTTAACATATATCTTCTCAAATGATAGATATAAAAATCGGATATAGATGCTTTTTTTCTTCTAAGAAGCAAATAATGTATAAAACAATTTATGTAAATTTTTATTCTTATTTATAATAATGTGTTTGATAACGTTATAAAAAGATTGACATAAAATCTCGTAATGTTTATTTTAAAATATTTAATTTGTTCTAACATTTCAGTTACTGTTAGGGGCCTTCTTCTTCGCCGAAGGTCCTCCAAGCAAAAACACCTTCGGTAGTGTGATATGCGAATTGATGCAACACGAAGGTACAAGCCAAAGCTACTATTCAGAGAGCTTCGACATAGCAATGCCTTGAGACGAAGGGTAGCACCGACTTAAAGAGTAAAAGATTGTTTAGTCCTGGATAATTTGTGTTTTGGTTATGATTAGTTATCAAGGATACAAATGTAATTTTGTCCGGGCTGCGTCCCGTGCCTATAAATAGATGAACAGTACCCCAGTACTGTTCACGCTGACTTGTATTCACTCACACGTCACTCTGGGATTCTTACCTTCTGTCAAGCCGAAGGTACAAATGTAATTCAATATTATTCATGTTTATTCATGATTGTACAATAAAAATATCCAAATGATATCATATGACTACTCATGTTTTCTACATATGTCATATGATCATACTTACTGTTATATATTGAAATGATGAAGGTATGTCCTTCATGACCTTCGTATGAAGATTATTATATCCTAAGGGAGATACTACTTCGAAGGACGAAGGTCTTTAACCATTAACATTTGTGTTGCCTTGTTCTTAATCCATAGCATTTGAGAACAAGTCCCCAACATTGGCACCCACCTCCGGTGAACTCACTTACACTGTTGAGCTAATGGCTTTGTTCAACAACCAAGCTGTAGCACCTTCGGTCACGAAGTTGGTGCTCCCAATCACGAGCGGGTCAAGTTTAGAGTCAGCCAACAAGAAGCAGAAGAAGGAAGCACAGAGAAGAGTGCAGCATGTTGGGGTGCAAGGACCCTTCGTTAGGTCCAAGTGGTCTCACATCCCAATAACCTTCTCCCAGGAGGATCTTCAGCTAAAAGACTACCCTCACAATGATGCTATGGTTATATCTTGTGTCATCAAGGGATTTCTGGTCCACAATGTTCTGGTTGACATAGGCAGTGCAGCGGACATTATATTTGCAAAGGCTTTTAGACAGATGCAAGAGCCAGAGGACAAGATTCATGATGCTATGCACCCTCTTTGTGGCATCGGAGGAAGACAAATTGTGGCACTTGGAAAAATCACAATGTCAGTCACCTTTGGTTATGTCCACAACACAAGAACTGAGCAAGTTGTTTTTGACATTGTCGACATGGAATACCCATACAATGCAATCATTGGTCGAGGAACACTTAATGCCTTCAAAGCAATACTCCATCCAGCATACTTATGCATGAAGATATCTTCGGAACAAGGGTCCATTGCCATCCATGGAAGTCAAGAAGCTGCCAGAAGGGCCAAAGGGAGTTGGACAGATTCAAAGGCAATCCACAACATAGATGGAGCTGAAGCTTGTCAACAATATAAGCACAAAAGAGAGAAGGCTGCTTTGGTAGATCAGCCGAAGCCTATGCTCCTATGTGAAGATATAGCATATCAAAGGGTACTGCTGGGATCTCAGGTATCTGATGAGCAAGAAAAAACTCTGATAAGGTTTTTGTTCAACAACAAAGATGTCTTTGCTTGGACAGCCAATGATCTTTGTGGTGTCAACAGAGATGTCATTGAACATTCACTTAATGTGGATCCATCTTTCAGGCCAAGGAAGCAAAGACTTCGTAAGTTGTCAGATGATAAAGCTGAAGGTGCTCGGAACGAAGTAAAGAGACTTCTCAGTGCTAGTGTTGTTAGAGAAGTAACATATCCAGAATGGCTAGCTAACACTGTTATGGTGAAGAAGGCTAATGGCAAATGGAGAATGAGTATTGATTTCACAGATCTCAACAAAGCATGCCCAAAGGACGAGTTCCCATTACCAAGGATAGACTCTCTTGTAGATGCAGTAGCTTCTTTGGAGCTCATGAGTCTACTAGACTGCTACTCAAGCTATCATCAAATTTGGATGAAGAAGGAAGACGAGGCAAAAACTAGCTTCATAACACCTAGTGGAACTTATTGCTACCTTCGGATGCTTGAGGGGCTCAAGAATGCTGGAGGAAGCTTCAATAGAATGACAGCCAAGGTCCTTCACTCTCAAATAGGCAGGAATGTGCTGACTTATGTTGATGACATCATAGTAAAAAGCACGAAGCAGGATAATCATATTGCTGACTTGCAAGAGACATTTGCTAATTTTAGGCAAGCTGGTATGAAATTAAACCCAGAAAAGTGTGTTTTTGGAGTAAAGAAGGGCAAGTTCCTTGGCTGACTGGTGTCAACAAAGGGAATCGAAGCTAACCCAAATAAGATCGAAGCTATCCTTCGGATGGAGCTGCCAAATACAAAGAAGGGGGCCCAAAGGTTGGCAGGAAGGCTGGCATCATTAAATAGATTTATATCCAGATCAGCAGATAGGAATCTACCATTCTTTGAAATACTGAAGTCAGCCGAAGTTTTCCAATGGGGTCCGGCTCAGCAAAAGTCTTTCGAACAGTTAAAGCAATACTTGATAGACTTGGCAACTCTAACTCCACCTTCGCCAGGGGTTCCATTGCTCTTATATGTAGCAGCCTCTCACTCTGCAGTCAGTGTGGCACTTGTTCAGGAGAAGCAAGATGGCTAGGTCAAAAAACAAGCACCAATATATTTCGTCTCCGAAGTACTAAGTTTATCAAAGAAAAATTATTGGAGAAGGTGCTATATGCTGTGTTGATGGCCTCCAGGAAGCTTCGGCATTATTTTCAAGCATATCATATAATTGTTTCTTCGTTGCAACCTTTGAAAGACATAATGAGGAACATAGAAGCTACTGGGAGGATCGGAAAATGGGCTGCCAAGCCCAATGAATTTTCTATTGACTATGTACACAGGTCCTCAATTCAGTCCCAGGCGTTAGTGGATTTCATCGCTGATTGGATGCCAGGGGTTCAGGAAGAAGTAACAAAAGACACCGAAGCCTGGACAGTCTTCTGTGATGGTTCTTGGGGAACCTTTGGCGCAGGAGCCGCTGTTGTCCTAGTAGCGCCCTCTAAAGTCAGAACATGCTATGCAGCAAGACTGGATTTTAGTTGTACAAATAACATTGCTGAGTACGAAGCCCTTCTGTTGGGGCTTCAGAAACTAAAGACAATGGGAATCAGAAGGGCGATCCTTAAAACTGACTCTCAAGTCATCTCTATTCATGTAGACAAAAGCAGCAAGGCAAGGGATCCAAAGCTTGAAAAATATTTGGACACAGTCCGAAGGTTGGAGGCCTCTTTCAAAGGTTTTTCTGTAAAAAATATCCCAAGAGGGGAAAATGAGCATGCAGATATACTAGCTAAGTCAGCAGCACAGGGACTCCCTCTACCTTTGAAGGTATTCTTTGAGACAATAAAAGCACCTTCGGTTGAACTTGGAGAGAGCAGTGCTCACAATATCACCTGTACATAGTGAAGATTGTAGGACTGAAATCATATCTTTCCTCCAAGGTAACTGTCTTTTGGATGACGAAGTTTATAATAAAAGAATGGAAGCAAGGACAAGACCATATGTCATGATAGAAGGGGAGTTATACAAACATGGAGTCTGCTCTCCACTTCTCAAGTGTTTATCCAGAATCGAAGGTATAGAGCTAATGAAGGAAATACATGCAGGTTTGTGTGGATCTCACATTGGGTCTAGACCTTTGTTGGGAAAGGTTTTTAGACAATGATTTTATTGGCTGAAGGCAACTTCGGATGCAGCAGATCTGGTCCAAAAGTGTGAACATTGTCAAAAATGTGCAAGAGACTAGAAACAACCTTCATCGCTAACTCAGTTAATACAACCAACCTGGTTGTTGCAAAGATGGGGCCTAGATTTGTTGGGTCCACTCCCGCGAGCACAAGGAAACTTGAAGTATGTTGTAGTTGCAGTAGAATATTTTTCTAAGTGGGTTGAAGCAAAGCCCTTGGCTACAATAACTTCGGTCACGGTCCAAAAATTCTTTTGGCAGATTATTGTTTGTCGCTTCGGTGTGCCGAAAGCGATAACTGTTGGGGGCCTTCGTCCTCCGAAGGTCCTCAAAAACAAGATTTGACAATGTTTTCCAAGTGAATTATATGAACAGGTATTTTCGGACTTAGATTATGAACATGGAGTACGGACAGGACGAAGCTTAAGCCAGACGAAAGGGGGTTGAGATGAAGGACGGGCTGGTTACCATGCTGTACAAAGGATGATGCGCAGCCGAAGCTATGCGCAGGAAAGCTTCGTCGCGATAGCAGAACGGGGAACCGACTTAAAGACGAAAAGACTACTTAGGCCTTGACAGATTCCCATAGGTCATTAAGCAAATGTAATGGGCATGAATGTAATATTACATGGGCTGCGTCCCACGCCTATAAATAGATGAACAGTACTCCCGTACTGGACACGCTGATCTGGCATTTGCTTTTGCGTCATCCTTGTACTTTTGTCTTCCTGCAATTCGAAGGTACGCTTGTAATTTAAAGTCATTTCTATTGTTATATGATAATAAAATAGAAATGACGTTGTGATGAAATTTAAATGTTTATATTACTTTTTATGTTGCGTGTAAGTCCTTCGTCTTACCTTATTGTGCTTACGAAGATATGTTGTTTGTGACCTTCGTCCGGAGCACATTATATCCCGAAGGGAAATAATGTTTCAAAGGACGAAGGACCTTATCATTTAACACTCTTTATGTTGCCTTGTTCGCAATTCGAAGCATTTGAGAACAAGTCACCAACAATAACTGTGGATAATGGTACGCAATTTGATGCTGAAGCATTCAAAGATTTTTGTGACCGAATAGGTACGAAGATTCATTTTGCATCAGTTAGGCACCCAGAATCAAATGGGCTGGTAGAAAGAGCAAATGGCATTATAATGACAGGAATAATGAAGCTAATCTTTAACCAACCCAGAGGAAAGTGGCCAGATGAGCTGATTAAAGTGGTGTGGAGCCACAACACAACTACGTCAAGGGCAACAGGATTTACTCCCTTCAACCTCTTATTTGGTGACGAAGCAATAACTCCAGAAGAAGCAAAGACAGGGTCAATAAGAACAATAGCTTCAGTAGAAGACGAAGTTGATTATCAAGTAACAAAAAGATACTATAGAAGGGACCAGACTTCAGGCTATAGAGCACATCAATAAATATCAGGCCGAAACAATAAAGTGGCATGATAGAAAAGTTCGATTGAAAAATATCAAGCCAGGACATCTGGTGCTTCGGAGAGTGCCCAACCCAGATACAGTGGGCAAGTTGCAACTGAAGTGGGAAGGTCCTTTTCTGGTAGTATCTTCGTCAAGACCCGGTTCTTATAGATTGAAGGATATGAACGGCAACGACATACCCAGATTTTGGAATGCGAATGAGATTCGGCGATACTATGTGTAATTTGATGTAATCTTTTTTCATTTTTTCTACGGCACCCTTTTCCTTTCAAGAGGGGAGAAAGGTTTTTAATGGGACCATAGCTTGTAATTTTTCATTCTTATTTAGCCCTACGAGGGCCAAAGCCCCCAAAGATGTAATATGTAAAATCTGAGCATGCACCATTGAGTGCAAAAAGAAAAACAGAGAGAAGCTCAAAAGACGTCCCCAAGGGGATGCAGAGCATGACGAAGCTGCAAAAAAGTCGTTCCTAAGGGAGCACAACATAAGTTTTCTGCTCAAAAGTCATTCCTAAGGGAATGCAGAGCCAAAAGCATGATGAAGCTGCAAGAAAGTCGTTCCTAAGGGAGCGCAGAGTAAGTTTTCTGCTCAAAAGTCGTTCCAAAGGGAATGCAGAGCTACATACCACCGAAATAGAAGGTGAAGAAGTTCAAAAGTCATTACTAAGGAGATGCAGAACTTAAATGCCACCAAAATAGAAGGTGAAGAAGCTCAAAAGTCATTCCTAAGGGGATGCAGAGTTTAAGACTCAAAAGTCGTTCCTAAGGGGATGCAGAGTCTGGGTGTGGCTTCGTGTGTGTGCTTGGGACATTCATTTGCACGTTACATTACATCATTCATTGCATTCATATACATTCATGTAGACATTCGTAGGATCATCATCATAACATAAAGCACAAACAGATACTTCAGCTTTGATAACAATGCTTCTATTGGGGGCCTTTGTCCTCCGAAGGTCCTCAAAAACGTAATTTAACAATGTCTTCCAAGCATGGTTTATGGACAGGTACCTTCGGTCTCAGGTTAAAAGCATACACGATGAGGAGCATGACTGTGATGAAGGATGAAATTGCTCCGAAGCTACGCGCAGGGGAGCTTCGGCTAAATGGCGGAAAAAGGAACCGACTTAAAAGGGAAACAGTTGTTTAGTCCCCATAGATTTGTATATAAGTCAATAATAAATGTAAAGGGCATGGATGTAATTTCTCACAGGCTTTGTCCTGTGCCTATAAATAGATGAACATTACTCATGTACTGTTCACGCTGATTTGTACTTGCTCGTGCATCACGCTTGTACTTTTTACCTTCTGTCAAGCCAAAGGTACATTTGTAATTCAATACTATTCCTATTTTTCCATGATAACAAAATGGGAATGAATTGATAATGCTATATAATTACTCATGTTATCTCTTACATTTCACATGCTTCTCCTTTTATTTGCATATACTGCGATCATGAAGGTATGTCCTTCATGACCTTTGTCTGAAGATCATTATATCCTTAGGGAAATAATGTTTCGAATGACGAAAGGCATTAACATTTAATATTTTTGTGTTGCCTTGTTCTTAATTCATAGCACTTGAGAACAAGTCCTCAACATTGGCGCCCACCTCTGGTGAACCTTTTCGACCACCTTCGGCAAGCACTGACCTTCGTCATGCCGCCGAAGAAAGCTTCAGCACCAGGGACCGTTGCACTGCAGCCGCTGGACCCAAATCAAGAAACTCTTTCTCTTCGAGAGGCTCGAAGCCAGAAGAGGAAAGCCACCAGTCCAACACTCCAGGAGGAGGAGTTGGATCAAGAGATCAGGGATATGGAGATCATCCATCAGCAAGTACAAAGGAAGAAGGAAAAGATGGCACGATTGGCTGATCTTCAAAGGAAGATCGATGAAGCCACTAAAGAAGTGCGTCATCTTGCTCAAGATGAACAAGATCCCTAACACAGGGAGCTTCGTCAAGAAGGCCTATTCAATGAGGATGCATGGTATGATGATTTTAATCATGATGCCTTTACTTTTGATGATGCTTCTCCCTTGGCAGCAGAACTGTAGGCTACCACATGGCTCCCATCATACAAGCCACCTCAGCTCCCCATGTATGATGGGCACTCAGATCCAAAGCAGTTTCTGATGAGCTACGAAGCAACTATATCTTCGTATGGGGGCAACAATGCAGTCATGGCGAAGTCTTTCGTCATGGTCGTTCGGAATGTAGCCCAAACATGGTATTCTTCTCTTCGGCCAGGGACCATCATGTCATGACAGAAGCTTAAGGACATGTTGGTTACCAGCTTCCAAGGCTTTCAAACGAAGCCGGTCACAGCTCAAGCTTTGTTCCAATGTACGCAAGACCACGAAGAATATCTTCAGGCATATGTATGAAGGTTCTTGCGACTAAGGGCACAAGCGCTATAGTGCCCAATGAGATTGTCATTGAGGCCATGATTAAGGGCCTTCGGCCAGGACCTACGGCTCAGTACTTCACACGGAAGCCCCCGCAAACTCTGGAGAAGCTGCTTCAGAAGATGGATGAGTACACCCGAGTTGACAACGACTTCTGCCAAAGAAGGAAGGAAGCTTATAGGTTCTCCGAAATGACCAGGGGCTTCAGAGGAAGAATCCATCCGAGGCATGTCAAGTCAATCCTTAACTCCACTCAAAGTGATGACAAAGGAAGTCAGTCTCAGAGGTCACAATATACCTCACAATCTTTGGGGCAACAGCAAAGCTCCTTCAGGCCACCAGCTCCAAAGGGCAGAGGCGCTAGGGGCTTCAGAGGAAGGTTTAGGGATCAGCCTAGAAAGATTTACTGCTTATTCTATGGTGAGGACAAGGGCCATACTACAAGAATGTGCCATGTCACCATTCAGAAACAAAAGGAAATAGCAGAAGCCAAATCTCGACAGAACTAGCCGAAGTAGGTCTTACACACTGCTTCGTGTCATTCTCCTTACATACCAGAGTATGTGAACAATCATCCTGCAGCTTCTGTCGCTTCGGCTAGCCACTCACAGGCTTCCTGGCCACAACTCCCACCTCCGCCACCACTACAACCGACCTATTCCCGAAGCCAGCAGCCAGAAGGGCGCCAACACTCTCAACAGCAACGGGAATTCAGGGAGGAATCCGAAGCTCGCACAGTCAACAGTACTGTGCCAGAATCAAAACACATCTATTGAGAGATATCCTACCTCTAAAACATGTTTACGTTCATTATCATTTTGTTTTTAATAAGGAACAGTCAATGTAAACCTAGTTTTAATTTCTTGTAATAGCTTCGCTCCTATCAGAATGAAATATATCTTCTTCACAAAAATTGTTGAAGCTCAAAAGACGTTCCTAAGGGAATGCAGAGCTAAAAATCACATTGCAAGTTTCACCGAAGCTACAAAAAGTCGTTCCTAAGGAGCGCAGCGTAAGTTTGCCGAAGCCACAAAAAGTCGTTCCTAAGGGAGCGCAATGTAAGTTTTCTGCTCAAAAGTCGTTCCAAAGAGAATGCAGAGCTAAATACCGCCGAAATATAAGGCGAAGCGCGAAAAGTCAACGCGAAAAATACCACCGAAATAGAAGGCGAAGAAGTTCAAAAGACGTTCCTAAGGGGATGCAGAACTTACACCGAAAAATAAGCGGTGAAGCCAAAAAATAAACGGCAAAGAGATTTTGATCATTCCTAAGGGAACACAAAGATTGTGTTTCAGCGTGGGTATGTGTCTTCGGCATTAGCATCATTCTTTGCATCATATCATCGCATCATATCGCATAGCATCACATCATACATCATATCACATCAATGACATGAATTGGAAACGAAGCCGATCTTCGGAGAATGCTTTACAAAAATGAAAATGCACTAAGGCACAAAGTAAGCTGAGAATTATAGCTTCATCAGTTCTGATGTGGAAGAAGGGATCTATTGTTTACGAAGCATTGATGCTTTTACGGAGCTTGGATGTTGTTTACGAAGTATGGATATTCCCATGAAGCATAAATATTCTTCTTTACAAAGCATGAAAAGAAGGAAAGGTGTTTTTTCGCCAAAGGCTTAAAAACGGTATGTACATAAAGTTTCATGCATCGCAAAGAACTGAATTACAAACAACTTACATAGTAGATTCAAAACTATACACATCGAATATTACAGACTTAGTTCAACAAATGGTACATTAATAGCCTAAAAATGTTTTTACAATAACTACTATTCTTCTTTCAGAACTTTCTCTGCAATTTCGTTAAGAAAATTGTTAACAACTACGTCAACAATAGCTTCGGCCATATTGATGATTTCTATTGCTTTCTTTGTTTCTGGGTCGGCCAGTGGGTCGAATGGCTCCGGTGGAGGAGGTAGTTCATCTGCGGTAGAAAAGATCAATTACTTCGAAGTCACTAAAACAAATGACGAAGCTAGAAGTCATTAAGCAAAACCTATCCGTCTCTCGCGTTCGGCAGCTTCTTCAGCTTTTTTCGCCGCTTCTCGAGCCTCATGAATATCTTTCTAACTTTTCTTCATTATTTCGTGAGCCATTTCTCGGTCGCCATTTTCCCAGATGTCAGTAAAAAAATTTCCGCCCAGAAAACTTGCTTCGGCCGAGGGATCCTTCGTGTCATCCATGGAGAAGGCAGCTTCGGCCTGGGCCAAGGTTTTAACATTATTGCAACACGCCTTCTCCAAGACAGCTAAAACTCCTCTACCACTAGAGAACGCGCAGACGTCCCCACGATCACTTAAAATTTCCTCAAAAGCTTCGGCTTCTCCGCTGATCCACTCAATAACACCCTCAGGGTCGCCTCGTATGAAGTTGCCTTCGTTTGAATAGGTGCCCACATTGGCGAAGCTAGTCTTTATCTTCTTCACGCACCCCACAGATTTTTCGAAACATCTTTCCTTAGATGCGCGAAGCTCTGCAATTGCCTTTTATAAATAATTTTTCCAATATTCACTGGCATCTCGATTAGCTTCAGCGACAGCGCATTTTTCTTTGGCCTCAGCTAACTGTCTCCGAAGGTCTTCGATTTCATTCTTTTGGACCTCAGCTTGAGCTTTGGAACTAGCTTCGTCTTCTTTTATTTTATTTACCAATGAAATTAATATCTTATCCTTCTCAAGACCTTTGTTCCTTAGTTCAATCACCTCTGAATGAAGGTTGTTTAGAGCCATTGTATACCCTTCATCTTCAATATTTTTCTGTGCTCTAAGGCATTGCTAAGGATTAAACCCTGCAAGAGAAGGACAAGATTAAGTATAAACAAATGAAGTCATTCGTTTTCGAATACAAAATTGACCTTTATACCTTTATGCTATTATATGCTAAGCTATCAGCCAGTTCATCCTTTGATAGTATTGAAAGGCCATCTTCTAGCTTCGGAAATCTGAAGCTTCTACCCATCTCCCGGTAGACGGATATCTGTTTACTATCCGGGATACAGTACAAAAAATCTTCCTCCCCGCTGTCATTGAACACTAATGCCCCCTTCGGATATTTCAGTTTTTGGGCATAATGTTGAGCTTCTCGTTCTTCCTCCTTAGAGAGTCCTTTTCCCGAAGCGTGGTGGATGAAGTAATCAATGCTCTCTTTTAAAGCTTCGGGAGCAGGAGTGGCAACCTTTTCAGGCAAAATTTGCTCTGTGGCCTTTTCTTCTGTTGCCCTTTCTTCAATTTCCGAAGGCTCTTTCTCAGCGGGCTCTGAAGGCCCAGCTTCGGTTTCAACTTGGATTACTGCAGCTTCAATTTCGACCGGTTTTGTTTCAGCTTTGGTTTGCACTTTTGAAGCCTCGGCAGTTTTTCTTGAAGGAGTAGAGTTCAAAGTCTTCACTATTTCCAACACATCTAGTATATTTGACATCCTTCTCCTCTTGTGAGTTGCGGCAGAACCTTTTTGCGCCTTCGGCACTGTTACTTCCGATGAAGGGCTTAAAATTTCTAGTGCTTTTGTTTCTTCAACATTTGTCTTTTCAGCTTTATCTTTCTCAATCTTCGACTCAGCTAGATCAACTGAAGCTTCCTTCAGCATTGTAGCCAGCTCTCCAGCCTTCTGCGTAGGAGGAATGGACTCTCTTGGTTCAGTAGCTGAAGAAGTCTCCCCACCAAACTCAGGCACCACGGCCGGTTCAATATAGCATGGCCGGTGGGTAAGGACTTTCAACTTTTTGCTCTTCGGCGCAGGCTCATCTGGAGTGGCCAAAGCAGTAGTTTTGGCCGAGGCAGCAGTTGTTGGGGACTTGCTCTCAAATGCTAAGAGTTAAGAACAAGGCAACATAAAAAGTGTTAAATGCCAAGGTCCTTCGTCCTTCGAAACATTATTTCCCTTCGGGATATAATGAGTTTCGGATGAAGGTTATGAAGGACATACCTTCGTAAGCACAAGATATAATGATGAGATAAAGCGCAATATCAACATTATTATTAGATCATTTCTATTTTATTAACATGGAAAAATAGAAATGATCGTAAATTACAAAGGTACCTTCGGCTTGACGGAAGGCAAAAGTACAAGTGTGACGCAAAAACCAATGCCAAGTCAGCGTGAACAGTACAAGAACACTGTTCATCTATTTATAGGCATGGGTCGCAGCCCATGTAAAATTACATCCATGCCCTTTACATTTGCTAATAACTCTGTAGTAACCCACCGAGGTTTGAATAGCCTTTTCATCTTTAAGTCGGTTTCCTTTTCCACTATCTTGCCGAAGCTCTCCTGTGTACAGCTTCGGCTCCGTGCCATCCTTCGTATTCCTTTTGTGCTTCTTCACACCGTGGTTTTAACCCAAGTCCGAAGATACCTGCTCATGCATCATACTCCAGAAACTTTGTTAAATCATGTTTTTGAGGACCTTCGGAAGCCGAAGGCCCCCAACAGTAGCCCCTCGCAATATTAATTTGTTAGAATGATAAATTCAGATTGCGATATGGACGAAGGCCCTAAGCCGAAGGTCCGAAAAAACACCTTCCCTTTGCTAGAATAGCAACAGTCACTGACAAACGGGACCTTCCGATTTTTAACGCACTAGGTATATAAATAAGGGCGCACCACGAGTTTATTTGGTACGCTTTCTTGCCATCTGCTCTTGCTCACTCACCTTCTAGCCCTCGTAACAAAACTTGCTTGGCTTTTTTGAATTTTTAAGCTTCGGTTTTGAGAGCATTTTCCCAGCGTTTACGAAGATGTCTGCAGACAAGAAAGTTGTTGCTGAGGCGAATCTAAGCCTTTCTGAGGAAATGCACCTCGGCTTTCTTGAATCAATGGCGAAGACTAATACAGAGAAGATCACCAAAGAGATTTTAGAAGGTTTATCTGAAGACACTGGTGATAGCGACAGTTATGATGTAGAAAGCGGCGGGGAGGAGTCCGAAGACCGTCCATGGCGACCAAGCGACACGGTTTTCGGAAAGTCAACTATTAAGCAAAGTCATCTTGACAATATGAGGGGGAGATATTTTTGAGATGTGTCTATTGTGAGGGCTGATGACAGAGAGAAAACTTCTACTCCTGAGGAAAATGAGGTCGTGACCTTCCGAAGCTTCCTCAAGGCTGGGCTTCGGTTCCCCCTGAGCAGCTTTGTGGTTGAAGTTCTGAAGATATTCCAAATCTATCTCCACCAGATTACTCCCGAAGCTGTTATAAGAATGGGGATCTTTGTCTGGGCTGTAAGGAGCCAGGGCTTGGAGCCAGATGCAAAAAGTTTTTGCAATATTCATGAGCTAGTATATCAGACAAAACCCTGGGGGAAAGAACAATATCACAACTTTGGTTGCTATAGCTTCGGTGCCCGCTCTGGGTCAAGCTGCCCCGTGTCAACCTTTCGGAAGAGATGGCCCGGCGACTGGATGACAGAATGGTTCTATGTGAAGAATGATTTGATAGCACGGGAGGATATTAAAGGTATCATTATGCGCCCTATCTGGCAACGCTTCGGCCTCCGAAAGCCGAAGGTGGAAATGGATGAAGCAGCTGAAGAATGCCAGAGAGCCTTCGGCGTGATTTGCTCTTTTATTGGGACAAGGGATTTGGTCCAAGAGCATATTGCCTTCAGAGTTTGGCCACTTGTAGAAAAGTGGGAAATGCCGAAGGAGACTGTCAAGGAACCTGACGAAGGCGGGCTAGTTAAACTAAAATACACATTCAAATACGGAGATAAGTTTGTTGAACCAGATGATGACTGGTTAAAAAGTATTGAGGCTGTAAGTGACGAATTGCTTGGGGTATACTCGAAGGCCGAGGATACTGCATTATCAACAACCTTCGGAGGCCGAAAGAAGAAGAGGCTTAACCGAGTATTCGATGCAATTGGGTTTGTCTACCCCGACTACCATTACTCAGTGCGAGGCCAAAAAAGGAAAAATACTTCTCCTGTAAAGGAAATTGCTTCAAGTGCTCCTAGCGAGCCAGCGCCGCAGAGAAAAAAGGTAAAAGTGCTCACACACCGGCCAATTTATATTGAACCGGCCACTGTGCCTGAGTTTATTGGTGAGGCCACTTCGGCCACCGAAGCTAGAGAACCATCTCTAGTGCCGAGAATCGAAGAAAAGGCCGAAGTACCAGCAATAGAGAAAGCAGAGGAACCGAGGACTGAAGAAACAAAAATATTAGAAATTTTAAGTCCTTCAGCAAAAATTGAGATAGCAAAAAACCAAAAGGGCCCAGCGGTGACCCCGAAAAGAAAAAGAATGGTTAATGTGCTAGATGTTTTGGAGACAATTAAATCTTCAAGCACAACTCCGAAGAAAATTATTGAAACTTCCGAAGTGCAAACTGAAATCTTTGTTGCTGAAGCTCCAAAGCAACAATCTGAGACTAAAGCTGGGCCTTCAGAGCCCACCAAGGTAAAATCCTTGGAAGCCGAAGAAGTAAAAATGAAAGAGCCGATTTTAGTTGAAGAAACTGGCACTGCTGCCCCCGAAGCATCCTCCAAAGCCCTCGATTATATTGTTCGACATGCTTCGGGAAAAAGATTATCTGAAGAAGAGATTTTTGAAGCTAATCACTATGCCCAAAAACTGAGGTATCCAAAAGGGGCCTTAGTATTCAATGGCACAGACAAAGACGACTTCTTATACTGCCTCCCAGATAACAAGGAATTACCCGTCTGCCGGGAGATGGCTAGAAGCATGGGGTTCCCGAAGCTTGAGGCTGGCCTCTGCGCGATGACGAAGGACGATCTTGCAGATAGCCTTGCATACAATAGTCTGAAGGTACAAAAATTGTGAATTGTGGAGTTTATGAATTTTGAATTGGTCTTTTATTCTTATGTTAATCCATTCATTCTTTTGAATAGGGCTTAATACTCAGTAATGCCTTAAGGGCACAGAAGGATGCTGAGGACGAGAGTTGTACCATTGCTCTTAACAACCTTCGAACAGAGGTTATTAAGCTAAGAAACGAAGCCTTGGAAAAGGACAAAATTCTACTTGCATTGGTGGATAAGATAAAGGAAGACGAAGCTACTTCTAAAGCTCAGGCCGAAGCTCAGAAGCGCGATATTGAAGATCTTCGGAAACAATTAGCCCGAGCTAAAGAAGAACGCACACTTGAAGAAACGAAGCGAGAGCTTAGTGATCAATGGGCAAATCATTTAGAAGGAACCGTTGAAGAGCTTCGTTCTTCCAAGAAAAGATGTTATGATAAATCTATAGAATGTGTTAAGAAAATAAAAACTAGCTTCGCCAGCGTTGGCGCGTTCTCGAGCGAGGAAAACTTCACAAGGGGTAACCCCAAAGGTCCAATCGAATGGATTAATCACGAAGCTGAGGCCTTTGAGGAAATTTTGAATAGCCGTGGAGACATATGTGCTTTTTCGGGTGCTAGGGGGATTGCCACTATTTTGGAGAGGAAAGCATGCGAGCATGTGAAAGTTTTATCACAATCCGAAACTGCCTTATCCTCCAAAGATATAAAAGACCCCTCGGCCGAAGCTAGCATGGTTGGTGGAAAATTTTTCACCGACATCTGGGATAATGGTGGCCGAGAAATGGCCCAACAGATTATTCAAAAAAGCGAAAAAGGCATCCATGATGCTAGAAAAGTAGCAGAGGCTTCTGAGAAAAGCGCAGGGCCCGAAGGGCAAATAGGTATTAACTAGTGGTTTTTGTCTCTTTGTTGTAATTTTTTGATTTCAAACTTGATGACGGTTTGTAATAGTAATAAGTCCATATCTACTCTTCCCTCAGAACCTGTTGAATCATCTGCGGGCCCCCACACGAAGGGGGATGACGAAATTAGACAAATGGCCGAAGCCATCATGGATAAAGTTGTTGAACAACTACTAAATGAAGCTGCAGAAGTAGTGCTTAGGGAAGACTAGATGCTATGAGGAAATTTTGAATAGCCATGGAGACATATGTGCTTTTTCGGGTGCTAGGGGGATTGCCACTATTTTGGAGAGGAAAGGATGCGAGCATGTGAAAGTTTTATCACAATCCGAAACTGCCTGATCCTCCGAAGATAAAAAAGACCCCTCGGCCGAAGCTAGCATGGTTGGTGGAAAATTTTTCACCGACATCTGGGATAATGGTGGCCGGGAAATGGCCCAACAGATTATTCAAAAAAGCGAAAAAGGCATCCATGATGCTAGAAAAGTAGCAGAGGCTTCTGAGAAAAGCGCAGGGCCCGAAGGGCAAATAGGTATTAACTAGTGGTTTTTGTCTCTTTGTTGTAATTTTTTGATTTCAAACTTGATGACGGTTTGTAATAGTAATAAGTCCGTATCTACTCTTCCCTCAGATCCTGCTGAATCATCTGCGGGCCCCCACACGAAGGGGGATGATGAAATTAGACAAATGGCCGAAGCCATCATGGATAAAGTTGTTGAACAACTACTAAATGAAGCTGCAGAAGTAGTGCTTAGGGAAGACTAGATGCTATTGTAAAAACATTTCAAATGTAATCTGTGTGATATTTTGTAACTTTGCATGTAATATACGAGCTTTTTATGGTTCAGTTCTTTACGATGCATGAAATTTTACATACGTACCGTTTTCGAGCCTTCGGCGAAAAAACACCTTCCCTTCTTTTCATGCTTCGTGAAGAAAAACTTTTATGTATCATAACAATTTCCAAGCTTCATGAAAACATTCTCCGAAGCTATACTCCGAAGATCAATATTGTATCCCCTTTTTGTGCCTTAGCACGATTTTCACCTTTTTCAAAGTATTCTCCGAAGATCAATATTGTATCCCCTTCTTGTGCCATATGCAACATGATGTATGATGCTTATATTATGCGAAATGATGTGATGATGTTATGTTATGCAAAATGATATTTGTGCCGAAGATACACACACATCCCTGCAGTAAAACACACAATCTTTTTGTATCAGCGCTGACTTTTCGTTGTAAGCCTCCCTTAGGAGCTTCTTCGCCTTTTACTTCAGCGGAATCAGCGTTTATTTTTCGCTGTAAGCCTCCCTTAGGAGCTTCTTCGCCTTTTACTTTCGGTGGTATTCGCGTTGACTTTTCGCGCTTCGCCTTTTATTTAGGCGGTATCAGCGTTTATTTTTCGCTGTAAGCTCTGCATTCCCTTTGGAACGACTTTTGAGCAGAAAACTTACACTGCGCTCCCTTAGGAACGGCTTTTGTAGCTTCAGCAAACTTACACTGCGTTCCTTAGAACGACTTTTTATTGCTTTGAAGAATTTACACTGCGTCCCCTTAAAATAAATTTTTGATAATTCGAAGGTCATCCTTACTATCGCAAATCTTTAAGCTTCGGCGACTTAAGCCTGTGGAGAAGATATATTTTCCTTATGGCAAAAAGCAAAACTATTACAAGAGATTTAAAACGACAAAAAGTACTCTAGTCTCCTTGTTAAAAAGAAAATAATACTGGATGCAAAAGACTGCTATCAAGGCAGGATATTTGTCAGTATATGTGCTTCGACTCTGGCACAGTGCTATTGACTGTGCGAGCTTCGGACTCTTCTCTGAAGTCCCTTTGATGTTGAGTTTGCTGACTCCCTTCTGGCTGCTGGCCTCGTTGCAATGGTGGTGGAGGCGGAAGCTGTTGCCAAGATGCTTGGGGTTGACTTGCCGAAGCAACAGAAGCTGCAGGGTGGTTGCCTACATATTCTGGAATGTAGGGCGAATGATATGAAGCAGTGTGCATGACTTGCTTCGGTTGACTCTGTTGTGCTGCAGCTTCGGCTATCTCCTTTTGCTTCTGGATGGTAACATGGCACATCCTGGTGGTATGGCCCTTGTCTTCACCACAGAATAAGCAGTAAATTTTCCTTGGTTGATCTCCAAATCTTCCCCCAAAGCCCCTGGCGCCTCTGCCCCTTGGGGCTGGCGGCCGGAAAGAGCTTTGCTGTTGCCCCGAAGCTTGCGAGGAGCACTGTGGCCTTTGCTGCTGACTCCCTTTGTCATTATTTTGAGTAGAATTGTGAATTGACCTGACGTGCCTCGGATAAAATCTTCCTCCGAAGCCCCTGGTCATTTTAGAGAACCTGAAAGCTTCCTCCCTTCTTTGGCAAAAATCATTATCGGCTCGAATGTACTCGTCCATCTTCTGGAGCAACTTCTCCAAAGTTTGAGGAGGCTTCCTGGCAAAGTACTGAGCTGAAGGTCCTGGTCAAAGCCCTTGATCATGGCCTCAATGACAACTTCATTGGGCACTGTTGGTGCCTATGCCCTCAGACGTAGGAACCTTCGGACATATGCCTGAAGGTATTCTTCGTGATCCTGGGTGCACTGGAATAAAGCTTGAGCCGTGACTGGCTTCGTCTGAAAGCCTTGAAAGCTGGTTATCAACATATCCTTTAGCTTTTTCCATGAGGTGATTGTCCCTGGCCTGAGAGAGGAGTACCAGGTTTGGGCAACACTCCTGACAGCCATGACGAAAGACTTTGCCATGACTGCAGTATTGCCACCATACGAAGATATTGTTGCTTCGTAGCTCGTCAGAAACTGTTTCGGATCTGAGTGGCCGTCGTACATGGGAAGCTGGGGTGGCTTGTAGGACGGAGGCCAGGGTGTAGCCTGCATCTCAGCTGACAGAGGAGAAGCATCATCAAAAGCAAAATTTCCATGATGGAAATTCTCATACCAGCTATCTTCATTGAAGAAACCCTCCTGATGAAGCTCTTTGTGCTGGGGCCTTCGGTTTTGCTCATCTTGAGTAAGATGGCGAACTTCTTCGGAGGCTTCGTCTATCTGCCTTTGCAGTTCAGCTAGCCTAGCCATCTTTTCCTTCTTCCTTTGCACCTGTTGATGAAGCATCTCCATATCTCTGATTTCTTGATCTAGTTCGTCCTCCTGAGGCGTCGGACTGGCAACCTTCCTCTTCTGGCTTCGGGCCTCCCGAAGAGAGAGAGTTTCCTGATTGGGGTCTAGTGGTTGCAGAGTCGCAGCCCCTATTGTTGAAGCTTTCTCCGGCGCCATGACGAAGGTCTTCGGCTTGCTGAAGGTGTTCGAGACTTAAAAAGGGGAAGTGAGTTCACCGGAGGTGGGCGCCAATGTTGGGGACTTGCTCTCAAATGCTAAGAGTTAAGAACAAGGCAACATAAAAAGTGTTAAATGCCAAGGTCCTTCGTCCTTCGAAACATTATTTCCCTTCGGGATATAATGAGTTTCGGACGAAGGTTATGAAGGGCATACCTTCGTAAGCACAAGATATAATGATGAGATAAAGCGCAATATCAACATTATTATTAGATCATTTCTATTTTATTAACATGGAAAAATAGAAATGATCGTAAATTACAAAGGTACCTTCGGCTTGACGGAAGGCAAAAGTACAAGTGTGACGCAAAAACCAATGCCAAGTCAGCGTGAACAGTACAAGAACACTGTTCATCTATTTATAGGCATGGGTCGCAGCCCATGTAAAATTACATCCATGCCCTTTACATTTGCTAATAACTCTGTAGTAACCCACCGAGGTCTGAATAGCCTTTTCATCTTTAAGTCGGTTTCCTTTTCCACTATATTGCCGAAGCTCTCCTGTGTACAGCTTCGGCTCCGTGCCATCCTTCGTATTCCTTTTGTGCTTCTTCACACCGTGGTTTTAACCCAAGTCCGAAGATACCTGCTCATGCATCATACTCCAGAAACTTTGTTAAATCATGTTTTTGAGGACCTTCGGAAGCCGAAGGCCCCCAACAGCAGTTTTCCTCTTCTTTTCCCGTCCTCGCAGTGGGTAGCGGTAGTCGGGGTAAACAAAACCAATGGCATCAAAAACTCTGTTCATTCTCTTTTTTCCCCGGCCTCCGAAGGATGTGGATAATGCATTATCTTCTGCTTTGGAATACGACCCAAGCAGTTCATCACTTGTAGCTTCGATACATTTCAACCAGTCGTCATTTGGTTCATCAAATCTATCTCCATATCTGAATGTATATTTCAGTCGGACCAGGTCACCTTCGCTAGACTCGATGACAGTCTCCTTCAGCATTTCCCAGCTTTCTACAAGCAGCCATACTCCGAATGCTATATGTTCTTGAATCAAGTCTCTTGTACCAATGAAGAAGCATACAGTACCAAAGGCCTTCTGACAAGCTTCAGTGGCTTCATCGATTTCAACCTTCGGCTTTCAAAGGCCGAAGCGGGACCATATGGGACGCATAATAACCTCCTTAACATCCTCCCTCGCCACCAAGTCGTTCTTCACATAAAACAATTCCTCCATCCAATTTCCTGGCCACCTCTTCCGAAATGTTGGCACTGGGTGGCTTGCATTGTGACGGGCGATAAACATGTAACAACCGAAGTTGTTGTGATATTGTTCCTTCCCCATGGCCTTCGTCTCATACATAAGTTTGTGCATGCTGCAGAAGCATTTTGTGCTCGGTTATATCCCTTGGCTCCTTGTTGCCCAGACGAAGACTCCCATTCTCAGTATGGCTTCGGGGGTCAATTGATGAAGGAAAATTTGGAAGGTCTTCAACACTTCAACTAAAAACCTGCTCAGTGGGAACCTAAGCCTAGCTTTAAAGAAGCTTCGGAAAATCACAACTTCATTCTCCTCAAGCGCAGGGGTGTTGTTGTCTTCGCCAGCCCTCACAATTGACATCTCTCGAAAGTACCTCCCCCTCATGCTCTCAAGGTGACTTTGCTTGATGGTCGACTTTCCGAAAATTGTATGGCTTGGCCTCCAGGGTCGATCTTCGGAATCTTCGCCTCCACTTTCTGCATCATAGTTGTCACTGTCACCAGTATCTTCAGATAGGCCCTCCAATATCTCTTTAGTAATCTTCTCTGTATTTGATTTTGCCATTGATTCTAAAAACCCAGCTATATAAGGATTCGCAACCTTCTTCTGTTCAAAGAGCTTCTCCTCTTCGGTTAGCTTCGTCTCAGCAACAGCCTTCTTGTCTTGAGACATTTTTTCCTTCAGCAATGACGAAAACGTGCCTTTTTAACCGAAGCTCGGGAAGTTTGAGAAACTAGCAAGCGTTAGTGAGCAAGAGCTATAAAATTGAGCAAATAAAGCAAGTGGCACAACTAGCGTACCAAATGTGGTCGGTGTGAGGTCTTATTTATACGCTCGGCGTGCTCCAAGCTAGGGGGCCCCGTCTGTCATTGACTATTGCTATTCTAGCAAAGGGAAGGTGTTTTTTTCGGACCTTCGGCTTAAGGCCTTCGTCCATATCACAGTCTGAATTCGTTATCTTAAACAAATTAATACTGCGAGGGGCTACTGTTGGGGGCCTTTGTCCTCCGAAGGTCCTCAAAAATGTAATTTAACAATGTCTTCCAAGCATGGTTTATGGACAGATACCTTCAGTCTCAGGTTAAAAGCATACACGATGAGGAGCATGACCGTGACGAAGGATGAAATTGCTCCGAAGCTACGCGCAGGGGAGCTTCGGCTAAATGGAGGAAAAAGGAACCGACTTAAAAGGGAAAAGGTTGTTTAGTCCCCATAGATTTGTATATAAGTCAATAATAAATGTAAAGGGCATGGATGTAATTTCTCACAGGCTTTGTCCTGTGCCAATAAATAGATGAACAATACCCCCGTACTGTTCACGCTGATTTGTACTTGCTCGTGCGTCACGCTTGTACTTTTTACCTTCTGTCAAGTCGAAGGTACATTTGTAATTCAATAATATTCCTATTTTTCCATGATAACAAAATGGGAATGAATTGATAATGCTATATAATTACTCATGTTATCTCTTACATTTCACATGCTTCTCCTTTTATTAGCATATACTGCGATCATGAAGGTATGTCCCTCATGACCTTCATCTGAAGATCATTATATCCTAAGGGAAATAATGTTTCGAAGGACGAAGGGCATTAACATTTAATATTTTTGTGTTGCCTTGTTCTTAATTCATAGCACTTGAGAACAAGTCCCCAACAGCTTCGATGAGCATGAAGAAGCAAGATATGCTTCGTTGTGTACGAAAAGAAGGGAAGGTGTTTTTCGCCTTCGGCTCAAAAGATATAAGTTTCGTCCACAGCAAAGCAATTTACACATGGAAGAAAAGGTAAAAATATATTACAAGGTATGGACAAATATATAGAGTAATGTTCAATTCTCGATTACATTGTCTTTTACAGAGAGAATACAAATGTCTCTAAAGATCTATGCAGGTAGGCCTAAAAACAGCTTTGGCGGCCCTTCAGAATCTGCTTCAGATTATCAATCTTCGGCATCATCATCCAACACATGACAAAGTTGTATAAGGTAAAAAGTAATCACAAGAAAAGGTTAGTAGCACGTATAAGTTTTATACCGGTTTAAGCAAGCTTCGGGCCTCGTCACCAGCCAAATCTCGACCACCCTTTGCCCAAATTTGAGTTATAAATCTGCTCCCTATGCTTCAGGCCTCGCTGGGAATGTCAACCAAATCCGTTGAAGATAGGCTGAAAGTTGGTCTATTGACAATCTTCCCGTGCGTACAGCCAGCTTTCAGAAATGCTGCAGCTGTGCCACGAGAAGCTAGCAGGGTACAGAAGTCACTGTGCCCCTCTATTACTTTGTCAAGTGCCTCGACTTCGCCTTCAATATATTCGAAGGTGCTTGATATGTTTCGATCGAAGGGGTAAACTTTTCAGCGCTGGCTCCAACTGAGTTGAAAACCTTCTTCAATCGTTGTACGCAGCGGCTGCCAAAACTCGGACACATGTTCCGAAGCTCTTTCAAAGATTGCTTCAGCTTCGTATTTTCTACAGCTTCAGCTTCATATTTTGTCTGCAAGTTTTTTCTTTCTTGTTCGAAGCTCCTGATTTTGGAGAAGCTCCCTGTTTAATCTAGCATTTTCAGTTTGCGCTTCTGCAAGGGAACCTTCCATTGCTTGGAGTAGGAAATCTTTCTTTTCAAGAGAAGCTTTGTATTCTTTAATCTTGTTCTCTAAACCCTCGATTATAATTTCATTCTTTTTATCCTCGAGGTCTTGTTGCATTTGCAGTGCTTTGCTTAGCAGCATACTCTATACAAATAGACCTTCATCAGCAAACTTGCTTCGTCGCAAAAATAAAAAGTAAAATTTTGCTTCACCACAAGAATTTTACCTTAAAGTTAGAATAAAACAAACTACCGACGATATGTTGTCGTCGGTAGCTGCTAATATCGGCTTTGAGCTTCGGAAAACCGACACTCTTCGATAGAGTGCCGATTACCTTCGCCCCGGTGTGGTCGCGAACGCATCCCAAGGCCTCTTCATCGATCCCACCAAAGAGAATGGCTCCTGGCTGGTAGCCACAGGAAATGCCATATTCATGTAGCTCCTTCTTTTCGGCCTCAGATAGTTCTTGTCCGACCAGGTTCGGAAGGTCGAAATCTTTTTCTTCCAAAGCAGCATCGGTAATTTCCTTCCCTTTGTCAGGCACTGGGGCCATGACCTATTCTACAGTCGCAGTTGTTTCTTCTGTAGGCATACCCAATATCAATTTATCAATTCCAGATAGGGTGGCCTCCAAGATGGCAGCTTCGGCAGTGGCCGGGGCCGATGGTGGTGTCCGTTCAATGGCTTCCATTACGGTGCCGATCCTTCACTTTTTCTGTCCATCCACCTTTTTTGTAGTTGAGGGCTCGTCCTTCTTCTGTAAAAGCTTCGTTAGTTCCGGTCCTAGAGGACTTAGCAGCTTGATAAGTAGAGATTCAGTCATTACCTTTAAAATCTCTTCTACTTCGGTAGCAGGAGGCGTTGAAGGAGTTTCCTCTTCCACCTCAGTCACCTTCAGCTCTGGAGTTGCAGCCTTTCTTTTCTTCAAAGCCGCCACCTTCGGCTCAGGACTGGATTTTCTCTTCTTTAAAGTTTTCTCATCTTCCTTTACCATTCTGGCAGCTTGCCTGCTCAGAACACTATCCTTTTTCTTTTTGCTCCTTCGACACCTTTGTTGAGTCACTCATAATCAGGGTATTCAAATTTTAGAGCGTCCATTACCCGGTTTAACCTTCGTTTTGGCCGGATGTCGAAGGCTGCAGTCATTAATTGGTCTTCTTTTTTGGATAGTTCCCCAAAATTTCATTGCACATAGTTTCAATCATTTCCAGCCATTCTTGGCAAGGCTTCTTGAACTGTTTCTCAAACTTAAAACAATAAGGCAATCAAACAAGCTCAAGTTTTTTCTTTGTTCCCTTTAGCTTCGGCATGCCCCAATCACTTGACGTTGGAGATGTTCTATTGGCTAGGTATTATTGCACCAGATCTCTAGTGCTGATTTGTTCAGCAACCACCCTGAATTCTACTATAGACAGTTGGCATGGTGACATTGGCTGCATGTTGCACAGGGGCCTGGTCATTCCGAAGTTTAGAGATAGCAGGCACATAACCATCGTCATTAGTTTCCCCCTTTTCTTTTCATCAGCTTTGATATAAAACCACTCACCTTTCTAGCTGGTTGGCCACTTGGTGTGATAACTAAGAACTGGAGCCTTCGTATCCTTGCTGTTGGGGGCCTTCGTCCTCCGAAGGTCCTCAAAAACATGATTTGACAATGTTTTCCAAGTGGATTATATCAACAGGTATCTTCGGACTCAGAATTACGAACATGGAGTACGGTCAGGACGAAGCCTAAACCAGACGAAGGGGGATTGAGATGGAGGACGGGCTGATTACCAAGCTGTACGAAGGATGGTGCACAGCCGAAGCTGTGCGCAGGAAAGCTTCGTCGCGATAGCAGAAAGGGGAACCGACTTAAAGATGAAAAGACTACTTAGGCCTTGACAGATTCCCATAAGTCATTAGCAAATGTAATGGGCATGAATGTAATTTTACGTGGGCTGCATCCCACGACTATAAATAGATGAACAGTACTCCCGTACTGTTCACGCTGACTTGGCATTTGCTTTCCGTCATCCTTGTACTTTTGCCTTCCTGCAATCCGAAGCATTTGAGAACAAGTCACCAACATTGGCGCCCACCTCCGGTGAACTCACTTCCACTTTGAGTTTTTTGAACATCTTCGGAAGCCATAGACCCTCGCTATGGCGCCGAAGAAAGCTTCAGCGACTGGGGCTGCAGCTCTGCAACCGCTGGACCCCAACCAGGAGACTGTCTCTCTTCGGGAGGCCCGAAGCCAGAAGAGGAAGGCCGTCAGCCCGACACTTCAGGAGGATGAGCTAGACCAAGAGATCAGGGATATGGAGATGCTTCATCAACAGGTGCAGAGGAAGAAGGAAAAGATGGCCAGGCTAGCTGAGCTCCAAAGGCAGATAGACAAAGCTTCTGAAGAAGTTCGCCATCTTACTCACGACGAGCAGAACAGAAGACCTCAACAAAAAGACCTTCATCAGGAGGGTTTCTTCAACGAAGATGACTGGTATGACAATTTCCATCATGGAAATTTTGTTTTCGATGATGCTTCTCCCCTGTCCGCTGAGCTGCAGGCTACACCGTGGCCTCCGTCCTACAAGCCGCCTCAGCTTCCCATGTTCGATGGCCATTTAGACCCGAAGCAGTTTTTGATGAGCTACGAAGCAACAGTATCTTCGTATGGTGGCAATGCTGCAGTCATGGCAAAGTCTTTTGTTATGGCTGTCAGGAATGTTGCTCAGACCTGGTATTCCTCCCTTCGACCAGGAACGATCACTTCATGGCAAAAGCTGAAGGACATGTTGTTAACCAGCTTTCAAGGGTTTCAGACGAAGCCGGTCACTGCTCAAGCCTTGTTCCAGTGCACTCAGGATCATGAAGAATACCTTCAGGCGTATGTCAGAAGGTTCTTGCGTCTGAGGGCGCAGGCACCAACGGTGCCCAATGAAATTGTCATCGAAGCCATGATCAAGGGGCTTCGTCCTGGACCTTCAGCTCAATACTTTGCTAGGAAGCCTCCTCAGACTTTGGAGAAGATGCTCCAGAAGATGGACGAGTACATTCGTGCCGACAATGATTTTCGCCAAAGAAGGGAGGAGGCTTTCAGATTTTCTGAAATGACCAGGGGCTTCGGAGGAAGATTCTATCCGAGGCATGTCAGGTCCATCCACAACTCTACTCAAAATGATGATAAGGGGAGTCAGCAGAACAGGCCGCAGTGCTCCTCACAGGCTTCGGGGCAACAGCAAACTTTCTTCCGGCCACCAGCTCCAAGAGGCAGAGGCGCCAGGGGCTTCGGCGGAAGATTTGGAGATCAACCAAGGAGAGTATTTTGCTTATTCTGTGGTGAAAACAAGGGCCATACCACCAGGATGTGCCATGTTACCATCCAAAAGCAAAAGGAGATAGCCGAAGCTGCAGCGCAACAAGTTCAGCCGAAGCAGGTCATGCATACTGCTTCGTACCATAAGCCTTACATCCCAGAATACGTGGGCAACCACCCTGCAGTTTCTGTAGCTTCGGCGAGTCAACCTCAAGCTTCATGGCAACAGCACCCGCCTCCACCACCGCTGCAACAAGGCCAACAGCCGGAAGGGAGCCAATATGTTCCACACCAAAGGGATCTCAGAGAACAATCTGAAGCTCGCACAGTCAATAGCACTGTGCCGGAGTCGAAGCACATTTATTGACAAATATCCTACCTTGATAGCAGTCTTTTCCATTTAGTTCTATTTTCTGTGTAATAAAGAACATTTCAATTTTCATGTAATAGTTTCGTGGTTGGTCATGAGGAAAACCTATCTTCTCCACAGGCTTAAGTTGCTGAAGCTTAAAAATTCGTGATAACAAGGAGGACCTTCGAATTATTAAAAATCCTTCGAAGCAACAAAAGTCGTTCTAAGGAACGCAGAGTAAGTTGCTGCAGTCGCAAAAAGCCGTTCCAAAGGGAGCACAGTGTAAGTTTTCTGCTCCAAAGTCGTTCCTAAGGGAATGCAGAGCATACAGCGAAAAGTCAATGCTGATACCGCCTAAGTAAAAGGCGAAGAAGCTCCAAAGACGTTCTTAAGGGAATGCAGAGCTTACAGCGAAAAGTCAACGCTGATACCGCCTAAGTAAAAGGCGAAGAAGCTCCAAAGACGTTCCTAAGGGAATGCAGAGCTTACAGCGAAAAGTCAGCGCTGATACAAAAAGATTGTGTGTTTTACAGGGATATGTGTGTATCTTCGGAATCAATCTCATCTACATAACATAACATTATCACATCATTTTGCATAGCATAAGCATCATACATCATATTGCATATGGCAAAAGAAGGGAACACAGTATCAACCTTCGGGAGGATGCTTTGAGAAAGTAAGAATCTTCGGAATATAGCTTCGGAGAATGTTTTCACGAAGTGCTATGGATTTTGTGATGCATAAAAGTTTTTCTATCTTCACGAAGCATGAAAAGAAGGGAAGGTGTTTTTTTCGCCGAAGGCTCAAAAACGGTACGTATGTAAAGTTTCATGCATCGTAAAGAATTGAATAATGAAAAGAAACTTGTATATTACATTCAAATGTACAAAATATTACATAGACCACATTTCAAATGTTTTTTCTAATAACATCTAGTCTTCTCTTAGTACTACTTCGGCAGCCTCATTTAGAAGTTGTTCAACAACTTCATCCATGATAGCTTCGGCCATTTGTTTAATTTCGTCATCCCCTTTCGTGTGAGGGTCAGCAGACGATCCGGCAGGTTCTGAGGGAAGAGAATATATGTCTATGTTACTATTACAAACCATAAGCAAATTCGAAAATCAAACAGACCTAAAAACCACTAGTTGGTACCTATTTGGCTTTTGGGCTCTGCGTTTTTTTTCAGCGGCCTTGGCTACTTCCCTAGCATCATGGATACCTTGCTCGCTTCTTCGAATAATTTCCTGGGCCATTTCTCGGCCACCATTATCCCAGACGTCGGTGAAAAATTTTCCACCAACCTGGCTAGCTTCGGGCGAGGGGTCTTTAATATCTTCAGCGGATAAAGTGGCTTCGGATTGCGCAAGAAGCTTAATATGATCGCAACCTTTCCTCTCCAAAACAGTAGCAACTCCTCTAGCGCCCGAAAAAGCGCAGATGTCACCGCGGCTACTCAAGATTTCCTCGAAGGCCTCTGCTTCGTGACTGATCCATTCCAGTGGACCTTCGGGATTGCCTCTTGAGAAATTCTCTTCACTAGAGAATGCACCAACGCCGGCGAAGCTGGATTTTATCTTTTTGACGCATTCTATAGACTTAACGTAGCATTTTCTCTGGGATGCACGAAGCTCCTTAACACTTATCTCTAAATGATTGGCCAGTTGATCACTAAGCTCTCGTTTTGTTTCTTCAAGCACACGTTCCTCTTTAGCTCTAGCTAGCTGTTTCTGAAGATCTTTAATCTCACGTTTTTGGGCTTCGACCTGGACTTTTGAGGCAGCTTCGTCCTTTTTTACCTTGTCTACCAATGAAAGCAGAATCTTATCCTTTTCCAGAGCTTCGTTTCTCAGTTTAATAACTTCTGACCGTAGGTTGTTGAACGCAATTTCATAGCTCTCATCTTCGGCATTCTTTTGTGCTCTCAATGCGTTACTTAGAATTAAACCCTATATGTAAAAGAAGTGGTATAAGAATAAAAGAATGAGTTACGAATTATAAAATTTACAAGCGCCCAATTCCCATACCTTTAGGCTATTGTATGCAAGACTGTCCGCGAGATCCTCCTTCGTCATAGCACATAATCCAGCTTCGAGCTTTGGAAACCCCATACTTCTAGCCATCTCCAGGCAGACAGATAATTCTTTGTTATCAGGGAGGCAGTATAGGAAGTCATCTTCATTTGTCCCATTGAACACTACTGCCCCCTTCGGATATTTTAACTCTCTGGCATAGTGGTTGGCTTCATAAGTCTCTTCTTCAGATAATTTCTTCCCCGAAGCATGTCGCACGATGTAATCGCATATGTTGGAAGGAGCTTCGGGGGCGGCAGTGTCAATTTCTTCAACCAAAATTGGTTCTGATATTTTTATTTTTTCGGTTTCCAAAGATTGTTCCTTGGTGGGCACCGAAGGCTCAGCTTCAGCTTCAGGTTGTTGCTTCGAAGTTTCAGCAACTGAAGCTTCAGCAGATACTTCAGAAAGTTCAGTAGTCTTCTTTGGAGTTACACTTGAAGACTTAATTGTCTCCAAAACATCTAGCACGTTCACCATTCTTTTTCTTTTTGGGGTCACCGATGGGCCCTTTTGATTTTTTATTGTTTCAACATTTGCTGAAGGACTTAGGATTTCCAATATTTTTTGTCCTTCAATTCTCGGTTTTTCTGCCTTCTCTGCTGAAGGCGCTTCAGTTTTATCTTCTATCTTCGGCACTGGAGCTGGTTCTGTAGTTTCAGTGGCCAAAGAGACTTCACCAATATATTCAGGCACTGTGGCCGGCTCAATAAAACGCGCCCGGTGGGTGAGCACCTTCATCTTTTTTCTTTGCGCCGTTGGCTCACTAGTGGCACTCGTGGCAACTTCTGTTGCAGGAGAAGTATTTTTTCTTTTGCGGCCCAGTACCGGATAATGATAGTCAGGGTAGACAAACCCGACTGCATCAAATACCCGGTTGAGCCTTTTCTTCTTTCGGCCCCCGAAGGCTGCCGATAATGCAGTGTTCTCGGCCTTCGAATATGCCCCAAGCAGTTCGTCACTTAACGTTTCAATACTTTTCAACAGTCGTCATTAGGTTCAACAAACTTATCCCCGTATTTGAATGTGTATTTCAGTCTGACCAGTCCGCCTTCGTCAGACTCTTTGATGGTCTCCTTCGGCATTTCCCACTTTCCTGCAAGTGGCCACACCCTGAAGGCAATATGCTCTTGGACCAAGTCCCTTGTCCCAATAAAAGAGCAGATTACGCCGAAGGCTCTTTGGCATTCTTCGGCTGCTTCATCCATTTCAATCTTCGGTTTCCGGAGACCGAAGCGTTGCCAAATAGGACGCATAATGATACTTTTAATATCCTCCTGCGCTGTCAAGTCATTCTTCACATAGAACCATTCTGTCATCCAGGCACCGGGCCACCTCTTCCGAAAGGTTGGCACGAGGCAGCTTGACCCGGTGCGGGCACCGAAGCTGTAACAACCAAAGTTGTTGTGATATTGTTCTTTCCCCTAGGGCTTCGTCTCATATAACAACTCATGAATGTTGCAAAAGCTTTTAGCATTTGGTTCTAAACCTTGGCTTCTCACAGCCCAGACAAAGATCCCCATTCTAATGATAGCTTCGGGAGTAATTTGATGAAGGTAGATTTGAAATGTATTCAGGACTTCGACAACAAAGCTGCTTAGGGGAAATCGAAGCCCAGCCTTGAGAAAGCTTCGGAAGATTACGACTTCATCTTCTTCGGGAGTGGGAGAAGTTTTTTCTCCAGCATCAGCCCTCACAATAGATATATCTCGAAAATATCTCCCTCTCATATTGTCAATATGACTCTGCTTAATTGTGGTTTTCCCGAAAACCATGTGACTTGGCCGCCATGGTCGGTCTTCGGACTCTCCCCCACAGCTTTCTGCATCATAACTGTCGCTGTCACCAGTATCTTCAGACAAACCTTCCAGAATCTCCTTGGTGATTTTTTCCGTATTGGTCTCCGCCATCGCTATAAGGAACCCCAAGTTTTTCTCTTCGTCAAGGCTCAGCTTCATCTCAGCAGCGGCCTTCTTATCTTCAGACATCTTCGGAAACACTAAAAAACTGTTTTCAAAGCCGAAGCTTCAAAACCAAAAGATCAGCAAATCTTAGTGCGCAAGAGCTAAAAATTTAGTGAGCGGAAACAGATGGCAAGTGAGCGTACCAAATGAGTTTGCGGTATGATCTTATTTATACGCCTAGGGCGTTGAAAATTGAAAGACCCCGCTTGTCAGTGAATGTTGCTATTCTAGCAAAGGGAAGGTGTTTTTTCGGACCTTCGGCTCAAGGCCTTCGTCCATATCGCAATCTGAATTTATCATTAACAAATTAATATTGCGAGGGGCTACTGTTGGGGGCCTTCGTCCTCCGAAGGTCCTCAAAAACATGATTTGACAATGTTTTCCAAGTGGATTATATCAACAGGTATCTTCGGACTCAGAATTACGAACATGGAGTACGGTCAGGACGAAGCCTAAACCAGACGAAGGGGGATTGAGATGGAGGACGGGCTGATTACCAAGCTGTACGAAGGATGGTGCATAGCCGAAGCTGTGCGCAGGAAAGCTTCGTCGCGATAGCAGAAAGGGGAACCGACTTAAAGATGAAAAGACTACTTAGGCCTTGACAGATTCCCATAAGTCATTAGCAAATGTAATGGGCATGAATGTAATTTTACGTGGGCTGCGTCCCACGACTATAAATAGATGAACAGTACTCCCGTACTGTTCACGCTGACTTGGCATTTGCTTTCCGTCATCCTTGTACTTTTGCCTTCCTGCAATCCGAACCATTTGAGAACAAGTCACCAACACTTGCGATACGCAAAATTGTAGCAACCAAAGTTTTCATGTAAACCGTCTGCCCTGGCCTTCGTCTGGTAGTGCAACTCATGCACTCGGCAGAATGCTTCGGCATCTGGGTCCATCCCTTGGCTTTGGAGGGCCCAGATGAAGACACTAAGCCTAACAATGGCGTTATGGGTCAGCTGATGAAGATATATTTCGAATTTTTTCAAGACTTCCCCTATCATCTCATTCAGAGGAAGTCGGAGTCTTGCTCTGAAAAAACTCTTAAAGACCACCACTTCATCATCCTTCGGTGCTGGGGTGGTTTCTTCTCCGGCAAATCAAATAAGTTTCCTCTCAGCTTTGTCAAAGTAGCCAAGCTTCATCATCATCGGTATGTCAGCATCAGACACAGTAGACTTTTCAAAATCTAGATGGCACGGTTTTGATGGGATCAAAATACTATAATCTTCTTCGTCCTCTTCAACATCCTCTTCTTCAGCAATGGTCTGTTCAGCTTCAGCAACAAGGGCACCTTTGTCAGTAGTTCCCTCTGTCACAACAAGACCAGACTGTCTCATGACTTTGGAAATTGGAGTTGTCTCGGTGGCCTCGGTCTCCTCTCCTTCACAAGTCACCCTTGCAGTCAAACGCACTCTGGCCATCTGATGGATTTTTTGCGGTTTTTACGAAGTTGATGTTTCTTTTTTGCAGTTCTGACGAAGCTCTCTCTTTTGACGAAGTTAACTCTAAATGATATGAGGTTGAGAGCGCAGTGAAAAGCTTCGGCTATGGTTAAAATTTTTTAACAGCACAACAGTGCAATGGCAATGAATGTTGTGGTAACTCTACACCAACTCATCTGTTTATATAGTGTTGCAGGTGGGAAGGTGAACCGCCAAGTCGCCTGCACCCACTGAACAGTGGACCACCCGATGCTTGGAAAATTTTAATCGTTTCTCGGCAACGAGCTCAAGGAAGATGTTTTTCGAACCTTTGGCATTCCGAAGCCTTTGAGATTTTTCGTGGATTGAGCTCGTTACGAAAAACGATCTAGCACCGCAAAGGGGCTACTGTTGGGGGCCTTCTTCTTCACCGAAGGTCCTCCAAGCAAAAACACCTTCGGCAGTGTGATGTGCAAATTGACGCAACACGAAGGTACAAGCCGAAGCTACTATTCAGAGAGCTTCGGCATAGCAACGCCTTGAGACGAAGGGCAGCACCGACTTAAAGAGTAAAAGATTGTTTAGTCCTAGATAATTTGTGTTTTGGTTATGATTAGTTATCAAGAATACAAATGTAATTTTGTCCGGGCTGCGTCTCATGCCTATAAATAGATGAACAGTACCCTAGTACTGTTCACGCTGACTTGTATTCACTCACACGTCACTCTGGGATTCTTACCTTCTGTCAAGCCGAAGGTACAAATGTAATTTAATATTATTCATGTTTATTCATGATTGTATAATAAAAATATCCTAATCTCTACTAACTATTAAGACACTAGTGTAGACCGCCCCGCCTTCCTACGCTCGCTCGCCCGCAATCTAGCCACCGCCTCGATCTGGCCGCCCGCCCGCCCGCAATCTAGCCACCCCGCCGCGACCGCTCCGTGCATGCTGCAACCGCTGCGATCCGCCCGCCCTCCGCAATCTGCACGCCCGCCGCGATCTGGCCGCCTGCCTGCCCGCCCACCGTGACCGGCGAGATCTGCCCGCCCGCCGACTGCAAACCCCGCGCGCGACCGCTCCGTGCATGCCGCAACCGCCGCGATCTGCCCGCCCGCCCGCCAGCACTCCTTCCCCTGCCCCACGAGAATGCCACACCCCGCACGCCGCAGTTCCATGCCCCCACTCCTCCCACCCGAGATTACCGCTGATCTGAGATGCCCGCGTGCACGTCGTCGATTTCACCCCAACCCCCACCACCGACGGAGAACTTGCTTCTCATGTCGACGCCGCTAGAGGAGGAGGAGGTGGTGGAGATGTGGGCACCACGATCAACAAGGAGGTGGACCTCAAGCCCGTCATCGTCAAGCTTGAGGTGTTGTTGGTCGGCCACGTCCACGACAGAGCCTCCACCAAGTCACCTGTGCAATTGCTATTGAGCTAGGATTCTGATGTTCCGCGAGGTGCTGATTCAGTGGATTGCCGCAAGGGGATTTTTTTTCTTTTATGGATCGTCGTCTTGCGCAGAATCTAGAATGCACTTCTAGCTTCCTTGGACTCTCTGCTGGCCTCTGTTTGCAACACTGTAATAGTGCAACAAATGTATGGATGTTTGATTCCCTTTGAGCAATTTCAACTTGTATCATGTGTTGTCGTGATCCTCTTGTTTCGAAATGTGGACGCTGTCTGAAGCAATCAAGATCTCTTGGCCAAATGCAGGTGTAGAGGGAGGTGACAATGTCCCAGATGCTGTGGAGTATGGTTCTGAAAAGGTATGCTACTTCTCTCCACCCCTCTAATTCATCCAAGAATTCCAAAGGTAGACAGAGACCTGTACGCTTCTCCATGCCTTTCTATTATGCCATGCTTAGAATCATTGATGACACTTCATCTTTGTTATTGTTAATTGGTACCAGATCCAAGGAAAGCAAGATTACAAAGATATTTTACAAGAAGTCCAAGATAGCCACCATGATGTATATTACGTGTTGGCCTTTCTTTCTCAGCCTAATGTCTGTCTCGTGTTTGAGGTTATTGATTTTTTATGTGACTTTCGATTGATTGGTGAATGTTTGGATGCAGAATAATAGATAAGATGATATCAAGCTTATGGACAAAGCTCTTGGGTACATGATCGCTGCAAGAATCCCTGCTGAATGGTTCCCTTGTCGCGAAAGAGTACAAAGTTTCCAAAACGATCGGGAGGCGAAAATATCTCATAGTGATAGGGATCAATACAACATTTAGCAGCCGCAAGAGAAAATATTCCATACGTTACACTTGGATGCACCAAGGTTATCATGCTAAAATATATCGTACATGTCATTGGTCATTGGTTTGCAATATTTCTCATTACCATGCTTTGAATAACTAATAATACAGTCCTTGAAATTAGGTGAGAAGAGGAAAAAGCTTGAAGAGAAGGGGATCATAATCCAATTTGTCATCAGTCACAAGTGTGATGGATACAGAGAGCCTGTGGCTATTAGTTCGCGTTTACAAGAAGCCGTGTATTTAATTACTTCACCCATGGAAGTAACTTGCCTTAACTTGCATGTACTTTGCAGTGTTATATCAGGTGGAATTGTTGATAGATCAATCGAAGCAGAGGATAGAAAACACGGGGATTTCATGACGACAGTAAGTCGATTACTTGTTATTTTTGCACGGGGAACGATATCCGTGAATTTTATTATGACTTTCGCTTGGATTGCTGGTTTTCCTCCCTTGTTCACCATGGGTACAATTTTATCTATGATCATGTTGAAGGATACCTTGCATTGTCAAGCAAAACCAAGACCTACTTTGCTACAGCTGTTTTGCTATGGGATGCCGACTTTTACATTAAGGTCGACAACGATGTGCATGTGAACATAGGTAATCTTATTTATGCACATCTCCATGTTAGATAATTGATGTTGTTAATCATGCCAGTATCAAATTCGAGATCCATATCCATTCTTTATCTATGTTTCTAACAAAATGCCAATGAATAAAAGGACTTGCTTTGAAGAGACTAGGACTACCAGATAATTTCAGTTACTAGGACTACAAACTAATTTATATCAACATAATTGGAAGTCTGATTTTATTGTCTTATTGCTATGAGATAATCCCTTGGTAGTAGATGATATTATTTACTGCCACTTTTAGAGTGAAGTTTAGTCATCTGCATTCGTTAAAAATTTTGGATTTCATGAGCGAGTTGTAGAGAATTCAAACTGAGCAGAAATCCCTGTATTGCTGGCCACACAGGTAATCTATTTTCAACGCTTGCCAATTGCCATTGCCATTGCAATATTTTTTTACTGCAGTACTAGGAACTATTGCATTGGGAGACTGCTCTGCTAGAGGAAGGTTGGGGCTCACTAAATCCTCTTTGGTCTGATGTCCATCTCAATTTCCTTAAGCTTTAGCTCCAGCTCCAATCGCTCATTCTCCAGATCCATCTTTTTAATCTCCAACTTCATTTTCTGCAACTTTCTGTCCTTCTCCTTGCTAAACTTCAGCCATTTGAAATGCCTCTGCTCAATCCTCAACTTCTGAGATTTTATATTTAGATCATCATGGAAAACATCCTTGATTTGTGTGATATGGTCATTAGGTAATAAATATGCCAACCCCTTCAATAAAATATACCTTTAGTGCCACATACTACTTTACTAAATAAAAGAAGGTTTCACATAACTTTTGGAAATTAATCAAGTTACTATTGTCCCTTTATTTGTGCATTGGTGCTAATTTGATGCAAACATGGTGCTAAAATTAATCAAGTTACCTATTGATTATTTCTTAAAACTTGGAGAACTAGAAGTGTTTCCTCATAAGTTTTGTACATGTCTCGCTAATACCATGCAATTTCACAAGATGTTGTGATAGACCACATATATTGTCTGCTAGGTAGAAGGATGAATGATCTCACTGACCAAACAAAACACTTATAGGGGACAGATTCAAACATGAACTGAATAGGAAAATCCCTAGAGCAACATACCTTTCTAAACAGGCCCTAAGAAGAATATTCATTTCATACAGCTAGACCACAAAAAAATTGGAATCCATATTGTTTGATGTGATGATATGATCTGTCATTGTTCTATGTTGTTTTATTCAGCAATTTAGATTAACAAGGCAGGACAAGGAGAGGAGCAAGAAGGTGGCCAATGACCTCGTCACGGCGCTGTTCGCGGTCACCGTGGAGGTGAAGCAGGTCAAAGTGTGGCTCTCCGATGCGCAGGATGAGCTGGAGGCCAGCAACATCGAGGCCGACTTGGTGTGCATTAGTTCCTATGCTTCATGAAAACTGTCTTTGCTGATGATAGACGACTTACATTAACGCAGGAATGATTTGCTCACATATTGTCAACATCTCTGTCCTGCTTGGAGGAATCCTCTTGTGGGGACTCCAATGTTACATCCGAAGAAGGTTCTTGTTGACCGGAAAGGAAACATCAAGGTCTCTGATTTTGGTCTTAGTGCTTTACCATCGTATCTCGGGGTATATGATAAATAGTTTTCTAGAATGTGAAATGATTTCAGCAAGCTGGTCGCTCATCGTATTACATGATATATTTACTTTCAGATTGATGGATTGTTGTATACAACCTGTGGTAGCCCCAATTACATTGCCCCTGAGGTGAAGAAAGCCTGACCACTCCCATACCACTCCCAGGTCAAACAATTCTTGGTGTCCAGTTATTAATTTCTTGTGATAAATGCTTGCAGGTTCTCTAGACACAGAAGATACGATATATCATTATCAGATATTTGGTCTTGTGGTGTGATTATTTATATAATGCTCGTATGATATCTTTCGTTTGATGACCAAAACATTGTTGCAATCAAAAGAGATGTCCAGCATGCAGCCATGCAAGCTACAGACAAATATGCTACAGCTGGAGAAACTAGAAATGCATGGACTAATTTTAATCGACCTATGAGTATTAGGGGCATAGCTATCTTAGTTAAATTCTTGTTATTGGAATCAGTTGCATTAGTTATTTCTTACCTTAATTTCCATCTCAAATCTTCCAATTATGCTATATATATATATATATATATATATATATATATATATATATATATATATATATATATATATATATATATGCAGGTTAGTCCAAATGTGCAGCCTCACCCTACTGGCCATAAAAAGTCATGGCATCAGCTTTTCATACGCTCAGCATCAGTGGCCCCTTGTCCTGACGTTACAATTTCAGCTCATGATATGATTCAGAAGCCAGAACCAAATGGAGCACAAATAAACAACGCTCATACATTTCTCTCTCAGTATCCTCCTCTGGACTGCAAGCCAAGTTCAAGCCAGTCCATGCAATTTCTAGGTTTTCCACCACTTAATAGAGCACCTCCCAGTAAACCACTATTTCATTTTTCTGCTGGACATATGCCCTTCTATGATGATGCAGAATCAACACTACTCGAAGAACCAGAGCAATTTGAGGACCCATGCTATGATCCAGATGTAGTTGCATTACTTGGGCCAGTTTCAGAATCTTTAGATAACTTCCCTCCGGACTTAGATTGTGGATTCTTCTCTAGTGATGTTGGATTTCAGAATTTTGGATTTCATGAGCGAGTTGTAGAGAATTCAAACTGAGCAGAAATCCCTGTATTGCTGGCCACACAAGTAATCTATTTCCAACCCTTGCCAATTTCCATTGCCATTGTAATATTTTTTACTGCAGTACTAGGAATTATTACATTGGGAGACTGCTCTGCTAGAGGAAGGTTGGGGCTCACTAAATCCTATTTAGTTTGATGTCCATCTCAATTTCCTTAAGCTTTAGCTCCAGCTCCAATCGCTCATTCTCCATATCCATCTTTTTAATCTCCAACTTCATTTTCTGCAACTTTCTGTCCTTCTCCTTGCTAAACTTCAGCCATTTGAAATGCCTCTACACAATCCTCAACTTCTGAGATTTTATATGTAGACCATCATGGAAAACATCCTTGAATTGTGTGATATGGTCATTAGGTAATAAATATGCCAACCCCTTCAATAAAATATACCTTTAGTGCCACATACTACTTTACTAAATAAAGAAGGTTTCACATAACTTTTGGAAATTAATCAAGTTACTATTGTCCCTTGATTTGTGCATTGGTGCTAATTTGATGCAAACATGGTGCTGAAATTAAGCAAGTTACCAGTTGATTATTTCTTAAAACTTGGAGAACTAGAAGTGTTTCCTCACAAGTTTTGTACATGTATCGCTAATACCATGTAATTTCACAAGATGTTGTGATAGACCACATATATTGTCTGCTAGGTAGAAGGATGAATAATCTCACTGACCAAACAAAGCACTTATAGGGGACAAATTCAAACATGAACTGAATAGGAAAATCCCTAGAGCAACATACCTTTCTAAACAGGCCCTAAGAAGAATATTCATTTCATACAGCTAGACCACAAAAATAATTGGAATCCATATTGTTTGATGTGATGATATGATCTATCATTATTCTATGTTGTTTTATTCAGCAATTTAGATTAACAAGGCAGGACAAGGAGAGGAGCAAGAAGGTGGCCAATGACCTCGCCGCGGTGCTGTTCGCGGTCACCGTGGAGGTGAAGCAGGTCAAAGCGTGGCTCTCCGATGCGCAGGATGAGCTGGAGGCCAGCAACATTGAGGCCGACTTGGTGTGCATTAGTTCCTATGCTTCATGAAAACTATCTTTGTTGATGATAGACGACTTACATTGACGCAGGAATGATTTTCCCACATATTGTCAACATCTCTGTCCTGCTTGGAGGAATCCTCTTGTGTGGACTCCAATGTTACATCCGGAGAAGGTTCTTGTTGACCGGAAAGGAAACATCAAGGTCTCTGATTTTGGGCTTAGTGCTTTACCATCGTATCTCGGGATATATGATAAACAATTTTCTAGACTTTGAAATGATTTCAGCAAGCTGACCGCTCATCGTATTACATGATATATTTACTTTCAGATTGATGGATTGATGTATACAACCTGTGGTAGCCCCAATTACATTGCCCCTGAGGTGATGAAGAAAGCCTGACCACTCCCAGACCACTCACAGGCCAAACAATTCTTGGTGTCCAGTTATTAATTTCTTGTGATAAATGCTTGCATGTTCTGTAAACACAGAAGATACGATGTATCATTATCATATATTTGGTCTTGTGGTGTGATTATTTATATAATGCTCGTATGATATCTTTCGTTTGATGACCAAAACATTGTTGTTATCTATCAGAAGGTACTTAATCAGATAAAAGTGAAGTTTAGTTGTAGCATTTATGTGACATCATTTTAATTATGCTACTTTTTCCTTACACGGTCTAGATTTTTAAGGGTGATACTCAGATCCCAGAGTGGCTTTCTCCTGGTGCATGAAATCTTCTTTGGAGGATTTTTGAACCCAACCCGATGAAGCTGATGTGGCCGGTGCACGAAAGTATATTGTGGCATCATCTGAATGTTGGTGTGTGTTTGTTAACTATGGCCGGTGCGACATCTTGACTTTTTGTCTGGGATGTCAATTGTGATGCATACAATCTAAATTGAGAATTTTTTGTTGTTTGGTGTTTGCAGACTATGTAATGTTGTCTATACGTGCAACATGCAAGCTGTTGAATTAATTGTTGCCTATATCATCATCAGATTTGTCGTTTTGTATCTATATTTTATACCATTTTTAACTCTCGTGACAACGCACGGGCATATACCTAGTGATATCATATGACTAATGTTTTCTACATATGTCATATGATCATACTCACTGTTATATATTGAAATGATTAAGGTATGTCCTTCATGACCTTTGTCTGAAGATTATTATATCCTAAGAGAGATAATACTTCGAAGGACGAAGGTCTTTAACTATTAACATTTGTGTTGCCTTGTTCTTAATTCATAGCATTTGAGGACAAGTCCTTAACAGTTACCCGTTTACATTCCTAATTATACATGTAATTAGTTTTATAATTAGACTATAAAGGCGTTTGAATGCACTAGAGATAATAGTTAGTTAGCTAAAAATTTGCTAGTAGAATTAGCTAGCCAAGAGCACCTCCAATAGTTATGTAAATTTATACTACCTAGATCATAGATTTAGTAAGTTCTTAAATATTATAGACAGCAAAAAAACCTGTCCTCCAACAGTTCCCTACAGATTACTTCCTAAAACTGATTAAATTTGTCATGTCATTGGTTTGAGTGGGACCGGCCAATCTGTCTTCGATCTGAAGTTGTCTCGTCATCACCTGGTGAGTTAAGAACTTACGATGTTTTTTTTATCGTGTGCATCATCGGCTGATCGCGCATATTTGTGTTGTTTAATCACGGCAACGCCAATCGCCGATTGATCTGTACGGATCGTCGTCTCCTGGTGAGTTGAGAAATTGTGAAGAATTTTTTATCATGTCTTGCGCTTTGTTTTTCGGCATGAAAATAGTGCGCCAACGTGTTTCGAGAGTAGCTTCCAGCTTCCCAACTTGTTAAACGTAGGGAGTAAATCTTAAACATAGGGAGTAATTCGAGCTTGATAAGAACTTTGTTATTTTACATAGTAGGTTTACACAACTATTGGAGGGGTGTTTTTTAAGCAGCTATCTAAATCCATGATTTAGGAGGTTGTTTTCATAACTATTGAAGTTGAAGTTGCTCCAACAAATAGTTAGCTAACTTTTAGCTAATTTACTAAAAGTAGCTAATAGCTCAACTATTAGAGCAACTCCAATAGTTATGTAAATTTTAGCTCTCTAAATCATAGATTTAAGAAGTTGTTAAATGTCTTTTGGAGTAAAAAAATGTGAGTTCTCCAATAGTTCTCTAGATATAGGTTGTAATTTTATTTTGTATCTATCCATATAAAAAATAAGTCACAAAAACTATATAATGCAGTCAACATTTTTGTTTAGAGAGTTGTTAAATGGTTGCCAAATGTAAAGAGAAAATGAGGTTAGATGACAGGTTGTTAAATTTAGAAAGTTCATTTAGAGAACTGTTAGAGAATAGTTTTCATATTAACTACCTAAATTATTGATTTAGGAAGTCTTTTAGAGAACTACTGGAGTTGCTCTTAGCTAGACTGTTGAATGTCTTCAGCTAACTTTTAACAGCTCAGCTAACTATTAGCTAGTGCATTTAACATGCGCTATATTTATATTTCTAGCTAGTAAACATCTAATGTGACAGGGACTAAAATTTTGTCCGGAAACCAAACATGACCTGAAACCACCAGTGCCTTAAATATAGATCCCTCCATTAGATATAATTCACTATTTAAATTTATTAAATTTAGTATAAATTTGATCATGGTCAATATGGTTTGCATATACAGTTTGCATATATATATTAGCTACTATTATAAAGTGTACATCATAAATTTGCTAGTTTATTTCAGAATCAGATTAAATATGGAAATGCCTAACTTCTTAACTAAATTTGTTCAGTAACACCGCACACCAATAGAGAGCAACCATAAATCCTAACAGTAACACCACAAGAAGTTCAGTACAAGTATACAGACGACTTTAAACGATCACAGGGACTCCACTAAAACAAGACAGGGTCCTTCCAAAAGAAATATCTGAATGGAATGCATATGCTGTTGCTAGATAGTTGATGTGTTGTTCTTTCATATAAGAAGCTCCAGGTACTGTAGCGAAAATCGATGGTGTTATCAATCCTGGTAGTAGGGGAAATTTCTCAGAAATTTCCCAAAGAATGCACTTAATGCCGAGTAGTATACAAATAGTCCCATACTCCCACAGTTCTTTTGCACACATCAATATGGCCTTCTTCCTCCTAAAGGAAAGGTATTTGATCCAGACATATGGCCCCGGTTACCAAACCCACCTCTGCCTCTCGACCGGAAATTGCCTGAACAAAAAACCCACAAGTTAATACAGGTGAAGCCAGATGTGATACCAGAACATGCAATACTGTTCTCAATGAATAAATGAACAGTGAAGTTCATATAACTACCTCCTCCCGTTGAGTTCGAAGACCTGGACATGGATTCTAAGGCAGGATTCACAACTTGGCCAGCTTCTCGCAGAATCTTCACTAGATTCCTTGAGAACTTTGCATTTGCGTGTGTGAAAAAAGTAAATGCAGTTCCGCTAGCACCAGCACGGCCAGTTCGACCTATCCTGTGAATATAATCTTCAAGAGTTGTTGGAAAATCATAATTTATCACACACTTTATGTCCTTCACATCTGCAAAATCAACAAATATTATCAGTACTTAATCAAAATTGATGTGTTGTCCTGAATACCATGCTGGGCCACGCTGGAACATCAACATTGTCGATCCCCATAGAAGGTACATGGTCTAGACAAGCACCAAAAAGTCCACAGTGCTGCACTTTTGAATTCTAAAACACAAGTCGAAGGAGCTGAAAAACTGAACCAGGCATCAATCACTGCTGGATGTGGAATTGATGGTGATTAACCTCTCAGCCTTATCAAAAAATGTTGGAAGACTGCAACTGGCATGCCTGGGTAACCACTTATCCAATAATGTAACAGCATCAATATCCATAACCCAAACAAAATTCTGTAGGACATGCCAGTCCAACGTAGGCTGTAATGTGTAAGGTGCTGCATCAGAGGTCACTATCGTGAATCAACTGAAAAGAATGCTGATTACAACCATCCTTTTGACCAGTTCGCACTTGGCAGTGATACCGATGATGAGGAGATTGATTGAGAAAGCAGAACGACTTTCTAAAGGTTCATGTAAAACTAGGGGAAAGCAAAGGAGATCCAAGGACATGCTACTCATGAAGAATGTGCATTTGTGCAAACAAATATATTTGAAATTGATATTGTCATTTGTATACAAATGTTTTATGCCTAAAATTTTGCAATACATCTCTGAAAAGAATTATTGCTCCAATTAATTCTAAACAAATTAAACATGGATTTACAAAGAAAATGTAGAAAGGTAAGCCAAAAATACTTGCAAGAAAAGCAGACTATTGGATTGAAAAGAATTCAATTACAAGGACAAAGAATGAATGAAGAGGGCAGCAACACAATACCTAAATGTTCCAAAATGGTCAGATATGCAGGGATCAAGGAATTCAAATCAAGCTAAGAAATCAACTATAGTGTGAAATGCATATTCGGTTGCATGCTACTTTTTGAGGATTTCCATTTTATCCAAATGTAGGCTCCCTAAAAGGCTTATTCGGAAAGGGAACATTACCATGATAGCTCAAAGTTGAACTGCCTGTGTAACACTGCCAATGCTCACGCTCAAATGAGGTAAACCACGGGGGGAAATTATCTACCTTTGACATGATGGCACCTTGGTATACACCACCAATCCACAAGTTCAGTTCACTCAACCAATCGCAGCTCAACAACCCTCCGACTTATCACCCTTGAGCACTTGGAACTACTACCTAATCCTAATATTCAAATAAATCATCATACCAAGACCACGTGCTGCCACATCTGTGGCAGCCATTATGGGGCTCTTGCCGCTCTTAAACTCTGCAAGAACATAGTCCCGTTCAGCTTGAGCTTTATCACCATGTATAGATAATGCTGGCCACCCATCCATTCTAAGCTGCCGGGTGATCTTATCGCAATCCTTTTTTGTTTGGAAGAATATCAAGATGCGGCTCCCATCCATTAGATCAGACAAGAGCTTACTGAGTCTGTGGGAAAGAGGTGAAAATCAACTCACACCGTGTCCATTTGTAATCGAAAGTAGCATAGTAAGTGAGCATAAAAGTTTTTAGTCAAAAGACCGTCAACCATACATACCTTGGATACTTCTCATGATCTGAAATAACTTCAACAATTTGTTGTATGGAATGATTAGCTTTAAGTTCAGGTGAGCCTATGATTACCTGCATTACAATATAAGCTAAAAGTTAAGAGAAGGGCTGTCAAAATCAATTCAATACAACATGGCAATAAAAGAACCAGAAAATAACAATAACAGCAGAGATCGTGCACCTTGTAAGGATTTTGTAGAAACTGTCTTGCTAAGGCTTCAACTTCTCTAGGCCATGTGGCACTCCAGTACAAGGTTTGCCTGTCTGGGCGGATCTAAGGATAGCAGAAGTGTTGGACAAGCATTAGAGCTAGGCAAGACAATAGATATTAGTAAGAATTCTGCATTTCTAAACGAAACTGTACCTGTGCTACTATTTTCCGAATTTGGGGCTCAAACCCCATATCTAGCATCCGGTCCGCCTCATCCAACACAAGGTATGTCACTCTACGTAGGTTTGTGTGACCAGCTTCCAGCATATCAATCAACCGGCCAGGAGTTGCAATGACAATTTCAACTCCTAAAAGTGCAAATGACAGATTGCATTGAGTTTAAAAGGCATTCATCTAAAAAGAATTAAAGTGGACAGATGTGTGCAGGTACCTCTTCTAAGGTCCCGTATTTGTGGACCCTTAGGTGCACCACCATAGACACATGTGCTTCTAGTTCTTGAATATGATCCAAATTTTGTAGATTCTTCCTGTATTTGAACAGCCAGTTCTCTTGTGGGAGCGAGAATTAATACAATTGGGCCATCGCCTTGTTCTACAGGAATTAGAATAACGAATAATATTAAAAGGGAAATGGACACAGTCAGAAAACATACAGAAAGCTCACAGCAAGTTTATAGGAAACCAACCTAGCCGAGGCTGGGCACCAACATGAACCAACCCAGGTAACAGATAAGATAATGTTTTCCCTGAGCCTGTTTGAGCGATACCAATCAGGTCCCTACCCTTCAAAGCCATAGGCCAACCTTGAGATTGAATAGGTGTTGGCTCCACAAATCCAGATTTGGCAATAGCTTGCATGCAGTAATCTGTCAAAAGAGTCATGAAACAGTAGTGTAAGAAATCACAGGTATTGCGTTATTTTCAACGGACACACGCACAGGAAACACTGGAACTAGAGTAAACCTGGGAAGTTGGCTTCCTGGAAGTATCTAACCGGCTTGGGCACATCCCGGCCCTCGATGGTGATATCCCGGAGGCGGCGGTACTGCGCCACATCCGCCTCCGACATTGCCTGGACGGAGGGACACTCCACGTAGAAGTTTTTCTCGAACGGTATCAGACTCCGAAAGTCCGGCTTAGGGAGGGCGAGCGAGTCAAGCCCGTCCCTCCCGCGACCTCCTCCTCTGCCGCCACCTCCGTACCCTCCTCCACCGCCTCTGCCACCGCCACCACGGCCTCTGCCTCCCTGCCCGTAGCGCTGGTAGTCGCCGCCCGCGGGGGCCGCGGGCACGGGAACGGGCACAGGCAGCGGGTAGGCGGCGGCGTAAGGGTTCAGGTTCGCCGCAGCCACGGGAGCCGGCGGAGCGAACGTAGGAGCCACGGTCAAGTCGCTACATGCGGAAATCAAATCGATCGGGTCACCTTCGAATTCAAATCAGATCGGGAGAGCTAGAATTAGGGTTGCCGTACCTGCGCCTGTCGTGGTAGGATGAGGGGTCAGCGAAGCGGAGATCATACGGGTTCATGGCGCCGGTGAGGAGCTTGGCCGGCCGACAGAGCAGGGCGAGGGCGCTGACGTGCTCGAGGGGAAAGGCTAGGGAGGCCGGGAGGGGATGGATCTGCGGGCGGCGGCGGGCGGAGACGCGGTGGTTTACCTTTTGTTGGGTGTGGCTTTTGCTAGTGGCGTGCGGGAACGGACAGGGTCGGTTCGCGTGACCCACGTGCATAGGGATGCAATGGAGAATACCGTGTCGGATTTTATTTCACCGTAATTCACCACGGGACATCATCCCTATTTTCGGCGGGAATAAATCTTTAGGGCTTATTCGGTTCTAGCACTAGCACAATCTATATGGATTGAGACGGATTGAGGGGTTTCAATCCCTAATAAGTCAAAATCTCTTCCAATCTATATCAATCCTGTCTGCGTTTCGAACCCGGGGGTCCCTGAACCGACGAGTAAATTGTCGCCGCGTGAGGGAGCGAGCGGCCTTACGCGAGTGCCGTCCCGTCCTTCCCCGCGCGCCCAACCCTCTGTAAGAGGGCCCTGGATCTTCCTTTTATAGGCGTAAGGAAATGATCCAGGTGTACAATGGGGGTGTAGCAGTGTGCTAACGTGTCTAGCGGAGGAGAGCTAGTGCCCTAAGTACATGTCATCGTGGCAGCCGGAGAGGTTTTGGCACCCGGTTCGTGTGGTGTCGTGGCCGTCGGAGGAGCGCCGGAGCCTGGCGGAAGGACAGCTGTCGGGGCTGTCGAGTCCTTGCTGACGTCCTCTTGCTTCTGTAAGGGGGTTGAGAGCCGCCGTCGTCATAGAGCGTGCGGGGCACCATCATTACATGTTTGGCGGAGCGAGGCAGATGGAACGCCGGTCTTGTTCCCCGTAGCCTGAGTCAGCTTGGGGTAGGGTAATGATGGTGCCTCGTGTGACGTGGTCGGTCCGCGCCCTGGGTTGGACGAGGTGGAGGCTCCTCTGAGGTCGAAGTCGAGTTCGTCTTCCGGGGCTGAGCCCGAGTCCGAGCCCTAGGGTCGGGCGAAGCGGAGTTCGTCATCTTCCGGGGCTGAGCCCGAGTCCGAGCCCTGGGGTCGGGCGATGCGGAGTTCGTCGTCTTCCGGGGCTGAGCCCGAGTCCGAGCCCTAGGGTCGAGCGAAGCGGAGTTCCCTATGGCGCCTGAGGCCGGACTTGGCTGCTGTCAGCCTCACTCTGTCGAGTGGCACAGCAGTCGGAGCGGCGCAGGCGGCGTTGTTGTAACACCCACTTTGTAATTTGCTAGAAATAATACCAATAGAGAAACAATTTCTCTTTATGTGAGTTTGATCTTATGCATCATCCCATGTGAACACCATATTCAAAAACAAATACTCAATAAAAGAATATATGCCATTGAAATTGTGCATCATGCTGGATATTATTTTGTGGTGTGCATTCTAGGACAACATAAAACAATGAGAGAAGAATCACATTAATACCCAAATGGGAAATTAAGAAAAGATACTCTAAAATTTGAGAAAGAAAGCACTACTTACCATGAAATAAATACCAAACTTAGACAAATTTATTCATACCATGTCCAAGATGAGTATTTAATGAGAGAACAAATTTATCATGAAGTTTGAGTTGGAAAGGGAAGTTTAAGTTTGAAAGAATAAAAAAAAGAAAACAAAACAGGAAAAAGAAAAGAGAAAGAAAATAGAAAACGTGGTCTTGGGCTCAATCCACAGGAGTCGGCCCATTAGCTCTCTCTGTGCGGCAAAAGTCTTCAGCCGCGCGCCTGCCTCACACTCGCTGCCAACTGGGGCCCGCTCGTCTGTCTTCGGCGCCGACACCCAGACCCCACGGGACAGTGCCTTCGCTCACCGACGCTCGCTAGCATGTGGGGCCCGCTTGGCAGAATTATCCCCTCCACCGAACGGCTTCCGCGCATGGCGCACTGGCCGCCGGAAAACCAGCTCGTGCTGGTGGGCGTGGGGCGTGGCCAGGATATAAACAAGTCTCGGGCGTCCTCTCTCCTTACTCACCCTTGCCAATTTCCTCGGGAGCCACCACCGCCGTAGAAATCGCGCGCGCGGAGGAGCTGAGTGCCGCCTGAAAGGGAAATGTGCCCTTGGGCCATTTCTAAGTATTTTGGTGATTGAGTGCCAACACATGTGCTTAATTGTGAATTTATGTACATGGATGAACAAGGTGCAAATCATGAGATAAAGGTATGTTTCTAAGCCTTAGTACATTGGTTTTATGGACTAACATATTTGTCTAAGTGTTAGAAACAGAAAAAAGAAAAAGAGAAAAGGGGAGAGAAAGACTTGGCTGTGTACAGCCAAGGCTCAGCTCGGTCTGGAGCACCGGACTGTCCGGTGTGCACCGGACAGTGTCCGGTGCGCCAGGCCAACTCGGCGCGAACTGGCCGCTCTCGGGAATTCGCCGACGGCGTACGGCTAAAATTCACCGGACTGTCCGGTGTGCACCGGACTGTCCGGTGAGCCAACGGTCGGCCAGGGCCAACGGTCGGCCGCGCAATCCGCGCGGGACACGTGGCCGAGCCAACGGTCGGAAGACGGCACCGGACTGTCCGGTGTGCACCGGACTGTCCGGTGCGCCAACGGCTCTCAGATCTTCGCCGGTCTGCAACGGTCGGGAAGTGCTGGATAAGGAAAGAAATCGGTCACCGGACATGTCCGGTGTGCACCGGACTGTCCGGTGCCCCCGACGACAGAAGGCAAGGATGGCCTTCCGGATTTGCTCTCAACGGCTCCTAGCTGCCTTGGGGCTATAAAAGGAGCCCCTAGGCGCATGGAGGAGACACACAAGCAACTCTTGAGCATTCTTGATCATCCACACAAGTTCTTTGCGCATTCGTTTGTGATTCTAAGTGATTCGAGCTCTGTTCTAGTGTGAACTCTGAGATAGTCATTCGAGCTCGAGTCTTGGCCGTGTGTGTGCGCTTTTGTTGTGGATTTGTGTGTGTTGCTTCCCTCCCTTACTCTGTGCTTTCTTTGTGATCATATAATTGTAAGGGCAAGAGACTCCAATTTGTGGAGATTCCTTGCAAACGGGATAGTGAAAGGAAAAGCAAAACACCGTGGTATTCAAGTGGGTCTTTGGACCGCTTGAGAGGGGTTGATTGCAACCCTCGTCCGTTGGGACGCCACAACGTGGAAGTAGGCAAGCATTGGCTTGGCCGAACCACGGGATAAACCACCGTGTCACCTCTGTCTTGATCTCTTGTGGTATTGTGTTTTGGTTGAGTCTTTACCTTAGCCACTTGGCAATAATCGTGCTAACACATAACAAGTTTTTGTGGCTTAAGTTTGAAGTTTTTACAGGATCACCTATTCACCCCCCCCTCTAGGTGCTCTCAATTGGTATCAGAGCCGTTCTATTCACAAAGGGACTAACCGCCCGAATAGATGGATCCTAAGGGGAAGGGTATAGTGATCAACGATAAAGAGAAGGAGACCTTCGTCAACGAGCCGAAGGATGACAGGCCTACCGACTCCGGCTCGGGCCAAAGACGGAAGGAAGGGAAAAAGAAGAAGACCAGGCGCATCAAGGAGATTGTCTACTACGACAGCGACGAGTCTACTTCTTCCCAAAAGGACGAGGACCACAACGACTACAACCAAAAGACGGTTAACTCAAACTTTTCTTTTGATTATTCGCGTATTCCGCATAGCTCAAATACTCATTTGCTTCCCATTCCACTTGGCAAACCTCCTCACTTTGATGGAGAGGATTACGGATTTTGGAGCCACAAAATGCGTACTCACCTGTTTTCTCTCCATCCAAGCATTTGGGAGATTGTGGAAAGTGGAATGAAATTTGATAGCTCGGATAGCCCTATGTTTATTAATGAACAGATTCATAAAAATGCACAAGCTACTACTGTTCTTCTAGCTTCCTTGTGCAGGGATGAATACCATAAGGTGAGCGGCTTGGATAACGCCAAGCAAATCTGGGACACCCTCAAGATTTCTCATGAGGGGAACGACGTCACCTTACTCACCAAGATGGAGTTGGTGGAGGGCGAGCTTGGACGGTTCGCAATGATAAGGGGCGAGGAGCCGACGCAAACATACAACCGGCTCAAGACCCTCATCAACAAGATAAGGAGCTACGGGAGCACGCGATGGACGGACCACGACGTCGTCCGCCTAATGCTCAGGTCCTTTACCGTACTTGATCCTCATCTCGTGAACAATATTCGTGAGAATCCCAGGTACACGATGATGACGCCCGAGGAAGTACTTGGAAAATTCGTGAGCGGGAGGATGATGATCAAGGAGGCGAGATACGTCGACGACGCGTTGAACGGACCACTCCACGAGCCTCAACCCATTGCTCTAAAAGCAACAAGGAGCAAGGAATCGCTACCTAGCAAGGTGGCGCAAGTTGAGGCGGCCGGGCTCAATGATGAAGAGATGGCTCTCATCATCAAGAGATTCAAGACGGCGCTAAATGGTCGCAAGGGGCAGCCAAGCAAGACCAAGACCAAGGGGAAGCGCTCGTGCTTCAAATGCGGTAAGCTTGGTCATTTTATTGCTAACTGTCCCGATAATGAAAGTGACCAGGAAAAGGGGAACAAGAGGGAGAAGAAGAAGGCATACAAGAAGACAAAGGGCGAGGCGCATCTAGGAAAGGAGTGGGACTCGGATTGCTCCTCCTCCGACTCTGACAATGAAGGACTCGCCGCCACTGCCTTCAACAAATCGGCTCTCTTCCCCAATGAGCGTCTCACTTGTCTTATGGCAAGAGAGAAGAAGGTAAGTACTAAAGACTCCACTTATGCTTCTTCTAGTGATAGTGAGTCTAGTGATGATGACATAGATTATTCTTGCTTATTCAAGGGCTTAGATAGATCTAAGATAGATAAAATCAATGAATTGATTGATGCATTAAATGAAAAGGATAGGCTTTTAGAAAAGCAAGAAGATTTATTGTATGATGAACATGATAAGTTTGTAGAGGCACAAAAATCATATGCTTTAGAAGTGAAAAGAAATGAAATGCTTTCTAGTGAAATATCTTCCTGTCATGAAACCATTTCTACCTTAAGAAGTGTTAATATTGATTTAAGTGCTAAACTAGAAGTAGCTAGTAAATCAAATTCTTGTGTTGAACATGTTGAAATTTGTACTAGGTGTAAGGATTTTGATGTTAATGCTTGTAGTGAACACCTAGTTCTAATTTCCAAATTAAATGATGAAGTGGCTAGTCTTAATGCCCAACTTAAGACTAGCAAGAATGAAGTTGATAAAATAAAATTTGCAAGGGATGCCTACACGGTTGGTAGACACCCCTCAATTAAGGATGGGCTTGGCTTCAAGAGGGAAGCCAAGAACTTAACAAGCCATAAGGCTCCCGTCTTCGTCAAGGAGAAAGGGAAGGCCCCTATGGCTAATAGTACTAAAAAGAACCATGCTTTCTTATACCATGATAGGAGACATGCTAGAAATGTTTATAATGATTTTGATTCACATGTTTATGATTCTCATGCAATGTTTGCTTCTAGTTCTTCTTATAATCATGGTAGAGATATGTGTAGGAGAAATGTTGTACATATGCCTAGGAGATATATTGCTCATGTACCTAGAAAGAATGTTATTCATGCTCCTAGGAAAGTAGTGAATGAACCTTCTACCATTTATTATGCTTGTAATGCTCCCTTTGCTATTTGTAGAAAGGGTAAGAAGGTAGTTGCTAGGAAATTAGGGGCTAGATGCAAGGGAGATAAATCTTGCATTTGGGTCCCTAAAGACATTTGTGCTAACCTTGCAGGACCCAACATGAGTTGGGTACCTAAGACCCAAGCCTAAATTTGCCTTGCAGGTTTATGCATCCGGGGGTTCAAGCTGGATTATCGACAGCGGATGCACAAACCATATGACGGGGGAGAAGAAGATGTTCACCTCCTACGTCAAAAATAAGGATTCCCAAGATTCAATTATATTCGGTGATGGGAATCAAGGCAAGGTAAAAGGGTTAGGTAAAATTGCAATTTCTAATGAGCATTCTATATCAAATGTATTCCTAGTGGAGAGTCTTGGATATAATTTGCTAGTCAATTATGTCAAATGGGATATAATTGTTTATTTACAAATGTAGATGTGTCTGTCTTTAGAAGATGTGATGGTTCACTAGCTTTTAAGGGTGTACTAGACGGCAAGCTTTATTTAGTTGATTTTGCAAAAGAAGAGGCCGGTCTAGATGCATGCTTAATGGCTAAGACTTGCATGGGCTGGCTGTGGCATCGCCGCTTAGCACATGTGGGGATGAAGAACCTCCACAAGCTTCTAAAGGGAGAACACGTGATAGGTCTAACCAATGTTTATTTCGAAAAAGATAGACCTTGTGCAGCTTGTCAGGCAGGTAAACAAGTTGGAGGAGCACATCACAGCAAGAATGTGATGACCACGTCAAGACCTCTGGAGCTGCTGCATATGGACCTCTTCGGACCCGTCGCCTATCTAAGCATAGGAGGAAGTAAGTATGGTTTAGTTATTGTTGATGACTTTTCCCGCTTCACTTGGGTGTTCTTTTTGCAGGATAAGTCTGAAACCCAAGGAACCCTCAAGCGCTTCCTCAGGAGAGCTCAAAATGAGTTTGAGCTCAAGGTGAAGAAGATTAGGAGCGACAATGGGTCCGAGTTCAAGAACCTTCAAGTGGAGGAGTTTCTTGAGGAGGAAGGAATCAAGCACGAGTTCTCCACTCCCTACACACCACAGCAAAATGGTGTGGTAGAGAGGAAGAACAGGACGCTAATCGATATGGCGAGGACGATGCTTGGAGAGTTCAAGACCCCCGAGTGCTTTTGGTCGGAAGCCGTGAACACGGCTTGCCACGCCATCAACAGGGTCTACCTTCACCGCCTCCTAAAGAAGACGTCATATGAGCTACTAACCGGTAACAAACCCAATGTATCGTACTTTCGTGTATTTGGGAGCAAGTGCTACATTCTAGTGAAGAAGGGTAGAAATTCTAAGTTTGCTCCCAAAGCTGTAGAAGGGTTTTTATTAGGTTATGATTCAAATACAAAGGCGTATAGGGTCTTCAACAAATCATCGGGTTTGGTTGAAGTCTCTAGCGACGTTGTATTTGATGAGACTAATGGCTCTCCAAGAGAGCAAGTTGTTGATTGTGATGATGTAGATGAAGAAGATGTTCCGGCGGCCGCTATACGAACCATGGCGATTGGAGACGTTCGGCCACAGGAACAGGATGAACGTGATCAACCTTCTTCCTCAACGACGGTGCATCCCCCAACTCAAGACGATGAACAGGTTCATCAAAAGGAGGCGTGTGATCAAGGGGGAGCACAAGACGATCAAGTGATGGAGGAAGAAGCGCAACTGGCACCTCCAACCCAAGTTCGAGCGATGATTCAAAGGGATCATCCCGTCGACCAAATTCTGGGTGACATTAGCAAGGGAGTAACTACTCGATCTCGATTAGTTAATTTTTGTGAGCATTACTCTTTTGTCTCCTCTATTGAGCCTTTCAGGGTAGAGGAGGCCTTGCTAGATCCGGATTGGGTGTTGGCCATGCAGGAGGAACTCAACAACTTCAAGCGCAATGAAGTTTGGACACTGGTGCCTCGTCCCAAGCAAAATGTTGTGGGAACCAAGTGGGTGTTCCGCAACAAACAGGACGAGCACGGGGTGGTGACAAGGAACAAGGCTCGACTTGTGGCAAAAGGTTATGCCCAAGTCGCAGGTTTGGACTTTGAGGAGACTTTTGCTCCTGTGGCTAGGCTAGAGTCTATTCGTATCTTGCTAGCATATGCCGCTCACCATTCTTTCAGGTTGTACCAAATGGATGTGAAGAGCGCATTCCTTAACGGGCCAATAAAGGAGGAGGTGTACGTGGAGCAACCCCCTGGCTTCGAGGATGAGCGGTACCCCGACCACGTGTGTAAGCTCTCTAAGGCGCTCTATGGACTTAAACAAGCCCCAAGAGCATGGTATGAATGCCTTAGAGATTTCTTACTTGCTAATGCTTTCAAGGTTGGGAAAGCCGATCCAACTCTTTTCACTAAGACTTGTAATGGTGATTTGTTTGTGTGCCAAATTTATGTCGATGACATAATATTTGGTTCTACTAATCAAAAGTCTTGTGAAGAGTTTAGCAGGGTGATGACGCAGAAATTCGAGATGTCGATGATGGGCGAGTTGAACTACTTCCTTGGGTTCCAAGTGAAGCAACTCAAGGACGACACCTTCATCTCCCAAACGAAGTACACGCAAGATCTGCTAAAGCGGTTTGGGATGAAGGACGCCAAGCCTGCAAAGACTCCGATGGGAACCGACGGACACACCGACCTCAACAAAGGAGGTAAGTCCGTTGATCAAAAAGCATACCGGTCAATGATAGGATCTCTACTTTATTTATGTGCTAGTAGACCGGATATTATGCTTAGCGTATGCATGTGTGCTAGATTTCAATCCGATCCTAAGGAGTGTCACTTGGTGGCGGTGAAGCGAATTCTTAGATATTTAGTCGCTACGCCTTGCTTCGGGATCTGGTATCCAAAGGGGTCTAACTTTGACTTAATTGGGTACTCAGATTCCGACTATGCTGGATGTAAGGTCGATAGGAAGAGTACATCGGGGACGTGCCAATTCTTAGGAAGGTCCCTGGTGTCATGGAATTCTAAGAAACAAACATCCGTTGCCCTATCCACCGCTGAGGCCGAGTACGTTGCCGCAGGACAGTGTTGTGCGCAACTACTTTGGATGAGGCAAACCCTCCGGGACTTTGGCTACAATCTGAGCAAAGTCCCACTCCTATGTGATAATGAGAGTGCTATCCGAATAGCGGAAAATCCTGTTGAGCACAGCCGCACAAAGCACATTGACATCCGGCACCACTTTCTGAGAGACCACCAGCAAAAGGGAGATATCGAAGTGTTTTATGTTAGCACCGAGAACCAGCTAGCCGATATCTTTACCAAGCCTTTAGATGAGAAGACCTTTTGCAGGCTGCGTAGTGAGCTAAATGTCTTAGATTCACGGAACTTGGATTGAATTGTAGCATACATGTATTTATGCCTTTGATCATGTTCATTCTGCATTTTGTTGCTTATTATGGTGTTCAAGTTGTACAAACACTCCCTGGACCTCACAAGTCCGTTGCAAAGTGATGCACATGTTTAGGGGGAGATGTGTTACAACTTGACCCTTTGAGACTAACCATATGTTGAGTTTGTCTGATTTAGTCTCAAAGGAGAATTGAAAGGGAAAAGGTGGACTTGGACCATGCAAGACTTCCACTGCACTCCGATGAGGGGTAACTTATTCCAAGTTCATCTCATGACCTCTTATTGCCATTTGCTCTTAATTGAAGATTTTGGTGAGGCAATGGGGTTAAAGGGCCAAAATTGATCCCGTTTTGGTGTTTGATGCCAAAGGGGGAGAAAATAAAGGCCAAAGCAATAAATGGATCAGCTACCACTTGAGAGATTTTGAAATTAGTAGAATAGAGTTTTTGATTTGTCAAAATTCTTAAGTTGTCTCTCTTGTCAAAAATTGGCTTCTTGTGGGGAGAAGTATTGATTATGGGAAAAAGGGGGAGTTTTTGAAATCCTTGATCAATCTTTTTTTTTTGAATGACTCTCTTTATGCTTAAACATGTGTGTTTAACTTAGAGATAGAGAATTGTGTTTGATTTGCAAAAACAAACCAAGTGGTGGCAAAGGATGATCCATATATGCCAAAATTGATTCAAAACAAATTTAAGTGTTATTTGACTTGAGTTTGCACTTGTTCTAGTGGCTTTATGTTGTGTTGGCATAAATCACCAAAAAGGGGGAGATTGAAAGGGAAATGTGCCCTTGGGCCATTTCTAAGTATTTTGGTGATTGAGTGCCAACACATGTGCTTAATTGTGAATTTATGTACATGGATGAACAAGGTGCAAATCATGAGATAAAGGTATGTTTCTAAGCCTTAGTACATTGGTTTTATGGACTAACATATTTGTCTAAGTGTTAGAAACAGAAAAAAGAAAAAGAGAAAAGGGGAGAGAAAGACTTGGCTGTGTACAGCCAAGGCTCAGCTCGGTCTGGAGCACCGGACTGTCCGGTGTGCACCGGACAGTGTCCGGTGCGCCAGGCCAACTCGGCGCGAACTGGCCGCTCTCGGGAATTCGCCGACGGCGTACGGCTAAAATTCACCGGACTGTCCGGTTTGCACCGGACTGTCCGGTGAGCCAACGGTCGGCCAGGGCCAACGGTCGGCCGCGCAATCCGCGCGGGACACGTGGCCGAGCCAACGGTCGGAAGACGGCACCGGACTGTCCGGTGTGCACCGGACTGTCCGGTGCGCCAACGGCTCTCAGATCTTCGCCGGTCTGCAACGGTCGGGAAGTGCTGGATAAGGAAAGAAATCGGTCACCGGACATGTCCGGTGTGCACCGGACTGTCCGGTGCCCCCGACGACAGAAGGCAAGGATGGCCTTCCGGATTTGCTCTCAACGGCTCCTAGCTGCCTTGGGGCTATAAAAGGAGCCCCTAGGCGCATGGAGGAGACACACAAGCAACTCTTGAGCATTCTTGATCATCCACACAAGTTCTTTGCGCATTCGTTTGTGATTCTAAGTGATTCGAGCTCTGTTCTAGTGTGAACTCTGAGATAGTCATTCGAGCTCGAGTCTTGGCCGTGTGTGTGCGCTTTTGTTGTGGATTTGTGTGTGTTGCTTCCCTCCCTTACTCTGTGCTTTCTTTGTGATCATATAATTGTAAGGGCAAGAGACTCCAATTTGTGGAGATTCCTTGCAAACGGGATAGTGAAAGGAAAAGCAAAACACCGTGGTATTCAAGTGGGTCTTTGGACCGCTTGAGAGGGGTTGATTGCAACCCTCGTCCGTTGGGACGCCACAACGTGGAAGTAGGCAAGCATTGGCTTGGCCGAACCACGGGATAAACCACCGTGTCACCTCTGTCTTGATCTCTTGTGGTATTGTGTTTTGGTTGAGTCTTTACCTTAGCCACTTGGCAATAATCGTGCTAACACATAACAAGTTTTTGTGGCTTAAGTTTGAAGTTTTTACAGGATCACCTATTCACCCCCCCCCTCTAGGTGCTCTCACCGCCGCCACCGGGGATTCACGGCCTTGTCCTCTGCTCGGCCTCGGGTAGCGATCGAGGATCTTCGCGGTGGAACGTAGGTGTGTGTGGTCCACTTGGGAGACCCGATTGGCGACCACATTTCAACGAATTGCTCGTCGTCGTGCGAGCTCCGCCGCGGGTCCGCCGCGGTGCGTGGGCAACCACTTCTCCGTCCCGAACCACGGTAAGAACTCCTCTACTGGGTTTGTTATTCACTCGGCAACGCGTTGGTGCTCTCGGATTGCGTGATTGGGGCGTGTGCGCGCGGGTCGGTCACCTCGCCGGTGATGGCGCCGCCGCATAAAGGTAGCGCCGCCGCGCGGCTCTGTTGGGTTGAGGGAAGTGGCCCTTGTGCCGTTGGATCGTAAGCGTGCGGCCGTGATTAGATCCTGGGTAACGATTCGGACTCGGGTAGCGGTAGCCGTTGATCTAGATCCGAGGGCCGCGGCGAGATCTCGACGTCATTAAATTCGAGTCGTTGGATAAAGATCAGAGCGCCCGTGTCGCATACCGGTTCGGTATATAATAAATCTAATCTGGGCCCTCGGTTGGGAATCGAACGGCTAGGATCGCTTCATACCCCTTCGCGGGTCCATTTTACTTAAGAGCCCCTCGGTTTCACTGAAATAAACCCGCCGTCCAGTAGTCACTATGCGCTGGGTCTCTGCAGTTTTACTCCGAGACCCCTGGCATTTCCAGAAATTGAGGCCCAGTCCATAGCTCTTTAAATTCAGTTATTTAATTATAGAAATTACTTTTTAATACAAAATAATTGCTAGAACTTTGATAAATCATAGAAAATACATATGAACTCCAAATTAATCCATTCCAGTTCCTAAAATTTTGTAATTTAATTCTCTATCACCTAGAGCCTCTGTTATGTCATGAAAACAGTAAGAAATTTATTTATCACTTAATCCTATTTAAAGCACATAAAACCTTTGAAAATACATAACTTGAAATCTATAACTCAGAAAATTATGATTCCAGTTCCTAGGTTTTTATTTTAATATGTAGAATATCTCTGTGTATTTTGTTTACATGCTTGGTGTAATGTTAATTTTCCCTATATCCTGTGCTTGTTTGTATTGTGGCGAGTAGAAGAGCCCGTTGCTGAGGATCCTGGTGAGCAGCAGGTTGAAGTAGCTGAGCAGGAGCTCATTGAAGGCAAGTTGTGCCCTTGACCACTTTTTACCCAATAATGTTCTTTAATATCACTTATCCATGCATAGGTTAATTTTGATGGGACCCCATAGGTCACCCTAGATTTGTTTATCTCATTACCTTGTTTACCCCTGAATCACTTGGGTAGTTTGCTATTGCTTTACATGGTTTTGGGATAATCATTTATTATATCTATGTTCCAATTATTCTTGTTATTCTGTTTATGTTCATGTTGAGATCATTAATGTTAATTGGAACATAGAGCTTAACTTGAGAACCACGTGCCACCACAAGGGTTTAATGGGACGCCCTTGGCTGACTAATTAGGAAAGCTAGTGGAAGACTACCTTACCCGAAAGGGGCAAGGGCAGTAGGGGAGTGGTCAGTGTAGGGAGGTCCCTGGTTGATTTTGCTGCGATGGCGGTCAGCCAGGAACCCTGCATTGGAACTTCCTATAAACTGTAGCGGGTTTTCGGAAGCTAGTGGAACTTTGTAAAGGCCTCGTAGTGTTACCCTGCCTCGCCTCCTCGGTAGAGGTGTATGGGAAGTCGCGATCCCTTGGCAGATGGGTAACATGACTTGTGGGTAAAGGGTACAACCTCTGCAGAGTGTAAAACTGGTATACTAGCCGAGCTCACGGTCATGAGCAGCTCAGGACTCTCTGATGTTTAAATTATGGAACTTAAATTCAATTTGTCATTCGCATATGCATGGGTTTGTTATTAATTTTGTTCTATTACTTTACTTATGGATTGGTATTTACTTACACTTAGTAACTGCTAATAAAATTTTGACCAACTACTTAAAAGCAATGCTCAGCTTTAACCCCTATCATTGATTAGCCTTACACATCACATGAACTCACACCTTTGTGAGTTTATGTCCACTGGTTCCCCACAACTTGTTGAGCTATGATCATGTGTGAGCTCACTCTTGCTGTCTCACACCCCCCCCCCACAGGAGAAGATCAGGTGGTACAGGAGGAGCCGCCTCACACTGAGGAGTTCGATCTGATCTAGGTGGCGTTTCCCAGTCGACATTGGCGCCGACGATCCTTAGTTCGTTTTATCTTTATTATCTCATTTTGTAATAAGTCTTCCGCTATGTAATAAATACTCTGATGTTTTATGACATTTATCTCTATACACTCTGTTATTATATATGTTGTCTTCTTGGCGCATGTATGAGATGCACCTGGCTTTGTTCCTTAAAGCCGGGTGTTACAGCTGTCCTCTTGTCAGGCCGGTCAGTGGAGCGGCGAAGTGACAACGGTCACTTCGGCTCTGTCGACTGGAGGGTGTGCGTCATGATAAAGGTGTCAGGCCACCTTTGCATTAAATGCCCCTGCGATTCGGTCGGTTGGCGTGGCGACTTGGCCAAGGTTGCTTCTTAGTGAAGACTGGGCCTCGGGCGAGTCGAAGGTGTGTCCGTTGCCGTAGGGGGTCCTCGGGCGAGACGTAAATCCCCGGGGTCGGCTGCCCTTGCCCGAGGCTGGGCTCGGGCGAGGCGTGATCACGTCCCTCGAATGGACCGATCCTTGACTTAATCGCACCCATCAGGCCTTTGCAGCTTTGTGCTGATGGGGGTTACCAGCTGAGATTTAGGAGTCTTGAGGGTACCCCTAATTATGGTCCCCGACAGTAGCCCCCGAGCCTCGAAGGGAGTGTTAATACTCGCTTGGAGGCTTTTGTCGCACTTTTTTGCAAGGGGACCAGCCTCTCTCGGTTGCGTTTTGTTCCGGTGGGTGCGCGCGAGCGCACCCGCCGGGTGTAGCCCCCGAGGCCTCGGAGGAGTGGTTTCACTCCTTCGAGGTCTTAATGTATTTCGCAATGCTTCGGCCGGTCTGGTTGTTCCCTCATGCGAGCTGGCCGTAGCCCGGGTGCGCGGTCGGGTCCAAAGTTCTCGGGCTGGTATGTTGACGCTGTCAACGGTTTGGCCGGAGCCGGGTTTGCGAGAGCAGCCCCCGAGCCTCCGCACAAGGCGAGAGGACGGTCAAGGACAGACTCGACTTTTTTACATACGCCCCTGCGTCGCCTTTCCGCAAGGAGGAGGGGGGAAAGCGCCATGTTGCCCTTGGAGGGCGCCGAACATGGTGTCTCCAGTGAGCTGCTGACGGGTAATCCGAGTGGACACCTGTGCCCCATTTGTTAGGGGTCGGCTAGAGGCCCGGAGGCGCGCTCCAAAAGTACCTGCGGGTGATCTGCCGGACCCGGTCCCCTTTTGACGGGGTCCGAGGGCTCGATGCCTCCCTCTGATGGGATTCCGTTACAAGATCGTTCCCGCTGGTCTCGGAAATGTCCTAGGGTGCCTCGGGAGCGTAGCCCGAACCTTGGTTATGTATCGAACGTACCCAGGGTCATCCCTCGCTCTGTGTCTGAGGCAGCTGTGAACCCTTCATAGGCCAGCCTACGAACCCCTGATCAGTAGTGGGCGCGGAGCCCAAGTGGCCTGAGGCGGCCGTTGAACCCTTCCGAGGGGCCGGCCCTCGAACCTCTGACCAGTAGTGGGCGCGGAGCCCGAGTGCTCTGAGGCGGCTGTTGAACCCCTCCGAGGGGCCAGCCTTCGAACCTCTGATCAGTAGGGGGGATCGGGGCCCGTTTCCTTCACGGAGAAGGATGCCTTTCAGGGTATCCCCCTTTCCCGGTCCCTGTTGTAAGAGAGAGAAAGAGGAAAAGGGAAAGAATACGAAATCGAGATGACGTGGTGTACCTTTTTTGACGCGGTCATTATGGCGAAGGCGAAGCGTCGCTCGCTTCTCCTGCCAAAGGTGCCGCCTGTCCCACCGCGGAGTTAATGCGACGGGGCGAGTGGTTCGCGGGGCAGTCGTTGCGCGTGCGCGAGCCGTTCGAGGAACGGCCGTTTCACTTTGAGTTTTGAATCCCGCGGCGGGTTCGGGCGACGCGTTGAACGGGTCTCGCCTGAGTCTTTATATACTCGGGGGAGGGTCCGGTGTCGGTTCTTTGCTCTGCTACTTGCCTCTTTCTTAGGTTTTCGCGACCTGAGGGATTAGCCAGAGAAAAGGAATCCGCTCACCCAGTCCTTTCCGCCGCCACCTCTTCTGCTTGGTGATGGCCGACCGGGTGACCATTATTCCGCCGCGCGACCCATGGCCTTTCTCCATAGTTACGGCGGATGACCTGGAGGACCTCGTTGCTGAGGGTTTACTTCGCCCTCTCTCTGATGAGAGGCAGCCGGAGTGGATCCCCCCCCGAGCGGAGCCGCCCCGTCCCCGCCACCGGGGTACGCCGTGAGCTTCGTCTCCTTCCACGAGCGGGGATTCAGAGTGCCGGCAAGCCGCTTCATGTCGGCGATTCTGCATAACTACGGGGTGGAGCTGCACAACCTCAGCCCCAACTCCATCTCGCAAGCCGCCATCTTCGCAGCGGTTTGCGAAGGATACTTGGGGATCGACCCCCACTGGGACCTGTGGACTCATTTCTTCTCCACGGAGCTTTTTGCTTCGCCGACGGGGGAGAGAAGGGTCCACACGGCAGTGCGGGCCGGCGGCTGCATCCTCCAGCTGAGGCAGGCGCGGGCGTCGCAGTATATTCCCGCGGTCCTTACGTCCTCAAATAAAGGGTGGCAGCACCGGTGGTTCTATCTCCGGAATGACGACGGGAGGCTCCCGTCGTTTTCTCAGCGAGTGGTCACCGTCGCCGCCGATGCTTGGCGCTACGGGACCCCGCACGATAGACAGAAGAATCTCGAGCCCCTTCTCAAGGCCCTGGAGGTGTTGCGGAAAGGAGGGCTCACCGCTGCGGGAGTGATTGCCGCCATTCATCGCCGGAGGATGCTTCCCTTGGCGGAGCGGCGGTTGCCGCTTTGGGAGATGACGCCAGAGGCTGACTTGGAGGGCTCGCGGATGTCCTCGGATCCCCTTCCCGTCGACGTTCTCCATAGGCGGGTGGCCGTCGCATTGGGAAAACCGGATGCCAGCGCCCTCTCTCAGCCCTTGATGCATCCCGACCGCGGGTGTGTGTCCCTGGTGAGTGTCCGCTCCTTCTTTCTCCTTGCGTCGGATTGCCCTCGGTCCTTACGGCCGAGACTTTTCATCTGTCTCCAGGAGGTAGGGTGTCACAAGCCTTTTCGGCCACGGGTCCCGAAGGACGCTGTGGACTGAGCAGCGCGGCGGGTTGCCACGGAGGAGAAGAAGAAGAAAAAGGACGCAAAGAAGGCTCGGGCCCGCGAGCGGACGCGAGCCTGAGATGCCTTGGAAAAGCTCCGTCGTCGGCAGGAGAGGGATGGACTCCTGAGGGAGCCGTCGCCGGAAACACCTGACGACGACGATGATGATGAAGACGATGACAAGGATGACGACATGGCTGCCCGCCTTGGCCTCAGCCCGAGTTTGAGGCTAGGCCAGGAGTCGTCAAGCCAGCCCCCGAGCGGGCTGGCGCCGTCAGTTCTCGAGGTCGGGACGCCAAGGTCCCGGCTCGAAGAGTGGGGGCAGACCAAGGGGGTACTCGACCCCTCGGCTGGGGAAGTTGAGGTGACCCCGGGGAGTCAGGCCGAGGTGCCTGTTCCCCGAAAACCGTCGCCCATGCCGGCAGCGCAGGAGAGCGACCCTCGGGTCGCCGTGGCAGCGCCTGGGCAGTCCGTCTCCCGGGCGTCCAGGGTGCCCAAGGCAAGGATGGTACCGAAGCTGGCGGCGAGGCGGACCTCGGCGGTACCTTCGGGGGTCGAGATCCGAGAGACCTCCCCACAGGCACGGTTGATCATGGCCCGGAGCGGGTAAGTACCTTAGAACGTCTTCGTCCTGGCTCCTCATTTGTATGTCCCGACCGTGACTTTCCTTTCCTCCTCAGCAAGCGGAGCCATGGCCTGACCGATCTAGCTCCCCGGAAAGTCCTCAAGACGGCGTCGGCTTCCGCAGCCGGTGCCGCGCCGGGCCTCGCCGTTCAGCTAACCTTCTCGTAAGACGCCCCACAGCGGGGGGCTCAGGCGGCACCAGTTGCCGTGGAGCGAGTTCCCGAGGCCGGCTCTTCTGTCGAGGTGGCCGTCGCGCTGGGGGAGGCGGCTGGCGCGGACGTGGCCTCGGGCCCACCAGACATGCCGCCGGCGCTAGCGCCAACTGCTGCCGAAGCCGCTGCCGTCCTGGTCGTGGAGCGACCTATCGCCGCCGACGCTGAGATGGCCGAGGCATCGCTACTTGGTGCCACGGAGGAGGGGGCGTGGAAACGCGACCCGTCCCGCTGAGCGGCAGCCTTGTCCCTGCGCGGCGGAGCTCCGAGGGGCGGCGCCAGTTGCTCCGGTTCCGGACCCGTGAGGCTTCAGATCCCTTCTTCGTTCTTGACAATGAGCGGGAGGAGCAGTCTTCGGACGAGCTCCGCGAGTGTGCCGTGGCAACGGTGGGGTCGCTCCGGTCATCCTTGGAGGTCTTTTGCAGGGACATCCCCAAGATCCTCCAGGTAATGATTTCAGGCATACCTTTTTTTGTGATCAAGGCGTCCTTTGTGACGCCCCGCTTCCTTCCCTCAGGATCTGACGGATCTGAGCGCCGCCAAGTCGTCGTTCATCCACCGCGAGGTCGATGTCTGGGGCTCGCTGATCCCTGAGGACCTCGCTTGCCAGGGCTACCGCGCGCCTCTCCCAGCAGGGCGCTGAGGTGGCGGACCTTCGGTTGCTCTGCACCAATCTGAGAGCAGAGGCGGCAGCGGCACGTGCAGAGGTGCAGCGACGGCAGTCGGAGTTTGACCAGGTCGCCGATGAGCGGGATCAATCTCGGGGCCAGGCCGCCGAGGCCGAAAGCCGGGCCGGAGCCCTTGCAGCAGATCTAGCCGTAGCCCAAGCCGCATCCTCGGAGCAGCATGCCCGAGCTGGAGGTATGTCCTGGCTGTTTTCGGTTTTCGTTTCAGCTCGTTTTCTCCACTTGTGTTTGAGGCCTTGCGCTCTGGCTGTTCGCAGAGCTCGAGTCTGCCCTTGATGAGTCCACTAGGGCGCTTGCCCAGGCAGCCGAGCAGAGGGAGGCCAACCACGCGGCCATGTCCGAGGCCATCTCGGACTTCTGCCGGGTCTTTGGCTTCGGCGACGTCCCCTCAGGAAGCTCCCCTCAAAGTCGCCTGCAGGCCTTGGGTGACCATGTGCGAGGCAGACTCCTTGAGGCGCTACATCACGGCGTCAGGCGGGCCTTCGTCGTGCTTGCTTCCCACTACGTCGTGGAGCTGGAGCGGGTCAGCGAGGGGTATTGCCTCCCTGACGAAGATGAAGCCGCCCTGGCTGAAGTCCAGAGGCTCGACGCGGCCGCCATGGGCCCGAGCGCGGTGCTGGCAACCACCTTCGAGGCAGAGATCCTCCCGCCTGCGCCGTCGTCCGAGGCCGGGGTGGACTTTGCCGAAGGCGGGGACGAAGCCGAGGGCGCGGCTCCTTCTCCGGGCGACGCCTAACTCTGCCGGAGCAGTTTTCCCTAAATGCACGTGTGTCTTTTGTGGCCGCTGAGGCCCGAACACTTTATTATCGTAGTATAAAGTCGTGCTCCTTTTCCTTCCATTTTGCGTGTCCGGCCCCATTCGTCAGTAGCAGGGTGGCTTGCCCAAGTAGGAGTCATTTTTCGTGGTAGGTGACGAGTGAGGTATCCGTATCCCAGAGGCGTAGGAGTCCCCCGGCTCAGTCAGCCTTGCCACGTACATGCGCCCGCGTTCGCTTCTTGGGGTCCTGCTACTGATATAGCCAGGGAACGCAGAAGCCTTTTTGATTGAAAATTTTGGCGCAGAGGGGGTTCCCCCCTTTTAGCCCCCGAGGGAGGGTCGGGCTTTGCCGAGGCAAGGCTGACCCTTCCTTGATGACTAGACTTTGTGTGTGGACGAGGCGTACGAATAACTTGAAAGCATCTTAAGGGTAGAAGCGACGTAGCTGTCGGATGTTCCAAGCGTTGCTGTAGACCTCGCCTTGACTGTTGGCCAGCTTGTACGTTCCGGGCTTCAGAACCTTGGCGACGACGAACGGCCCTTCCCAGGGAGGCGTGAGCTTGTGCCGCCCTCGGGCGTCTTGTCGTAGCCGAAGCACCAGGTCGCCCACCTAGAGGTCTCGGGACCAAACCCCTCGGGCGTGGTAGCGTCGCAGGGACTGCTGGTACCGCGCCGAGTGTAGTAAGGCCATGTCCCGAGCCTCTTCCAGCTGGTCCAGTGAGTCTTCTCGGTTAGCTTGATTGCTTTGGTCGGCGTAGGCCCTCGTCCTCGGGGAACCATATTCTAAGTCTGTGGGCAAGATGGCCTCGGCCCCATAGACTAGAAAGAACGGTGTGAAGCCCGTGGCTCGGCTCGGCGTTGTCCTCAGACTCCAGGCCACCGAGGGGAGTTCCTTCATCCATCGCTTGCCGAACTTGTTGAGGTCGTTGTAGATCCGTGGCTTGAGTCCTTGCAGGATCATGCCGTTGGCATGCTCTACTTGCCCATTCGTCATGGGGTGAGCCACGGCGGCCCAGTCCACCCGGATGTGATGATCCTCGCAGAAGTCCAGGAACTTTCTGCCGGTGAACTGGGTGCCGTTGTCGGTGATGATGGAGTTCGGGATCCCAAAGCGATGGATGATGTTGGTGAAGAACGCCACCGCCTGTTCGGACCTGATGCTGTTTAGGGGTCGGACCTCGATCCACTTGGAGAATTTGTCGATGACGACCAACAGGTGCGTGTAGCCCCCGGGTGCCTTCTGCAAGGGGCCGACTAGGTCCAGACCCCACACAGCAAACGACCAGGTGATGGGTATGGTCTGTAGGGCCTGAGCGAGCAGGTGGGTCTGCCTTGCATAGAACTGACACCCTTCGCAGGTGCGGACAATTCTAGTGGCGTCGGCCACCGCCGTTGGCCAGTAGAAACCTTGTCGGAAGGCGTTTCCAACAAGGGCTCGAGGTGCTGCGTGATGGCCGCAAGACCCCGAGTGTATCTCTTATAGGAGCTCTTGGCCTTCGGCGATGGAAATGCATCACTGGAGGATGCCTGAGGGGCTGCGGTGGTAGAGTTTCTTCCCGTCTCCTAACAAGACGAACGACTTGGCGCGCCGCGCCAACCGCCGAGCTTTGGCTTGGTCGAGGGGTAGCTCTCCTCGGTGGAGATATTGCAGGTACGGGGTCTGCCAGTTTTGATTAGGCGTGACCCCGCTCCGCTCCTCCTCGATGTGCAGTGCCTCACCCTCGGGGGCTGAGGGTACCTCAGGCCGAGCCGAGGGTGCCTCGGACTGAGCCGAGGGTACCTCGGGCTCGGGCGTGTCGTCGTTCTTGATGGAGGGTTGATGCAAGTCTCGGGAGAAGACGTCCGGGGGAACCGTTGTTCGCCCCGAGGCTATTTTAGCCAGCTCGTCCGCAGTTTCGTTGTAGCGCCGGGCGACGTGGTTGAGCTCGAGCCCATAGAACTTGTCTTCCAGGCGCCGAACCTCATCGCAGTAGGCTTCCATCTTCGGGTCGCGGCAGTGGGAGTTCTTCATGACTTGGTCGATGACGAGCTACGAGTCACCGCGAGCGTCGAGGTGTCGGACCCCTAGCTCGATGGCAATGCGCAACCCGTTGACCAGAGCCTCGTACTCGGCCACATTGTTGGATGCCGGGAAATGGAGGCGTAGCACGTAGCGTAGGTGCTTCCCGAGGGGCGAAATAAAGAGCAGGCCTGCGCCTGCTCCTGTCTTCATCAGCGACCCGTCAAAGAACATGGTCTAGAGTTCCGGTTGGATCGGAGCTGTTGGGAGCTGGGCGTCGACCCATTCAGCCACGAAGTCCGCCAAGACCTGGGACTTGATGGCCTTCCGAGGGGCGAACGAGATCGTTTCGCCCATGATTTCCACCGCCCACTTTGCAATTCTACCCGAGGCCTCTCGGCACTAGATGATCTCCCCCAGGGGGAAGGATGACACCACAGTTACCGGATGAGACTCGAAGTAGTGTCGCAACTTCCGCCGCGTCAGGATCACCGCGTACAGCAGCTTCTGAATTTGTGGGTAGCGGATCTTGGTCTCGGACAGTACCTCGCTGATGAAGTAGACTGGCCTCTGGACGGGCAATGCATGCCCCTCTTCTCGTCTCTCAACTACGATCGCGGCGCTAACCACCTGAGTGGTCGCGGAGACATAGATTAAGAGGGCTTCTCCGGCAGCGGGGGCACCAAGATGGGCGCGTTCGTGAGGAGCGCCTTCAGGTTCCCGAGGGCTTCCTCGGCCTCAGGGGTCCAAGTGAAGCACTCGGCCTTCCTTAAGAGGCGGTACAGAGGTAGGCCTCTTTCGCCAAGGCGCGAGATGAAACGGCTCAGAGCCGCAAGACATCCCGTGACTCTCTGTACGCCTTTCAAGTCCTTGATGGGCCCCATGCTGGTGATGGTCGCGATCTTCTCCGGGTTGGCCTCGATGCCCCGCTCGGAGACGATGAACCCCAGGAGCATGCCTCGGGGAACCCCGAAGACACACTTCTCGGGATTGAGCTTCACGCCTTTCGCCTTGAGACATCGGAATGTCGCTTCAAGGTCGGAAAGGAGGTCAGAGGCTTTCCTCGTCTTGACTACGATGTCATCGACGTAGGCCTCGACCGTTCGGCCAATGTGTTCACCGAACACGTGGTTCATGCACCTTTGGTATGTCGCACCCGCATTCCTCAAACCGAACGGCATGGTAACATAGCAGTACATGCCGAAAGGTGTGATGAAAGAAGTCGCAAGCTGGTCGGACTCTTTCATCCTAATTTGGTGATACCCTGAGTAGGCATCGAGGAAAGACAGGGTTTCGCACCCGGTAGTGGAATCCACGATTTGATCGATGCGAGGCAGAGGGTAGGGAACTTTTAGACATGCTTTGTTTAGACCAGTGTAGTCTACACTCATCCGCCATTTCCCTCCTTTCTTTCTCACAAGCATAGGGTTGGCAAGCCATTCGGGGTGGAATACCTCTTTGATGAACCCTGCCGCCATTAGCTTGTGGATCTCCTCGCCTATGGCTCTGCGCTTTTCTTCGTCGAATCGGCGCAGAGGCTGCTTCACGGGTCGGGCTCCAGCTCGGATATCCAGCGAGTGCTCGGCGACATCCCTCGGTATGTCGGGCATGCCCGAGGGACTCCACGCGAAAACGTCGGCGTTCGCGCGGAGAAAGTCGACGAGCACTGCTTCCTATTTGGGATCGAGCTCGGAGCCGATCCGGATTTGCTTGGGGGCGTCGTTGCTGGGGTCGAGAGGGACGGATTTAACCGTCTCCGCTGGCTCGAAGTTGCCGGCATGGCGCTTCATGTCTGGTGCCTCCTTAGAGAGGCTCTCCAGGTCGGTGATGATGGTCTCAGATTCGGCGAGGGCCTCGGCGTACTCCACGCACTCCACATCGCATTCGTACGCGTGTCGGTACATGGGGCCGACGGTGATGACCCCGTTGGGGCCCGGCATCTTGAGCTTGAGGTAGGTGTAGTTGGGGACGGCCATGAACTTAGCGTAGCATGGCCTCCCCAGTACTGCATGGTAGGTTCCTCAGAACCCGACCACCTCGAACGTGAGGGTCTCCCTTCGGAAGTTGGAGGGCGTCCCAAAGCAGATGGGTAGATCGAGTTGTCCGAGGGGCTGGACGCGTTTCCCGGGGATGATCCCGTGGAAAGGCGCAGCGCCTGCCCGGACCGAGGAGAGATCAATCCGTAGGAGCCCGAGGGTCTCGGCGTAGATGACGTTGAGGCTGTTGCCTCCGTCCATGAGGACCTTGGTGAGCCTGACGTTGCCGATGACGGGGTCGACCACGAGCGGGTATTTCCCCAGGCTCGGCACGCGGTCGGGGTGGTCGTCTTGGTCGAAGGTGATGGGCTTGTCGGACCAGTCTAGGTAGACTGGCGCCGCCACCTTTACCGAACAGACCTCCCGACGCTCTTGCTTGCGGTGCCGAGCCGAGGCGTTCGCCACTTGCCCACCGTAGATCATGAAGCAGTCGCGGACCTCGGGAAACTCTCCTGCCTGGTGATCTTCCTTCTTATCGTCATCGCGAGCCCTGCCACCCTCTGCGGGTGGCTCGGCCTTGTGAAAGTGGCGCCGAAGCATGGCGCACTCCTCAAGGGTGTGCTTGATGGGCCCCTGATGATAGGGGCACGGCTCCTTGAGCATCTTGTCGAAGAGGTTGGCACCTTCGGGAGGTTTCTGAGGGTTCTTGTATTCGGCGGCGGCGACAAGGTCCGTGTCGGCGACGTCGCGTTTTGCTTGCGACTTCTTCTTGCCTTTCTTCTTGGCGCCGCGCTGAGTTGACGCCTCGGGGACATCTTCCGGTGGGCGGCCCTGGGGCTGCTTGTCCTTCCGGAAGATGGCCTCAACCGCCTCCTGGCCAGAGGCAAACTTGGTGGCGATGTCCATCAGCTCGCTCGCCCTGGTGGGGGTCTTGCGACCCAGCTTGCTCACCAGGTCACGGCAGGTGGTGCCGGCGAGGAACGCGCCGATGACATCCAAATCGGTGATGTTGGGCAGCTCGGTGCGCTGCTTCGAGAATCGTCGGATGTAGTCCCGGAGAGACTCCCCCGGCTGCTGTCGGCAGCTTCGGAGATCCCAAGAGTTTCCAGGGCGCACGTACGTGCCCTGAAAATTGCCGGCAAAGGCCTGGACCAGGTCGTCCCAGTTGGAGATCTGCCCCGGAGGCAGGTGCTCCAGCCAGGCCCGAGCGGTATCGGAGAGGAACAGTGGGAGGTTGCGGATGATGAGGTTATCATTGTCCATTCCGCCCAGGTGGTAGGCCAGCCGATAGTCCGTGAGGCACAGTTCCGGTCTCGTCTCCCCCGAGTACTTTGTGATAGTAGTCAGGGTTCGGAACCAGGTCAGGAACGGCGCCCGTCGTATGGCATGGCTGAAAGCCTGCGGACCGGGTGGTTCGGGTGAGGGACTCCGATCCTCCCCAGTGTCGTAGCGTCCCCCACGCCCGGGGTGGTAGCCTCGGTGCACCCTGTCGTCGAGGTGGGCCCAACGGTTGCGGTGATGGTACTCGTTGCCGAGGCGACCCGGGGCCGCAGGCGCTGTGTTGCACGTGCGCCCGGTGTGGACCGAGGCTTCCCGCATGAATCGGGAAGTCGCGGCACGATGTTTCGAGGGGTACCCCTGCCTTCGGGAGGCAGAGCTTTCGGCCCGTCGGACCGCGGCATCCTCCAGGAGATTCTTGAGCTCTCCCTGAATTCGCCGCCCCTCGGTGGTTGATGGCTCCGGCATCGCGCGGAGAAGTATTGCCGCTGCAGCCAGGTTCTGGCCGACTCCACTGGAAGTCGGTGGTGGCCTTACCCTGACATCGTCGGTGATGCGATGTTGGATACCCTGGGGTAGATGACGCACTTCTCCGGCCGGAGGTTGGCCTGTCCATTCCTGCCTGATGTCCCGACGGATCGGCTCAAGTGTTCCTGCTCCCTCGTCGAGCCTGGCCTGCATCTCGCGGATTTGCTCGAGCTGTGGGTCATGACCCCCCACCGGGACGGGGACCACAGCTAGCTCCCGAAGGATGTCAACGCGAGGCACAGGCCTAGGGAGATCACCGTTCTCCGGCATACCAAGATGGTTGCCTTCGTCGGGACCCCCTAGATCGACATGGAAACATTCACGACTTGGGCCGCAGTCCTCGTCACTGAGGCTGTGGCTACCGTCGGAATAGTCGGAAAGGCAGTAGTCGCACGCGGTCATAAAGTCCCGCATGACACTGGGGTTACCAAGTCCGGAGAAATCCCAACAGAAGTCGGGCTCGTCATCTTCCTCGGACCCCGAGGGCCCGTAGGTCGAGACGACCGTCAGCCGGTCCCAGGGTGACCGCATACGATACCCCAGAGGGTTTAGACTCGCCTCTACGAGAGCGTCCACCAAAGCGAAGTCGCTTGGTGGGTCGAGGCTGAATCCAAAAGGCACGAGATGGGAATCGGTTGGTACCTCTTGGTCGACGAGCGGTGACGAAGTCACGTCAGGGGCTGACTGCACCGTCGTCTCAGGTACGAGGGTGATGCCCAGCAAGTCATTCGCGAGCGTGCTGGCGTCGTCCGTTTGCTTGGGGTTGGCGTGTTGCGGGGAGACGACGCTCGTCTTCGTCTCAGACGCGAGGTCGATGCCCGACGTGCCCCCCATTGGGGCGCCGGCACCGTCGACTCGCTCGACAGCCGACGAGGTGCCGCCACCTGCTTGGCCTCGGTTGCCCCGCCTCCTCCTCCGTCGGCGGGGGAGGGGACGGGACAAGCCCGAATATTGTTCCTCCACCTCGTGGGGAAGACGTCGTCGATTCCGCCGCCGGCGGGTGGGTTGTCGGCCGCCATTGTCGCTGTCGCGCGGCAGGAGAAGGAGTATCATGTCGTAGCTGCCGTCGAGGGACATGAACTCAAGACTCCCGAAACGGAGTACCGTCCCAGGCTGGAAAGGTTGCTGGAGACTGCCCATCTAGAGTTTGACGGGAAGCTGTTCGTCAACACGCAGCAGGCCCCTACCTGGCGCGCCAACTGTCGGTGTTTCGAACCCGGGGGTCCCTGGACCGACGAGTAAATTGTCGCCGCGTGCCCCAGCCCAAATGGGCCGGCGCGAGACGGAGCGCGAAGGGGGGAAGAAGCCGGAGGGAGACAAGCATGAGAGGTGAAACCCGCAGCCTTCGTGTTTGTCCCACGCCCAGGTCGGGTGCGCTTGCAGTAGGGGGTTACAAGCGTCCACGCAAGAGGGAGCGAGCGGCCTTACGCGAGTGCCGTCCCGTCCTTCCCCGCGCGCCCAACCCTCTGTAAGAGGGCCCTGGATCTTCCTTTTATAGGCGTAAGGAAAGGATCCAGGTGTATAATGAGGGGTGTAGCAGTGTGCTAACGTGTCTAGCGGAGGAGAGTAGTGCCCTAAGTACATGTCATCGTGGCAGCCGGAGAGGTTTTGGCACCCGGTTCGTGTGGTGTCGTGGCCGTCGGAGGAGCGCCGGAGCCTGGCGGAAGGACAGCTGTCAGGGCTGTCGGGTCCTTGCTGACGTCCTCTTACTTCCGTAAGGGGGTTGAGAGCCGTCGTCGTCATAGAGCGTGCGGGGCGCCATCATTACATGTTTGGCGGAGCGAGCCAGATGGGACACCGGTCTTGTTCCCCATAGCCTAAGTCAGCTTGGGGTAGGGTAATGATGGCGCCTCCTATGACGTGGTCGGTCCGCGCCCTGGGTTGGGCGAGGTGGAGGCTCCTCCGAGGTCGAAGTCGAGTTCGTCTTCCGGGGCTGAGCCCGAGTCCGAGCCCTGGGGTCGGGCGAAGCGGAGTTCGTCATCTTCCGGGGCTGAGCCCAAGTCCGAGCCCTGGGGTCGGGCGAAGCGGAGTTCGTCGCCTTCCGGGGCTGAGCCCGAGTCCGAGCCCTGGGGTTGGGCGATGCGGAGTTCGTCGTCTTCCGGGCCTGAGCCCGAGTCCGAGCCCTGGGGTCGGGCGAAGCGGAGTTCCCTATGGCGCCTGAGGCCGGACTTGGCTGCTGTCAGCCTCACTCTGTCGAGTGGCACAGCAGTCAGAGCGGCGCAGGCGGCGCTGTCCTCTTGTCAGGCCGGTCAGTGGAGCGGCGAAGTGACAACGGTCACTTCGGCTCTGTCGACTGGAGGGCGTGCGTCAGGATAAAGGTGTCAGGCCACCTTTGCATTAAATGCCCCTGCGATTCGGTCGGTTGGCGTGGCGACTTGGCCAAGGTTGCTTCTTAGTGAAGACTGGGCCTCGGGCGAGCCGAAGGTGTGTCCGTTGCTGTAGGGGGTCCTCGGGCGAGATGTAAATCCCCCGGGGTCGGCTGCCCTTGTCCGAGGCTGGGCTCGGGCGAGGCGTGATCGCGTCCCTCGAATGGACCGATCCTTGACTTAATCGCACCCATCAGGTCTTTGCAGCTTTGTGCTGATGAGGGTTACCAGCTAAGATTTAGGAGTCTTGAGGGTATCCCTAATTATGGTCCCCGACAAATCCCCTCCAATCCAAATGCATTGAAAATAACCGAACAAGCCCTTATCAGGATCTCCATCTACACGTTAATTATAATTAGATCATGATTTATTTATTATTAATATAAATTAGTGTCACTTATACACATTGTTAGATTCAAAAATCATTATATGTAGATCAAAATGAATGTATTTGTATAATAGGCGATCTCTTTATAAAGTAATTATTTATTTTTATCATAAACTATTACATAAAAACATCGTCACATTTAAGTTTAACGGGTCCCCGCAGGGAACGGGAATGTAGAATGTTTCTCCATCCCCGTCCATGAAACACATGGATACCCAAACAGAAGAATCAAGTCAGGCTCAGCTATATGAGATACAGACACCTAGTCAACCCTCACCACCTGTTGGTCAAGCAAAGTAGACTTGCAAAGAACTCAAAGCAAGATGTGCTGCTACTACTGCAAAAATGAAGAACATATTATTCGTGAATATCCTAGGAAGCGTCTAGACCCACTAAAGAAAAAAGCTGCAAAGCATGACCTAAGCAATAATCCAGAAGACCAGCCATTTTATAAGTACGATGATGAAGGTCGCCTGATTAGTATTCATTGCGGAGCAAAGAAGTAAGAAAGTTCCTTAATGTTAGAAGAGTTCAATGAGAACTAAGACCTACAAATAACCATGTATCTCATTTGCTTTCATGCTAGCCTTCCTTAATCTCGAGGATGAGATTTTTTTAAGATGGGTAGGTTTGTAACACTATAAAAATCATCAAATAAAAATAAAGCATTTAGTTATTAATGGTAATTAGGGCAATAAATTTTTCATTCAAGTGTTTGTTATTTATTGCATTTAGAATAATTTTTGATTGTGCATGATTGATTTTTGGATATTGAATAACATTTCTTGTTAAATGAAAATCCAAATAAATAATATAATAATTAGTCTAAAAAATATTTTAATTATAAATAATTTTGATTTAGTTATTATGAATTTTAGGGTTATTTAAAATATGTTTTCGAATTTAGAAAAAGAAAAAAACTAAACCCTAACCTAACCCTAAAAGCCCACTAGAGGCCCAACATCCCATTAGCCGCGCGCCCTCCTTCCTCTCCCTGCTCCTAATAGCCGCCCCCTGGTCTGCCCACCCGGTCGCCTTTCTCTCTCTCCTCTCTTCCCTCTACTTCACCGCGTCGCCAGGGACGCCGCAAACCGAGCATGCGCCCAGGACCGACGCTCCAACGCGCCCGACACCAGCGCCAGGAGCCAAGCAGCGCCCGCCCCACACCGACCCGGCCGCGCCCTGCACCCGCGACCCTGGCCATGCCCGTGACACCGTGCCACCCGAGCCCCTGCACACGCCCGACGCCGCGCAAGGACGCCAGCCGTGCACGCCAACCGAGCACCGCGCCGACCCCGACGCGCCGAAGCCGCGCCGCGACCCCGCGCGACCGTCCGTTTCTCCTTCGTTAATGGAGCGCCAAAGCAACCGTTTCTCCATTACTCCCTCACGCCATCAATGGCGCCTTGAAGCCATGGCCGGCCGTTTCTCCCTCTCCCTTCCTATAAAGCCGAGGCCGCGCCCACGGAGCTCTCCCTCCCACAACCGAGCTCGCTCCCTCTTCTCGTGTTCTCTCTCCCTCGCCGTTCGTCGCCGGAGGTCGTCGTTCGTCGCTGGAACTCGCCCCCGCCGGAGCCACCTGACGTGAGGACCCCTGCCCCGCTTCCCTGCTCGACGCAAAACCCCTGTCCCTTCCCTGCCTGGTCGAACCCCCCCCCCCTGTCGAGCTCCCCCTGCACACGAGCAAGTCCAAGGTAGAAGAAGACGAATTTTCAGTTTAGTCCCTGTCTTGTAAATTGAATTAATTTTGGGATTTTTAGTTTATAGATTGTGAAAAGACATTTCGATGTATACGTGTAGCCAAAATCGAACCCCGCGACAATGCTTTGAATATGTGTATGATTTTATAATTTAAAAAATGAGTACGGTCACTATTCACTACAGCGGTGATTTTCATACTAGAAAACGTTTACATATTTGATTTTGCTTTAGTGTGTGGAGCGATAAGTGGTTAGTATTGATATAAGTATAATTTTAGTGATATAAGAAATTGAAATAGGAATTAAGCCACGCATTTCCAGTCAAATAAAGATATAGATTTTACTATTCATAATAAATGTATTCATAATTATAGCACTTAATTACTTAGAATTAGTAAAATACTTATTTATGTCATAATAACCATGAATATGTTATTAAAAGTCCCATTTAGTAATTTACAATTACTTCTTAGAATATTAATGTTAGAAGAATTAAGTAAACAATTTTTAGCCACACGTATAATCTCTACTAACTATTAAGGAGGCATTGTAGACTGCCCCCGCCCCTGTCCCCCGCATCCGCCACGATCGCACGCCCTCAAGCCCGCACGCCGTGAAACCTCTGCTACCGAACCGATCTCACGCCCGCAAGCCAGCCCCCGCGAACCCCGCCGCTACCGCGCGCCCGCCGTGACCGGCGAGATCCGCCCGCCCGCCCACCGCAACCCCCGCGCGCGACAGCTCCGTGCATGCCACCGCCGCGATCTGCCCGCCCTCCTCAATCCGCCCGCCCACCGCAAAACCATCGCGATCTGGTCGCCCGCCCGCCCGCCTCCCCTCTCGCCTCCCCTCTGCGCGTGTCCGTCACATGTCGTCGAGGAACGTGAGCGCGTCCTGGGTCAGCGCTTCGACGACAGAGGGAGGCGAGGACCGCGCGGTAGTGGCATGGGTCCGGGTTGAGGAGGAGCGGCGGCATGCAGCAGAGGAGGTCCGCGGCGGCGGAGGGCTGGCCGGCGCGATAGAGCGCGGCGGTGAGGATGCGGAACATGGCGGTGTCGAGGGCCGCGTGCGGCGCGGCGCGGAGGAGCACGACGGGGGCCGCGCGGAGGAGCATCGGGGACGACCGCGATGAGCAGCACAGCGCGGCCAGGATGGCATTGAGGGCGCCAGTCGTGCCGTGGACCGTGCAGAACAAGGTCGCAGCGACGGCGAAGTGGCCATGGCGCGCAAGGGTGGACAGTAGGCGGTGCTGGTGCTGGCCTGTTGCGTCAGGCTGCGGTTTGGAGCGGCGGCACACGCCCATCGCAGCATTGGACTGGATCACTGCAATCGTGGGCCCACGCTCGCCAAAAGTGACGAAGCTTTATATGCTCAGGGAAGCAGTTTCAGAAAGACTATGCTGAGTCGCTCGCATGCTCTATTATGTCGAAGGAACTCCACGTTGCATTGGAACTTCACCAATTGGTCTTGACGTAACACACTATCTTAGTTGCAGACGGATTTACCAGTTCGATAAAAAATATTTCTTCTGTTAGATGCAACACAATCATCCCTTGGTGGAGCTAAAGCAAGGTTCCCTCAGTACTATGAGGCATACTATGAGTTGGTGGTAGGTATCATATTTGCAGCTGAGAATTTTCCTTGATTCTTTTTGTTTATTCCCATGTATTTGTGTTGAGAATTTTGGTAGCGCTATGTTTAACTGTTGGTGTGTTTATTCCTTTTACTAGAAGTTTTTTGCTCACCTCGGTGCTTCACAATACATTACCGCTCGAGATCTCCGTCGATCTATCCTGTTGGAGCAAAGAGAAGAATAGGATTATAGCATGGATTGACAAATCAGACCTACCTCACTACGATCAGATATTTGAATACTGGCTAGGAATGCTCTAGATCTTGTAAGTATTCTTTATGACCATATATCTTTGTTTCCTCTAACTATTTGGAACTGGAAGAAAACGTGGTCATCGCAGATGTCGAAGAGCAAATCTCTGGCCGGGTGGCGGAGTGCACCCACCCTAAATCCTAAGATGAGGAGGGGTCTAAGCGTTTTGCTTATTAGTTGGAAGAGTGGGAAGAACACAAGAACACACAAGGTTTTAGAGTGGTTCGGGCCGCCGGAGCGTAACACCCTACTCCACTGTGTGATGTATTGCTTGAGAGCTTGTATGAACTTGTGAGTGTCTGAGTGAGCCTGTCCGATTCTACCTTGAGCCTCCGTGTAACGTCGCATGCCTCCCCTTTTATAGTTGAAGGGGGCATGCACAAAGGTGCTGGGCCCCGACATGTGGGCCCAGGGACATAAAGAATATAGCGCTTGGAGCCACCAATGTTTGCTACTATGGTAATCTTCTTGTGCCCTGACACCCGAGATCTCCGTATCCTCGGCGTGCAGGGGAAGCTTCTTGTAGAAGGGGCGAAGGGTACTGTGCGCCGCTCGACACGGGCGCACTGTTTGCCAACAGACTGGTCAGGCGCACCGTCTACTGGGTGACCCAACGCCGCCTGCCGGTGGATTGGACAGGACGCATTAGATGCTGAGAGTGCACGTCGCCTGTCAGCGTGGTGGCAGGCGGCGCGTCCTCTCCGCAATAAATGCAAAGACTATACAGTCGCATGGGCCTTACGTCAGGCTCGACCCGTTAGCTTACGTTACGAGCCACAAGCCACGCGGCCGCGGCGGGTTTCTGCCTGAGCGGAGAGCGTAGGGCAAGGCCTGGACATGTGTCAGCACCGGACCCTTGCTTGTGCCGGGGTCCTCTCCGTCCCGAGACCCTGCCAAGGCTCGGACCTCACTCAGGGGGACCCGGCATGTCTCCACGGGAGCTCCGAGCTCGTACTTACAGGGGTCCGGTGTTCTTCTGTGGAGGTCTGGACCCAACAGTGCTTCCTAGGACGTATCATCCTTCCTCGCCACGTGGTGCCCTTAGGCCTGCCCATGTGGTGGGGTCGGGAGCCGCTCTCCGTGTGACTAGGAGGTGTCGTACGGGTGCAGCGCCTTCATACTGTAGGAGAGGGTACCCCTGATTCAGGGTACCGATAGTGGCCCCCGGGCCCGCCTCAGAGGAGGATGTGAGTCTGCAGGTGGGGCCAGAGTCCGATTGGTGGTTGGCTTGCTGCACCTGTGCGCCTATTGATGTAATTACTGTTGGCCCGCCTATGGTCATGTCGTCTGCCTCGCCTATTCCCACAGCTGACTAGCCCGTGACCATCGTACTTAATGTCACTATTGGGCCATGCGTGGGGCACCTCGAGTCGCTGCACTGGTTCTAAAAAACTTAACTTTTCAGACTTCCGCTACAGCCCCAGGAAGACGTGGCATTGGCGCAAGCGGCGGTACAGTTTTTCTGCACCCAGTAACCGGCGTGCCGGTTGCATGACATGTGGGCCTGGGCCCCCGTGTTGGACCGCCAGTTGCAGCGAAGCTGAGGGGGCACGCAATGTGGCGGTTGTACGCTTCTTGCGCGGCGGTTTGCCTTTTTGACCGCCCGTTTCAGTGAAGATGAAGGGGCGCTTGTCCGCGGGGCGGTTGCATGCCCCTTGTGTGGCGGTTCGCCTTCCTGTCCGCCAGTTGCTCCGAAAATAGAGGGGCGCATAACTGTGGGGCAGTTGCACGCTCCTTCTTCGGGTCAGTCTGTATGACATGTGGGGCCTGGCCCCAGTGTCAAAAGGTGGGAACCTTGGTGTACGTCGGGGGAGACTTCGCCCGTGACGCTTCAGGGGCGCGAGTGGGGAGGTCTGCCTTTAAAAAGGGGTCGATCTCCCGGGTAGTAGCCATGCCTCGCTCCCCTTGCATCCATCATGCCCTTCCACCTTCCGGGCCTCCAGATGGGGTGCGCTGGTGTTCTTTGGAGGGATCCGCGTTAGGGCCGTCTCCTTCGGCGATTTCATCGCCAAAGAGCTCGCGCTTGTGGTGGCGCCACCGATCTTGTCTTCTTGTTGTTGTTAGAGGAGTGCAACCCCATGGGAGTTGGCATCCTTCCGCCATCGCTCGGCTTCAAGGATTTTCATCACGCAGCCCGGTCGCAACCTTCGACCGGTGGTCATCCACAAGGATGACTACCAGCCTTATGGTGGAGAGAAGCGAGCCGGGCTGTGGCCTCCCCCATGCCCTCAGCTTCAAGGATGTTCATCATCCACGCTGGGGAGGAGGGTGAGCCAAGTCGGGGCCCCGCCTTTCGCGCGGGCTGGCGGCCCACTTCTTCCTCCAGCATTCGGGGGAGAAGGGCGTTCGCCAGCCTTGCGAAGGAGGCAAATTTCGGCTATGAGGGGTCAGCCGTCTGAGGCGCCATCAGCTGCCGTGTGTCTGGCTCCTCGACCTGGGTGGCTTTGGTGCCGCCTCCGGCACTGCCTCCTGCCGCTTGGATGGGGCGTGGCTGTCCGTCCACTGCACGGGCGACGGTCGCGCCGTGCGTAGGTTGGCCACACCCATGGCTTCTCCCGCGCCTTCGACCACACCGGGGGGTCGTACAAGACGTCGTACGCCATGGGGGCGGCAGCGACGTTCTTGGATGGTCTTGTCCTCACTCCCGCAGTGAGGACAGGAGCGAGGACCTCTTCGCGCACGTGCTAGGGCGGCCGCCGTTCACCGGTACGGCACTGGTGCACAGGTGGCCGCTGTCGTCGGTGCTGAGGTGGTCGTCGCCGCTGGTGAGGCTCCCCACTGCAGAGGTGGTTGCCTCCGCTGGCGAGACCGTCAGTGCCACCTGCCGCCGGAGCTCCGGCTCTTTGGCTTTAATTGCCTCATTGCCGCCCCCGTAGGAAGACGGGGGCGAGGATCTTTTCGCAGTGGTGTACGTGCCGAAGCAGTCGCCACTGCTGGCGAGTCGCTCGGAGCAGAGGTCGTTGTCGCTGCTGGTGCAGAGGTGGTCACTGTCGCCGGCGATCCGTCGATGCAGAGGTGGTCGCCGCCGCTGGTGAGGCTGCTCGGAGCCAGCTTCCAGCGCGACTCCTACTGGTGCAGCGTAGTCCATTCCTGCAGAAATGGAGCTAGGGCCGCGCTTGTAAGGGATCATATGCTTGCTTGAAAGCAGAATGTAATAACATATGTATGCAGGATTTTAGTCTGGAAAGCCAAGTTATGTGTCCGGACCCCCTGGATGGTGGCTTCAAGTACTAAGACGCCTGCCGCAGGGTGGTGGAGTGTGCAGGCTCACGGTACGGGACAAGGCTGAGCGGCTACACGGTTTCCGGACCCCCCAGGAGACAAGTGCCCGTTCTTCAGAGCCGGACCTCCAGGTTGTTGGACGCACAAGATTATAGTTCCAAATACTAGGGCACCCGTCATGGAGTGGTGGAGTGTGCAGGGTTTGGGGTACGAAACCAGGCTAACTGGCCACACAGGCTCCGAACCACCTTATGGAACGGGTAACCATTTTTTAGAACCGGCCCCAGGCTTCTTCCTGTTTTCGTAAGGTACTACTGAGTACTATTTATTAAGCAGTATTTATCACTTATCTGTGTATCGCTCATTCCTGCTATGTGTGATATTATTGACTCCTCCCTGGTACCTGGCCCCCTACCTGGGATGCAGGCTTAACATGTTGAGGTTGGATATCAGCGCATCTGAAAAGATTGTCAATAGCCCTCGGGAGGCAAACTCGTCGGGATCTGGATCTATACACAACTTTTAGTTAAGAAGCATTAGTAGTACACCTCATAGGATTTTTTGTCTGACATTAGCCGTCCTTTGATACATGCTCAGGACTCGCGGGTTTTAGTCCGGGTGGCCAAGTTGCGTGTTCGGACCCCCTTGGGTCGCGGTTCTAGATACTAGGACACTTGTCGCAGGGCGGTAGAGCGTGCAGGCCCACGGTATGGACCAGGCTGAGCGGTTGCACGGGCTTCGGACCACCCCAGGAGACTAATGCCCATTCTCTAGCTCCGGTCCCAAGGTTGTCGGACCCGCAGGACTTATAACTTCAGATACTAAGTTCCCATCATGGGGTGACGGAGCATGCAGGCCCACGGTACAGGACCAGGCTGAGCGGCTACATGGGCTCCGGACCACCCCATGGAACGGGGTCCCGTTCTCTAGAGCCGCCCCCAGGCTATCGGACCTCCCTACTTTCGTATCAGGGGCCCTAAACTGCAAGCCTGGCTGCTCAATTCGGATGTCGTCATGTCAGACAGATGGAAACCTTACGGGTGGGTTAGCTAAAAAGTACTATCTGAAAGACTGCAAGGTAGGACCATGGGGCAGCAAGATGGGACTATCACAAGAGCACAACTGAGGGGGTAGTTTCTCTTTATAACTCGTCGTGCATGTGTGCAGACCAATAGGCCGGGTTTACGGGGACAGACCCCACTGGGTTGTCGTACACGTATGTGTTTCCTAGTTACAAAAAAAGATTCAACCCCTTAGACTTGCTTTATGGATAGAACTTACAGAGATGTTTTGGCATTGGGGTAAGGCACTCCTCCGATCATAGCTAGATGGCTGCCCCTGGGTCGGTGTATTCCCGTTACCTTGAAGGGTCCTTCCCAGCTGGGGGAGAGTTATGGAGCCCTTCTTAGTTTGGTACTTGCCGTAGGGCTAGGTCCCGACCTTGGGTCCCCACCTGCATTTGACACGGGAGCCCTTGTCTTTAGTTGTGGTCACTTTTGCATGTACCTGTCGGAAGCCTGGATCCGCGGGGGATCCAGAAGGGTTTCCGGAGGAAGACATGCTTCTGCTCCGTAGACTGGGGAGCTCGGGGTCCCTCTGGGGTCCGCCTAGTTGTCTTCACCGGAGTAGGAGCCTCCGGCGAAAACATCCTTCAGGTCCCGTTCGGGCGACTGATACCCGAGATCCCGCTCAGCCGCGTCCACCTTGCCATCGTCCACCTTTTCTTTGCCAGGTCGGCGACGAGGTGGGGAGCCGTCTTTGGAAAACTGCTCGCGCCTCTCACTGACGCGTTTCGCAAGGTCAATGATCTCGCGACACTCAGCGGCACTGTGGCGACCATTGGGGTGCACTGGGCATGAGCCGCTGTTATCCCTCTGTGGCTGTGGGCATTTGTTGCGGTCGCCCTGGCCACCGGTCGCGGCTACGACCACTAGAGCGGTGGACCGCGGCTTCTGGTAGTCGCGGTCCTTCTTCTTTTTCTTCTTTTCGTCCTGAGGGACGACACCCGAGCCACCCGACTGGGCAGCTCCGGTTTGTGGGGCCGAGTGCCATGCACGGCCCTCGGCGGCTCTGGCGCATTTATCGGCCAGGGCGAAGAGTGTGGGTACAGTTTCCACGTCATGTGTGGCCAACTTCTCCAGCATCTTCTCATCACGTACTCCCTGTCAAAAGGCTGTGATGATGGAAGCATCAGAAATATGAGGTATAGTACCTCGCACCTTGGTGAAGCGGGAGATGAACTTCCGGAGGGTCTCCCCGGGCTCCTGCCTCACCGCATGGAGGTGGGCCTCCACGCCGTGTTGTTGGTAAGCAGTGGCGAAGTTTGCAACAAACCGCACGCAGAGCTCCTCCCAGGAGTAGACTGACCCTAGGGTGAGGTTCATGAGCCAGGTCCGGGCAGGTCCAGACAAGGCCACATGAAAGTATGTTGCCATCACAGCGGTGTTTCCACCTGCTACCATGATGGCGGTAACGTACACTTGCAGGAACTCCGATGGGTTCGACGTTCCGTCATATTTTTCCGGCAGGTGTGGCCAGAACTTGGGTGGCCATGACGCCGCGCGGAGATGATTCGCAAGAGCGACGCAGCCCACCCCGGCCAAGGGGACACCCGTTTGAGACCGGGTGCCCATTGGCGTCTGCGGTGCAACCGTAGCGAAGTCTTGATCGAGGTTGCAACCATCAATGTTTTGGCGGCGCTCGCGCGCCTTTTCCAATGAGACCCTGGCATCCTCTCCTGCATGCCTGCGGTTGAGTTATGCCCGGAGGTCGTTGGTCTGCGCACCCCTTACTGAGGGCGAGCGCACAGATGCTGACGCCTCGTGCTAGCGCCGAGATGACCGCGTCCTTGACCTGGTCGAGGTAGAATGTGCCATACCGAGTAGTCGGTCGATGTCGTCCCGCCATTTCTTCATGGCCCCCGGTGAGGCCATGGAGCTTGGAGGGTGTCGCAACAACTCCCTGGCTGCCGACAACGCCCCTGGTGATGCCCTCGACGGAGTCCAGGATGCTTGCGCAGCCATGCGGCGTGCACAGCAGCAGTGCCTGGCACTGGGCGATTGGGAACCTACAGTTTGGAGGAAGTAGCTTGTCCCTCCACCGCAAAATCCACCAATGTCTCGGTGCGGTGCTCAATGATCTGCACCATCATGCTTGGGCAAGGAGAACAAGCAAAAACCTAATGCCTAGCCCCTACCTGGCGCGCCAAATGTCGGAGAGCAAATCTTCGGCCGGGTGGCGGAGTGCACCTGCCCTAAATCCTAAGATGTGGAGGGGCCTAAGTGTTTTGCTTGTTAGTTGGAAGAGTGGGAAGAACACAAGAACACACAAGGTTTTAGAGTGGTTTGGGCCGCCGGAGCGTAACACCTTACTCCACTGTGTGATGTATTGCTTGAGAGCTTGTATGAACTTGTGAGTGTCTGAGTGAGCCTGTCCGATTCTGCCTTGAGCCTCAGTGTAACGTCGCATGCCTCCCCTTTTATAGTTGAAGGGGGCATGCACAAAGGTGTTGGGCCTCGACATGTGGGCCCAGGGACATAAAGAATATAGCGCTTGGAGCCACCAATGTTTGCTACTGGGGTAATCTTCTTGTGCCCGGACGCCCGAGATCTCCGTATCCTCGGCGTGCAGGGGAAGCTTCTTGTAGAAGGGGTGATGGGTACTATGCGCCGCTCGGCACGGGCGCATTGTTTGCCAACAGACTGGTCAGGCGCGTTGTCTGTTGGGTGACCCAACGCCGCATGCCGGCGGATTGGACAGGACGCATTAAATGCTGAGAGGGCGCATCGCCTATCAGCGTGGTGGCAGGCGGCGCGTCCTCTCTACAATAAATGCAAAGACTGTATAGCTGCATGGGCCTTACGTAAAGCTCGGCCTGTTAGCTTACGTTACGGGCCACAAGCCACGCGGCTGCGGCGGGTTTCTGCCTGAGCGGGGAGCGTAGGGCAAGGCCTGGACACGTGTCGGCACCGGACCCTTGCTTGTGCCGGGGTCCTCTCCGTCCCGGGACCCTACCAAGGCTCGGACCTCACTCAGGGGGACCCGGCATGTCTCCACGGGAGCTTCGGGCTTGTACTTACAGGGGTCCGGTGTTCTTCTGCGGAGGTCCGGACCCAACGGTGCTTCCTGGGATGTATCATCCTTCCTCGCCATGTGGTGCCCTTAGGCCTGCCCATGTGGTGGGGTCGGGAGCCGCTCTCCGTGTGACCAGGAGGTGTCGTACGGGTGCAGCACCTTCATACTGTAGGAGAGGGTACCCCTGATTCAGGGTACCGACAGCAGACTATTTGGAACTATTTGGAATGTCAGATTTTAAATATCAGACTATAATCTCAGCACTGCAGTAATGTATTGTGAAGCAACTTTGGAAGCCTATTGATGGATGATCCATACATTTATGGATTAAGAGTGTTGTGCCAAAGTGGAAGACCACATGTTGGTGTATAAGTGTGGTTAAAGGTCATGCCCCTGAAACTATTTGGAACTGGAAGAAAAAGTGGTCCAAATATGTAATGTTTAAATTCTAGACTCCAGACTTAGTACAAATTCAGAGTCTGAATTTGTGTGTTTTGGGTAACTTTGGAATTATTTTGTGCTTGATATATGGAGTATTAGCCATAATCTCTGTATCAAAATTGAATAGCATATAACAATGAACAAGTTCCTTTAGAAGAGGTTGGCTTGATGCTACATAAAAAGAGGAGTAATGGTTGCTTGAAGATGGGCTGTCAGGGTGTGTTCTTATCTGATTTTTGTTCAGACCAATGTAACTCTGACAGTAGAATGTGGTTCACTTTGGAGCCCTACTGTTATTGATCCATAGTGTTTTGGGCCAAAGTGTTTATACTAAATTGGTAGACCATAGAAAGGAGAGAAAGGTTGTGTCACACCCGGGTTTTAGGGGTCCAAAGCCCGGGCACGAACATAATCACCAGGTGTGCTGGGACCAAGTCTCACACATATGATGAATCATGGCACATGATCGAATGTCACATCTTTACTACATAACAGGAGTTTTATACAAAATAAATAATTACATTATAAGGATACAACGGTCCAGCAACCCAAAGTTGACTCGGAGACGACGGCCTAGACCTTTCACGAACTCGTCACAGCATCCTCCAAGCGCCTCATCCTGCGGTACCTGTTCTTGACCTGTGGGGGGGTGTGAGACAGCAAGAGTGAGCTCACATACGTTCATCGCTCAACAAGTTGTGGGGAATAATGTGAATGAACTCGCCAAAGGTGGGAGTTCACGTGAAGTGTAAGGCTTACCAAAGAGGATGGTTAGAGCTGAGCATTGCTTTTAAAGTTGGTCCAAATTTTATTAGCAATTACTAAGTATAAGTAAATACCAAACCCAATTAAGTAGTAGAACAAAAGTAACAACATCACCTGCAATGCAATGCATATGACAAATTGAATTTAGTTCCATAATTTAATCATGTGAGGGTCCGAGCTGCTCATGACCGTGAGCACGGCTAGTATACCAGTTTTACACTCTGCAGAGGTTGTGCATCTTTACCCACAAGTCATGTTACCCATCTGCCAAGGGATCGCGACTTCCCATACACCTCTACCGAGGAGGCGAGGCAGGGTAACACTACGAGACCTTTACAAAGTTCCACTAGCTTCAGAAAACCCGCTACAGTTTATAGGAAGCTCCAATGTAGGGATCCCTCGCATGATCGCCATCGCAGCAAAATCATCCCAAGGACCTCCCTACACTGACCACTCCCCTACTGCCCTTGCCCCTTTCGGGTAAGGTAGTCTTCCACTAGCTTTCCTAATTAATCAGCCAAGGGCGTCCATAAACCCTTGTGGTAGCACTGTTTTCCTGGGTGGTCGCTCCATGTTCCAATTAACATAATGATCTTATCATGAACATTAATAATAAATAGATAATAAAAGTGTGATCATGAATAATGTATCTTCATACCCAAAACCACATAAAGCACTAGCAAGTACTACCCAAAAAGTTCAGTGGTAAACAAGGTATAAAGATAATCAAACTAGGGTAACCTATTGAGTTCCATTAAAATTAACCTATGCAGATCATTATGATTAATTAGAACATGAGTGGGTAAAAAGAAGTGATCAAGGGCACAACTTGCCTGGGACTTGAGATTCCAGGTACCAACTTGCTCTTCAGATGACACGTGACCTCGCACTAGTCGTAGCAATACAAACAAACATGGGATAGGCAAAATTAACATCACACCAAACATAAGAATAAACTACGTAATAATGATCTACGCGTCGTAACGAGATCGTAGAAACAAGAACCACTAAATTCGGAGCTACAGTTACCGAGTTATGAATTTCCGAAGATCCACGTGGTTAAATATAGAATAAACTAAGTGCAACATTTTAACCTATTTTTCATGACAAAACAAAGTTACCAGATGATAATAAATATTATTGTGATACTAATGCAACTAGAATGGATTAAAACGGAATTACGGATATTGAGTTATGAATTTCTGAAATTATTTAGCACCTAGAATAGATTAATTTAATTGAGCAATCTTAATTCAAGTTTCATGGTTAAACAAAGGTACTAGGTGATAAATAATATTAAAACAAAATTAATGCAACTGGAACAGATCAATTTGGAGTTAAAACGAGTTAAATATGGATTAAACAAGTTTATAGAATTGTTTTTGTACTAAGAATCATTTTAAAATGTTATTTCTCTATTTCCTAACAGCCCATGTACTGCGGACACAATATCCAAAGAAGTCAGGGTCTAAACTGCGAAATACAGGACCTATATGCAATTACTTTTGAACTGGCATGGATGGCGGGTTGAATAATAGAAACCAGAGGGTCTATTTAATAATTTGCACACGGCTGAAGGGGGTATCGGCACACGCTGGCTGTTGGATCGGCGATCAATGGCGCAGATCAAATTGAGTCTTCATTAACGTGGTATGGACTGGTAGCCCTTGGATCAGGATCAACGGCTAATGTTTAACGAAAGGGCCCGTATGTTGTACACCGTCCGATCAGGGCACGATGGTCAGGATCGGACGAGCAAAGTGCTATAGCACGAACGGATCCTGGCCACTGGATCCACGATCAACGGCAGTCACCCTCCCCTCCCCTCACCTCACCCACACCGCACTATCCCCAAGCGGCGGCGCAATACAGGGCCACCGCGGTGGCCATCGCCGGCCAATCCCTCACGATCCCGAGCGCCGTGCTTCAATCCGAAGGGCAATACATGAAAAAGGGATGCCAGCTAACCGTATGGGAAACGGGACTTGGCAGCAACGGGACTTGGCGACGTGGAGGAGCAGCGCGGCGGACCTCTGAAAGCACAGCGAGGAAATTGCGGGTATTCAGAGCATGAACCCACCCAAGCGATGTTACGGCGGTATTCCGAGCGGCATGATGAGGCCCATGGGTACAATTCCGAAGACCCGCCCTTGCCATTAGCTCAAATCACCCGCAGCGGCATCTCACGATTTCTCTCTTGTGACGGTGACCTTCTACTGAGTGGTGGAGTTACCTAGTGCCAATCGTTCCATGGAGCAGAGGTGGGGAAGGAGGCTATCGCGTCACAATTTTATAGCTTCAGCGGAGGTCGGTTCGCGGTGGTTGTAACAGAACCCGGTGACTCCACGCGGAAACAATGGCGGCGACTATGGTGTTCTGGTAGAGAAGATAGGTCCGACACCACGGGCCCACTAGCAGTGATACGAGGGAGAGACTGGAGCGCTCGGTGGCGCGCGTGGCCGAGAGGCTGAGCAGTGGCCCCGCAACGTCAGCGAGAGAGGAAATACGCAGGTGCGGGGGAGCGACTGACGGTAGTGGCCCACATGTTGGCACTTTTACCTTCGTGGGCCGCGCGGTGAGGGGGATGGGCTGAGGGGGAGGGAATTCAGCCCAGAATCCAGTTTGTCCATTTTCCCTTTTTTTCTTTTTAATTTCTTTTCTAATTCCTAATCAAATTTAGTTTGCAATTCACACTCAAGGTTTGAGTTCAACTTTTAAATGCACAGTGAAAACTCCAGCATGAGATTCAAGTTATATTTGTAGGTAATATTTTATTCAGTTATTTAGAAATATATATTTCAAATATGAAGTAAACATATTGTTGAGAAATACCATTTTGGATGTAAGTTTAAAGGTTCTCCCATAATTCAACATTTGTTTATTATTATTATTATTTATTAAAATTAAAGGGATATGTTTTATGAGGGATGAAAAACATTTATAGAAGTTATTTTATCTTAAATTATTCGGACATTTTTTTATAACTTCACAAAATAAGACTTTGGGTATTACAAATCCTACCCCCTTAACAAAAATCTCGTCCTCGAGATTTGTAAGAAAAGGGATCCTAAAGGATTAGTTTGCAATTCAACTTTTAGTCTTATAATTGTACCAAAAGTCCAGAGTCTCATTTTTTTAGTCAATAGGGGTTGATTAGTGTGGCAGAACCACCCGAATTATTCCAGCTTAAGTGCCTAAGTCATGCCTCAAGGGCCGTGACACACTTAAATCGGAATAACCCGTCAGTCCTTCAGATCTAGTCTGATAGAGCCACTTAACCAGGATCAAATTCCACAATCTCACTCGAAGGTGAGTCACAGAAGAAATACAATAAAACAGGAAACCTCAAATTAAGTACTGAATTATTACATGAATCGGAGTTCTGGAGTAGCAAATAAAGTTCATAAAGTAAAGTGCAGCGGATAATCGATGTCGTCGGTAATGAGGAAATGGGCAAGGCCTAGCCCACTACTCCTCATGCTCCTCTCCTGCCGGAGCAACATCCCACTCGACCGTCCAACCCGGTGGCAGGGTGGTAGGCCAAGTCACACCATCAATCAAATCCTGCATGGTACCTGCAAAAATGGTGCCACAAGCAAGGCTGAGTATACTAATACTCAGCTAGACTTACCCGGTGTGAGGAGTCTACTCCTCTACCTCTAGACTATGCAGCTGTTTGGCTGAGGGGTTTTGGTTTGCCAAAAGCACTAGCTGTTACTAAAAATAATTTTTAGCTTTTCCAAATTTTACCATCATTAACTTAGCTAGATTTGCTCCTTCTAAGCATACATGGTAACAATCAATTAGTTCAATCAACAAGTTATCTCATGTAACCATATTTCACTTCTTACTCGATGCAGTACAAGGAATCAAGCAGTCTCATTAGCTGCGAGAAGCAGACGATTCGAATCGAGTTTTAACCTTGCAAGGTAAACCTAAACACACGGCATGTCAGGGTACTCCGACCCTACACATGACAACCGTCCCCATCGATTCCCCGTTCGCGTCCAGGCCTCACCGCCTTGGCATACAATGCTCCACTGACCCCTGCTGCCGCCGTGCAGTGACCGCACTTGTACCCACCATAGCTAGCATGGGAGACCCAGTCTTAGGTCGCATGAGGGATAAAGTCCGCGCCCGGCTTCACTCAGGTACTAGGTTTACCGGTCACCATATTTCCCGGCATGTGCTTAGTACGTTCAAAAGCTTGACTCAGGTATCCACACATTAATCCTTAATTTATTTTCCCGTCTCATGGACAAGGCATCCTCCCTGGATCCAAGTCCATAGACCAACATATATCCCATTATCAAGATGAATACAATCAATTCCTGACCTCGCGCGAGTGCTAGAAAAATCACTCGACTTCTACCGAGATCCTGATTAGCAAGCAGCTACTCGACCTAACATACTAGTATTCATCTCAAAAAGGTGTCCTAAGTTCATGCATCTAGAGGTTTCAAGCAACTCCTACACTTAAGTGCACATTGCAATCCTACAAGCATTAAGTGTAGTAAAATAGCATAATTAATAGGTTATGCATAAAACCGGGGCTTGCCTTCAATTGTTGGGGCTGTGGGGAGATCCTCGATAGCAGCCTCTGAAGCCTGCTCCTGGTCCTCCTCTTGGACAGGTCCTTGCTCGGGGATGAGCACGTACTCTCCGTCGGCAAGATTACAATCTAATGAATGCAATGCGTAAGATATATGCATGATATGATATGTGCTCTTAGAAATCACAACTTAAAAGGTGTATGATCTTTCTTGAGTTAAACAAAGTTAACTTTACTTATGCAAGACCCTTGGGTGGTATACTTGGTAAACTGGCTCAAATTTAGCTAAGGTAAAAGGTAGGTTTAATTTTGGGGTTCCTCTGAATTCTTTTTAAGTCTTAGGGATAAATGATAAGTACTCAAGTTAGACTTATTGAGGTGGGGTTTATTTCTTCTTTCCTTTTCTTTTATTCTCTTTAATGCTTTGGAGTAGGTTTGAATTACAAGTTGCTTTTATAAAATTCTAAAAATTCTGTAAAAATTACAGTGGCTTGCTACTGGTGTGTGTTTCTCTGTCTTAAAATTTGGGGATCAGAAAGTGAATAGTTTTCTCTGCACAAAATTATTAAACTCTAGGGTAGAAGGGGTGCTTTGAACTATAACTACTATTTAACAGTGGGTAATTCTTCAGAACTTATTTTTGCTGGCTTTTAGGTGTTATAACATGACTTGATACAAATTTCTAGTCATTAATACCTTTTAATTATTTTTCTATGGTTTTCTCAAGTTTCTAGCCAAATGGGTGCTTTCTACTACCATTATATTTGAAAAATATCAAACAACTAAGTTCTTATTTTTTTTGGTTATTATTTTGTGCAAGAGCAATCATTCTGAAGTTTGGCATCTTTTTGCTTAAGGGAAGGGGTGGTATGCATTATTTGAATTAGATGGCTTTTCTCTTAAATTATTAACAATTGGTAAGAGTTTGCCTCCTTTTCATGGGTTTGCAATTTTTCTCTGGTAGCTTACCTTATCATAGACTTAGCTAATTTTTGGTTGCCCATTATCACATTATTTGAGGTTGTTCATGATTTAGTTGGAAAATGCCTTATTATCACCTTGTATTTATTTCCCTTACTTAAAAAGTTGGACTGAGGTGCTCTGTATTTTTGTAGTGGGGTTCTGGTGGTTATAGGTTCACTGGATTTTTGTTAAGCATTTTGGTTATAGTTTTGGCTCTTTAATAATTGATTTTCAGTCTTATTTAGGCTAAACAAATCATTTTAATTTAAAACTGATCCAAATTAATGGTCTCTGTATTTTTCCTAAGTTCTCTGTTACATAAGTAAACTAGGAAAAATAATATTAATCGCTGTTCATTAATTTCTAATATCTTTCTGATTTTCTCTAAGTTTTGACAAAACATCTTAAAATGAGAAACTACATCATAATTTCTAATGCTGGGGTTCCTACTATTTTTAAACAGTGTCTAAAAGAGGTTTGAATACCCACAAATTTTCTTAAGTCTAGCACAGAAGAAAAACAAATTTTTCTTGATTAAATAAGGTTTAGTGGGTTTCTGTTTTTAATTTTAAACTCTAAAATTTTGAACAGAAAGCATAGAGTCTACTATTTTTAAATGATAGATTATAATATACAGAGGCTAGCAAAATTGGTTTGACACTTTTTGATTAAGAATTCATCAAGTTATGAATTTTACAAGTTCTCTGGTTATTTAAAAAGAATAACAGAATCGATTTAATTGAAAATCTATTTTGCACTAGGGTCCCTGGTGGTTTTCTAAGTTTTCCTCGTGAATTAGTCCTCAGGCTACTATTCACATGAGTCTCTGACATTACAGAAAACCCCTCGGGTTCTTCATCTCCTAACCCGAGGTCCTTAGTCTAACTTAAACAGTAGCCGCGGCGGGGAAAAGGGCGGAGGGACTTACCGGCGGCGAGACTGTTCCGGTGAAGTGGTCGAGGATGAAGGGGAGGTCGCGGGGATCACAACGGTGTGCGGAACGCCGTCGGAGATGGCCGGAGTCGGTCGGTCCACGCGCGCAGGCGGGGATGCTCGTCGGCGGCGAGGAGACCGGCCTGGTCACGGCGAGATAGTTCAATCAAACGGGTCAGGGAGGTCCACGGGATGCCAGAGAAGTCATGAGCGCAAGGAATTGGGCGGAGACTCACTGGATAGCTCGGTCCACGCGCGGCGGCGGAAGACCGAAGTCCGGTGAGGTCGATCTTGGGCCTCCGGTGAAGTCCGGCCGGGTCCGAGGGCTTGGCAAGCTTCACGGGCTGCTGGTGGAGCTGGCCGAAGCACTGGCTTGACTTGAGGGTGGCTGGAGGGAGCTGGCCACGGTGGCCGAAGCTCGGGCGGCAATGGCGGGCGGAAATTAAGCTCGCCGGAGCTAAGGAAAGGTGGCTGGCCGAAGAGGGTGAGTGCGGGGCGAAGTGAGGCGCGCCCGGGGAGGCTTTATAGGCGCGGGCGGGCACAGCCGAGGGCGTGAGCGCGCGGCGGACTTGACTGGACGCCGGGGAGCACGCGCGCGCGGGTTGGGCGAGCTCTGGCGTGCCGACCAGGGTCGAACACGTGTGCCCGTGCGTTCTGCCCAAGTTCTGGCGCGTGTAGTCGCTCATCCGAGCCTGCTCTCGCCTTGGTCAGTGCACAAAACCTCTTCTCCTCCCTACAAGCTACCATTCTTGTGTGGGGGTCATAGGATTTTGCCTACTGGTCGCAGAGATATGGAGCCAGGAAATCTGGTCTGTCTCCCTGCGCAAATCCGAGGCAAATCCCGGGTTTAGTCATGTCTAGGGCTCGCGTCCCAATGCCATCTTCTGGCACACGACAGAGGGGTTAGTTAGACACATTTTTGTCAATGGGGCCATTAGGATTCGAGTTAGGGATCAAGGTGAACATCCCTGATCTTTGGCTCAAGGTCTGAATTTCAGAAATCTGAAATTCAGAATTCTCATTAAGTCCACACATGGAAAGCTTGATTTGGGGTTTTGTTTGAGCTATTTTGGCTAAGCTTTCTCAACCTTTCTTGTTGCCCATTAAATATACTTCAATTTTTATAATTGGCTCAACTCAAAATTTTAAACTTTTCACTCCCTTTTTCTTACTTTTTGAATTTTGCTCATGGGGCTCATTTAGGGTTTTTAAACTAGGGTTGCATAATCTTATCTTTTAAGGGACTCAATTGCTTTGATCATGTCGGGGACCATAATTAGGGGTACCCTCAAGGCTCCTAATTCTCAGCTGGTAACCCCCATCAGCATAAAGCTGCAAAGGCCTGATGGGTTTGATTAAGTCAGGGATCAGTCCACACGAGTGACTTGACCACGCCACGCCCGAGCCTAGCCTCGGGCGAGGGCAGCCGACCCTAAGATGACTCCGTCTCGCCTGAGGTCTCCTCTTTCACGGCAGGCGCATCCCCGGCTCGCCCTAGGCCCCGCCTCCGATAAGGAGAAACCCTGACTAAATCACCGCACCAACCGACCGAGTCACCAGGGCGTTTAACGCAAAAGGTAAGACCGACGGGCGGCCAGACTTCGCCAGTGGTGCCATAGGAGACTCCGCCCGACCCAGGGCTCGGACTCAGGCTAAGGCCTCGGAAGACGGCGAACTCCGCTCCGCCCGACCCAGGGCTCGGACTCAGGCTAAGGCCTCGGAAGACGGCGAACTCCGCTCCGCCCGACCCAGGGCTCGGACTCAGGCTAAGGCCTCGGAAGACGGCGAACTCCGCTCCGCCCGACCCAGGGCTCGGACTCGGGCCAAGGCCTCGGAAGACGGCGACCTCCGCCTCGCCCGACCCAGGGCTCGGACTCCGCCTCGGCCTCTGCCGAATAATCTCCGCCTCGCCCGACCAGGGCTCGGACTCTGTCTCTGTCTTGCAGGACGGACTCGGCCACAGCCTCGGAGGAGCCTCCACGACACCCGACCTAGGATACGAGACCGCCACGTCAACAGGAAGCGTCATCATCACCCTGCCCTGAGCAGACTTGGGTCGCAGAGAACAAGACCGGCGTCCCATCTGGCCAGCTATGCCAGATAGGCCATGATGGCGCCCCGCTAGATCATGACGACGGCGGCCCCCAGCTCCCTTACGAAAGCAGGAGAACGTCAGCAAGGACCCAGCCACCTCGACAGCTGTCCCCCCGTCCGGCTCCGTTACTCCTCCAACAGCCACGACGCCACTCCAACAGGGTGCCACGATCTCTCTGGCTGCCACCTGGGCATGTACATAGGGCGCTAGCTCTCCCTCGCTAGACACGTAGCACCTTGCTACACCCCCATCTTGTACACCTGGACCCTCTCCTTACGACTATAAAAGGAAGGGCCAGGGCCTTCTTAAAAGAGGTTGGCCTCGCGGGGACGAAAGGCAGGGGCAGGCGCTCTCTCGGGGCCGCCCTCTCCCTTCACCTCGTGCGGACGCTTGTAACCCCCTACTGCAAGCGCACCCGACCTGGGCGCGGGACGAACACGAAGGCCGTGGGAATTTCTCCGACTCCCTCGCGATCCGGCTCCGGCCACCGACCTCTCTCTCACTCCGTTCCCCCCTTTGCGCTCGCTCCACGCGCTCGACCCATCTGGGCTGGGGCACGCGGCACTCTCACTCGTCGGCTCGAGGACCCCCCGGTCTCGGAACGCCGACAGTTGGCGCGCCAGGTAGGGGCTGCGCTGCGTGTTGACGTTCGATTTCCCGTCAAGCTCCAGATGGGCAGTCTCCAACAACCTCTTCAACCCGGGACGGTGCTCCGTTTCGGGAACCTCGAGTTCATCTCGCTCGACGGCGACTACGACATGATACTCCTTCCACCGCCGCGCGACGACGACATTGATGGCGGACAGCCCGCCCGCTGGCGGCGGAATCGACGACGTCTTTCCCGCGTAGGGGAAGGACAACTTTCGAGCTCGCCCCATCCTCTCCCTCGCCGTCGAAGGAGGAGGAGGCAGGGCAACCGGGGCCGAGCGGGAGGTCGCGCTGCGACGGCTGTCGGGCAAATCGACATCCCCGGCGCCACGACGGAGGACACGCCAAGCGTCGCCCTCGCGTTCAAGGCAGACGCGAGCGCCATCCCCCCGCAACACGTCGACTCCGAGCAAGCGGACGACGCCAGCACGCTCACGGAAGGCCTGCAGGACGTCGCCCTCGGACCCAAGACGACGACGCGGTCAGCCCCCGACGCGACTTCATCGCTCCTCGTCGACAAAAAGGTATCGACTGCTACCCATCTTTCGTTATTTCGACTCGGCCTCAGCCCGCCTGGCGATCTCGCTTTGGCGGGCGCTCACATTGAGGCGAGTGCAACCTCTCTGGGGTTTCCTGTGCGGTCGCCTTGGGACCGATTGACGGGTGTCTCGACCTACGGACCCTCTGGGTCCGAGGAAGACGACGACCCCAGCATCTGCTGGGATTTCTCCGGATCTGGCAACCCTAGTGCCATGCGGGACTTCATGACCGCATGTGACTACTGCCTCTCCGACTGTTCCGACGGCAGCCGCAGCCTTGGCGACAAGGACTGCGGCCTGAGTCGCGAATGTTTCCACATCGAGCTAGGGGATCCCTCCGGAGGCGGCTGTCTCGGCATGCCGGAGGATGGTGATCCCCCTAGGCCAGCGCCTCGCGCTGACATCCCGCGGGAGCTAGCTGTGGTCCCCGCTTCGGCGGGAGGTCACGACCCACAGCTCGAGCAAGTCCGCGGGGCGCAGGCCGGGTTCGATGAAGGAGCAGGAGCGCTCGAGGCAATCCGTCAGAACATCGGGCAGGTATGGGCGAGCCAACCCCCGGCCGGAGGAATACGTCACTTGCCCCAAGGTCTCCAGCACCGCATCGCCAACGATGCCAGGGACAAACCGCCACCCGCATCCGGCGGGACTGGCCAGGACCTGGTCGCTGCAGCAATGCTCCTCCGCGCGATGCCGGAGTCATCAACCACCGAGGGACGGCGGATCCAGGGAGAACTCAGGCATCTCCTGGAAGGCGCTGCGGCCCGGCGGGCAGAGAGCTCTGCCTCTCGAAGGCGGGGATACACCCCGGATCCTCGTGCCGCGACTTCCCGACTCACGCGGGAAGCCTCGGTCTTCACCGGGCGCACGCGCAACACCGCGCCTGCGGCCCCGGGCCACCTCGGCGAGGAGCACCCTCATCGTGACCGTCGGGCACGCCTCGACGAAAGGGTGCGCCGAGGCTACCACCCCAGGCGTGGGGGACGTTATGACAGCGGGGAGGATCGAAGTCCCTCGCCCGAACCACCCGGTCCGCAGGTCTTTAGCCGAGCCATTCGGCGGGCGCCGTTTCCGCTCCGATTCCGACCCCCGACTACTATCACGAAGTACTCGGGGGAGACGAGACCGGAATTGTGGCTTGCAGACTACCGCCTGGCCTGTCAGCTGGGTGGGACGGACGATGACAACCTCATCATCCGAAACCTCCCCCTATTTCTCTCCGACACCGCTCGTGCCTGGTTGGAGCACCTGCCCCCGGGGCAGATTTCCAACTGGGAGGATCTGGTCCAGGCCTTCGCCGGGAACTTCCAGGGCACGTACGTGCGCCCCGGGAATTCCTGGGACCTCCGAAGCTGTCGGCAATTGCCGGGAGAGTCCCTTCGGGACTACATCCGGCGGTTCTCGAAGCAGCGCACCGAGCTGCCCAACATCACCGACTCCGATGTCATCGGCGCGTTCCTCGCCGGCACCACCTGCCGCGACCTGGTGAGCAAGTTGGGTCGCAAGACCCCCACCAGGGCGAGCGAGCTGATGGACATCGCTACCAAGTTCGCCTCCGGCCAGGAGGCGGTAGAGGCCATCTTCCGAAAGGACAAGCAGCCCCAGGGCCGCCCGTCGGGAGATGCTCCCGAGGCGTCTGCTCCGCGCGGCGCCAAGAAGAAAGGCAGGAGGAAGTCGCAAGCGAAGCGCGACGTTCCCGATGCTGACCTTGTCGCCGCCGCCGAGCGCAAGAACCCTCGGAAACCCCCCGGAGGTGCAAACCTCTTCGACAAGGCACTCAAGGAGACGTGCCCCTGCCATCAGGGGCCCGTCAAACACACCCTCGAAGAGTGCGTCATGCTTCGGCGTCACTTCCATCGGGCCGGGCCACCCGCCGAGGGTGGCAAGGCTCACGACGACGACAAAAGGGAGGATCACCAAGCAGGAGAGTTCCCCGAGGTCCGCGACTGCTTCATGATCTACGGAGGGCATGTGGCAAATGCCTCGGCTCGGCATCGTAAGCAAGAGCGTCGGAAGGTCTGCTCGGTGAAGGTGGCGGCGCCAGTCTACCTAGACTGGTCCGACAAGCCCATCACCTTCGACCAGGACGACCACCCCGACCACGTGCCGAGCCCGGGGAAGTACCCGCTCGTCGTCGATCCTGTCATTGGCGACGTCAGGCTCACCAAGGTCCTGATGGATGGGGGCAGCTGCCTCAACATCATCTACGCCGAGACTCTCAAGCTCCTGCGCGTCGACTTGTCGTCCGTCCGAGCAGGTGCTGCGCCCTTCCACGGGATCATTCCCGGGAAGCGCGTCCAGCCCCTCGGACAGCTCGACCTCCCTGTCTGCTTCGGAACACCCTCCAACTTCCGAAGGGAGACTTTGACGTTCGAGGTGGTCGGGTTCCGAGGGACCTACCACGCGGTGTTGGGAAGGCCATGCTACGCGAAGTTCATGGCCATCCCCAACTACACCTACCTGAAGCTCAAGATGCCGGGCCCCAACGGGGTCATCACCGTCGGCCCCACGTACAAACACGCATTCGAATGCGATGTGGAGTGCGTGGAGTACGCCGAGGCCCTCGCCGAGTCCGAGGCCCTCATTGCCGACCCGGAAAGCCTCTCCCGAGAGGTGCCGGATGTGAAGCGGCATGCCGGCAACTTCGAGCCAGCGGAGACGGTTAAGGCCGTCCTTCTCGACCCCAGTGGCGACGCCTCCAGGCGTGTCCGGATCGGCTCTGGGCTCGGCCCTAGATAGGAAGCAGTGCTTGGCGGCTTCCCTCGCGCAAACATTGACGTGTTTGCATAGGGTCCCTCGGGCGTGCCCGCCATGCCGGGGATGTCACCGAGCACTCGCCGCATATCTGGGCAGGAGCCCGACTCGCCAAACGGCCTTTGCGCGAACGACACCCGGGGGCTGCGCCCTTTCCCCACTCATACATACGAATCAATTATCAAGGAAGGGTCGGCCTCGCCCCGACAGAGCCCGACCCTCCCTCGGGGGCTAAAAAAGGGGAACCCCTCTCATCGGGTTCGAACGTACCGTTCCGCGTCAGAAAAGCTCTTTTTTCGGTCAAGAAGGGTTTTCCGCGTTCTCCCGGATGCGCCAGAAACAGAGTCCTGAGGAGCGAGTTGGGGTACGAGTAGAGTGGCGAGACCGACTGAGCTGAGGAGCACCTATGCTTCCGGGCTAGGGACGCCTCGCTCGTCGCCTGCCGCGAAAAAGGACCCAGCTCGGGAAATCACCCTGTTGTCGACACTACGGGCCAGGCGCGAAAATCGAAACGAAAAGAAGCATGACTTCACGAAAGAAGAAGTAAAATGTTCAGGCCCCAGTGGCCACGGCAAATCACACACCCATCAGAAATTGTCCCAACTAAAATCAGGCGTCGCCTCGGGCAGGAGCCGCGCCCTCAACTCCGCCCCCGCCGTCGGTAAAGCCCACCTCCGCTTCCGGTGGCGGCGCAGGAGGAAGGATCTCCGCTTCGAAGACGGTCGCCAGCGACGCGCTCGGACCCGCAGCGACCGCGTCGAGCCGCTGAATCTCCGCCAGGGCTGCCTCGTCCTCGTCAGGCAGACAGTACCCCTCACTGACCCGCTCCAAGTCCACGACGTAGTGGGAAGCGAGCACGGCGAAGGCCCGCCTGACGCCGTGGTGCAGCGCCCCGCGGACTTTGCCACGCACGTAATCGCCAAGGGCTTGAAGACGGCTTTGGGGAGAGCTCCCTGAAGGGACGTCGCCGGGACCGAGTTTCCGATAGACCTCCGAGACGGCCTCGGACATAGCCGCAAGATCGGCCTCCCTTTGCTCAGCAGCCCCGTCGAGCGCCTCGGCGAGAGCCTTGGCAGACTCATCAAGGGCAGACTCGAGCTCTGCAAACAACCAGAAGAAAGATCTCAAACCCAAGCGGAAGAAACGGACAGGATTGAGAACCGAGGACGGTCGAGCCATACCTCTGGCTCGAACGTGCTGCTCCGAGGCTGCGACTTGGGCTGCGACCAGATCGGCCGCAAGGATCTGGGCCCGGCTCTCAGCTTCGGCAGCTCGGCCCCGAGTTTGGTCCCGCTCCTCGGCAACCTGGGCAAGCTCCGTGCGCGCTGCCGCCGCCTCGGCCTTCAGGTCAGCACAAAGCAACTGGAGGTCCGCTATCTTAGCGTCTTGCTGAGAGAGGCGCACGGTAGCCCCGGCGAGCGAAGTCCTCAGGGACCGCAGTGAGCCCCAGACGACGGCCTCGCGGCGAATGAACGACGACTTGGCGGCGCTCCGGTCCGTCAGGTCCTGGAAAGGAAAACAAGATTTCACGACGAACGCCTCGCTCGCGGAAGCAAGAAGGTATGTCTGAAACCATTACCTGAAGGATTTTGGGGACGTCCCCGCAGAGAACCTCCAGCGACGATCGGAGCAACCCCACTGTCGCCTCAGCACGCTTGCGGAGCTCGTCCCAGGACTGGTCCTCCTCTTCGTCGTCAAGAACGAAGATGGGGTCCGAAGCCTCACGGGTCCGGAATCGGAGCAACTGGCCCCGGGCCTCGGGGCTCCGCCCCACAACGACAAGGCTGCCGCCCGCCTGGGAACGCTGCGCATCCGCGCCCACCTCTCCCGAGGCCTCGGGCGCCGACGCCGCGGCCGTCCCGACGTCGGCGCCGACTGGGCGCTCTCCGACCGGAACGGTGCCGGCTGCGGTAGCGGCAGACACCGGCATGGCCAACATGGCTGGCGAGCTCGTGACCGCATCGGCGCTGGCCGCCTCCCCGGTCACGGTGGCCACCTCAGCAGAGGAGCCCACCTCGGGGACCTGCTCCCCCGAAATATGCGACGCCTGAGCCCCGCGCTGCGGGGCACCCTGCGAAAGGGTCGGCTGAGCGGGAGAGCCCGAGGTGGCGCCAGCTGCCTGGACAAACGCCGTCTTGAGGGCCTTCCGAGGCGCCAGGTCGGTGGGGCCATGGCTCCGTTTGCTGAAGAAAACAAGTAAGGGAAGATTACGGCCCGTACATATGGATGAAGCGCCGGGACGGAAAGATTCCAAGGTACCTACCCGCTCCGGATCATGATCCACGGCGTCTGGGGGGAGGTCTCCTGGCTCCCGCTTCCTGGAACCACCGCCGTGGTCCGCTTCACCAACAGCCCCGGCGCCGCCCTCGCCTCAGACACCCCTGAGGCCCGGGTGGCGGACTGCCCAGGCACCGCCATGACAACCTGAGGACCGCTCCCGCATGCCGCCGGCGCGGGCAACAGCTCCCGAGGAACGGACCCCTCGGCTCGGCTCCCTGGAGTGACGTCAGCTCCCCCAGCCGGGGAGACGAGAACCCTCTCGGGTTGCCCCTGCTCCTCAGGTCGGGGATCCGGCACCTCGGCACCAGGGACCGACGATGTAGGCCCGCTCGGGGGCTGGCTCGACGACCCCCGGCCACATCCCAAGCCGGGGCTGAGGCCGAGACGTGCGGCCATGTCGTCCTCCTCCTCTTCATCGTCGACGTCGTCGTCATCATCGGACGTCTCCGGCGACGGCTCCCTGGGAAGCCCTTCCCTCTCCTGCTGACGACGGCGTTTCTCCAGGGCGTCTCGAGCCCGCCTCCGCCTGCGGGCCCGAGCCTTCTCCGCGTCCTTCTTCTTCTTCTCCTCCTCCGCGGCGACCCGCCTCGCCGCCCGACCCACCGCGTCCTCCGGGACCGGCGGCAGGGAGGGTTTGTGCCGCCCCACCTCCTAAAAAGGGGGGGGGAAAGGAAATCGATAGTCAGAATCGGGAGCGACCCGGTATATGAAGAAGGAAAGGACGAGCACTCACCAGAGCGACGCACCCCTGGTCGGGGCGCATTCGAGGCTGGGAGAGGGCATGGGGGTCCGGCTTCCCCATCGCGACCGACACCCGCCGATAGAGGGCGTCGTGGGGAAGAGGATCAGGGGACATCCGTGACCCCTCCCAGTCGGCCTCCTGGGTCATCTCCCAAAGCGGCAACCGCCGCTCCGCCAGGGGAAGCACCCTCCGGCGGTGGATGGCAGCAACCACTCCCGCGACGGTGAGCCCTTCCTCCCGCAACACCTTCAGAGCCTGGAGAAGAGGTTCGAGTTTCTTCTGCCTCTCGTGTGGAGTCCCGTGACGCCAGGCGTCGGGGGCGGCGGTGACGACCCGCTGAGAGAACGGCGGGAGCGACTCTCCGTCATTCCGGAGATAGAACCACCGGCGCTGCCAGCCCTTGTTTGAGGACGAAAGGACGGCAGGGATATACTGCAACGCCCGTGACTGCCTCAGCAAAAGGGTGCAGCCGCCGGCCCGCACCGCCGCACGGACCTTCCTCTCCCTCGTCGACGAAGCAAAAAGCTCAGCAAAGAAGAGGTGAGTCCACAAATCCCAATGGGGGGCGATCCCCAGATACCCCTCGCACACCGCTACAAAGATAGCGGCTTGTGCGATGGAGTTGGGGGTAAGATTGTGTAGTTCCACCCCGTAGTGGAACAGGATGGCCCGCATGAAGCGGCTCGACGGCATTCCAAACCCCCGCTCATGGAAGGAGATGAAGCTCACGACATACCCCGGCGGAGGGGACGGAGCAACTTCGCCCGAGGGAGGGATCCATTCCGGCCGCTCCTTATCGGTGAGGGGGCGGAGCAAACCCTCGTCGACGAGGTCCCCCAGGTCACCCGCCGTCACCGTGGAGGAGGGCCACGGGTCGCGCGGCGAGAGGATGGTCACCCGGTCGGCCATCGCCAAGGCAGAAGGAATGGCGGCGTGAAGAACAGGGGAAGGCGGTTTCCTTTTCCTGGCTAGATCTCTCAGGTTGCAAAAAACCTGAGAAGAAGGCGAAAAGTGGGGTCGAGAATCGTCACAGGACCCTCTCAGGGGTACATAAAGGACCAAGGGCGAGACGGTTCCAACGCATCGCCCGAACCGGACGCGCGGTTCGAAAAACGCGAAGCGAAACAGCCGTCCCTCGAACGGCTCGCGCACGCAACGGCAACCTCACCAACTACTCACCCCAGCGTATTAACTCCACGGCGAAACAGGTGACGTTTCTGGCAGGGGCAGCTGGCGGCGCTTCGCCTCCGCCAAAAAACGGCCACGCCGAGAAAGGTACGCCACGAAGTTCAATTTCGAATCCCTTTTTCCCTTTTCCTTCTTTCTCTATCTCTTGCAACAGGGACCGAGAAGGGGGATAACCCCAAAGGGATCCTTCCCCGTGAAGGAACTAGGCCCCGAGCCTCCCTACTGATCAGGGGTTCGAAGGCTGGCCCCCCGAAGGGTTCGACAGCCGCCTCAGATCGCGTGGGCCCGACACCCACTACTGGTCAGGGGTTCGAAGGTCGGCCCCCGAAAGGTTCCATGACCGCCTCAGGCTACTAGGGCTCCGTGCCCCCTACTGATCAGGGGTTCGAAGGCTGGCCTGTCGAAGGGTTCACAGCCGCCTCAGACGCCGAGCGAGGGATGACCAGGGGTACGTTCGATACATAACCAAGGCTCGGGCTGCGCTCCCGAGGTACCCTAGGACATTTCCGAGACCAGCGGGAACGACTCTGTAACGGAATCCCATCGGAGGGAGGCAACGAGCCCTCGGACCCCGTCGCTAGGGGACCGGGTCCGGCAGATCACCCGCAGGTACTTTTGGGCGTGCCTCCGGGCCCCTAGCCGACCCCTAACGAACGGGGCACGGACGTCCACTCGGATTACCCGATCGCAGCTCACCGGAGACACCATGTTCGGTGCCCATCGAGGGTAACATGGCGCACTCCCCCCCTCCTCCTTGCGGAAAGGCGACGTAGGGGCGTATATAAAAAGTCGAGTCTGTCCCTGATCGTCCTCTCGCTCCGTGCGAAGGCTCGGGGGCTGCTCTCGCAAACCCGGCTCCGGCCGAACCGTTGACAGCGTCAACATACCAGCCCGAGAACTTGGGCCCCGACAGTGCACCTGGGTTACGCCCTGCTCGCATGAGGGAACCGCTAGTCACGCCGAAGCATTGCGCAAGGCATTAAGACCTCGAAGGAGTGAAACCACTCCTCCGAGGCCTCGGGGGCTACACCCGGCGGGTGCGCTCGCGCGCACCCACCGGAACAAGGTACCTCCGAGAAAGGCTGGTCCCCTTGCAAAAAAGTGCGATGCAAGCCTCCAAGTGAGTGTTAACACTCTCTTCGAGGCTCGGGGGCTACTGTCGGGGACCATAATTAGGGGTACCCTCAAGGCTCCTAATTCTCAGCTGGTAACCCCCATCAGCATAAAGCTGCAAAGGCCTGATGGGTTTGATTAAGTCAGGGATCAGTCCACACGAGTGACTTGACCACGCCACGCCCGAGCCTAGCCTCGGGCGAGGGCAGCCGACCCTAAGATGACTCCGTCTCGCCTGAGGTCTCCTCTTTCACGGCAGGCGCATCCCCGGCTCGCCTTAGGCCCCGCCTCCGATAAGGAGAAACCCTGACTAAATCACCGCACCAACCGACCGAGTCACCAGGGCGTTTAACGCAAAAGGTAAGACCGACGGGCGGCCAGACTTCGCCAGTGGTGCCATAGGAGACTCCGCCCGACCCAGGGCTCGGACTCAGGCTAAGGCCTCGGAAGACGGCGAACTCCGCTCCGCCCGACCCAGGGCTCGGACTCAGGCTAAGGCCTCGGAAGACGGCGAACTCCGCTCCGCCCGACCCAGGGCTCGGACTCAGGCTAAGGCCTCGGAAGACGGCGAACTCCGCTCCGCCCGACCCAGGGCTCGGACTCGGGCCAAGGCCCCGGAAGACAGCGACCTCCGCCTCGCCCGACCCAGGGCTCGGACTCCGCCTCGGCCTCTGCCGAATAATCTCCGCCTCGCCCGACCAGGGCTCGGACTCTGTCTCTGTCTTGCAGGACGGACTCGGCCACAGCCTCGGAGGAGCCTCCACGACACCCGACCTAGGATACGAGACCGCCACGTCAACAGGAAGCGTCATCATCACCCTGCCCTGAGCAGACTTGGGTCGCAGAGAACAAGACCGGCGTCCCATCTGGCCAGCTATGCCAGATAGGCCATGATGGCGCCCCGCTAGATCATGACGACGGCGGCCCCCAGCTCCCTTACGAAAGCAGGAGAACGTCAGCAAGGACCCAGCCACCTCGACAGCTGTCCCCCCGTCCGGCTCCGTTACTCCTCCAACAGCCACGACGCCACTCCAACAGGGTGCCACGATCTCTCTGGCTGCCACCTGGGCATGTACATAGGGCGCTAGCTCTCCCTCGCTAGACACGTAGCACCTTGCTACACCCCCATCTTGTACACCTGGACCCTCTCCTTACGACTATAAAAGGAAGGGCCAGGGCCTTCTTAAAAGAGGTTGGCCTCGCGGGGACGAAAGGCAGGGGCAGGCGCTCTCTCGGGGCCGCCCTCTCCCTTCACCTCGTGCGGACGCTTGTAACCCCCTACTGCAAGCGCACCCGACCTGGGCGCGGGACGAACACGAAGGCCGTGGGAATTTCTCCGACTCCCTCGCGATCCGGCTCCGGCCACCGACCTCTCTCTCACTCCGTTCCCCCCTTTGCGCTCGCTCCACGCGCTCGACCCATCTGGGCTGGGGCACGCGGCACTCTCACTCGTCGGCTCGAGGACCCCCCGGTCTCGGAACGCCGACAGATCATGACACTTTTAAGTATACTTGGTGACTTCATTATTACTTAAGTTATTTTGATGCTCATGCTTACTTTGGTTCACATAAAATGATGGCTCTTGGTTTGGCTTTTTGAGAAAAACCCTGAGTGACACTGGGGTGTCACAGCCTTCCCCCCTTAAAGGAATCTCGTCCCGAGATTCGGGCCAGAGTCCTCCCGGGGTAAAGCGAAGGGTGAGACTGATAGGAAAAAGGGTGATGATTGCCATTATTAGGATAAACTGCTCTTCGAATGTCATTCTCTTTGCAACTTCAGAAGGAAGTCCTTTTAAGTTTTTCTTTATAGTTACTGAAAGTCGCCTAGGGGGGGGGGGGGTGAATAGGCGAAACCTGAAAATTAAAACTTTATCCCCCAACTAGATCCCTTGATTAGAGGTTAGAACAAGATATACAAATATCGGAGAATAGAAACTAAGTTCTTGCTTGAAAGGAGTATTGCTAAATAACGCGGAAGTGATAAATCAATACAACTAGTAAGTTATAGAATAACAAAGCAAGAAGCTTTAGATGAGAAGAGCACTAGGACAAGTTCTTTCTTGCAACGTGTTGCTTCACTAAATGGGAATTTAACTTGAAGCAACACCAAATGATATTAGTAAATAAAGGTGCAAGAAAACTTAGAGCAAGGGAAAACGAACAAATCACAAGCAATAAACACAATGGACACGGGTAATTTGTTTTACCGAGGTTCGGCCCTCGAAGGCCTAGTCCCCGTTGAGGAGTCCACTTAAGGACGGGTCTTTTTCAACCCTTTCCCTCTCTCCCCCGATCACACAAGGATCGGTGAGCTCTTCTTCTTCTCAAGGATCACTCTCGATCCCACAAGGACCACCACAATCTTTGGTGTCTCTTGCTAGCTTTTACAAGCCTCCAAAACTTTGGAGGAAGTTCGAATGGGAGTCAAAACTCCACGCGCAAATGAACACGAAGATGAAGCACACACTATTTCTCAATGAATCTCACAAGGCACTAGTGCTAAACTCAATTGAGTAGCTCTCTTTTGCTTGCTCTCTCTTTTGTGGCACTTGTGTTGGTTGTAGTGGTCTAAATCTTGTGTATAGGATGGATCAATGAATATATGTGGTTGGGAGGGCTTGAGTATGTCAACTAGATGACTTGGAATGTTGCTTGGGCTCCCACACCTTGAAGTGGCCGGTTGGGGTGGTATTTATAGCCACCAACCAAATTTGTAGCCGTTGGAGAAGCTTGCTGGCGATGGGTGCACCGGACAGTCCGGTGTACACCGGACAGTGTCCGGTGCGCCAGCCACGTCATCCTAGCCGTTGGGGTTGGAGCTGGTCGACCGTTGGAGGCTTTGTCCTCATCCGGCACCGGACAGTCCGGTGCACACCGGACAGTCCGGTGCCTCTCTGATCCTCTGCTCTGACTCTGCCGCGTATACTGTTTACTGTCAGAGTCGACCGTTGGCGCCGAAGTAGCCGTTGCCCCGCAGTTACACCGGACAGTCCGGTGTACACCGGACATGTCTGGTGAATTATAGCCGAGCAGCCATTGTGAATTCCCGAGGCTGCCAAGTTCCAGAGCCGCGTCGACTTGGAGCACCGGACACTGTCCGGTGTACACCGGACAGTCCAGTGATTTTTAGCGCGCCGGCTTCAAGGATTTCCCGAGGCTGAGGAGTTCATTGGGAAGTCTCCTGGTGCACCGGACACTGTCCGGTGCGCCAGACCAGGGAGCCTCTCGGGATGCCTTTAGCTCTCTATTTTGAACCCAACTTTGTTCTTTTTATTGGCTTGCTGTGAACCTTTGGCACCTGTATAACTTATATACTGGAGCAAACTAGTTAGTCCAATTATTTGTGTTGGGCAATTCAACCACCAAAATTAATTAGGGACTAGGTGTAGGCCTAATTCCCTTTCAGTTACTTCATTCTGAATTAAGATCATGTTTTTAGAAATTAGATTCGAAAGGCAGGAGGAGGGGTTTGGGGTGATTACGTACCAGCTTCCTTAGGTAGGCAATCGGGGAAGTTGGATCTCAGGAATTCCTCGGTTTCCCAAGTAGCTTCCTCCTCTGAGTGATTACTCCACTGGACCTTGAACATCTTGATCGATTTAGCCCGAGTTGATCTTTCCTTGCAATCCAGAATCTTGGAGGGGTACTCTTGGTACGATAGATCTGACTCTATCTCCAATTCTGGCTCTGCTATGATCTCAGTCGGCAATCGAACACACTTCTTCAGTTGAGATACATGAAAAACATTGTGAATGGCAGACATCTTTGAAGGTAACTTCAGCTTGTATGCCACGGGTCCACATGCTTCTATGATCTCATAAGGTCCAATGTAACGAGGAGCTAGCTTGCCTTTGATCCCAAACCTCTGCACTCCCTTGGTGGGTGATACCTTGAGGTATACAAAACTTCCCACCTCGAACTGGAGAGGTTTCCTTCTTCTATCATGATAGCTCTTCTGCCTGGCTTGAGCAGCTTCTAGATTCCTCCTGATTAGCTTGACCTTCCTTTCGGCTTCAGTCACTAAATCAGGTCCAAAAACTTCTCTTTCACCAGGCTGAGACCAATTGAGTGGTGTCCTGCACCTTCTTCCATAGAGAGCTTCAAAAGGTGCCATCTTTAGGCTGGATTGATAACTATTGTTATAAGCAAACTCTGCCAAGGAGAGGTGCTTATCCCAGTTCTCGCCACAATCGATCGCACAAGCTCTCAGCATATCTTCCAGGATTTGGTTTACCCTTTCCGTCTGACCATCAGTCTGTGGGTGGTAAGCTGAACTCCTGGTTAGCTTGGTTCCCAAAGACTTTTGCAATTGTTCCCAAAATCTGGCAACAAATTGGGCTCCTCGGTCAGAAACAATGGTCCGAGGTAGTCCGTGCAAACACACGATCCGGTCAATATACAATTCTGCATATCTCTGAGCCTTATCAGTGGTGTGCACAGGAAGAAAATGTGCCACTTTCGTCAATCGGTCCACAATAACCCAAATTGAATCATGATGACGAGAGGTGTTGGGCAGACCCACAATGAAATCCATGCTGATGTCGTCCCACTTCCATGAGGGTACAGGTAGTGGTTGCAAAGCTCCAGCTGACTTCAAGTGGCTTGCCTTTACCCTCTGACAGGTGTCACACTCTGATACATACTGGGCTATCTCCCTCTTCATTCTGGTCCACCAGTACAAAGGCTTCAAATCATGGTACATCTTGGTGCTTCCCGGATGCATAGAGAATTTGGAGAGATGAGCTTCATCCGAAATTTTCCTCTTGAGATCCTGGTCTTTAGGAATCACCAATCTGCTTTTGAACCATAACACACCCTTCTCATCCTGGCGGAAACAATTATACTTCTCAACCTTCTGATGGAGATTCTTCTTGATAATTTGCACTCCCTTGTCACTGAGCTGGGCCATGATAATCTGGTCTTGCAAAGCTGGCTCAACAGAAACGTGAGACAAAGAACCAGAAGAAATCACTTCAATTTGCATCTTGCTCAACTCATCACACAAGGTGTTAATGCGAGAATCCATCAGAACACAGTTGCACTGCAACTTCCGACTCAAGGCATCAGCTACCACATTAGCCTTCCCTGGGTGATAATGTACCTCCAGGTCATAATCCTTGATCAGCTCTAGCCATCTTCTCTGCCTCATGTTAAGATCAGCCTGAGTAAAAATGTACTTAAGGCTCTTATGATCAGTGAAGATGTTGCAGTGGGTCCCTATTAGATAGTGCCTCCACATCTTCAATGCATGAACCACTGCTGCTAACTCAAGGTCATGAGTGGGATAATTTTGCTCATGAGGCCTGAGTGCTCTTGAAGCATAAGCAATGACTCGGTTGTCTTGCATCAAGACACAACCTAGCCCGGTGCCCGAGGCATCACAATATACATCAAAAGGTTTGCTGCTGTCGGGTTGCGCCAATACTGGTGCTGTGGTCAGATGTTGCCTTAATGCATGGAAGGCATCCTCGCACTTCTGACTCCACATAAATTTGACTTCTTTCTTCAGCAACTCAGTAATAGGCTTCGCAATTCGAGAGAAGTCCGGAATAAATCTTCGGTAATAACCAGCTAATCCCAGAAAACTCCGAATCTGGCGAACAGTTGTTGGTGGCTTCCAGTTCATCACCTCTTGCACTTTATCCGGATCAACAGCTATTCCAGCCTGAGAGATAGTGTGACCCAAGAATTTGATTTCCTTTAGCCAAAAATCACACTTGGATAACTTGGCATAAAGGTGGTGCTCTCGCAGACGTTGAAGCACTACATGCAAATGCCCGTCATGTTCTTCTTCGTTCTTTGAGTACACCAGAATATCATCGATGAAAACCACCACGAACTTGTCCAATTCCGGCATAAAAACAGAATTCATCAGATACATGAAATATGCTGGTGCATTTGTTAGCCCGAATGACATCACCAAGAATTCATATAGCCCATATCTGGTTGAGAATGCCGTCTTCGGAATATCACTTGCTCGTATTTTGATCTGGTGGTAGCCAGAGCGAAGGTCTATCTTGGAAAACACCTTGGCCCCGACCAACTGGTCAAAGAGAACATCAATACGAGGCAAAGGATACTTGTTCTTGATAGTTACCGCATTAAGAGGGCGGTAATCTATACACAGCCTCAAGCTTTCATCCTTCTTCTTAACAAACAGTGCTGGACATCCCCAAGGCGAAGTGCTCGGGCGAATGAAACCCTTATCCAGCAACTCTTGCAATTGCTTCTTCAACTCTGCCAACTCAGCGGGTGGCATTCGGTAGGGCCTCTTGGAAATTGGGGCCGTTCCCGGTTGCAACTCGATGGCGAATTCAATATCCCGGTCTGGTGGCATTCCTGGCAATTCATCAGGAAAGACATCTGCATACTCACAGACCACTGGGATCTTCTTCAGGGGTATCTCCGTCATAGAGAAAGCACATGACTGAGAAGAACCCTGACTAGGCAAAATCAAAGTGAAATTCCCGCAGAAAGGAGAATTAACTTCCACGGTACGGTTGGCTACATCAAGCACAACTTGGTGCAAGGTCATCCAATTTGCCCCTAGAATAATATCCACATTCTCCAATCCCAACACAAGAAGAGTGGTTTTGATAATGTGGCTTCCCAGTTGAATAGGCACACTTTGGTTTAATTGATTAGTTGCAATTTTACCCCCAGGTGTGACTATCATGAATGACCCTTTTGAGTGAGAGAATGGCAGTTTGCAATTAGCACTGAACCTTTGGCTAATGAAACTATGAGATGCACCAGAATCAAATAGAATTAAAGCAGGTTGATTATAAACTGAAAAGATACCAGTCATGATAGGAGCTCCTTCTGGCACTTCCTCTAGAACAGTGAAGTTGAGCTTCCCTTGCCTGACTTGCACCTTCTGCTTTCTTCCCTTGTCTTGATTTGGTGCTGGCAGCTGCCTCTGCTGGTTCCTGGGACAATTCTTGGCATAGTGGCCCACATTGCCACAAGTGAAACACTTGTTCCCATTGCCCTGGCGGAACTGCTGCTGCTGCGGAGGCTGATTGTTCCTTGGGGCGGGAGCTGGGTAGCGGTTGGGTGCCGGCTGCTGCTGCTGCTGAGGCGGCCTGATCACCCATTTGCCTGCCTGCTGCTGAAAACCCCTGCTCTGATTGTGGGAAACAATCCGGAACCTCTGAGCCTGAGCAGATGGTGCTGCCATTGGTGCCTTTCTCTTCTTCTCTGCCCGGTGAGCAACAATGCAATCCTCCTGGGAGATGGCCATGTTGACCAACTCATTGAAGCTATCAGCCCGGACAGTGTTGAGTCGTTCCCGCAGCTTGGTATTGAGACCCCTGCGGAAGCGATCCCTCTTCTTCTCATCAGAATCAGCATGATACCCTGCATACTGGCATAAGTCATTGAAGGCTTGCGCATACTGCAGTACCGTGCGGGTTCCTTGATTGAGGGCCAGAAATTCATTCAACTTCCGATCAAGAATGCCAGCTGGAATGTGGTGTCCTCTGAAGGCAGTCTTGAATTCCTCCCAAGATACCTCACGATCAGCGGGGAGCATAGCACGGAAGTGATCCCATCAAGTCCGAGCAGATCCGCGAAGCTGCTGCGCGGCGAAGCGGGTCTTGGTAGCATCAGGGCAGTCTCCCGTGAGGAGGGGAAACTTGGACTCGACGACGCGAAGCCATACGTCGGCGTCCAACGGATCCTCTGCCTTGGCGAACAAAGGCGGCTGCGTGCTCAGAAACTCCTGGTATGTTGCCATAGCTGGAGGTCGCTGAGGCTGGCCTCCACCATGCTGCTGGGGGTGGGGCTGGCGCTGCAAGAGCTGTCGCAGAATCTCATTCTGCTAGGCCATCAGCTCCTGCACTGTGGGAGCTGGAGGAGGTGGCGGGGGAACTTGCTCATTCTGCCCGCGACGCTGCCTAGCTGCCATCTGAAAACAGAGATTGTCGCCATTGTTATCCCAACTCACAGTTTCGAACGACAAGATATCATTTCATATGGGAAAAAGAAATGCCATAATCATAATATTAGGTTCGAAATGAAGGTAACATGGTGACAAGATCCCACAGATTCCAAAAGTTCACAGGGTTACATTAATCAGGGGAAAGTACCCACAAGCCTAGTCCAAAATGTGACATCAACTAAGCTCGCATAGGTTTCTATCCGCCCAAAAGTGTCGAAGCGACTGCTCAACCCTGAGCGGTGGAAGCGACACTGGATGCGGGTGAAGGAGGCATCGCGGAGGTAGTCCCATTGGCACCAGGGGCTGGTCCTAGCTCGTCGGGAGCCTCTTCTCCCTCGCTTCCTACTTCATTGGCCTCCATCTCAAGGTGGTGCATGTCCAAGTGGTCATTTGCTTCCTCGAGTTCCCTCTGCACATCGTGAAGCTGGTTCTCCAAGACATCAATAGTGTTGTCTCGGATCTCCACTTGCTGCTCCAAGGTAGCGATACGCTGGCGCAGCCTCTCCACCTGCAGATCCTTCTCCACCAACTCTGTGGATAGGTCGACCACAAAATCTTCCCGACTGTCGAGAGTGAGCTTGGCAGTCCGAGCGGTGTTAGCAAGAAGTGTCATAGCATCGCTCTGAAGGGCCTGAAGGCGGTACAACGCACTCATGCACTGAACAGTGACCCTCCCAACCAAGTCAGGATACATGGCCCACACATCCTTCACATGGCTCACGCGGTTACACCACATGGGATCATCCTTCTTCTCAGCAGGGAAGAGTCCCAAGGGGTGCATCACCATCTCCAGGGGATGGTAGCCACAGAAAGTCGTCAGAGCCTTCATGGCTGCTGCCTCAACAGTGTCGTCCGTCCTGAGTCCAATCGTCTCAGAGTCAAGAGAACGCCAACCCGGCTGAAGGGGATGAGCCTCCAAAGTCAGCCAGACCCGACAACGAGGTACCCGATGCTCCTCATACAACTGCACCGTGTACAAAGGGGGCGTAGGGTAACCGGCGGAGTTAAGCACTTCCCACAAGATGGAAGGAAAGCCATCGCGAGAAAGGAAGTCAGAACTAAAACGAGAGTCTCCTCCACTGGCGGGGGTGGGTGAATTCATCTGCGGAAGGGAATCAAAGATAAAGATTATGGTGGAAGGAAAAAGAAAAAGGAGAGCCCGGATGGTTTTAAAGAAAAAGGAGTTAGCTCAAATTTTAATTCCTCTTTATGTTTTATAATGCATGCATGCTGGAAGAAACGTTGCCTCTCAAAAAGAAAATAGGGTGCCTTTTTAGGGCATCCTAAAATATAAGTATTGGCCCACGGGGCCTAATTAATTAGCCACCTATTTCCCTCTATGCCTAAGGCATTTCGCCCTAGGTCTAGCGGTCTAGTCCTGACGATCTATAGCAGTTTCTAAGCAAGTTTTAGATTTTGAAATTTGGTATTCATGGTTTATTGTCCTTCTCTGTGGTGGAATTTGCTCCGATACCAGCTGTGGCAGAACCACCCGAATTATTCCAGCTTAAGTGCCTAAGTCATGCCTCAAGGGCCGTGACACACTTAAATCGGAATAACCCGTCAGTCCCTCAGATCTAGTCTGATAGAGCCACTTAACCAGGATCAAATTCCACAATCTCACTCGAAGGTGAGTCACAGAAGAAATACAATAAAACAGGAAACCTCAAATTAAGTACTGAATTATTACATGAATCGGAGTTCTGGAGTAGCAAATAAAGTTCATAAAGTAAAGTGCAGCGGATAATCGATGTCGTCGGTAATGAGGAAATGGGCAAGGCCTAGCCCACTACTCCTCATGCTCCTCTCCTGCCGGAGCAACATCCCACTCGACCGTCCAACCCGGTGGCAGGGTGGTAGGCCAAGTCACACCATCAATCAAATCCTGCATGGTACCTGCAAAAATGGTGCCACAAGCAAGGCTGAGTATACTAATACTCAGCTAGACTTACCCGGTGTGAGAAGTCTACTCCTCTACCTCTAGACTATGCAGCTGTTTGGCTGAGGGGTTTTGGTTTGCCAAAAGCACTAGCTGTTACTAAAAACAATTTTTAGCTTTTCCAAATTTTACCATCATTAACTTAGCTAGATTTGCTCCTTCTAAGCATACATGGTAACAATCAATTAGTTCAATCAACAAGTTATCTCATGTAACCATATTTCACTTCTTACTCGATGCAGTACAAGGAATCAAGCAGTCTCATTAGCTGCGAGAAGCAGACGATTCGAATCGAGTTTTAACCTTGCAAGGTAAACCTAAACACACGGCATGTCAGGGTACTCCGACCCTACACATGACAACCGTCCCCATCGATTCCCCGTTCGCGTCCAGGCCTCACCGCCTTGGCATACAATGCTCCACTGACCCCGGCTGCCGCCGTGCAGTGACCGCACTTGTACCCACCATAGCTAGCATGGGAGACCCAGTCTCAGGTCGCATGAGGGATAAAGTCCGCGCCCGGCTTCACTCAGGTACTAGGTTTACCGGTCACCATATTTCCCGGCATGTGCTTAGTACGTTCAAAAGCTTGACTCAGGTATCCACACATTAATCCTTAATTTATTTTCCCGTCTCATGGACAAGGCATCCTCCCTGGATCCAAGTCCATAGACCAACATATATCCCATTATCAAGATGAATACAATCAATTCCTGACCTCGCGCGAGTGCTAGAAAAATCACTCGACTTCTACCGAGATCCTGATTAGCAAGCAGCTACTCGACCTAACATACTAGTATTCATCTCAAAAAGGTGTCCTAAGTTCATGCATCTAGAGGTTTCAAGCAACTCCTACACTTAAGTGCACATTGCAATCCTACAAGCATTAAGTGTAGTAATAGCATAATTAATAGGTTATGCATAAAACCGGGGCTTGCCTTCAATTGCTGGGGCTGCGGGGAGATCCTCGATAGCAGCCTCTGAAGCCTGCTCCTGGTCCTCCTCTTGGACAGGTCCTTGCTCGGGGATGAGCACGTACTCTCTGTCGGCAAGATTACAATCTAATGAATGCAATGCGTAAGATATATGCATGATATGATATGTGCTCTTAGAAATCACAACTTAAAAGGTGTATGATCTTTCTTGAGTTAAACAAAGTTAACTTTACTTATGCAAGACCCTTGGGTGGTATACTTGGTAAACTGGCTCAAATTTAGCTAAGGTAAAAGGTAGGTTTAATTTTGGGGTTCCTCTGAATTCTTTTTAAGTCTTAGGGATAAATGATAAGTACTCAAGTTAGACTTATTGAGGTGGGGTTTATTTCTTCTTTCCTTTTCTTTTATTCTCTTTAATGCTTTGGAGTAGGTTTGAATTACAAGTTGCTTTTATAAAATTCTAAAAATTCTGTAAAAATTATAGTGGCTTGCTACTGGTGTGTGTTTCTCTGTCTTAAAATTTGGGGATCATAAAGTGAATATTTTTCTCTGCACAAAATTATTAAACTCTAGGGTAGAAGGGGTGCTTTGAACTACAACTACTATTTAACAGTGGGTAATTCTTTAGAACTTATTTTTGCTGGCTTTTAGGTGTTATAACATGACTTGATACAAATTTCTAGTCATTAATACCTTTTAATTATTTTCTATGGTTTTCTCAAGTTTCTAGCCAAATGGGTGCTTTCTACTACCATTATATTTGAAAAATATCAAACAACAGAGTTCTTATTTTCTCAAGTCTAACTTAAACAGTAGCCGCGGCGGGGAAAAGGGCGGAGGGACTTACCGGCAGCGAGACTGTTCCGGTGAAGTGGTCGAGGATGAAGGGGAGGTCGCGGGGATCACAACGGTGTGCGGAACGCCGTCGGAGATGGCCAGAGTCGGTCGGTCCACGCGCGCAGGTGGGGATGCTCGTCGGCGGCGAGGAGACCGGCCTGGTCACGGCGAGATAGTTCAATCAAACGGGTCAGGGAGGTCCACGGGATGCCAGAGAAGTCATGAGCGCAAGGAATTGGGCGGAGACTCACTGGATAGCTCGGTCCACGCGCGGCGGCGGAAGACCGAAGTCCGGTGAGGTCGATCTCGGGCCTCCGGTGAAGTCCGGCCGGGTCCGAGGGCTTGGCAAGCTTCACGGGCTGCTGGTGGAGCTGGCCGAAGCACTGGCTTGACTTGAGGGTGGCTGGAGGGAGCTGGCCACGGTGGCCGAAGCTCGGGCGGCAATGGCGGGCGGAAATTAAGCTCACCGGAGCTAAGGAAAGGTGGCTGGCCGAAGAGGGTGAGTGCGGGGCGAAGTGAGGCGCGCCCGGGGAGGCTTTATAGGCGCGGGCGGGCACGGCCGAGGGCGTGAGCGCGCAGCGGACTTGACTGGACGCCAGGGAGCGCGCGCGCGCGGGTTGGGCGAGCTCTGGCGTGCCGACCAGGGTCGAACACGTGTGCCCGTGCGTTCTGCCCAAGTTCTGGCGCGTGTAGTCGCTCATCCGAGCCTGCTCTCGCCTTGGTCAGTGCACAAAACCTCTTCTCCTCCCTACAAGCTACCATTCTTGTGTGGGGGTCATAGGATTTTGCCTACTGGTCGCAGAGATATGGAGCCAGGAAATCTGGTCTGTCTCCCTGCGCAAATCCGAGGCAAATCCCGGGTTTAGTCGTGTCTAGGGCTCGCGTCCCAATGCCATCTTCTGGCACACGACAGAGGGGTTAGTTAGACACATTTTTGTCAATGGGGCCATTAGGATTCGAGTTAGGGATCAAGGTGAACATCCCTGATCTTTGGCTCAAGGTCTGAATTTCAGAAATCTGAAATTCAGAATTCTCATTAAGTCCACACATGGAAAGCTTGATTTGGGGTTTTGTTTGAGCTATTTTGGCTAAGCTTTCTCAACCTTTCTTGTTGCCCATTAAATATACTTCAATTTTTATAATTGGCTCAACTCAAAATTTTAAACTTTTCACTCCCTTTTTCTTACTTTTTGAATTTTGCTCATGGGGCTCATTTAGGGTTTTTAAACTAGGGTTGCATAATCTTATCTTTTAAGGGACTCAATTGCTTTGATCATGACACTTTTAAGTATACTTGGTGACTTCATTATTACTTAAGTTATTTTTATGCTCATGCTTACTTTGGTTCACATAAAATGATGGCTCTTGGTTTGGCTTTTTGAGAAAAACCCTAAGTGACACTGGGGTGTCACAATTAGGAGAGCATAGGTATTCAACCACTTATTATGTAGGATCTAAGAGATGGATAAGTTAGGGCAAGAATAGCCTAGGATAAGAAAGTTTCCGGTGAGAAAGAACTCCTTGTTGGGTGGTAATTCATCGGAAGATCGAGTTTGACTTCTCTTTTTTTCTTGACGAGGTTGATCTTTTCCTTTTCCAGTCTTGGTCTCATTGAGTCGAGGTCATGTATATCATCGAAGTTGGAGGATATGGTTAAGATAGATATGGATGAGATAGACTACATGATGTAGATCAAAAGTTTGTTTTAGGTGGGGATAGACAGATTATGCAATCCATCAAGATTCTATGGGTTGGGTCAGGTTGATCTAAGATATCAAACTTGTTTATAGGGCAGGGTCTAATGTATTTCCTCAGCATTAGCTAATCAGGTTTGAGTGACTCACATTAGGTTTGATCATAATAGATTAGATAAGATCTAAATAAATTTTGGATTAGCTCATGGTTGTTATTCTAGAGTGGGATACATATACTAATGATGGCAAGATGAATCCATAAGGATAAGGTAGAATATTTTTGAGGCCAGTTAAGATAAGATGAATCTACTAAGGTAATAGAGTATCTTTTAAGATAAGATGGGTCCATTAAGCTAGATATATTAGGATAAGTTAGGATCTTTTGGGATAAGATGGATCTATGAGTGTGGATAGAATCTTTTAAGATGAGATAGATATTGTTAGGCTAGATACTTTAATGAGAGATAATCTAGTTTGTCTAGTTATTTTGATGAGAATTTTTTTCCTATATGTATATGTAGATGTAATTGTGGACGTTACTCAACAACTCATCACACTCAATCAAAGATCCAAATCAGACAAGAGTCATAAGAACAAACACTCAAGCGTATATGTTGGGGGCCTTCGGCTTCCGAAGGTCCTCAAAAACATAATTTAACAAAGTTTCTGGAGTATAATGCATGAACAGGTATCTTTGGACTTGGGTTAAAACCACGGTGTGAAGAAGCACAAAAGGAATACGAAGGATGGCGCGGAGCCGAAGCTGTACGCAGGAGAGCTTCGGCAAGATAGCGGAAAAGGAAACCGACTTAAAGATGAATTGGCTATTCAGACCCCGACGGATTACTACAAAGTTATTAGCAAATGTAAGGGGCATGGATGTAATTTTACATGGGCTGCGTCCCGTGCCTATAAATAGATGAACAGTATTCCCGTACTGTTCACGCTGACTTGGCATTGGCTTTTGCGTCACACTTGTACTTTTGCCTTCCTTCAAGCCGAAGGTACATTTGTAATCTACAATCATTTGTATTTTTCCATATTAATAAAATAGAAATGATCTAATAATAATGTTTATATTAAGCTTTATACCCTATATAAATTCTTCATCATTGTCTCTTGTGCTTACGAAGGTATGTCCTTCATGACCTTCGTCCGAAACTCATTATATCCTGAAGGGAGATAATGTTTCAAAGGACGAAGGACTTTAACATTTAAACACTTTTTATGTTGCCTTGTTCTTAACTCTTAGCATTTGAGAACAAGTCCCCAACATTGGCGCCCACCTCCGGTGGACTCACTTCCACTTTTTGAGTTTCGAACACCTTCGGCGAGCATAGACCTTCATCATGGCACCGAAGAAAGCTTCAGCAACAGGGGCTGCGGCTCTGCAACCACTGGACCCCAATCAGGAAACTCTCTCTCTTTGGGAGGCCCGAAGCCAGAAGAGGAAGGTTGTCAGTCCGACGCCTCAGGAGGACGAACTAGATCAAGAAATCAGAGATATGGAGATGCTTCATCAACAGGTGCAAAGGAAGAAGGAAAAGATGGCTAGGCTAGCTAAACTACAAAGGCAGATAGACGAAGCCTCCGAAGAAGTTTGCCATCTTACTCAAGATGAGTAGAACCGAAGGCCCCAGCACAAAGAGCTTCATCAGGAGGGTTTCTTCAATGAAGATGACTGGTATGAGAATTTCCATCATGGAAATTTTGCTTTTGATGATGCTTCTCCTCTGTCAGCTGAGCTGCAGGCTACACCCTGGCCTCCGTCCTACAAGCCACCCCAGCTTCCCATGTATGACGGCCACTCAGATCCGAAGCAGTTTTTGATGAGCTACGAAGCAACAATATCTTCGTATGGTGGCAATACTGCAGTCATGGCAAAGTCTTTCGTCATGGCTGTCAGGAGTGTTGCCCAAACCTGGTACTCCTCTCTTAGGCCAGGGACAATTACATCATGACAAAAGCTGAAGGATATGTTGATAACCAGCTTTCAAGGCTTTCAGACGAAGCCAGTCACGGCTCAAGCTTTATTCCAGTGCACCCAGGATCACGAAGAATACCTTCAGGCATATGTCCGAAGGTTCCTACGTCTGAGGGCACAGGCACCAACAGTGCCCAATGAAATCGTCATTGAGGCCATGATTAAGGGACTTCGGCCGGGACCTTCAGCTCAATACTTCGCCAGGAAGCCTCCTCAAAATTTGGAGAAGCTGCTCCAGAAGATGGACGAGTATATCTAAGCTGACAATGACTTCTGCCAAAGAAGGGAAGAGGCATACAGGCTCTCTGAGATGACCAGGGGCTTCGGAGGAAGATTTCATCCGAGGCACGTCAGGTCAATTCACAACTCTACTCAGACTGATGATAGAGGGAGCCAACAGCAAAGGCCACAGTACTCTTCGCAGGCTTCGGGACAACAGCAGCAGGCTTCAGGGCAACAGTAAAGCTCTTTCTGGCCGCCAGCTCCAAGGGGCAGAGGCGCCAGGGGCTTTGGAGGAAGATTCGGGGACCAGCCAAGAAAAAATTATTGTCTGTTCTGTGGTGAGGACAAGGGTCATACCACCAGGATGTGCCATGTTACCATCAAGAAGCAAAAGGAGATAGCAGAAGCTGCAGCACAACAGAGTCAGCCGAAGCAAGTCATGCACACTGCTTCGTATCATTCGCCCTACATTCCAGAATATGTAGGCAACCACCCTGCAGCTTCTGTTGCTTCGGCAAGTCAACCCCAGGCATCTTGGCAACAGCTTCCGCCCCCACCACCGTTGCAACGAGGCCAGCAGCCAGAAGGGAGTCAATATACTCAACACCAAAGGGACTTCAGAGAAGAGTCCGAAGCTCGCACAGTCAATAGCACTGTGCCAGAGTCGAAGCACATTTACTAACAAATATCCTACCTTGATAGCAGTCTTTTGCATTCAGTATTATTTTCTTTTTAACAAGGAACACTTATGGGAGACTAGAGTGCTTTTTTGCCGTTTTCAATCTCTTGTAATAGTTCCCCTTTTTACCACAAGGAAAATATGTTTTCTCCACAGGCTTAAGTCGCCAAAGCACAAAAATTTGCGGTAGCAAGGAGGACTTTCGAATTATCAAAAATTTATTTAAAAGGCACGCAGTGTGAATTTTTCAAAGCAACAAAAAGTCGTTCTAAGGAACGCAGTGTAAGTTTGCCGAAACTACAAAAGTCGTTCCTAAGGGAGCGCAGCGTAAGTTTTCTGTTCAAAAGTCGTTCCTAAAGGAATGCAGAGCATACAGCGAAAAATAAACGCTGATACTGCCTAAGTAAAGGGCGAAGCGCGAAAAGTCAACGCGAATACCGCTGAAAGTAAAAGGCGAAGAAGCTCCTAAGGGAGGCTTACAGCGAAAAATAAACGCTGATTCCGCTGAAAGTAAAAGGTGAAGAAGCTCCTAAGGGAGGCTTACAGTGAAAAATAAACGCTGATTCCGTTGAAGTAAAAGGCGAAGAAGCTCCTAAGGGAGGCTTACAGCGAAAAGTCAACGCTGATACAAAAAGATTGTGTGTTCTACTGTGGGGATGTGTGTGTATCTTCGGCACAAATATCATTATGCATAACATGACATCATCACATCATTTCGCATAACATAAGCATCATACATCATATTGCATATGGCACAAGAAGGGGATACAATATTGATCTTCGGAGAACGCTCTGAAAAAGTGAAAAAGTGTAGCTTCATCGGAAAGGTAACATAAGACTTTTTTAGCTTCGGAGAATAATTTTACGAAGCTCGGATATTCTTCATCAAAGCAATGCGGAAATTGTTGAGATATATAAACGTTTTTCTTCACGAAGCATGAAAAGAAGGGAAGGTGTTTTTTCGCCGAAGGCTCAAAAACAGTATGTATGTAAAATTTCATGCATCGTAAAGAATTGAACCATAAAAAGCTCGTATAATACATGCAAAATTACAAAATATTACACAGATTACATTTCAAATGTTTTTACAATAGCATCTAGTCTTCCCTACGTACTACTTCTGCAGCTTCATTTAGTAGTTGTTCAACAACTTTATCCATGATGGCTTCGGCCATTTGTCTAATTTCGTCATCCCCCTTCGTGTGGGGGCCTGCAGATGATTCAGCAGGTTCTGAGGGAAGAGTAGATACGGACTTATTACTATTACAAACCGTCATCAAGTTTGAAATCAAAAAATTACAGCAAAGAGACAAAAACCACTAGTTAATACCTATTTGCCCTTCGGGCCCTGCGCTTTTCTCAGCAGCCTCTGCTACTTTTCTAGCATCATGGATGTCTTTTTCGCTTTTTTGAATAATCTCTTGGGCCATTTCCCGGCCACCATTATCCCAGATGTCGGTGAAAAATTTTCCACCAACCATGCTAGCTTCAGCCGAGGGGTCTTTTATATCTTCGGAGGATAAGGCAGTTTCGGATTGTGCTAAAACTTTCACATGCTCGCATCCTTTCCTCTCCAAAATAGTAGCAATCCCCCTGGCACCCGAAAAAGCACATATGTCCCCACGGCTATTCAAAATTTCCTCAAAGGCCTCAGCTTCATGATTAATCCATTCGATTGGGCCTTCGGGGTTACCCCTTGTGAAGTTTTCCTCGCTCGAGAACGCGCCAACGCTGGCGAAGCTAGCTTTTATTTTCTTAACGCATTCTATAGATTTATCATAACATCTTTTCTTGGATGAACGAAGCTCTTCAACGGTTCCTTCTAAATGATTTTCCCATTGATCACTAAGTTCTCACTTCGTCTCTTCAAGTATGCGTTCTTCTTTAGTTCGGGCTAATTGTTTCCGAAGATTTTCAATTTCGTGCTTCTGAGCTTCGGCCTGAGCTTTAGAAGTAGCTTCGTCTTCCTTTATCTTATCCACCAATGTAAGTAGCATTTTGTCCTTTTCCAAGGCTTCGTTTCTTAGCTTGATCAACTCTGTTTGAAGGTTATTGAGAGCAATAGTACAGCTCTCATCTTCAGCATTCTTTTGTGCCCTTAAGGCATTGCTGAGTATTAAGCCCTATTCAAAAGAATGAATGGACTTACATAAGAACAAAAGACTAATTCAAAATTCATAAGCTTCAAAATTCACAATTTTTGTACCTACAGGCTATTGTATGCAAGGCTATCCGCAAGATCGTCCTTCGTCATCGCGCAGAGGCCAGCCTCAAGCTTCGCGAACCCCATGCTTCTAGCCATCTCTCGGCAGACGGGTAATTCCTTGTTATCTGGGAGACAGTATAAGAAGTCGTCTTCGTCTGTGCCATTGAATACTAAGGCCCCTTTTGGATACCTCAGTTCACGGGCATAGTGATTAGCTTCAAAAATCTCTTCTTCAGATAATCTTTTTCCCGAAGCATGTCAAACAATATAATCGAGGGCTTTGGAGGATGCTTTGGGGGCAGCAGTGCCAGTTTCTTCAATTAAAATTGGCTCTGTCATTTTTGCTTTTTCGGCTTCCAAGGATTTTACCTTGGTGGGCTCTGAAGGCTCAGCTTCAATCTCAGATTGTTGCTTTGGAGCTTCGGCAACAAAGACTTCAGTTTGCACTTCGGAAGTTTCAGCAATTTTCTTCGGAGTTGTGCTTGAAGACTTAATTGTCTCCAAAACATCTAGCACATTAACCATTCTTTTTCTTTTCGGGGTCACCGCTGGGCCCTTTTGGTTTTTTGCTGTCTCAATTTTTGCGGAAGGACTTAAAATTTCTAATGTTTTTGTTTCTTCAGTCCTCGGTTCTTCTGTTTTCTCTGTTGCTGGTACTTCGGCCATTTCTTCGATTTTCGGCACTGGAGTTGGTTCTCTAGCTTCGGTGGCCGAAGAGGCCTCACCAATAAACTCAGGCACTGTGGCCGGTTCAATATAACGTGGCTGGTGTGTGAGCACCTTTATCTTTTTCCTCTTCGGCGCTGGCTCCCTAGGAGCAGCTGAAGCAATTTCCTTTACAGGAGAAGTATTTTTCCTTTTTTGGCCTCGCACTGGGTAATGGTAGTCGGGATAGACAAACCCAATTGCATCAAATACTCGGTTAAGCCTCTTCTTCTTTCGACCACCGAAGGCCGCTGATAATGCAGTATCTTTGGCCTTCGAGTATACCCCAAGCAATTCGTCACTTACGGCCTCAATACTTTTTAACCAGTCATCATCTGGTTCAACAAACTTATCTCCGTATTTGAATGTGTATTTTAGCCTAACTAGCCCGCCTTCGTCAGGTTCCTTGACGGTCTCCTTCGGCATTTCCCACTTTTCTACAAGTGGCCAAACTCTGAAGGCAATATGCTCTTGGACTAAATCCCTTGTCCCAATAAAAGAGCAAACCGCGCCGAAGGCTCTCTGGCATTCTTCGGCTGATTCATCCATTTCCACCTTCGGCTTTCGGAGGCCGAAGCGTTGCCAGATAGGGCGCATAATGATACCTTTAATATCCTCTCGTGTTATCAAGTCATTCTTCACATAAAACCATTCTGTCATCCAGTCACCGGGCCACCTCTTCCGAAAGGTTGGCACGGGGCAGCTTGACCCGGAGCGGGCACCGAAGCTATAACAACCAAAGTTGTTGTGATATTGTTCTTTCCCCCAGGGTTTCGTCTCATACACTAGCTCATGAATATTACAAAATCTTTTAGCATTTGGTTCCAAACCTTGGCTTCTCACAGCCCAGACAAAGATTCCCATTCTTATAATAGCTTCGGGAGTAATCTGGTGGAGATAGATATGGAATGTCCTCAGAACTTCAACAACAAAGCTGCTCAGGGGGAACCGAAGTCCAGCCTTGAAAAAGCTTCGGAAGATCACGACCTCATTTTCCTCGGGAGTAGGAGAAGTTTTCTCTCCATCATCAGCCCTCACAATAGACACATCTCGAAAATACCTCCCCCTCATATTGTCAAGATGACTCTGCTTAATAGTTGACTTTCCGAAAACCGTGTGGCTTGGTCGCCATGGTCGGTCTTCGGACTCTTCCCCGCCACTTTCTACATCATAACTATCGCTATCACCAGTATCTTCAGATAAACCTTCTAAAATCTCTTTGGTAATCTTCTCTGTATTGGTCTTCACCATTGATTCAAGAAAGCCGAGGTGCATTTCCTCAGAAAGGCTTAGCTTCGGATCAGCAGCAACTTTCTTGTCTGCAGACATCTTCGTAAGCGCTGGGGAAGTGCTCTCAAAACCGAAGCTTAAAAATTTAAGCAAGTTTTGTTGCGCAGGCTAGAGGTCGAGTGAGCAGGAGCAGATGGCAAAAAAGGCGTACCAAATAAACTCGTGGTGCGCTCTTATTTATACACCTAGTGCGTTAAAGATTGGAAGGCCCCGTTTGTCAGTGACTGTTGCTATTCTAGCAAAGGGAAGGTGTTTTTTCGGACCTTCGGCTTAGGGCCTTCGTCCATATCGCAATCTGAATTTATCTTTCCAACAAATTAATATTGCGAGGGGCTACTGTTGGGGGCCTTCGGCTTCCGAAGGTCCTCAAAAACATAATTTAACAAAGTTTCTGGAGTATAATGCATGAACAGGTATCTTCGGACTTGGGTTAAAACCACAGTGTGAAGAAGCACAAAAGGAATACGAAGGATGGCGCGGAGCCGAAGCTGTACGCAGGAGAGCTTCGGCAAGATAGCGGAAAAGGAAACCGACTTAAAGATGAAAAGGCTATTCAGACCCCGACGGATTACTACAAAGTTATTAGCAAATGTAAGGGGCATGGATGTAATTTTACATGGGCTGCGTCCCGTGCCTATAAATAGATGAGCAGTATTCCTGTACTGTTCACGCTGACTTGGCATTGGCTTTTGCGTCACACTTGTACTTTTGCCTTCCTTCAAGCCGAAGGTACATTTGTAATCTACAATCATTTCTATTTTTCCATATTAATAAAATAGAAATGATCTAATAATAATGTTTATATTAAGCTTTATACCCTATATAAATTCTTCATCATTGTCTCTTGTGCTTACGAAGGTATGTCCTTCATGACCTTCGTCCGAAACTCATTATATCCCGAAGGGAGATAATGTTTCAAAGGACAAAGGACTTTAACATTTAAACACTTTTTATGTTGCCTTGTTCTTAACTCTTAGCATTTGAGAACAAGTCCCCAACAGTATAGATAAAATAGTTTTGTTTTTTTGTTTTCGTTCCTAAGAGTAGGTCTCCTATTCCTAAAGGTCACCATAGGTACAGGATCTCAAAGTGTGAAATCCACATTTGTCTTTAGAATGAAAAGGTAAGAATAATCAGAGTAAGCGGAAATAGATGAGAAAAGATTAAGAAAAGTTTAGAAAGAATCATAGTAGTAAAGGTAAGTAGATAAGGGTTATCCAGTTCTATCTAGGTTTCGTCCTACAGTCAACATTCCTCTGATACCACTTCTGTCACACCCGGGTTTTAGGGGTCCAAAGCCCGGGCACGAACATAATCACCAGGTGTGCTGGGACCAAGTCTCACACATATGATGAATCATGGCACAGGATCGAATGTCACATCTTTACTATATAACAGGAGTTCTATACAAAATAAATAATTACATTATAAGGAGACAACGGTCCAGCAACCCAAAGTTGACTGGGAGACGACGGCCTAGACCTCTCACGAACTCGTCACAACATCCTCTAAGCGCCTCATCCTGCGGTACCTGTTCTTGACCTGTGGGGGGGTGTGAGACAGCAAGAGTGAGCTCACATACGCTCATCGCTCAACAAGTTGTGGGGAATAATGTGAATGAACTCGCCAAAGGTGGGAGTTCACGTGAAGTGTAAGGCTTACCAAAGAGGATGGTTAGAGCTGAGCATTGCTTTTAAAGTTGGTCCAAATTTTATTAGCAATTACTAAGTATAAGTAAATACCAAACCCAATTAAGTAGTAGAACAAAAGTAACAACATCACCTGCAATGCAATGCATATGACAAATTGAATTTAGTTCCATAATTTAATCATGTGAGGGTCCGAGCTGCTCATGACCGTGAGCACGGCTAGTATACCAGTTTTACACTCTGCAGAGGTTGCGCATCTTTACCCACAAGTCATGTTACCCATCTGCCAAGGGATCGTGACTTCCCATACACCTCTACCGAGGAGGCGAGGCAGGGTAACACTACGAGGCCTTTACAAAGTTCCACTAGCTTCAGAAAACCCGCTACAGTTTATAGGAAGCTCCAATGCAGGGATCCCTCGCATGATCGCCATCGCAGCAAAATCATCCCAAGGACCTCCCTACACTGACCACTCCCCTAATGCCCTTGCCCCTTTCGGGTAAGGTAGTCTTCCACTAGCTTTCCTAATTAATCAGCCAAGGGCGTCCATAAACCCTTGTGGTAGCACTGTTTTCCCGGGTGGTCGCTCCATGTTCCAATTAACATAATGATCTTATCATGAACAGTAATAATAAATAGATAATAAAAGTGTGATCATGAATAATGTATCTTCATACCCAAAACCACATAAAGCACTAGCAAGTACTACCCAAAAAGTTCAGTGGTAAACAAGGTATAAAGATAATCAAACTAGGGTAACCTATTGGGTCCCATCAAAATTAACCTATGCAGATCATTATGATTAATTAGAACATGAGTGGGTAAAAAGAAGTGATCAAGGGCACAACTTGCCTGGGACTTGAGATTCCAGGTACCAACTTGCTCTTCAGATGACACATGACCTCGCACTAGTCGTAGCAATACAAACAAACATGGGATAGGCAAAATTAACATCACACCAAACATAAGAATAAACTACGTAATAATGATCTACGCGTCGTAACGAGATCGTAGAAACAAGAACCACTAAATTCGGAGCTACAGTTATCGAGTTATGAATTTCCGAAGATCCACGTGGTTAAATATAGAATAAACTAAGTGCAACATTTTAACCTATTTTTCATGACAAAACAAAGTTACCAGATGATAATAAATATTATTGTGAGACTAATGCAACTAGAATGGATTAAAACGGAATTACGGATATTGAGTTATGAATTTCTAAAAATATTTAGCACCTAGAATAGATTAATTTAATTGAGCAATCTTAATTCAAGTTTCATGGTTAAACAAAGGTACTAGGTGATAAATAATATTAAAACAAAATTAATGCAACTGGAACAGATCAATTTGGAGTTAAAACGAGTTAAATATGGATTAAACAAGTTTATGGAATTGTTTTTGTACTAAGAATCATTTTAAAATGTTATTTCTCTATTTCCTAACAGCCCATGTACTGCGGACACAATATCCAAAGAAGTCAGGGTCTAAACTGCGAAATACAGGACCTATATGCAATTACTTTTGAACTGGCGTGGATGGCGGGTTGAATAATAGAAACCAGAGGGTCTATTTAATAATTTGCGCACGGCTGAAGGGGGTATCGGCACACGCTGGCCCTTGGATCGGCGATCAATGGCGCAGATCAAATTGAGTCTTCATTAACGTGGTATGGACTGGCAGCCCTTGGATCAGGATCAACGACTAATGTTTAACGAAAGGGCCCGTCTGTTGTACACCGTCCGATCAGGGCACGATGGTCAGGATCGGACGAGCAAAGGGCTATAGCACGAACGGATCCTGGCCACTGGATCCACGATCAATGGCAGTCACCCTCCCCTCACCTCACCCACACCGCACTATCCCCAAGCGGCGGCGCAATACAGGGCCACGGCGGTGGCCATCGCCGGCCAATCCCAATTCACGATCCCGAGCGCCGTGCTTCAATCCGAAGGGCAATACATGAAAAAGGGACGCCAACTAACCGTATGGGAAACTTCTCACCTCGACTCTGGCAGCAACGGGACTTGGTGACGTGGAGGAGTAGCACGGCGGACCTCTGAAAGCACGACGAGGAAATTGCGGGTATTCAGAGCATGAACCCACCCAAGCGATGTTACGGCGGTATTCCGAGCGGCATGATGAGGCCCATGGGTACAATTTCGAAGACCCGCCCTTGCCATTAGCTCAAATCACCCGCAGTGGCATCTCACGATTTCTCTCTTGTGACGGTGACCTTCTACTGAGTGGTGGAGTTACCTAGTGCCAATCGTTCCATGGAGCAGAGGTGGGGAAGGAGGCTCTCGCCTCACAATTTTATAGCTTCAGCGGAGGTCGGTTCGCGGTGGTTGTAACGGAACCCGGTGACTCCGCGCGGAAACAATGGCGGCGACTACGGTGTTCTGGTAGAGAAGATAGGTCCGACACCACGGGCCCACTAGCAGTGATACGAGGGAGAGACTGGAGCGCACGGTGGCGCGCGCGGTCGAGAGGCTGAGCAGTGGCCCCGCAACGTCAGCGAGAGAGGAAATACGCAGGCGTGGGGGAGCGACTGACGGTAGTGGCCCACATGTCGGCACTTTTACCTTCGTGGGCCGCGCGGTGAGGGGGATGGGCTGAGGGGGAGGGAATTCAGCCCAGAATCCAGTTTGTCCATTTTCCCTTTTTTCTTTTTAATTTCTTTTCTAATTCCTAATTCAAATTTAGTTTGCAATTCACACTCAAGGTTTGAGTTCAACTTTTAAATGCACAGTAAAAACTCCAGCATGAGATTCAAGTTATATTTGTAGGTAATATTTTATTCAGTTATTTAGAAATATATATTTCAAATATGAAGTAAACATATTGTTGAGAAATACCATTTTGGATGTAAGTTTAAAGGTTCTCCCATAATTCAACATTTGTTTATTATTATTATTATTATTTATTAAAATTAAAGGGATATGTTTTATGAAGGATGAAAAACATTTATAGAAGTTATTTTATCTTAAATTATTCGGACACTTTTTTATAACTTCACAAAATAAGACTTTGGGTATTACAGGTTGTTGTGGAGTGTGAGGCCTGGTACTATGCAAAATAGTGAGTAAAATGTTCTTAAACTAGCTCTATCAGGCTGTAGTGAGTGGTGTCAGTTTCAACTAACTGGATTTGGGTTCAGTGTGATGTGCTCCACTTTTGGGCACCATAACTTTGAATATATGCATTTTGGCCTGGGAATTCTATAGCAACGTGAAAGAGCTATGCTTGGTGAACCACTTTGATGTAGTGAGGTAGGTCTGTCCTTATTGAGAGCACCTAGAGGGGGGGGGGGTGAATAAGTGATCCTGTAAAAACTTAAAACTTAAAGCCACAAAACTTGATTAAGAGTTAGCACAATGAAATCAAGTGGCTAAGGAGAGCTCTTGTGAAGCACAATAGACACATTGAGAACAAGCACAAGAGACACGATGATTTATCCCGTGGTTCGGCCAAGTACAAAACTTGCCTACTCCACGTTGTGGCATCCCAACGGACGAGGGTTGCACTCAACCCCTCTCAAGTGATCCAATGATCAACTTGAATACCACGATGTTCTTCTTTCTTTACTCTTTCCCGTTTGCGAGAAATCTCCACAACTTGGAGTCTCTCGCCCTTACAATAAGGATCAAAGTGAAAGCACTAGAGTAAGGGAGGGAAGCAACACACACAAATCCACAGCAATACGCACACACAGAGCCAAGACTTGAGCTCAAATGAATAACACAAGGTTCACTACTAGAATGGAGCTCAAATCACTAAGAATGTCAATCGAGTGCGCAAAGACGGAGTGTGAATGATCAAGAATGCTTAGAGTATGTTGGTGTGCTCCTCCATGCGCCTAGGGGTCCCTTTTATAGCCCCAAGGCAGCTAGGAGCCGTTGAACGCATTCTTGGCAGGCAATACTTGCCTTCTATCGTGTGGTGCACCGGACAGTCCGGTGCACCACTGGACATCCCCTGTTCACTGTCCGGTGCAGATAGCCTTCCTGTTTTGGTGCAGCCGACCGTTGAAGATTTGGAGCCGTTGGCGCACCGGACACTGTCCGGTGCACACCAGACAGTCCGGTGCACACCGGACAGTCCGGTGCCCCCATCAGATCGTTGGCTCGGCCACGCGTCACGCGCGGATTGCGCGGACGACCGTTGGCTCGGCCGACCGTTGGCTCACCGGACAGTCCGGTGCACCACCGGACAGTCCGGTGATTTTTAGCCGTATGCCACCGACGAAATCCCGAGAGCGACCAGTTTGACCAAAGCCAGCCTGGCGCACCGGACACTGTCCGGTGCACCACCGGACAGTCCGGTGCACTCAGACTGTGCTGAGTCTTGGCTGCTTCAGCCAAGTCTTTTTCTTTTTCTGTTTTCCCTGATTCTAGCACTTAGACAAAATATGTTAGTACACAAAAACTAATGTACTAAGTCTAGAATCATACCTTTGTGTTGATTTGCACTTCATCCACCAATTTGCACAGTTTAACACTTAAACCACTTGTGTTGGCACTTAATCACCAAAATACTTAGAAATGGCCCATGGGCACATTTCCCTTTCAATCTCCCCCTTTTTGGTGATTTATGCCAACACAACATAAAGCAACATATAGAAGTGCAATATCAATGCGAATGAGTACACAAATTTGTTTTGATTCAAATTTGGCATATTTGGATCATTCTTTGCCACCACTTGGTTTGTTTTTGCAAATCAAACTCGATTTCCTATCTCTAAGTCAAATTCACTTGTTGAGGCATAGAGAGAGGTATTCCAAGAGAAATTGATCAAAGATTCATGTTTTATCAAAAACTCCCCCTTTTCCCATAATCAAGCATTCTCCCCACAAGAGACCAACTTTGGACAAAAAAGAGACACTTAGAGTATTTTGACAAAACAAAAGTTCTAACTCTACTATTTTCAAAATTCTCAAGTGGTAGCTGATCCATTTGCTTGCTTTGGCCTTAATTTCTCCCCCTTTGGCATCAAGCACTAATACGGGATCATTTGTGGCCCTTTTAACCCCATTGCCTCACCAAAATCTTCAATTAAGAGCAAAAAGGCAAAAAGAGTATGGAGATGAACTAGGAGTAAGTTACCCTCTCATCGGAGTGCAGTGGAAGTCTTTCATGGTCCAAGTCCACCTTTCCCTTTCAATCTACTTTTGAGACTAAACAAGTAAACTCAAACACAAGGTTAGTCTCAAAGTGTCAACTTTTAGCATGCCTCCCCCTAAATAAATGCATCACTTGCAAATGGACTTGTGAGGTCCGGGGATCATGTGTACAACTTGAGCGCCATAATTAGGCAACAATATGCATAAACGAACATGATCAAAGACATAAGACACATGTATGCTATAGATCAATCCAAGTTCCGCGAATCTAAGACATTTAGCTCACTACGCAGCTTGCAAAAGGTCTTCTCATCTAAAGGCTTGGTAAAGATATCGGCTAGCTGGTTCTCGGTGCTAACATAAAACACTTCGATATCTCCCTTTTGCTGGTGATCTCTCAAAAAGTGATGCCGGATGTCTATGTGCTTTGTGCGGCTGTGTTCAACAGGATTATCCGCCATGCGGATTGCACTCTCATTGTCACATAGGAGTAGGACTTTGCTCAGATTGTAGCCAAAGTCCCTGAGGGTTTGCCTCATCCAAAGTAGTTGCACGCAACACTGTCCTGCGGCAACATACTCGGCCTCAGCGGTGGATAGGGCAACAGAAGTTTGTTTCTTAGAACTCCAAGACACCAGGGACCTTCCTAAGAATTGGCACGTCCCTGATGTACTCTTCCTATCAACCTTGCATCCAGCATAATCGGAGTCTGAGTATCCAATCAAGTCAAAGGTTGACCCCTTTGGATACCAGATCCCGAAGCAAGGCGTAGCAACTAAATATCTAAGAATTCGCTTAACGGCCACAAGGTGACACTCCCTTGGATCGGATTGAAATCTAGCGCACATGCATACACTTAGCATAATATCCGGTCTACTAGAACATAAATAAAGTAAAGACCCTATCATAGACCGGTATGCCTTTTGATCAACGGACTTACCTCCTTTGTTGAGGTCGACATGTCCGTCGGTTCCCATTGGAGTCTTTGCGGGCTTGGAGTCCTTCATCCCAAACCACTTGATCAAATCTTGCGTGTACTTTGTTTGGGAGATGAAAGTGTTGTCCTTGAGTTGCTTCACTTGGAACCCAAGGAAGTAGTTCAACTCGCCCATCATTGACATCTCAAACTTTTGAGTCATCACCCTGCTAAACTCTTCACAAGACTTTTGATTAGTAGAACCAAATATTATGTCATCGACATAAATTTGGCACACGAATAAGTCACCATCACAAGTCTTAGTGAATAAAGTTGGATCAGCTTTCCCAACCTTGAAAGCATTAGCAATTAAAAAGTCTCTAAGGCATTCATACCATGCTCTTGGGGCTTGCTTAAGTCCATAGAGCGCCTTAGAGAGCTTACACACATGGTTGGGGTACCATTCATCCTCAAAGCCAGGGGGTTGCTCTACGTACACCTCCTCCTTGATTGGCCCGTTGTGGAAAGCGCTCTTCACATCCATTTGGAACAACCTGAAAGAGTGGTGAGCGGCATAGGCTAACAAAATGCGAATGGACTCTAGTCTAGCCACAGGAGAAAAAGTCTCCTCAAAGTCCAAACCTGCGACTTGGGCATAACCTTTTGCCACAAGTCTAGCCTTATTCCTTGTCACCACCCCGTGCTCGTCTTGTTTGTTGCGAAACACCCACTTCATTCCCACAACATTTTGCTTGGGACGAGGCACCAGTGTCCAAACTTCATTTCTCTTGAAGTTGTTGAGCTCCTCCTGCATGGCCAACACCCAGTCCGGATCTAGCAAGGCCTCTTCTACCCTGAAAGGCTCAATATAAGAGACAAAAGAGTAATGCTCACAAAAATTAACTAATCTAGAGCGAGTAGTTACTCCCTTGCTTATATCACCTAGAATCTGGTCGACGGGATGATTCCGTTGAATCGTTGCTCGGACTTGGGTAGGAGGGGCTTGATGTGCTTCTTCCTCCATAACATGATCATCTTGTGCTCCCCCTTGATCACACGCCTCTTCTTGATGAACCTGTTCATCGTCTTGAGTTGGGGGTTGCACCATTGTTGAGGAAGAAGGTTGATCTTGCTCTTGGTGTTCCTGTGGTCGCACATCTCCAATCGCCATGGTGCGAATTGCGTCCGTTGGAACATCATATTCATCTACATCATTAGGATCAACTTGCTCTCTTGGAGAGCCATTAGTCTCATCAAATACAACATCGCTAGAGACTTCAACCAAACCCGATGATTTGTTGAAGACTCTATACGCCTTTGTATTTGAGTCATAACCTAACAAAAACCCTTCTACAACTTTGGGAGCAAACTTGGAATTTCTACCTTTCTTCACTAGAATGTAGCATTTACTCCCAAATACACGAAAGTATGAAACATTGGGTTTGTTACCAGTTAGAAGCTCATACGAAGTCTTCTTGAGGAGGCGATGAAGGTAGGCCCAGTTTATGACGTGGCAAGTCGTGTTCACGACTTCCGACCAAAACCGCTCGGGCGTCTTGAACACTCCAAGCATCATCCTCGCCATGTCTATGAGTGTCCTGTTCTTCCTCTCTACCACACCGTTTTGCTGTGGTGTGTAGGGAGCGGAGAACTCGTGCTTGATTCCTTCCTCCTCAAGGTACTCTTCCATTTGAAGGTTCTTGAACTCGGACCCGTTGTCGCTCCTTATCTTCTTCACCTTGAGCTCAAATTCATTTTGAGCTCTCCTTAGGAAGCGTTTGAGGGTCCCTTGGGTTTAAGACTTATCCTGCAAAAAGAATACCCAAGTGAAGCGGGAAAAGTCATCAACAACAACAAGACCATACTTACTTCCCCCGATGCTGAGGTAGGCGACGGGTCCGAAGAGGTCCATATGAAGTAGCTCCAAAGGTCTTGATGTGGTCATCACGTTCTTGCTGTGATGAGCATTTCCCACTTGTTTACCTCCTTGACAAGCTGCACAAGGTCTATCTTTTTCGAAAGTCACATTTGTTAGACCTAACAAATGTTCTCCCTTTAGAAGTTTGTGAAGGTTCTTCATCCCTACATGTGCTAAACGGCGATGCCACAGCCAGCCCATGCTAGTCTTAGCAATTAAGCATGCATCTAGACCGACCTCTTCCTTCGCAAAATCAACTAAATAGAGTTTACCGTCTAGTACACCCTTAAAAGCCAATGAACCATCACTCCTTCTAAAGACAGACATATCTACATTAGTAAATAAGCAATTATAACCCATATTACAAAGTTGACTAACGGACAACAAGTTAAACCTGAGCGATTCAACTAAAAACACATTAGAAATGGAGTGCTCGGATGAAATAGCAATCTTTCCTAGTCCTTTAACCTTGCCTTGATTCCCGTCACCGAATATGATTGAATCTTGGGAAACTTTGTTCTTGACGTAGGAGGTGAACATCTTCTTCTCCCCCGTCATGTGGTTTGTGCATCCGCTATCGATAATCCAGCTTGAGCCCCCGGATGCATAAACCTGCAAGGCAATTTAGGCTTGGGTTTTAGGTACCCAACTCTTGTTGGGTCATACAAGGTTAGTAACAATGGTCTTAGGGACCCAAATGCAAGTTTTATCTCCCTTGCATTTTGCCCCTAATTTACTAGCAATCACTTTCTTATTTTTCCTACAAATTGCAAAAGAAGCATTGCAAGCATGGTAAATTGTAGAAGGTTCATTAATTACTTTCGTAGGAACATGAACAACATTTCTCCTAGTCATATGATGAATAACATTTTTCCTAGGCATATCTCTACCATGCACATAGGAAGAACTTGAAGCAAACATGGCATTTGAATCATAAGCATTACAACTCCTATCATGATGAACATTTCTAGAAAATTTTCTATCATAAATAAATGCATGATTCTTTTGACTACTATTAGCCATAGGTGAGAGCACCTAGAGGGGGGGGGGGTGAATAGGTGACCTGTAAAACTTGAAACTTAATACCACAAAACTTGATTAGGAGTTAGCACAAGAATGCCACGTGACAAGAGAAGAGTCTTTGCAAGACACGATAACCACAAGAAGATCAATCACAGATAGACACAGTGGTTTATCCCATGGTTCGGCCAAGTTCAACACTTGCCTAGTCCATGTTGTGGCGTCCCAACGGACGAGGGTTGCAATCAACCCCTCTCAAGCGGTCCAAAGACCCACTTGAATACCACAGTGTTTTACTTTGCTTTACTATATCCCGTTTGCGAGGAATCTCCACAACTTGGAGCCTCTCACCCTTACACTTTGATGTTCACAAAGAAGCACGTAGTAAGGGAGGGATGAGCAACACACACAAGACACGAAATCAGAGTATCAACACGCACACAAGTCGCAACAAGAGCTCACAACACAACCCGGCGAGTTCACAACTCAAATGAAGCTCTAGTTGCTATCACAAAGAATCAAATGCGCGGAATCGAAGTCTTGGTGCTTAGGAATGCTTAGAGAATGCTTGGTGTACTCCTCCATGCGCCTAGGGGTCCCTTTTATAGCCCCAAGGCAGCTAGGAGCCGTTGAGAGCATTCCAGGAAGGCAATTCTTGCCTTCTGTCGCCTAGCGCACCGGACAGTCCGGTGCACCACCGGACACTGTCCGGTGAGGATTTCTTTCCTTCTTTGGCGAAGCCGACCGTTGGCGCTTTGGAGCCGTTGGCGCACCAGACACTGTCCGGTGCCCCCTTCCGACCGTTGGCTCGGCCACGTGTCTCGCGCGGATCGCGCGGCCGACCGTTGGCCCGGCCGACCGTTGGCTCACCGGACAGTCCGGTGCACACCGGACAGTCCGGTGAATTATAGCCGTACGCCGCTAATCACTTCCCGAGAGTAGCAAGTTCGCCTGAGTCAGCCTGGCGCACCGGACACTGTCTGGTGCACCACCGGACTGTTCGGTGCACCCAGACAGAGCTGACTTTGGCAGAACAAAGCCATCTTTAATTTCAACTTGATTTTTCCTGTTTCCAGCACTTAGACACAATACATTAGTCTCTAAAACAATGTACTAAGTCTGAGAAACATACCTTTATACTTGATTTGTACTTTGTCCACCATTTAACACTTAGGCACTTGTGTTGGACACTAAATCACCAAAATACTTAGAAATGGCCCAAGGGCACATTTCCCTTTCAATCTCCCCCTTTTTGGTGATTTATGCCAACACAACATAAAGCAAGTAGAACAAGTGCAAAATCAATTCAAATAAGAACTCAAAATTGTTTTGATTCAAATTTGACATATATGGATCATTCTTTGCCACCACTTGGTTTGTTTTTGCAAATCAAACTCAATTTCCTATCTCTAAGTCAAACACACTTGTTGAAAGATATTTCAAGAGAAATTGATCAAAGAGTTCAAAAACTCCCCCTTTTTCCCATAATTAAGCCTTCTCCCCACAAGAGACCAACTTTTGACAATAAGAGGCAAACAAGAGTATTTTGACAAACAAAAACTCTAACTCTACTTTTTCAAAATTCTCAAGTGGTAGCTGATCCATTTCTTGCTTTGGCCTTATTTTCTCCCCCTTTGGCATCAAGCACCAAAACGGGATCAATTTTGGCCCTTTAACCCCATTGCCTTACCAAAATCTTCAACTAAGAGTAAAAAGGCAATAAGAGTACAAAGATGAACTTGGAAAAGTTACTCTTTCATCGGAGTGCAGTGGAAGTCTTGCATGGTCCAAGTCCACCTTTTCCCTTTCAAACCTCCTTTGAGACTAAATTAAGCAAACTCAAGCACAAGGTTAGTCTCAAAGGGTCAAGTTGTAGCACATCTCCCCCTAAATTTGTGCATCACTTGCAAATGGACTTGTAAGGTCCGGGGAGTGCTTGTACAACTTGAGCACCATAAATAAACAACAAAGTGCATATGGAACATGATCAAAGGCATAAGCACATGTATGCTACAAATCAATCCAAGTTCCGCGAATCTAAGACATTTAGCTCACTACGCAACTTGCAAAAGGTCTGCTCATCTAAAGGCTTGGTAAAGATATCGGTTAGCTGGTTCTCGGAGCTAACATGAAACACTTCGATATCTCCCTTTTGCTGGTGGTCTCTCAAAAAGTGATGCCGGATGTCTCTGTGCTTTGTGCGGCTGTGTTCAACAGGATTATCCGCCATGCGGATAGCACTCTCATTATCACATAGGAGTGGGACTTTGCTCAGATTGTAGCCAAAGTCCCTGAGGGTTTGCCTCATCCAAAGTAGTTGCGCGCAACACTGTCCTGCGGCAACGTACTCGGCCTCAGCGGTGGATAGGGCAACGGAAGTTTGTTTCTTAGAACTCCATGACACCAGAGACCTTCCTAAGAATTGGCACGTCCCCGATGTACTCTTCCTATCGACCTTACATCCAGCATAGTCGGAGTCTGAATATCCAATCAAGTCAAAGGTAGACCCCTTTGGATACTAGATCCCGAAGCAAGGCGTAGCAACTAAATATCTAAGAATTCGCTTCACCGCCACTAAGTGACATTCTCTTGGATCAGATTGAAATCTAGCACACATGCATACGCTAAGCATAATATCCGGTCTACTTGCACATAAATAAAGTAAAGACCCTATCATAGACCGGTATGCCTTTTGATCAATGGACTTACCTCCTTTGTTGAGGTCGGTGTGTCCGTCGGTTCCCATTGGGGTCTTTGCGGGCTTGGCGTCCTTCATCCCAAACCGCTTGATCAAGTCTTGTGTGTACTTCGTTTGGGAGATGAAGGTCCCATCCTTGAGTTGCCTCACTTGGAATCCAAGGAAATAGCTTAACTCGCCCATCATCGACATCTCAAACTTTTGAGTCATCACCCTGCTAAACTCTTCACAAGACTTTTGATTAGTAGAACCAAATATTATGTCATCAACATAAATTTGGCACACAAAAAGATCACCATCATAAGTCTTAGTAAAAAGAGTTGGATCGGCTTTCCCAACCTTGAAAGCATTAGCAATTAAAAAGTCTCTAAGGCATTCATACCATGCTCTTGGGGCTTGCTTAAGTCCATAGAGTGCCTTAGAGAGCTTGCACACGTGGTCGGGGTACCGTTCATCCTCGAAGCCAGGGGGTTGCTCCACGTACACCTCCTCCTTGATTGGCCCGTTGAGGAAAGCGCTCTTCACATCCATTTGGAACAACCTGAAAGAATGGTGAGTAGCATAGGCTAACAATATGCGAATTGACTCTAGCCTAGCCACAAGAGCAAAAGTCTCCTCAAAGTCCAAACCTGCGACTTGGGCATAACCTTTTGCCACAAGTCTAGCCTTGTTCCTTGTCACCACCCCATGCTCGTCTTGTTTGTTGCGGAACACCCACTTGGTTCCCACAACATTTTGCTTGGGACGAGGCTCCAGTGTCCAAACTTCATTTCTTTTAAAGTTGTTGAGCTCCTCTTGCATGGCCAACGCCCAGTCCGGATCTAGCAAGGCCTCTTCTACCCTGAAAGGCTCAATAGAAGAGACAAAAGAGAATGCTCACAGAAATTGACTAATCTAGAACGAGTAGTTACTCCCTTGCTAATGTCACCCAAAATCTGGTTGACGGGATGATCCCTTTGAATCATCGCTCGAACTTGGGTTGGAGGTGCCAGTTGTGCTTCTTCCTCCATTACATGATCATCTTGTGCTCCCCCTTGATCATACGCCACCTCTTGATGAACCTGTTCATCGTCTTGAGTTGGGGGATGCGCCATTGTTGAGGAAGAAGGTTGATCTTGCTCATTTTGTTCCTGTGGCCTCACATCTCCAATCGCCATGGTGCGCATTGCGGCTGTTGGAACGTCTTCTTCGTCTACATCATCAAGATCAACAACTTGCTCTCTTGGAGAGCCATTAGTCTCATCAAATACAACGTCGCTAGAGACTTCAACCAAACCCGATGATTTGTTGAAGACCCTATACGCCTTTGTATTTGAGTCATAACCTAACAAAAACCCTTCTACGGCTTTGGGAGCAAATTTGGAATTCCTACCCTTCTTCACTAGAATGTAGCATTTACTCCCAAAGACTCGGAAATACGAAACATTGGGTTTGTTACTGGTTAGAAGCTCATACGAAGTCTTCTTGAGGAGGCGATGAAGGTAGACACGGTTGATGGCGTGGCAAGCCGTGTTCACGGCTTCCGACCAAAAACGCTCGGGGGTCTTGAACTCTCCAAGCATCGTCCTCGCCATGTCTATAAGCGTCCTGTTCTTCCTTTCTACCACACCATTTTGCTGTGGTGTGTAGGGAGCGGAGAACTCGTGCTTGATTCCTTTGTCCTCAAGATATTCCTCCACTTGAAGGTTCTTGAACTCGGACCCATTGTCGCTCCTTATCTTCTTCACCTTGAGCTCAAACTCGTTTTGAGCTCTCCTTAGGAAGCGCTTGAGGGTCCCTTGGGTTTTAGATTTATCCTGCAAAAAGAATACCCAAGTGAAGCGGGAAAAATCATCAACTATAACAAGACCATACTTACTTCCTCCTATGCTTAGATAGGCGACGGGTCCGAAAAAGTCCATATGAAGTAACTTCAGGGGTCTTGATGTTGTCATCACATTTTTGGCATGATGAGAGCTTCCCACTTGTTTCCCTGCTTGACAAGCTGCACAAGGTCTATCTTTTTCGAAGGTAACATTAGTTAGACCTATCACGTGTTCTTCCTTTAGAAGCTTGTGAAGGTTCTTCATTCCCACATGTGCCAAGCGGCGATGCCACAGCCAGCCCATGCTAGTCTTAGCAATTAAGCATGCATCTAGACCGGCCTCCTCTTTTGCAAAATCAACTAAATAGAGTTTGCCATCTAATACACCCTTAAAAGCTAGTGAACCATCACTTCTTCTAAAGACAGACACATCTACATTTGTGAATAGACAATTATATCCCATATTGCATAATTGACTAACAGATAACAAATTATATCCAAGCGACTCAACTAAAAACACATTATAAATAGAGTGCTCGGATGAAATAGCAATTTTCCCTAACCCTTTCACCTTGCCTTGATTCCCATCACCAAATATTATTGAATCTTGGGAATCCTTGTTCTTGACGTAGGAGGTAAACATCTTCTTCTCCCCCGTCATGTGGTTTGTGCATCCGCTGTCGATAATCCAGCTTGATCCCCCGGATGCATAAACCTGCAAGGCAAATTTAGGCTTGGGTCTTAGGTACCCAACTCTTGTTGGGTCCTACAAGGTTAGTGACAATATCCTTAGGGACCCAAATGCAAGTTTTATCACCCTTGCATTTTGCCCCAAGTTTCCTAGCAATCACTTTTCTATCCTTTCTACAAATTGCAAATGAAGCATTGCAAGCATGATAAATTGTAGAAGGTTCATTTATTATTTTCCTAGAAACATGAACAACATTTCTTCTAGACAAATTTCTATCATGCATAATAGAAGAACTAGAAGCAACTATAGCATGAGAATTAAAAGTATCATAACTTCTATAAACATTTCTAGAATGTCTCCTATCATGATACATGAAGGCATGGTTCTTTTGAGCACTACTAGCCATAGGGGCCTTCCCTTTCTCCTTGGCGGAGATGGAAGCCTTATGGCTTGTTAAGTTCTTGACTTCCCTCTTGAAGCCAAGACCATCCTTAATTGAGGGGTGTCTACCAATCATGTAGGCATCCCTTGCAAATTTTAGCTTGTCAAATTCACTCTTGCTAGTCTTAAGTTGGGCATTAAGACTAGCCACTTCATCATTTAATTTTTAAATGCAAGCTAGGTGTTCACTACAAGTATCAACATTAAAATCTTTGCACCTATTGCAAATTATAACATGTTGTACACAAGAGTTAGATTTATTTGCTACTACTAGTTTAGCATTTAAATCATCATTAACACCTTTTAAAGTAGAAATGGTTTCATGACAAGTAGATAGTTCACAAGAAAGCATTTCATTTCTTTTAACTTCTAGAGCAAGAGAATTTTGTGCACTAACAAATTTATCATGCTCTTCATACAAAAGATCCTCTTGCTTTTCTAATAACCTATTCTTATCATTCAAGGCATCAATTAATTCATTAATTTTATCAACCTTGGTTCTATCTAGGCCCTTGAATAAACATGAATAATCTATTTCATCATCATCACTAGACTCATCCTCACTTGAAGAAGCATAAGTACTAGTATTACGAGTGCTTACCTTCTTTTCCCTTGCCATGAGGCAAGTGTGATGCTCGTTGGGGAAGAGGGATGACTTATTGTTGAAGGCGGTGGCGGCGAGTCCTTCATTGTCGGAGTCTGACGAGGAGCAATCCGAATCCCACTCCTTTCCAAGATGTGCCTCGCCCTTCCCCTTCTTGTAGTTTTTCTTCTTTTCCCACTTTCCACTCTTCTTTTCCTGGTCACTATCATTATCGGTACAGTTAGCGATAAAATGACCAATCTTACCACATTTGAAGCATGAGCGCTTCCCCTTCGTCTTGTTCTTGTTGGGATGCTCCTTGCGACCCTTTAGCGCCGTCTTGAATCGCTTGATGATGAGGGCCATCTCTTCATCATTAAGCCCGGCCGCCTCAACTTGCGCCACCTTGCTAGGTAGCGCCTCCTTGCTCCTTGTTGCCTTGAGAGCAATAGTTTGAGGCTCTTGGATTGGGCCATTTATGTAACACCCCTGGTGTTACTCTAACTAAAACTTGAGCATGACATCATGAGCATGGGCATTGCATATGTTTGACACACCTAGAGTGCATTCACTAGGCCAAAAATTTCAAACAAGTTGTATTGTTTTACTGTTTTACAAATAGGACCCTGGTTTAAGGACTTAACCCTAAATAGTGGTTAAAGGGACAAAACTTAATCCAAGTTGAGAAACACTTTAGGGCTTGTGAGAAAAGTCATAAAATATCCCCAAACACTAAATTGAATCACATTTATACCCCTGGGATATTAAAAACCCTAATTAGAACCCTGGGAAACCCTAAAACTAAACCCTAGGGACCTAAGTGCAAAATTAGTCCACTTTTGGGCTAAAGTGCAAAAACCAAGACAAACAAGTGTTTCAAGTCAATTGGATCACAAAAATGTGGACTTGAAAGCAAAACCCTAAGTTTTGGACTAAAATGCAAAGTGGACCTCATTTGAGTTTATACTAAGTCTGGATTTCAGTGATATTGGCTCAACTTTGGAGCTTTGTATCTTTCTGGATATAGAGTTTTTGCCCTAGGTCACCACATCAAAGTTGAAGACCAATAATAGGAGAACAACTTTGCTAAAGGATGCAAGCATAGTTGTTATGAGAAATTTGCAGAAAAACCCAGTCCAAAACTGGCTGTCAGGCTGTTTTGAACTAAAAATCTGCTTAGCAGTGAACTGACCCCAATTTTGAGCTCAATTTTGAGCATGATCCAGTGCTCAAATGTGTTCAAGTTCTATAGTTGGATTGTAGCTGGTTTGTAGCTCTAAAACTTTACTATAGAGAGTTAGCTTAGTTTTCACACAAAAATTTAAGAAAAACGGACTCTAAGTTGGTCTGTCAGGTGCACTGAAGGGGTGTTCTGATGGTACAGTGCCTTGGGTAGATCAGATCGCCAGCGCTACAAGCCCTCACCGCCGGCGACCTCTCTGCGTCAAAATTCGCGCTGCCGCCGCGGGATTCGTGCACGGTGAGGGAACGGATAACGTCGGAGTTGATAGGCGCATACGTGGCACCATTCCCTGAGCCCGGCCGAGGTTACTCACCGGCGGCCGCCGTGACTCAGTGAAATTCCGCCGCGGTGGCGCGCATGCCGTAGTTCTCCCTCCCTGTACCTTTTACCGACGTGGTCGACATGCCATAGTGATGCTCTTCTCGGCCGCGAGATAATCACTAGACCGCCACACCTATAAAGAGCTATTGGGTTCACGGCGAGGTGTTCTCCTCTTCACCAGCGAACCGCTCGCGACCCAAAATTCGCACTGACCTCTCTACCTTCTCTCAAATTGATTGCACACGGTAAAAGCACAACTTCTTACGGCCAAGTAGCCTCAATCTCCAACCCCAATTTCAAACAGAGCCGCCGCAGCGCCATTTTCCCCTAAATCGGTCCGCCGTCCCGTGAAGAACAGCCCGTTCGTGGCCACACCGCTCTGGTAAGGATCTGCCTAAATTGAGTGTTGTTTCTGCAACTCCATAAGCTTGTGATGCTCACCGACCCGTTAGATCGAACTAGACCACTCCCAATCCGCGGGAACGTATACTCCTGTGCTCGGTTTCCGCCGTGCACATGGACAAGCCGTTCTCAGGGTGTTCGTGCCAAATTGTTAGGTGTCCCGAGGTCCCTGGTAGTCGCTAATGCCTCCCCGGTAGTTTGCCGTAGCCGCCATCGCCGGCCATGGCCGGAACAACCCACGTCGGTGATAATCTGTGTGCGTGTCATGGCCAGGGAGCGAGTTGGGGAAGAAAAGAAAGTAGAGGGACCTGTCCGTAAGTTGTCAGTGACTTATAAGCATAGTAACCGAACCCAACTTCCAATAGCCAAAACGCCGAGGACCTCTGTGCAAAGTCGCCTCGCGGGCGCGGCGCGCGCGCGAAACCTCTTGGGCCTGGGCCGCTGGATTTGAAAGCAGCCCAGTTCTGTTTAAAAGCTTTTCCTTTTCTTTTACAGCAGAGCTTTAGAAATGTGGAGAAAAATGTAGAAAAATGCTAAAATTATGAGACCAATTTTCCTAGGTTTGTTATTTTCCATAGAATTTATTAAAAATAGTTTCATGATTTTTAGATCAAACAGGGAATTTTAGGGTATTTAAAATAGCCTAAACTATTAGTTCTAGATTTTTAGAGAATAAATAATAAGTCCAAAATTTCCCAAACTTTTTATGTGAGCTTTTCACATTATTTAGAAGCCATGGGTAGAGTTTGGTTTGATTTGGGCCTTGTTTGATCACAAAACCCAAAACCACCCCCCCTGCTCCATGAACTCCTTTACTGACTCCGGAAACCCTAAGTTCCCGGAACTCTGTGAAGGAAAGTTGTATTCAAGACATAACTAATAAGTTTATGCTACCTTTGCATCCTCATGAGCATTCCATGACATCCATCCTTATGTATGTATATGATTATATTAGAGCAAGAAGAAGAAGAAGAAGTTGTTGAAGAAGGGATACCACCCACCTCTGATCCCCAGGCAGACAACTGCTTCTATTTTGATATCTGTGGATCCGAGCCAGACCCATCTGATAACAAAGGCAAGCCCCGGTGCATTTGCCACTTACCTTGAAGTTTTTAAAATCTTTCTCACTTACTTGCTGCATTAGGTGATAGGAGTTGATTGATTAAACAATTCCTGCATTGCCTTCCTTGATTTTGATTACCCTCCTTGAAATCCTGTTTTTACAAAAAGGTTTTACTTTGCTTAGTATTGCTTTAGAAAAACAAAAGGATTTGTTTTACAAAAGATGTTTGGCTAAGTGGGAGGGATGTTTTCGAAAATAAAACTTGATGGTGGATCCATCATGGCCATGATGGGTCCAACATCGGAAAAGATGTACCTCTGTCAGGTACCAAACTTTGGGTTTGAAATGATTAAGCTGAGACCGGGCGGGTGACTTGCACGAGAAAGAGAGTCTCGGTGTAGTGTCTCCGTCTGAGTCGATTAAGGACCGTCTCGATGTAGGCTTGATGATCGAGGACCCTTTAACTGGTCACATGCCTCGTCATGGGTAAGCCTTGCCTCGGGCAGACTAAGGCCGGAATAAGATAACACGAAATGGGAGTGGAGCGGTGGCGAGAGTAGCGTGTACCCTCCGTGGCAAGAGGCTGGACGGTGGTGTATCTGTGCTCTCGGTTTGCGTGAACCTGATCCGGTCTTAAGAACCCCGGTGGCGGGTTGACATATGCAAGGGTTAAGTGCTACATATGTCGTGTGATTGGAGATCCTCAGCTGAGTATAATCGATTCGGATCGCCGTACCTTCGCGGTCATGAAGACTTGGTCACTGACCTACACGTAGCATTCCACTAAAGATGATGGGTTTTTGGTTAAGAAATTGGCTAGTGCAGGACCAGTGATTGAACTAGGGTAGAAAGAACTCTAGTGCAGGTAATTTTACCTAACTTGACAAATAAAATTGGATTTTTAAGGATCCACTTTAGTAAGCATTTCTGCAAACAGAGTCTTTGACTATTGAGAAGCCTTACCTTGACTCCCATATATCCAGCATACCCTTGAGAGTCTTTTCCTTAGTCGGGTAAGACTTGCTGAGTAATTCCATACTCAGGGTTTATCCCTTTGTTGTTTTTAGGTGGGGAAGTAGCAGACTTCTGCTGCTTCTGTGCTAAGGTGGTTCCCAACGAAGAGAAACAGGAATGAAGTGCGGGAGGACTCAGTCCTCCACTTAAGATCTTTTGTTGCTAGTCCTTCGGGAGAAGTTTGTGTCTCCCTGGTTTGTATAATTAATACTTTTATGCACTCGTTTTTAGAACTGGTCTGTAATAACTTAACTTGAGCTTACTTTGGAAATAAATGTAAGTTTATGTAAATCGCTTCCGCATTTCTTTATCTCCGATGATCTGTAATGTCTGCAAGACGGGTGAAACGTTCCTGGTAAGGTAAGGAAGATACCGAGCTTGTCAAGTAACTTAGGAACATCTACAGGGTGTCTGATGTCTGTTAGACAAGGACAACTGTAGGTGGGCCTGATTACTTGGGAGGTTCCGTCACAGCTGGTATCGGAGCGTAGCCCTTCTTTGCAGATATTCCGGGACATCTTCAAAAAGATTTTCAAAAGTCTTACCTAAAGATTCTTTTCTCTCCTTACCTAAGTAGTCTGAAGAGTTTATATTAAAGACCAGTTAGGAAGAGTGCAACGTATAGAAGGTTGAATCAACCAAGGTTGATTCTGTACTTACTCATGCATCATGCTAAGAATTTTACTAATAAATTTTCCCCTTTAGAAAATGCCGCCGCGCACAAGAAAGACTGCGCGTAAGTCGACTGGACCTCTTGGAGTGCCTCGACATCAGCTTGCTCCGCGAGATGTAGATAGTAGTAGCGGGAGCAATGATCCTATAGGGGATCTAGAAGCAGAAGTAAGCAGGCTCCAATTGGAACTCCGCCGTAGGACAGCTATATGGATTGGAGATGGTGACCGTATAAATGAGTTACGAAGGGACGTTCGCCATCTACAAGACCAGCTGGCCGATCGGGATTTGGCACTCGATTGGGCTGTTCAATCTCGTTCATCGGCATGGGCCAGGGAGGCAAGGGCTCAGGCCCGAGTTAGAGAACTCAGCTCCGCGGTGGACGACCTGCAGGTGTACTGCAATACACTCCATGAAGAAGTCCATATGCTCTACTCGCAACTACATCCTAATGAGCCTACACCCCCTTCTGAGGCGGAAGCCGGACCTTCTCACGCCGCGGGACGTGCATTGGGTGGGGAATTAGACCTGTATGAACCCCCTCCTTCTTTAAGGTTGGTGGACGTCTGGACTCCCACTCCTGATGAGGAAGCCGCCAAAAGCGATGGGAAGCAAGACTAGTGGTGTAGTAAGAGTAGAGTAGTGTATTGTAGGGTGTACTGTTATATTAAAGTAGTGTATTGTAGGATGTACGGTTGTATAATAGGTTAGACTTTTGTAAAATGGGTAATGTATCCTGTTGTGTAATGTCGAGTCTGTACCATTACTTTTTACAGTAATGTAAAACGGAAGGTTTTCTTTGGCACATTATGTTTATTCAAATGTTTTTGCCTCAGATGCCGACCCGTACTCGAGGACAGGATGCAGCTGGAACATCCGGGGGTGGGGATGCTACCCCGAATCCACCTCCCGTTCCACCCACGCTTGCCGAGGCAATCGCTGCCTTGGTAAATGCTACAGCCGACAACACCCGCTTCCTGAGGGAGATGGCGGGTCAGCAACAGCTTCAGCAACAAGCAGGAAGAGGATATCAACAGGGTCCCCGTGAGACCACTTACCTGGATTTCTCGGAGACTCGTCCGCCTCTCTTCGTCAAAGCAGAAGATCCGCTTGAGGCCGACGAATGGATCCGGGTCATAGAACAGAAATTTGGCCTTCTTCGCTGCTCAGAAACCCAGAAGCCGTTGTTTGCGGCTCAGCAACTTCGAGGCCCTGCCAGCACTTGGTGGGGGAATTTTGTGGCCATCCAACCGGAAAATCATCAAATTACATGGAACGAGTTCAAAGCAGCATTCCGCGAGCATTATATTCCTGAGGGAGTGCTGCACATGAAGCAAGAAGAGTTTATGAAATTGAAACAAGGAGGAGATACGGTGAACCAGTACCTCAACAAGTTCAATCACCTGTCCCAGTACGCAATTGATCAGGTGAATACAGATTTGAAAAAGAAGAATTGTTTTATGAGAGGTCTGAACAACCGGATGCAGCGGAAAATGGCTGCATGTATTGATCTTACTTATGGGAAGGCTGTCAGCACAGCCCTATCTGTGGAGGCCAAATATGCAAATACTGGGAAAAGTAAGGGATTCAGTGGTGATCGGCCTAGTCTGGGCCCGGTAAAGAGGCAACGGTTCATTCTCCGGCCCTCTAACCAGAACCGTCCAAGTGCACCACCTTTCCCTTTCAAGCAGCCTATAATTATTCGTCCCAACAAAGCTCCCATTGTCCAAAGTCAGCCGGGTGCCCCAGGCACTCGATTCCCTGCACTGCCAAGTTCTTCAACTGGATGCTTTAACTGTGGCAAATCTGGGCACTTCATTAAAGATTGTCCCTATCCTCGGCAAAATCAGGCTAATAATCAGCAAGGATCGGGAAGTTCAGCTCCAGGCAAGGGAAGTACTTCGGGCAGGAATACCAAGAAAACGGGGCGAGTATATTATACACAAGTGGCTACCACACCGGAGGGAGAGCCGGTGATGATGGGTACGTTCCCTGTGGCCAGTCACCCTGCAATAATTCTTTTTGATTCTGGTGCTTCACATACCTTCATTAGCAAGACATTTGTGGAGCAACATCACATTACATGTCATGAATCCAAAGAGGGTTTTAAAATTCATTCACCTGGGGGATACATTTTTACTAAAGAAGTGGCCTATGGAGTGCCAGTAACTATGGCCGAACGGAACTTTCCTGCTAACATGATTGTTCTAAAAGGCCAAAATATAGATGTAATTTTGGGGATGAATTGGTTAACTCAACACAAGGCAGTACTCAACACTGAACTCAGAACCGTCAGGTTGAGTTATAATCAGGAAGAAATTCTCTTGTCTCTCCCCAAGACCAATCCAGCCAAAGCTTCTGGTAGAATCTTTGAAGCCATTGTACCGGAGATCAAGAACATTCCGGTAGTATGTGAGTTTCCTGATGTGTTTCCGGAAGATTTGCCTGGACTGCCCCCAGAAAGAGATGTTGAATTCGTAATTGAGCTAAAACCCGGTACGGCTCCCATTTCCCGAAGGTCGTACCGTATGCCCCCAAATGAATTGGCGGAATTGAAGATTCAACTACAAGATTTACTGAATAAGGGATTTATCCGGCCAAGCTCGTCCCCGTGGGGTTGTCCCGCCATCTTTGTGAAGAAGAAGGATCAAACTTTGCGCATGTGCGTGGACTATCGGCCCCTAAATGAGGTCACCATCAAGAATAAGTACCCTCTTCCAAGGATCGACATTTTATTTGATCAACTGACTGGGGCGAGGGTGTTTTCCAAAATTGATCTCAGGTCGGGCTATCATCAAATCCGTATTCGGCCCGAGGATATACCGAAGACCGCATTCACTACGCGGTATGGATTGTTCGAATATCTAGTAATGTCTTTCGGGCTCACCAATGCTCCTGCCCACTTCACCTATTTGATGAACTCGGTGTTCATGCCCGAGTTGGACAAGTTTGTGGTGGTCTTCATCGATGATATTTTGATATATTCTAAAAATGAAGAGGAGCATGCTCAGCACTTACGGATTGTATTGACGCGCCTGAGGGAACATCAGCTTTATGCCAAGTTCAGTAAGTGCGCGTTTTGGCTGGAAGAAATTCAATTTCTGGGGCACGTGCTATCAGCCAAAGGGATTGCGGTAGATCCTAGCAAGGTCAAGGATATTCTGGAATGGAAACCTCCAACGACTGTTCACCAAGTCCGGAGTTTTCTTGGACTCGCGGGATACTATCGCAGATTTATACCTGATTTTTCTAAGCTTGTGAAGCCAATCACAAGTTTATTGAAGAATGATACCAAGTTCAATTGGTCTTCTAAATGTAATGAAGCCTTTGAGCAACTGAAGACATTATTGACCACTGCTCCGGTCTTGGCTCAACCGGACATCACTAAACCTTTTGATGTATATTGTGATGCGTCAGGCAGTGGACTCGGCTGTGTGCTAATGCAAGAAGGCCGAGTGATTGCATATGCTTCAAGGCAGTTACGCCGGCATGAGGAGCACTATCCAACTCATGATCTGGAGTTAGCTGCGGTGGTTCATGCCCTGAAAATATGGCGTCACTATCTGCTGGGAAATATCTGCCACATATACACTGATCATAAGAGTTTGAAGTATATATTTACCCAGTCAGAATTGAATATGAGGCAAAGGCGATGGCTTGAGCTTATTAAAGATTATGAACTAGAGATCCATTATCACCCAGGCAAGGCCAATGTGGTGGCAGATGCATTGAGTCGTAAGACTTTCTGCCACTGTCTTATGGTTGAGACCTCCGAAAGCACTTTGTGTCAAGAAATGGAGAAGTTAAACCTGGGAATGATCCAACAAGGGACTCTAAATCAGCTAAAGCTTGAGTCAACCATCTTGCAAAGGATAATTGATGATCAAAGGGATAATCAGGGTATGAAGCATATCCGAGAGAAGATCAGGGCTGGAACAGCCCAATGTTTTAAGGAAGATAATCAAGGTGTGTTATGGTTCAACAACCGCATAGTAGTGCCGAAGAATGAAGAGCTCCGCCAGCAAATCTTAGATGAGGCGCATCTTAGTCGCTATTCCATCCATCCGGGAAGCACTAAGATGTATCATGATCTGAAACAACATTACTGGTGGACGAAGATGAAGATTGAGATTGCACGCTATGTGGCTAAGTGCGACACTTGCAGACGTGTCAAAGCCATACACCTGAAAACTGCTGGTCCATTGCAATCCTTGCCAATCCCAACATGGAAATGGGAAGACATAAGCATGGACTTCATTGTGGGATTGCCCAGGACCGCAAAAGGGTACGACTCTATCTGGGTGATTGTTGAACGACTTACAAAGGTTGCTCATTTTCTGCCGGTCAAGACATATTACCCGGTACTTACCTATGCAGAGTTATACATTGCCCGTATTCTCAGTTTGCATGGTGTTCCAAAGACCATAGTGTCGGATCGTGGACCTCAGTTCGTATCCAAATTTTGGGAAGAACTTCATAAATCCCTGGGAACTAAGTTACTCCACAGTTCGGCCTATCATCCTCAAACCAGTGGACAGACTGAGAGAGTGAACCAAATACTTGAAGATATGTTGCGGGCATGTGTCCTGGATTTCTCGCAAAAATGGGATGAGTGTTTGCCCTTAGCGGAGTTTTCATACAATAACAGTTATCAGGAGAGTATCAAGATGGCACCTTTTGAAGCTTTATACGGGCGACGGTGTCGAACTTCGTTAAATTGGTCAGAACCTGGAGAAAGGTACTTCTTTAGGCCTGATATGGTGAAAGAGGTCGAAGAAAAGGTTCAGAAAATCATTCATAATATGAAGAAAGCTCAGACTCGACAAAAGAGTTATGCAGACAAACGGCGAATGCCCTTATTCTTTTTAGAAGGAGACTATGTCTACTTAAAGGTTTCACCAATGAAGGGAGTATCGCGTTTCGGGGTAAAGGGAAAACTTGCACCCAGGTATATTGGTCCATTCCCTATTCTTCAAAGATATGGACCAGTAGCGTATCAACTCCAACTCCCCGAAACATTGTCTGCCGTGCATAATGTGTTTCACGTGTCACAATTGAAGAAGTGTCTTCGGGTTCCCGATCGAACCGTTGAAGCGACTGATGTTGTCCTGGAACCAGATTTAACGTACTCGGAACATCCTATTCGAGTTCTGGATCAAAAGGACAGGGTTACCCGGAGAAAGACTCTCAAGTTTTATAAGATACAGTGGAACCAGCATTCGGAAGATGAGGCTACATGGGAAACCCAAGACTTCTTAGATAAGAATTTCCCAGGCTTTCTAGCCTCTTGTAAATTGTAAAGTTTGTATAGCTGTGTAATAAAGGAATGAACCCCCACACCACCCCTGCCTTGTACCAGAAATCAGGAAATAAAAACATGACACATTTCCTTTTCCATTACTCACCCTAGGACTTTAAATCTCGGGACGAGATTCTTTTATGGGGGGAAGGATGTAACACCCCTGGTGTTACTCTAACTAAAACTTGAGCATGACATCATGAGCATGGGCATTGCATATGTTTGACACACCTAGAGTGCATTCACTAGGCCAAAAATTTCAAACAAGTTGTATTGTTTTACTGTTTTACAAATAGGACCCTGGTTTAAGGACTTAACCCTAAATAGTGGTTAAAGGGACAAAACTTAATCCAAGTTGAGAAACACTTTAGGGCTTGTGAGAAAAGTCATAAAATATCCCCAAACACTAAATTGAATCACATTTATACCCCTGGGATATTAAAAACCCTAATTAGAACCCTGGGAAACCCTAAAACTAAACCCTAGGGACCTAAGTGCAAAATTAGTCCACTTTTGGGCTAAAGTGCAAAAACCAAGACAAACAAGTGTTTCAAGTCAATTGGATCACAAAAATGTGGACTTGAAAGCAAAACCCTAAGTTTTGGACTAAAATGCAAAGTGGACCTCATTTGAGTTTATACTAAGTCTGGATTTCAGTGATATTGGCTCAACTTTGGAGCTTTGTATCTTTCTGGATATAGAGTTTTTGCCCTAGGTCACCACATCAAAGTTGAAGACCAATAATAGGAGAACAACTTTGCTAAAGGATGCAAGCATAGTTGTTATGAGAAATTTGCAGAAAAACCCAGTCCAAAACTGGCTGTCAGGCTGTTTTGAACTAAAAATCTGCTTAGCAGTGAACTGACCCCAATTTTGAGCTCAATTTTGAGCATGATCCAGTGCTCAAATGTGTTCAAGTTCTATAGTTGGATTGTAGCTGGTTTGTAGCTCTAAAACTTTACTATAGAGAGTTAGCTTAGTTTTCACACAAAAATTTAAGAAAAACGGACTCTAAGTTGGTCTGTCAGGTGCACTGAAGGGGTGTTCTGATGGTACAGTGCCTTGGGTAGATCAGATCGCCAGCGCTACAAGCCCTCACCGCCGGCGACCTCTCTGCGTCAAAATTCGCGCTGCCGCCGCGGGATTCGTGCACGGTGAGGGAACGGATAACGTCGGAGTTGATAGGCGCATACGTGGCACCATTCCCTGAGCCCGGCCGAGGTTACTCACCGGCGGCCGCCGTGACTCAGTGAAATTCCGCCGCGGTGGCGCGCATGCCGTAGTTCTCCCTCCCTGTACCTTTTACCGACGTGGTCGACATGCCATAGTGATGCTCTTCTCGGCCGCGAGATAATCACTAGACCGCCACACCTATAAAGAGCTATTGGGTTCACGGCGAGGTGTTCTCCTCTTCACCAGCGAACCGCTCGCGACCCAAAATTCGCACTGACCTCTCTACCTTCTCTCAAATTGATTGCACACGGTAAAAGCACAACTTCTTACGGCCAAGTAGCCTCAATCTCCAACCCCAATTTCAAACAGAGCCGCCGCAGCGCCATTTTCCCCTAAATCGGTCCGCCGTCCCGTGAAGAACAGCCCGTTCGTGGCCACACCGCTCTGGTAAGGATCTGCCTAAATTGAGTGTTGTTTCTGCAACTCCATAAGCTTGTGATGCTCACCGACCCGTTAGATCGAACTAGACCACTCCCAATCCGCGGGAACGTATACTCCTGTGCTCGGTTTCCGCCGTGCACATGGACAAGCCGTTCTCAGGGTGTTCGTGCCAAATTGTTAGGTGTCCCGAGGTCCCTGGTAGTCGCTAATGCCTCCCCGGTAGTTTGCCGTAGCCGCCATCGCCGGCCATGGCCGGAACAACCCACGTCGGTGATAATCTGTGTGCGTGTCATGGCCAGGGAGCGAGTTGGGGAAGAAAAGAAAGTAGAGGGACCTGTCCGTAAGTTGTCAGTGACTTATAAGCATAGTAACCGAACCCAACTTCCAATAGCCAAAACGCCGAGGACCTCTGTGCAAAGTCGCCTCGCGGGCGCGGCGCGCGCGCGAAACCTCTTGGGCCTGGGCCGCTGGATTTGAAAGCAGCCCAGTTCTGTTTAAAAGCTTTTCCTTTTCTTTTACAGCAGAGCTTTAGAAATGTGGAGAAAAATGTAGAAAAATGCTAAAATTATGAGACCAATTTTCCTAGGTTTGTTATTTTCCATAGAATTTATTAAAAATAGTTTCATGATTTTTAGATCAAACAGGGAATTTTAGGGTATTTAAAATAGCCTAAACTATTAGTTCTAGATTTTTAGAGAATAAATAATAAGTCCAAAATTTCCCAAACTTTTTATGTGAGCTTTTCACATTATTTAGAAGCCATGGGTAGAGTTTGGTTTGATTTGGGCCTTGTTTGATCACAAAACCCAAAACCACCCCCCCTGCTCCATGAACTCCTTTACTGACTCCGGAAACCCTAAGTTCCCGGAACTCTGTGAAGGAAAGTTGTATTCAAGACATAACTAATAAGTTTATGCTACCTTTGCATCCTCATGAGCATTCCATGACATCCATCCTTATGTATGTATATGATTATATTAGAGCAAGAAGAAGAAGAAGTTGTTGAAGAAGGGATACCACCCACCTCTGATCCCCAGGCAGACAACTGCTTCTATTTTGATATCTGTGGATCCGAGCCAGACCCATCTGATAACAAAGGCAAGCCCCGGTGCATTTGCCACTTACCTTGAAGTTTTTAAAATCTTTCTCACTTACTTGCTGCATTAGGTGATAGGAGTTGATTGATTAAACAATTCCTGCATTGCCTTCCTTGATTTTGATTACCCTCCTTGAAATCCTGTTTTTACAAAAAGGTTTTACTTTGCTTAGTATTGCTTTAGAAAAACAAAAGGATTTGTTTTACAAAAGATGTTTGGCTAAGTGGGAGGGATGTTTTCGAAAATAAAACTTGATGGTGGATCCATCATGGCCATGATGGGTCCAACATCGGAAAAGATGTACCTCTGTCAGGTACCAAACTTTGGGTTTGAAATGATTAAGCTGAGACCGGGCGGGTGACTTGCACGAGAAAGAGAGTCTCGGTGTAGTGTCTCCGTCTGAGTCGATTAAGGACCGTCTCGATGTAGGCTTGATGATCGAGGACCCTTTAACTGGTCACATGCCTCGTCATGGGTAAGCCTTGCCTCGGGCAGACTAAGGCCGGAATAAGATAACACGAAATGGGAGTGGAGCGGTGGTGAGAGTAGCGTGTACCCTCCGTGGCAAGAGGCTGGACGGTGGTGTATCTGTGCTCTCGGTTTGCGTGAACCTGATCCGGTCTTAAGAACCCCGGTGGCGGGTTGACATATGCAAGGGTTAAGTGCTACATATGTCGTGTGATTGGAGATCCTCAGCTGAGTATAATCGATTCGGATCGCCGTACCTTCGCGGTCATGAAGACTTGGTCACTGACCTACACGTAGCATTCCACTAAAGATGATGGGTTTTTGGTTAAGAAATTGGCTAGTGCAGGACCAGTGATTGAACTAGGGTAGAAAGAACTCTAGTGCAGGTAATTTTACCTAACTTGACAAATAAAATTGGATTTTTAAGGATCCACTTTAGTAAGCATTTCTGCAAACAGAGTCTTTGACTATTGAGAAGCCTTACCTTGACTCCCATATATCCAGCATACCCTTGAGAGTCTTTTCCTTAGTCGGGTAAGACTTGCTGAGTAATTCCATACTCAGGGTTTATCCCTTTGTTGTTTTTAGGTGGGGAAGTAGCAGACTTCTGCTGCTTCTGTGCTAAGGTGGTTCCCAACGAAGAGAAACAGGAATGAAGTGCGGGAGGACTCAGTCCTCCACTTAAGATCTTTTGTTGCTAGTCCTTCGGGAGAAGTTTGTGTCTCCCTGGTTTGTATAATTAATACTTTTATGCACTCGTTTTTAGAACTGGTCTGTAATAACTTAACTTGAGCTTACTTTGGAAATAAATGTAAGTTTATGTAAATCGCTTCCGCATTTCTTTATCTCCGATGATCTGTAATGTCTGTAAGACGGGTGAAACGTTCCTGGTAAGGTAAGGAAGATACCGAGCTTGTCAAGTAACTTAGGAACATCTACAGGGTGTCTGATGTCTGTTAGACAAGGACAACTGTAGGTGGGCCTGATTACTTGGGAGGTTCCGTCACAATTTAATGCATCGTCGACGTATCTAGCCTTCTTGATCATCATCCGCCCGCTTACGAACTTTCCAAGGATCTCCTCGGGCGTCATCTTTGTGTACCTAGGATTCTCACGAATGTTGTTCACAAGATGTGGATCAAGGACGGTAAAGGAACTTAGCATTAGGCGGACAACGTCGTGGTCCGTCCATCGCGTGCTTCCGTAGCTCCTTATCTTGTTGACGAGGGTCTTGAGCCTGTTATACGTCTGTGATGGCTCCTCCCCTCTAATCATCGCGAATCTCCCGAGTTCGCCTTCCACCAACTCCATTTTGGTGAGCATGGTGACATCGTTCCCCTCATGTGAGATCTTGAGGGTGTCCCAGATCTGCTTGGCATTGTCCAAGCCGCTCACCTTATGGTACTCGTCCCTGCACAATGAGGCTAACAACATAGTAGTAGCTTGTGCATTTTTATGAATCTGTTCATTTATAAATAAAGGACTATCCGAGCTATCAAATTTCATTCCACTCTCTACTATCTCCCATATACTAGGATGGAGAGAGAACAGGTGACTACGCATTTTGTGACTCCAAAATCCGTAGTCCTCTCCATCAAAATGAGGAGGTTTACCAAGTGGAATGGAAAGCAAATGTGCATTTGAGCTATGCGGAATACGAGAATAATCGAAAGAGAAGTTTCAGTTAACCGTCTTCTTTTTCTCGTAGTTGTTGTCGTCATCCTTTTGGGAAGAAGAGGACTCGTCGCTGTCGTCGTAGTAGACGATCTCCTTGATGCGCCTTGTCTTCTTATTCTTCCCATCTCTTCGTTTGTGGCCCGAGCCCGAGTCGGTAGGCTTGTCATCTTTAGGCTCGTTGATGAAGGACTCCTTCTCCTTATCATTGATCACAATCCCCTTGCCCTTAGGATCCATCTCTTCGGGCGATTAGTCCCTTTCTTGAAGAGAACAACTTTGATACCAATTGAGAGCACCTAGAGGGGGGGTGAATAGGTGATCCTGTAAAACTTGAAACTTAATACCACAAAACTTGATTAGGAGTTAGCACAAGAATGCCACGTGATAAGAGAAGAGTCTTTGCAAGACACGATAACCACAAGAAGATCAATCACAGATAGACATAGTGGTTTATCCCGTGGTTCGGCCAAGTTCAACACTTGCCTAGTCCATGTTGTGGCGTCCCAACGGACGAGGGTTGCAATCAACCCCTCTCAAGCGGTCCAAAGACCCACTTGAATACCACGGTGTTTTACTTTGCTTTACTATATCCCGTTTGCGAGGAATCTCCACAACTTGGAGCCTCTCGCCCTTACACTTTGATGTTCATAAAGAAGCACAGAGTAAGGGAGGGATGAGCAACGCACACAAGACACGAAATCAGAGTATCAACACGCACACAAGTCGCAACAAGAGCTCACAACACAACCCGGCGAGTTCACAACTCAAATGAAGCTCTAGTTGCTATCACAAAGAATCAAATGCGTGGAATCGAAGTCTTGGTGCTTAGGAATGCTTAGAGAATGCTTGGTGTACTCCTCCATGCGCCTAGGGGTCCCTTTTATAGCCCCAAGGCAGCTAGGAGCCGTTGAGAGCATTCCAGGAAGGCAATTCTTGCCTTCTATCGCCTGGCGCACCAGACAGTCCGGTGCACCACCGGACACTGTCCGGTGTGGATTTCTTTCCTTCTTTGGCGAAGCCGACCGTTGGCGCACCGGACACTGTCCGGTGCACACCGGACTGTCCGGTGCCCCCTTCCGACCGTTGGCTCGGCCACGTGTCTCGCGCGGATCGCGCGGCCGACCGTTGGCCCGGCCGATCGTTGGCTCACCGGACAGTCCGGTGCACACCGGAAAGTCCGGTGAATTATAGCCGTACGCCGCTAATCACTTCCAGAGAGCAGCAAGTTCGCCTGAGTCAGCCTGGCGCACCGGACACTGTCCGGTGCACCACCGGACAGTCCGGTGCACCACCGGACAGTCCGGTGCACCTAGACAGAGCTGACTTTGGCAGAACAAAGCCATCTTTAATTTCAACTTGATTTTTCCTGTTTCCAGCACTTAGACACAATACATTAGTCTCTAAAACAATGTACTAAGTCTGAGAAACATACCTTTATACTTGATTTGTACTTTGTCCACCATTTAACACTTAGGCACTTGTGTTGGACACTAAATCACCAAAATACTTAGAAATGGCCCAAGGGCACATTTCCCTTTCAATAGGAGCCTTCCCTTTCTCCTTGGCGGAGATGGAAGCCTTATGACTTGTTAAGTTCTTGACTTCTCTCTTGAAGCCAAGCCCATCCTTAATTGAGGGGTGTCTACCAATGGTGTAGGCATCCCTTGCAAATTTTAGTTTATCAAAATCATTCTTGCTAGTCTTAAGTTGGGCATTAAGACTAGCCACTTCACCATTTAATTTTGAGATGGAAATTAAGTGTTCACTACATGCATCATGTTGGGGACTTGTTCTCAAATGCTAAGAGTTAAGAACAAGGCAACATAAAAAGTGTTAAGTGTTAAAGTCCTTCGTCCTCCGAAACATTATGCCCCTTCGGGAAATAATGAATTTCGGACGAAGGTTACAAAAGACATATCTTCGTAAACATGGCAACAAATGACGAAGTATTCATATAAAGCATGAGATATAAAGTAGATATTTAAACATCATTACCGAATCATTTCTATTTTATTATCATGGAAAAATAGAAATGATTTCAAATTACAAATGTACCTTCGGTCTTGAAGAAGGCTAAAGTACAAGCGTGACGCAAAAGCAAATGCCAAGTCAGCGTGAACAGTACGGGAGTACTGTTCATCTATTTATAGGCAAGAGACGCAGCCCATGCAGAATTACATCCATGCCCTTTACAAAAGTTTACAATGATGACCCAGGCCTTTATGGACCAAAGGGTCATTCTATCTTTAAGTCGGTTCAATCCTTCACCTTCGGGCACGTTATAACTCCGAAGCTTCACAAGTGGTAGCTTCGGCATTTCGTATAAGCAGCTTTCTCCGAAGCTGTTTCTTCTTAAAGGACCTTCGACGACGAAGCATGGTCCCAACACATCAATATTAAAATCCTTACACCTATTACAAATTACTACATGATCAATACATGAGCTAGATTTATTAGCTACTTCTAACTTTGCATTCAAGTCATCATTAATACTCTTTAAGCTAGAAATAGATTTATGGCATGTAGATAATTTACATGAAAGCATTTCATTTCTTTTAACTTCTAGAGCAAGAGAATTTTGCGCACTAACAAATTTATCATGCTCTTCATATAAAAGATCCTCTTGCTTCTCTAACAATCTATTCTTCTCATTCAAAGCATCAATTAGTTCATTGATCTTGTCAATTTTAGTTCTATCTAAACCTTTGAATAAGCTAGCGTAGTCTACTTCATCATCACTAGACTCATCATCACTTGAAGGAGCATACGTAATAGTACTTCGAGTACTTACCTTCTTCTCCTTTGCCATGAGACAGGTGTGATGCTCGTTGGGGAAGAGAGACGATTTGTTGAAGGCTGAGGCGGTGAGTCCTTTGTTGCCAGAGTCGGACGAGGAGCAATCCGAATCCCATTCTTTTCCAAGGTGTGCCTTGCCCTTAGCCTTCTTGTAAACCTTCTTGTTCTCTCTCTTCCCATTCTTTCCTTGTTCCTGGTCACTATCATTATCGGGACAGTTAGCAATAAAGTGACCAATCTTACCACACTTGAAGCAGGAGCGCTTTCCCTTCGTCTTGCTCTTGTTGGGATGCTCCTTGCGACCTTTGAGCGCCGTCTTGAAGCGCTTGATGATGAGGGCCATTTCATTCTCATTTAGCCCAGCCGCCTCAACTTGCGCCACCTTGCTAGGTAGTGTCTCCCTGCTACTTGTTGCTTTGAGAGCAATGGTTTGAGGCTCGTGGATTGGGCCATTCAACGCCTCATCAACATATCTAGCCTCCTTGATCATCATTCGCCCGCTTACGAACTTTCTGAGTATTTCCTCGGGCGTCATCTTGATGTACCTAGGATTCTCACGAATAGAGTTTACAAGATGAGGATCAAGGATAGTGAAGGACCTTAGCATAAGTCGGACGGCGTCGTGATCTGTCCATCTTGTGCTCCCATAGCTCCTTATCTTGTTGACCAGGGTCTTGAGCCTATTGTACGTTTGAGTAGGCTCCTCTCCCCTGATCATCGCGAACCTTCCTAGTTCGCCTTCCACCAACTCCATCTTGGTGAGCATGGTGGCGTCGTTCCCCTCATGCGAGATCTTGAGGGTGTCCTAGATCTGCTTGGCGTTATCCAAGCCGCTCACCTTATTGTATTCTTCCCTGCACAAGGATGCTAAAAGAACAGTAGTAGCTTGTGCAATTTTATGGATTTGTTCATTGATAAACATAGAATTATCTGAACTATCAAATTGCATTCCATTTTCTACTATCTCCCATATACTTGGATGAAGAGAGAACAAATGGCTACGCATTTTGTGACTCCAAAATCCGTAGTCTTCTCCATCAAAGTGTGGAGGTTTACCAAGTGGAATAGAAAGCAAATGAGCATTGAAACTATGCGGAATACGAGAATAATCGAAAGAAAAGTTTGAGTTAACCGTTTTCTTTTTCCCCTCGTATTCGTCATCCTTTTGAGAAGAGGAAGATTCATCGCTGTCGTAGTAGACAATTTTCTTGATGCACCTCTTCTTCTTTCCATCCTTCTTCTTTTGACTTGAGCCCGAGTCAGTGGGCTTGTCGTCTTTTGGCTCATTGATGAAGGATTCCTTCTCCTTGTCATTGATCACCATCCCCTTTTCCTTAGGATCCATCTCTTCGGGCAATTAGTCCCTTTCGTGAAGAGAATGGCTCTGATACCAATTGAGAGCACCTAGAGGGGGGGTGAATAGGTGATCCTGTAAAAACTTAAAACTTAAAGCCACAAAACTTGATTAAGAGTTAGCACAATGAAATCAAGTGGCTAAGGAGAGCTCTTGTGAAGCACAATAGACACAGTGAGAACAAGCACAAGAGACACGATGATTTATCCCGTGGTTCGGTCAAGTACAAAACTTGTCTACTCCACGTTGTGGCGTCCCAACGGACGAGGGTTGCACTCAACCCCTCTCAAGTGATCCAATGATCAACTTGAATACCACGGTGTTCTTCTTTCTTTACTCTTTCCCGTTTGCGAGGAATCTCCACAACTTGGAGTCTCTTGCTGTCGGGGACCATAATTAAGGGTACCCCCAAGACTCCTAATCTCAGTTGGTAACCCCCATCAGCACAAAGCTGCAAAGGCCTGATGGGTGCGATTAAGGTCAAGGCTCAAACCACTCAAGGGACACGATCTCGCCTCGCCCGAGCCCAGCCTCGGGCAAAGGCAACCAACCCCGGAGGATTCACGTCTCGCCCGAGGCCCCCTCAAGCAACGGACACACCTTCGGCTCGCCCGAGGCCCAGTCTTCGCAGAGAAGCAACCTTGGCCAGATCGCCACGCCAACCGACCATATCGCAGGATCATTTAATGCAAGTATCGCCTGACACCTTATCCTGACGCACGCTCCAGTCGACAGAGCCGAAGTGACCGCAGTCACTTCGCTGCTCCACTGACCGACCTGACAAGAGAACAGCACCGCCTGCATCGCTACGACTGTTGTGCCACTCAACAGAGTGAGGCTGACAGCAGCTAAGTCCAGCCTCGGGCGCCCTAGGAAGCTCCGCCTCGCCCGACCCAGGGCTCGGACTCAGCCTCGGCTTCGGAAGACGACGAACTCCGCCTCGCCCGACCTAGGGCTTGGACTCAGCCTTGGCTCCGGAAGACGACGAACTCCGCCTCGCCCGACCTAGGGCTCAGACTCAGCCTCGGCTCTGGAAGACAACAAACTCTGCCTCGCCCGACCCAGGGCTTGGACTCAGCCTCGGCTCCGGAAGACGATGAACTCCGCCTCGCCCGACCTCAGGGCTCGAACTCAGCCTCGGCCTCGGAAGACGGCCTCCGCCTCGCCCGACCCGGGGCTCGGACTCAGCCTCGACCTCAGAAGACAGACTCGACCTTGACCTCAGAGGAGCCTCCGCCACGCCCGACCTAGGGCTCGGACCGACCACGTCATAGGGGGGCCATCATTACCCTACCCCTAGCTAGCTCAGGCTACGGGGGACAAGACCGGCGTCCCATTTGGCTCGCCCCGGTAAACAAATAATGATGGCGCCCCGCGTGCTCCATGACGACGGCGGCTCTCAGCCCCTTACGGAAGCAAGGAGACGTCAGCAAGGATTCGACAGCCCCGACAGCTGTCCTTCCACAAGGGCCCGAGCGCTCCTCTGACGGCCACGATATCACATGAACAGGGTGCCAAAACCTCTCCGACTGCCATGACAGCATGTACTTAGGGCTCTAGCTCCTCTCTGCTAGACACGTTAGCACACTGCTACACCCCCATTGTACACCTGGACCCTCTCCTTACGTCTATAAAAGGAAGGTCCAGAGCTCTCGTACGAGGAGGTTGGCCGCGCGGGAGAACAGGCCGGCGCATAAGGCTCTCCCACGCGGACGCTTGTAACCCCCTACTGCAAGCGCACCTGACCAAGGCGCAGGGCAACACGAAGGCTGTGGGTTTCCCCCTTTGCCTGTTTTCTTCCCCCCTTCGTGCTCCGTCTCGCGCCGACCCATCTGGGCTGGGACATGCGGCGATAGTTTACTCGTCGGTCCAGGGACCCCCCGGGGTCGAAACGCCGATAGTTGGCGCGCCAGGTAGGGGCCTGCTGCGTGTTGACGAACAGCTTCCCGTCAAGCTCCAGATGGGTAGTCTCCAACAACCTTTCCAACCCGGGACGGTGCTCCGTTTCGGGAGCCTTGAGTTCATGTCCACCGACGACAGCTACGACATGATAGTCCTTCCTCCGTCGTGCGACAGCGACAATGGCAGCCGTCAGCCCGCTCGCCGGCGGCGGAATCAACGACGCCTTCCCCACATGGCGGAAGAACAACATCCGGGTTTGTCCCGTCACCCGCCCCCGCCGATAGAGGAGGAGGCGGGGCAACCATGGCCAAGCAGGAGGCGGCACCTCGTCGGCTGTCGAGCGAGTCGACGACGCCAGCGCCCTAATGGGGGACACGGCGGACGTTGACCTCGCGTCTGAGACAAAGACGAGCGTCGTCTCCCCGCAACACGCCAACCCCAAGCAGACAAACGACGCCGGCACGCTCGCGAAGGACTTGCTGGGCGTTGCCCTCGTACCTGAGACAACGGTGCAGTCCACCCCCGACGCGACTTCGTCACCACCCGTCGACCAAGAGGTACCGACCGATTCCCATCTCGTGCCTTTTGGATTCAGCCTCGACCCACCAAGCGACTTCGCTTCGGTGGAAGCCTTCATAGAGGCATGTCCAAACCCTCTGGGTACCATATGCGGTCGCCCTGGGACGGACTGACGACCGTCTCGACCTACGGACCCTCGGGTTCCGAGGAAGATGACGAGCCCGACTTTTGTTGGGATTTCTCTGGGCTCGATAACCCCAGTGCCATGCGGGACTTCATGACCGCATGCGACTACTACCTCTCCGATTGTTTCGATGGTAGCCGCAGCTTCGGCAATGAGGACTGCGGCCCAAGTCGTGAATGTTTCCACGTCGATCTAGGGGGTCCCGGCGAAGGCAACCATCTTGGTATGCCGGAAAACGGCGATCCCCCTAGGCCTGCACCTCGCGTTGACATCCTTCGGGAGCTAGCTGTGGTCCCAGTCCCTGCGGGGGGTCAGGACGCACAGCTTGAGCAAATCCGCGAGATGTAGGCCAGGCTCGACGAGGGAGCAGGAACACTTGAGCCGTTCCGGTGGAACATCGGGCAGGAATGGGCAGACCAAGCTCCGGCCAGAGAAGCGCGTCATCTACCCCAGGGCATCCAGCACCGCATTATCGACGATGTAAGGGCGAGGCCACCACCAGCTTCCAGTGGGGTCAGCCAGAACCTGGCTGCAGCAGCAATACTTCTCCGCGCGATGCCGGAGCCATCGACCACCGAAGGGCGGCGTATCCACGGAGAGCTCAAGAATCTCCTGGAGGATGCCGCGGTCCGACAGGCCGAAAGCTCTGCCTCCTGAAGGCAGGGGTACCCCTCGGAGCATCGCGCTGCGACTTCTCGATTTATGCGGAAAGCCTCGGTCCACACCGGGCGCACGCGCAACACGGCGCCTGCGGCCCCGGGTCGCCTCGGCAACGAGCACCACCACCGCAACCGTCGAGCCCACCTCGACGAGAAGGTGCACCGAGGCTACCACCCCAGGCATGGGGGACACTACGACAGCGGGGAGGATCGGAGTCCCTCGCCTGAACCACCCGGTCCGCAGGCTTTCAGCCGAGCCATACGACAGGTGCCATTCCCGACCCGTTTCCGAACCCCGACTACCGTCACAAAGTACTCGGGGGAGACGAGGCCGGAACTGTGGCTCGCAGACTACCGGCTGGCCTGCCAACTGGGTGGAACGGACGATGACAACCTCATCATCCGCAACCTCCCCTTGTTCCTCTCCGACACCGCTCGAGCCTGGCTGGAGCATCTGCCTCCGGGGCAGATCTCCAACTGGGACGACCTGGTCCAAGCCTTCACCGGCAACTTCTAGGGAACGTATGTGTGCCCTGGGAACTTTGAAGCTGCCGCCAGCAGCCGGGAGAGTCTCTCCGGGACTACATCCGGCGATTCTCGAAGCAGCGCACCGAGCTGCCCAACGTCACCGACTCGGACGTCATCAGCGCGTTCCTCGCCGGCACCACCTGCCGCGACCTGGTGAGCAAGCTGGGTCGCAAGACCCCCACCAGGGCGAGCGAGCTGATGGACATCGCCACAAAGTTCGCCTCTGGCTAGGAGGCGGTTGAGGCCATCTTCCGGAAGGACAAGCAGCCCCAGGGCCACCAGCCGAAAGATGTCCCCAAGGCGTCCACTCAGCGCGGCACCCAGAAGAAGGGCAAGAAGAAGTCGCAAGCGAAACGCGACGCCGCCGACGCGGACCTTGTCGCCGCCGCTGAGTACAAGAACCCTCGGAAACCTCCCGGAGGTGCCAATCTCTTCGACAAGATGCTCAAGGAGCCGTGCCCCTATCATCAGGGGCCCGTCAAGCACACCCTTGAGGAATGCGTCATGCTTCGGCGCCACTTTCACAAGGCCGGGCCACCTGCGGAAGGTGGCAGGGCCCACAACAACGACAAGAAGGAAGATCACAAGGCAGAGGAGTTCCTCGAGGTCCACGACTGATTCATGATCTACGGTGGGCCAGAGGCGAACGCCTCGGCTTGGCACTGCAAGCAAGAGCGTCGGGAGGTCTGCTCGGTAAAGGTGGCGGTGCCAGTCTACCTAGACTGGTCCGACAAGCCCATCACCTTCGACCAGGGCGACCACCCCGACCACGTGCCGAGCCCAGGGAAATATCCACTCGTTGTCGACCCCGTCATCGGCAACATCAGGCTCACCAAGGTCCTCAACATCATCTACGCCGAGACCCTTGGGCTCCTATAGATCGATCTATCCTCGATCCGGGCAGGCGCAACGCCTTTTCACGGGATCATCCCCGGAAAACGCGTCCAACCCCTCGGACAACTTGATCTGCCCGTTTGCTTCGGGACTCCCTCCAACTTCCGAAGGGAAACCCTCACGTTCAAGGTGGTCGAGTTCCGAGGAACCTACCACGCAGTACTAGGGAGGCCATGCTACGCCAAGTTCATGGCCGTCCCCAACTACACCTACCTCAAGCTCAAGATGCCGGGCCCCAACGGGGTCATCACCGTCGGCCCCACATACCGACACGCATACGAATGCGACGTGGAGTGCGTGGAGTACGCCGAGGCCCTCGCCGAATCCGAGGCCCTCATCGCCGACCTGGAGAGCCTCTCCAAGGAGGCGCCAGACGTGAAGCGCCATGCCGGCAACTTCGAGCCAGCAGAGACGGTTAAGTCCGTCCCTCTCGACCCCAGCAACGACGCCTCCAGGCAGATCTGGATCGGCTCCGAGCTTGACCCCAAATAGGAAGCAATGCTCGTCGACTTTCTCCGTGCGAACGCCGAAGTCTTTGCGTGGAGTCCCTCGGACATGCCTGGCATACCGAGGGATGTCGCCGAGCACTCGCTGGATATCCGAGCTGGTGCCCGACCCGTGAAGCAGCCTCTGCGCCGATTCGACGAAGGAAAGCGCAGAGCCATAGGTGAGGAGATCCACAAGCTGATGGCTGCAGGGTTCATCAAAGAGGTATTCCATCCCGAATGGCTTGCCAACCCTGTGCTTGTGAGAAAGAAAGGAGGGAAATGGCGGATGTGTGTAGACTACACTGGTCTAAACAAAGCATGTCCGAAGGTTCCCTACCCTTTGCCACGCATCGATCAAATCGTGGATTCTACTGCTGGGTGCGAAACCCTGTCTTTCCTCGATGCCTACTCAGGGTATCACCAAATCAGGATGAAAGAGTCTGACCAGCTCGCGACTTCTTTCATCACACCTTTCGGCATGTACTGCTACGTTACTATGCCATTTGGTTTAAGGAATGCGGGTGCGACGTACCAAAGGTGCATGAACCATGTGTTCGGCGAACACATTGGTCGAACGGTCGAGGCTTACGTCGATGACATCGTAGTCAAGACGAGGAAAGCCTCCGACCTCCTTTCCGACCTTGAAACGACATTCCGGTGTCTCAAGGCGAAAGACGTAAAACTCAATCTCGAGAAGTGCGTCTTCGGAGTCCCCCGAGGCATGCTCTTGGGGTTCATCGTCTCCGAGCGGGGCATCGAGGCCAACCCGGAGAAAATCGCGGCCATCACCAACATGGGGCCCATCAAGGACTTGAAAGGCGTACAGAGGGTCATGGGATGCCTTGCGGCTCTGAGCCACTTCATCTCGCGCCTCGGCGAAAGAGGCCTACCTCTGTATCACCTCTTAAGAAAGGTCAAGTGCTTCACTTGGACCCCCGAGGCCGAGGAAGCCCTCGGGAACCTGAAGGCGCTCCTCACGAACGCGCCCATCTTGGTGCCCCCCGCTGCCGGAGAAGCCCTCTTGATCTACGTCGCCGCTACCACTCAGGTGGTCAGCGCAGCGATCGTGGTTGAGAGACGAGAAGAAGGGCATGCATTGCCTGTCCAGAGGCCGGTCTACTTCATCAGTGAGGTACTGTCCGAGACCAAGATCCGCTACCCCAAATTCAGAAGCTGCTGTACGCGGTGATTCTGACACGGCGGAAGTTGCGACACTACTTCGAGTCTCATCCGGTGACTGTGGTGTCATCCTTCCCCCTGGGGGAGATCATCCAGTGCCGAGAGGCCTCGGGTAGGATTGCAAAGTGGGCGGTGGAAATCATGGGCGAGACAATCTCATTCGCCCCTCGGAAGGCCATCAAGTCCCAAGTCTTGGCGGACTTTGTGGCTGAATGGGTCGACACCCAGCTTCCAGCAGCTCCGATCCAACCGGAACTCTGGACCATGTTTTTCGACGGGTCGTTGAAGAAAACAGGGGCAGGCGCGGGCCTGCTCTTCATCTCGCCCCTCGGGAAGCACCTCCACTACGTGTTGCGCCTCCATTTCCCGGCGTCCAACAACGTGGCTGAGTACGAGGCTCTGGTCAACGGGTTGCACATCGCCATCGAGCTAGGGGTTCGATGCCTCGACGCTCGTGGTGACTCGCAGCTTGTCGTCGACCAAGTCATGAAGAACTCCCACTGTCGTGACCCAAAGATGGAAGCATACTGCGATGAGGTTCGGCGCCTGGAGGATAAGTTCTACGGGCTCGAGCTCAACCACGTCGCCCGACGATATAATGAGACTGCAGACGAGCTGGCTAAGATAGCCTCGGGGCGGACAACGGTTCCCCCGGACGTCTTCTCCCGAGACCTACATCAACCCTCAGTCAAGACCGACGACACGCCCGAGCCCGAGAAGGCCTCGGCCCAGCCCGAGGCACCCTCGGCTCAGCCCGAGGCGCCCTCGGCTCAGCCTGAGGCACCCTCGGCCCCCGAGGGTGAGGCACTATGCGTCGAGGAAGAGCGGAATGGGGTCCCGCCTAATCAAGACTGGCAGACCCCGTACCTGCAATATCTCCACCGAGGAGAGCTGCCCCTCGACCGAGCCGAAGCTCGGCGACTGGCACGGCGCGCCAAGTCGTTCGTCTTGCTGGAGGATGGGAAGGAGCTCTACCACCACAGCCCCTCAGGCATCCTCCAGCGATGCATATCCATCGCCGAAGGTCAGGAGTTATTACAAGAAATACACTCGGGGGCTTGCGGTCATCACACAGCGCCTCGAGCCCTTGTTGGAAACGCTTTCCAACAAGGTTTCTACTGGCCGACCGCGGTGGCCGACGCCACTAGAATTGTCTGCACCTGCCAAGGGTGTCAATTCTACGCAAGGCAGACCCACCTACCCGCACAGGCTCTGCAGACAATACCCATCACCTGGCCGTTTGCTGTGTGGGGTCTGGACCTCATCGGTCCCTTGCAAAAGGCACCCGGGGGCTACACGCACCTGCTGGTCGCCATCGACAAATTCTCCAAGTGAATCGAGGTCCAACCCCTAAACAGCATCAGGTCCGAACAAGCGGTGGCGTTCTTCACCAACATCATCCATCGCTTTGGGGTCCTGAACTCCATCATCACCGACAACAGCACCCAGTTCACCGGCAGAAAGTTCCTGGATGTGACAGAACCTCCCAAGTCATTAGGCCCACCTATAGTTGTCCTTGTCCAACAGACATCAGACAACCCTGTAGATGTTCCTGAATCACTTGACAAGTTCGGTATCTTATCTCTTACCTTACCAGGAACGTTTCGCCCGTCTGACAGACAATATGTTCATCGGAGGTGCGGAAATGCAGAAGTGATTACATAAACTTACATTTATTTAAAAAGTAAGAGTAAGTTATTTATTACAGACCAGAGCATATAAATGAGTGCTGAAAAGTATTATTACAATACCTGGGAGGCAAAAACTCCTCCCATTAGGTTCTTTACATAAAAGTTTTTAAGGAGGACTCGGTCCTCCAGCAGCTTCATTCTTGATTGTCTTCATTTTTCACCACCTTGGTACAAAAACAACAAAAGTTTGTTGCCTCCTCACCTAAAAACAACGGGGGAATAAACCCTGAGTATGGAATTACTCAGCAAGTCTTACCCGACTAAAGAAAAGACTCTCAAGGGCATGCTGGTTATATGGGAGTCAAGGTAAGGCTTTTCAAGAATCAACGACTCGGTTTGCAGAATTGCTTACTAAAGTGGATCCTTAAAAGTCCAAATTTTACTTGTCAGGTTAGATAAATTTACCTGTCTCTATAGTTCTTTCTAACCTAGTTCAAACACTTATCCTAAACTAGCCAAGTTCTTAATTTTTCTTTCCTCTTCACTGGATTGCTACGTGTAGGGCAGTGACCAAGTCTTCATAACCACGAAGGTACGGCGATCCGAATCGATTATACTCAGTTGAGGATCTCCAATCACATGACATATGTAGCACTTAACCCTTGCATATGTCAACCCGCCACCGGGGTTCTTAAGACCAGATCAGGTTCACGCAAACCGAGAGCACAGATACACCACCGTCCAGCCTCTTGCCACGGAGGGTACACACTACTCTCGCCACCGCTCCACGCCCATTTCGTGTTATCTTATTCTGGCCTTAGTCTGCCCGAGGCAAAGCTTACCCATGACGAGGCATGTGACCAGTTAAAGGGTCCTCGATCATCAAGCCTACATCGAGACGGTCCTTAATCGACTCAGACGGAGACACTACATCGAGACTCTCTTCTCATGCAAGTCACCCGCCCAGTCTCAGCTTAAACATTTAAAACCCAAAGTCTGGTACCTGACAGAGGTACATCTTTCCGATGTTGAACCCATCACGGCCATGATGGATCCACCATCAAGTTTTATTTTCAAAAACATTCCACCCACTTTTGCCACATCATATTTTGTAAAAACAAAACATTTTTGTTTCTCTATAGCAATACTAAGCATAGTAAATAGCTTTTGTAAACTAGGATATCAAAGAGAGTAATTCAAGATCAAGGAAGGTAATGCAGGAATTGTTTAATCAAGCAACTCCTATCACCTAATGCATCAAGCAGGTGAGAAAGATTTTAAAACATCAAGGAGGTTGCAAATGCACTGGGGCTTGCCTTTGTTTATGGGTGAGTCAGGCTCAGATCCACAAATGTCGAAGTAGAAACAGTTCTCAGCCTGTGTTTCCAAAGGTGGTGGTGTTTGTTCTTCAGTGACTTCCACTTCTTCCTCGTGTTCTAATTATAACCATATAGATATATATAAGAATGGATGCCATGTAATGCTCATGAGAGTGCAAAGATAATATAAATTTATTATCTAAGTCTTGAATACAACTTTCCTTCATGGAACCCCGAGAACTTAGGGTTTCCGGAGTCAGTAAAGGAGTTCACAGGGCAGGGGTGTGTTTTGGGTTCTAAGTATCAAACAAGGTCTAAATCAAGTCAAACTCTACCCAAGGCTTCTAAATAATTTGGGGAGTTCATATAAAAAGTTTGAGCATTTTTGGGATTATCATTAATCTTTTTAAAATCCAGAACTACTTCATTAAACTATTTTAAATGCCCTAAAATTCCCTGTTTAAACTAAAAATCATGAAACTATTTTTATTAAATTCTAGGGAAAATAATGAACCTAGGAAAATTGGTTTCACAATTTTAGGATTTTTCTACTATTTTCTAGAATTGTTTTAGCTCTGGAACAAAAAGAAAAAGAAAAGAATGAATAGTGCTGGGCCAGAAGCAGCCCAGACGGCCCAGGTTCACTCAGAATCGCGCCCGCGCGCGCGCCCGCGCTGGCAGTTTTGCGAAAAGGGCCTCAGGTTTTTGGTTAACCGAGAACGAGTTCCTTTACTATTCCACTGTGTCGCTGACGCTTTGCGCAAAAACCCTCCAACTTCTATTCCTTTACAGAGGGAGGTCCTCGACGGCGATCACGCTCAGCCGAGCTCCGGTGAGCTAGCAGACCGGCCGAACGGGGCTATGACCGGCGCTCTCAAGCGACGGACATCAAATCGGACCTACCCCGAGTATTTTCCCCAACCTAATTGCACGAATGGTCAAGAGGTGTGCTTTGGCCACGGTGACCGAGAACATGGCGACAAGATCGTCGCGTTCCCGACGATTGGCAGTCCCCTAATTTGAATTGAGGGCTCGGCAAGCATCACAGAGTCATCAGAGGGCTTAAACGAGGGAGATAGAGCAATGAGCTAACCTGAAAAGGGCTGGCCGCGGTGAGCTTGATTCTATGGTGGCGGAAACCCGATTTGGGGAGAATTGGAAATTCTCGAGCTCTGGTGAACGATTGTGGCTGATTAGTGGTGGCTGGTTAGCAGACGACCTTGCCGAGCTAGTCACTGGCTTAATTTATAAGGAGCACGGGCGGTGGTGATCAATTCGGCCGAGCCGTGCTGGCGGCCGGAGCTGAAGAGGAACGTGAGTGCGGTGAATTCGTGTCCACTGCCGTGGCAACCTCCCCGTCGACGATGGGACGGGTATAGGCAGTCATGGCGACATGGTGGAAAGGCTTGGACACACGGCACAGGCCGGGCGACGGTGAGCACCAGCGTTCTTATCCACTTCCGCCGCGGTAATGATGGTACGGTGGCCGGAGTTGTTTAACGGCTGAAGTTTATCCCCGGCGGTGACCTCCAAGCGTTATCCACATGGTCCGCACGAATCACAGCAACGGATCGACCACCGGCGACGACTTACCGGCGACGAGCCCGCCGTGCTGGCAACCTGATCCACTCGGGTTTACTGTACCATGGCACCTCTACTTCAGTCAGATGAACTGACAGAGCAAGTTTAAGCCACTTTTTCTCTGATTTTCAAATGGCAACACATCCAGTGACCTATAGCAAAGTTGTAGAGTTATATACCATCTATAATTCGATTATAGGGACTGAGCTCATTTGATCACTAGATCATAGTTGAATTCACACTCAAAGTTGGCTCCATTACACTGAACCTCTGAATTTTCAGACTGAATCAGCCTGACAGCCAATCTTTAGGCTTGATTATCTCCAAATTTCTCATAAGAACATGGCTTGCACTCTTAAGCAAAGTTGTTCTCCTATAATTGGGCTACAATTTTGATGTGGTGACCTAGGGCAAAAACCCCATACTTTGAAAGTTACAAGGGCTTCAAGTTGAGTCCCCAACACTGAATTTCAGACTTGGAATAGAACTTCATTGAGGTCCATTTTGCATTTAAGTCCAAAAATCAATGTTTGGCTTACAAGTCCACACATTTGTGAACCAAATGACTTAAGATACTTATTTGACTTGGTTTTTGCACTTTAGTCCAAAAGTGGACTAATTTTGCACATATGCCCCTAGGGTTTGGATTTAGGGTTTTCTAGGGTTCTAATTGAGATTTTTGGTATCCCAGGGGTATAAATGTGATTCCACTTTGTTTTTGGGGACATTTTATGACTCTTCCCCTAAATCCTTTAAGTTTTCTTAACTTGGGTTAAGTTTTGCCCCATTCATCCCTATTCAGGGTCAAGTTCCTTAACCAGGGTCCTATTTGCAAAATACTAAAAACAATACACTTGTTTGAAATTTTTACCTAGTGAATGCACTCTAGGTGTGTCAAACATATGCAATGCCAATGTTTATGATGTCATGCTCAAGTTTTAGTTACAGTAACACCAGGGGTGTTACATCCTTCCCCCCATAAATGAATCTCGTCCCGAGATTTAAAAGTCCTAAGGTGAGTAATGGAAAAGGAAATGTGTCACATCTTTATTCCCTTATTTCTGGTACAAGGCAGGGGTGGTGTGGGGGTCACTTCTTTATTACAACACTAGATATACTTTACAAATTACATGAGTCTAAAAAGCCTGGGAAATTCTTATCTAAAAAGTCTTGAGTTTCCCATGTAGCCTCTTCTTCCGAATGTTGGTTCCACTGTACCTTATAGAACTTGAGAGTTTTTCTTCGGGTGACCCTGTCCTTTTGATCCAGAACTCGAATAGGATGTTCCGAGTATGTTAAATCTGGTTCCAGGATAACATCTGTCACTTCAATGGTTCGATCAGGAACCCGAAGACACTTCTTCAATTGGGATACGTGGAACACATTATGTATAGCAGACAAGGTCTCGAGGAGTTGAAGTCGATACGCTATGGGCCCATATCTTTCAAGTATCAGGAATGGACCAATATACCTGGGTGCAAGCTTCCCTTTAACCCCAAAACGCGATACCCCCTTCATGGGTGAAACTTTCAAGTAAACATAATCACCCTCAAGAAAATACAAGGGCATTCGCCGTTTGTCGGCATAACCCTTCTGACGGGCTTGTGCTTTCTTCATATTATGGATAATTTTCTGAACCTTTTCCTCGGCCTCCTTCACTATATCAGGCTTAAAGAAGTTCCTTTCACCAGGTTCAGACCAATTTAGTGGAGTACGACATCGTCGTCCATATAAAGCTTCAAAAGGTGCCATCTTGATACTTTCTTGATAGCTATTATTATATGAAAACTCCGCTAAGGGCAAACATTCATCCCATTTCTGTGAGAAGTCCAAAACACATGCCCGCAGCATATCTTCAAGTATTTGATTAACTCTCTCAGTCTGCCCACTGGTTTGTGGATGATATGCCGAACTATGGAGCAGCTTAGTACCCAGGGATTTATGAAGTTCTTCCCAGAATTTGGATACAAATTGGGATCCACGATCCGACACTATGGTCTTTGGAATACCATGCAAACTGAGAATGCGAGCAATGTATAATTCCGCATAGGTGATGACAGGATATTTCACTTTAACCGGGAGGAAGTGGGCAATCTTGGTAAGTCGATCAATTATAACCCAAATAGAGTCATACCCTTTTGCGGTCCTGGGCAATCCCACAATAAAGTCCATACTTATATCTTCCCATTTCCATGTTGGGATCAGCAAAGATTGTAATGGACCAGCAGTTTTCATGTGTATGGCTTTGACACGTCTTCAAATGTCACACTTAGCCACATAGCGTGCAATCTCAATTTTCATCTTCGTCCACCAGTAGTGCTGCTTTAGATCATGATACATCTTAGTGCTTCCTGGATGAATAGAATAGCGACTAAGATGCGTTTCATCTAAGATTTGCTGGCGGAGTTCTTCATTCTTTGGCACCACTATGCGGTTATTGAACCATATCACACCTTGATCATCTTCTTTGAAATATTTGGCTGTTCCAGTCTTTAACTTCTCACGAATGTGTTTCATACCCTCATTATCCTTTTGAGCATCAATTATCTTTTGCAAGAGAACTGACTCAAGCTTTAGCTCATTCAGGGTTCCATGTTGGACCATTCCCAGGTTAAGCTTTTCCATCTCTTGACACAAGGTATCGTCAGAGTTCTTCATCATAAGACAGTGGCAGGAAACCTTAGGGCTAAGTGCATCTGCCATAACATTGACTTTGCCTGGGTGATAATGAATTTCCAATTCATAGTCCTTAATAAGCTCAAGCCATCGCCTTTGTCTCATATTCAATTCTGACTGGGTGAAGATATACTTCAAGCTTTTATGGTCTGTATAAATGTGACAGATATTTCCCAACAGATAATGACGCCAGATTTTTAGGGCATGAACCACAGTAGCTAGTTCCAGATCATGAGTTGGGTAATGTTCCTCATGTCGTCGCAACTGCCTGGAAGCGTATGCAATTACTCGGCCTTCTTGCATTAATACACAGCCGAGTCCACTGCCTGAGGCATCACAATATACATCAAAAGGCTTGGTGATGTCCGGTTGAGCCAATACCGGAGCAGTGGTTAATAATGTCTTCAATTGTTCAAAGGCTTCTTCACACTTGGAATACCAATTAAATTTACTATCATTCTTTAATAAACTTGTGATTGGCTTCACAAGCTTAGAAAAATCTGGTATGAATCTGCGATAATACCCAGCTAGTCCAAGAAAACTCCGGACTTGATGAATAGTGGTAGGGGTTTCCACTCCAGAATATCCTTGACCTTGCTAGGATCTACCGCAATTCCTTTGGCAGATAACATGTGCCCCAAAAATTGAATTTCCTCCAGCCAGAACGCGCACTTGTTGAACTTGGCATACAACTGATGTTCCCTCAGGCGCGTCAATACAATCCGTAAATGTTGAGCATGCTCCTCTTCATTTTTGGAATATATCAAGATATCATCGATGAAGACCACCACGAACTTGTCCAACTCGGGCATGAACACTGAGTTCATCAAATAAGTGAAATGGGCAGGAGCATTTGTCAATCCGAAAGACATTACCAGATATTCAAATAACCCATATCGCGTAGTGAACGCGGTCTTCGGTATGTCCTCGGACCGAATACGGATTTGATGATAGCCCGACCTGAGATCAATTTTGGAGAATACCCTCGCCCCGGTCAGTTGATCAAATAAGATGCCAATCCTCGGAAGAGGGTACTTGTTCTTGATAGTGACCTCATTTAGGGGCCGATAATCCACGCACATCCGTAAGGTTTGATCCTTCTTTTTGACGAATATGGTTGGACAACCCCAAGGTGACGAGCTTGGCTGGATGAATCCTTTTTCTAAGAGATCTTGTAATTGAATCTTCAATTCTGCCAACTCATTTGGAGGCATACGGTACGATCTTCGAGAAATGGGAGCCGTACCGGGCTTTAGCTCAATTACAAATTCTACATCCCGTTCAGGCGGCAATCCCGGCAAATCCTCAGGAAAGACATCGGGAAACTCACACACTACCGGAATATCCTTGATTTCCGGTACTATGGCTTCATACACTCTGCCAGTAGCTTGGGTTGGAATGGGGATAGGTATAAGAATTTCTTCTTGATTATGACTCAACCTGATAATTCTTTGATCAATGTTGAGGGTTGCTTTATACTTGGCCAACCAATTCATACCCAGAATAACATCTATGTCCTGGCCTTTCAGAACAATCATATTAGTAAGGAAGTCCTGTCCGGCCAAGGTTACGGGCACTTGATAGGCCACTTCTCTAGTAAAAATTTGTCCCCCAGGTGAGTGAATTTTAAATCCTTCTTTTGATTCATGACATAAAATGTGATGTTGCTCCACAAATTTCTTGCTAATGAATGTATGCGAAGCACCAGAATCAAAGAGAATGATTGCAGGATGATTGGCCACGAGGAACGTACCCATCATTACCGGCTCTCCGTCCAGTGTAGTGGCCACTTGTGTATAGTATATATGTCCCGTCTTCTTGGTGTTCTTGCCCGAAGTATTTCCCTTGCCTTGAGCTGAATTCCCCGATCCTTGCTGATTACTGGCCTGATTCTGCTTGGGATAGGGGCAATCTTTGATAAAATGCCCAGACTTGCCACAATTGAAACATCCGGTTGAAGGGCTGGGCAAAGCAGGGAATCGAGTGCCTGGGGCACTCGGCTGACTTGGGGCAGTGGGGGCTTTATTGGGACGAATAATCATTGGCTGTTTGAAAGGGAAGGATGGTGCACTTGAACGATTCTGGTTAGAAGGCCGGAGGATAAACTGTTGCCTCTTCAACAGGCCCTGACTAGGCCTATCACCTCCAAATCCCTTAGATTTTCCAGCACCTGCATACTTTGCTTCCACAGCCAAGGTTGTACTGACAGCTTTCCCATATGTGAGATCTATGCAGGTTGCCATTTTTCTCTGCAGTCGATCATTTAGACCTCTCATAAAGCAATTCTTCTTTTTCAGGCCCGTGTTTACCTGATCGATTGCATATTGGGACAGATGATTAAATTTATTGAGATACTGGTTAACAGTATCCCCTCCTTGTCTTAGCTTCATGAATTCTTCTTGCTTCATGTGCAGAACACCTTCCGGAATATAATGCTCACGGAAGGCCACTTTGAATTCTTCCCAGGTTATTTGATGATTGGCCGGTTGAACGGCCACGAAATTCCCCCACCAAGTGCTGGCAGGGCCACGTAATTGCTGGGCTGCAAATAACGGCTTCTGGGTCTCTGAACAGTGCAGAAGTCCGAATTTTTGCTCAATGACCCGTATCCATTCGTCAGCTTCTAACGGGTCTTCAGCCTTCACAAACAGGGGTGGACGAGTCTCTGAGAAGTCCAAATAAGAAGTTTCGCGGGGGCCCTGTTGATAACCCCACCCGCCTTGCTGTTGAAACTGCTGACCCGCCATTTCTCTCAGAAAGCGGGTATTATCTACGGTTGCATTTACCAAGGCGGCAATCGCCTCGGCCAGAGTGGGAGGAACAGGAGGTGGATTTGGTGTAGATTCCCTCCCACTAGAGGGTCCTGCTGCATCCTGGGATCGAGTTTTGGACGGCATCTGTGGCAACAATAAAAAAAATATTATATACCAAAGACAAAACCATCCAATTTACATTACCAAAAAGAGTAATGTACAGACTCGATTTGTCTTACAACAGGATACATTACTCAACATACAATACACTACCTATTGTACAATAGTACAATCCACAATACATTACTTTTATTTTTATTTCTACACTACTACGTATACTTCTGGTTGCTCTTGGCATCTTCATTGTTGGGTGTGGGAGACCATTCATCGACCAGCCTCATAGAAGGAGGGGGCTGAAAAAGGTCTAACTCACCACCAAGCGCGTGTCCCATCACATGCGAGGGTCCAGCTTCCGACTCAACAGGATTTATGGGCTCACTGGGATGCAGTTGCGAATACAATACATGAACTTCCTCATGTAATGTATTGCAATATGTCTGCAGGTCTTCGACAGCCAAGTTGAGCTCAGTTATACGGGCCTGAGCCCTTGCCTCTTTGGCCCATGCAAGCGAACGAGATTGAACGACCCAATCGAGTGCCAAATCCCGATTCGCAAGCTGATCTTGTAGATGGCGAATGTCTCTTCGTAACTCATTTATGCGGTCACCATCTCCGATCCATATAGCTGTCCTGCGGTGGAGTTCCGCTTGGAGCCGACTTACTTCCGCTTCAAGATCCCCTATAGGATCATTACTTCCGCTACTACTGTCCACATCTCGCGGAGCAAGTTGATGTCGAGGTACTCCAATTGGTCCAGTCGACTTACGCGCGGTTTTTCTTGTGCGCGGCGGCATTTCTCTAGAGGGAAAATTTATTAGTACAATTCTTAGCATGATGCATGAATAATTACAGAATCAATCTTGATTCAACCTTCTATACATTGCACTCTTCCTATCTGGTCTTTGAAATAAACTCTTCAGAGATGCTTAGGTAAGAAGAGAAGAAATTTTCTAGATAAGTTTAAGAAAATCCCTTTGAAGATGCTACATAAAATCTGCCAAGAAGGGCTACGCTCCGATACCAGCTGTGATGGAACCTCCCAAGTCATTAGGCCCACCTACAGTTGTCCTTGTCCAACAGACATCAGACAACCTTGTAGATGTTCCTGAATCACTTGACAAGTTCGGTATCTTATCTCTTACCTTACCAGGAACGTTTCGCCCGTCTGACAGATAATATGTTCATCGGAGGTGCGGAAATGCGGAAGTGATTACATAAACTTACATTTATTTAAAAAGTAAGAGTAAGTTATTTATTATAGACCAGAGCATATAAACGAGTGCTGAAAAGTATTATTACAATACCTGGGAGGCAAAAACTCCTCCCATTAGGTTCTTTACATAAAAGTTTTTAAGGAGGACTCGGTCCTCCAGCAGCTTCATTCTTGATTGTCTTCATTTTTCACCACCTTGGTACAAAAACAACAAAAGTTTGTTGCCTCCTCACCTAAAAACAACGGGGGAATAAACCCTGAGTATGGAATTACTCAGCAAGTCTTACCCGACTAAAGAAAAGACTCTCAAGGGCATGCTGGTTATATGGGAGTCAAGGTAAGGCTTTTCAAGAATCAACGACTCGGTTTGCAGAATTGCTTACTAAAGTGGATCCTTAAAAGTCCAAATTTTACTTGTCAGGTTAGATAAATTTACCTGTCTCTATAGTTCTTTCTAACCTAGTTCAAACACTTATCCTGAACTAGCCAAGTTCTTAATTTTTCTTTCCTCTTCACTGGATTGCTACGTGTAGGGCAGTGACCAAGTCTTCATAACCGCGAAGGTACGGCGATCCGAATCGATTATACTCAGCTGAGGATCTCCAATCACACGACATATGTAGCACTTAACCCTTGCATATGTCAACCCGCCACCGGGGTTCTTAAGACCAGATCAGGTTCACGCAAACCGAGAGCACAGATACACCACCGTCCAGCCTCTTGCCACGGAGGGTACACGCTACTCTCGCCACCGCTCCACGCCCATTTCGTGTTATCTTATTCTGGCCTTAGTCTACCCGAGGCAAAGCTTACCCATGACGAGGCATGTGACCAGTTAAAGGGTCCTCGATCATCAAGCCTACATCGAGACGGTCCTTAATCGACTCAGACGGAGACACTATATCGAGACTCTCTTCTCGTGCAAGTCACCCGCCCAGTCTCAGCTTAAACATTTAAAACCCAAAGTCTGGTACCTGATAGAGGTACATCTTTTCCGATGTTGAACCCATCACGGCCATGATGGATCCACCATCAAGTTTTATTTTCAAAAACATTCCACCCACTTTTGCCACATCATATTTTGTAAAAACAAAACATTTTTGTTTCTCTATAGCAATACTAAGCATAGTAAATAGCTTTTGTAAACCAGGATATCAAAGAGAGTAATTCAAGATCAAGGAAGGTAATGCAGGAATTGTTTAATCAAGCAACTCCTATCACCTAATGCATCAAGCAGGTGAGAAAGATTTTAAAACATCAAGGAGGTGGCAAATGCACCAGGGCTTGCCTTTGTTTATGGGTGAGTCAGGCTCAGATCCACAAATGTCGAAGTAGAAACAGTTCTCAGCCTGTGTTTCCAAAGGTGGTGGTGTTTGTTCTTCAGTGACTTCCACTTCTTCCTCGTGTTCTAATTATAACCATATAGATATATATAAGAATGGATGCCATGTAATGCTCATGAGAGTGCAAAGATAATATAAAATTATTATCTAAGTCTTGAATACAACTTTCCTTCACGGAACCCCGAGAACTTAGGGTTTTCGGAGTCAGTAAAGGAGTTCACTGGGCAGGGGTGTGTTTTGGGTTCTAAGTATCAAACAAGGTCCAAATCAAGTCAAACTCTACCCAAGGCTTCTAAATAATTTGGGGAGTTCACATAAAAAGTTTGAGCATTTTTGGGATTATCATTAATCTTTTAAAAATCCAGAACTACTTCATTAAACTATTTTAAATGCCCTAAAATTCCCTGTTTAAACTAAAAATCATGAAACTATTTTTATTAAATTCTAGGGAAAATAACGAACCTAGGAAAATTGGTTTCACAATTTTAGGATTTTTCTACTATTTTCTAGAATTGTTTTAGCTCTGGAACAAAAAGAAAAAGAAAAGAATGAATAGTGCTGGGCCAGAAGCAGCCCAGACGGCCCAGGTTCACTCAGAATCGCGCCCGCGTGCGCGCCCGTGCTGGCAGTTTTGCGAAAAGGGCCTCAGGTTTTTGGTTAACCGAGAACGAGTTCCTTTACTATTCCACTGTGTCGCTGACGCTTTGCGCAAAAACCCTCCAACTTCTATTCCTTTACAGAGGGAGGTCCTCGACGGCGATCACGCTCAGCCGAGCTCCGGTGAGCTAGCAGACCGGCCGAACGGGGCTATGACCGGCGCTCTCGAGCGACGGACATCAAATCGGACCTACCCCGAGTATTTTCCCCAACCTAATTGCACGAATGGTCAAGAGGTGTGCTTTGGCCACGGTGACCGAGAACATGGCGACAAGATCGTCGCGTTCTCGACGATTGGCAGTCCCCTAATTTGAATTGAGGGCTCGGCAAGCATCACAGAGTCATCAGAGGGCTTAAACGAGGGAGATAGAGCAATGAGCTAACCTGAAAAGGGCTGGCCGCGGTGAGCTTGATTCTACGGTGCGGAAACCCGATTTGGGGAGAATTGGAAATTCTCGAGCTCTGGTGAACGATTGTGGCTGATTAGTGGTGGCTGGTTAGCTGACGACCTTGCGGAGCTAGTCACGGGCTCAATTTATAAGGAGCACGGGCGGTGGTGATCAATTCGGCCGAGCCGTGCTGGCGGCCGGAGCTGAAGAGGAACGTGAGTGCGGTGAATTCGTGTCCACTGCCGTGGCAACCTCCCCGTCGACGATGGGATGGGTATAGGGAGTCATGGCGACGCAGTGGAAAGGCTTGGACACGCGGCACAGGCCGGGCGACGGTGAGCACCGGCGTTCTTATCCACTTCCGCCGTGGTAACGATGGTACGGTGGCCGGAGTTGTTTAACGGCTGAAGTTTATCCCCGGCGGTGACCTCCAAGCGTTATCCACACGGTCCGCACGAATCGCAGCAACGGATCGACCACTGGCGACGACTTACCGGCGACGAGCCCACCGTGCTGGCAACCTGATCCACTCGGGTTTACTGTACCATGGCACCTCTACTTCAGTCAGATGAACTGATAGAGCAAGTTTAAGCCACTTTTTCTCTGATTTTCAAATGGCAACACATCCAGTGACCTATAGCAAAGTTGTAGAGTTATATACCATCTATAATTCGATTATAGGGACTGAGCTCATTTGATCACTAGATCATAGTTGAATTCACACTCAAAGTTGGCTCCATTACACTGAACCTCTGAATTTTCAGACTGAATCAGCCTGACAGCCAATCTTTAGGCTTGATTATCTCCAAATTTCTCATAAGAACATGGCTTGCACTCTTAAGCAAAGTTGTTCTCCTATAATTGGGCTACAATTTTGATGTGGTGACCTAGTGCAAAAACCCCATACTTTGAAAGTTACAAGGGCTTCAAGTTGAGTCCCCAACACTGAATTTCAGACTTGGAATAGAACTTCATTGAGGTCCATTTTGCATTTAAGTCCAAAAATCAATGTTTGGCTTACAAGTCCACACATTTGTGAACCAAATGACTTAAGATACTTATTTGACTTGGTTTTTGCACTTTAGTCCAAAAGTGGACTAATTTTGCACATATGCCCCTAGGTTTGGATTTAGGGTTTTCCAGGGTTCTAATTGAGATTTTTAGTATCCCAGGGGTATAAATGTGATTCCACTTTGTTTTTAGGGACATTTTATGACTCTTCCCCTAAAGCCGTTAAGTTTTCTTAACTTGGGTTAAGTTTTGCCCCATTCATCCCTATTCAGGGTCAAGTTCCTTAACCAGGGTCCTATTTGCAAAATACTAAAAACAATACACTTGTTTGAAATTTTTACCTAGTGAATGCACTCTAGGTGTGTCAAACATATGCAATGCCAATGTTTATGATGTCATGCTCAAGTTTTAGTTACAGTAACACCAGGGGTGTTACACTGGACTTCTGCGAGGATCACCACATCCGGGTGGACTGGGCCGCCGTAGCTCACCCCATGACGAATGGGCTGGTAGAGCGTGCCAACGGCATGATTCTGCAAGGACTCAAGTCGAGGATCTACAATGACTTCCACAAGTTCGGTAGGTGATGGATGAAGGAACTCCCCTCGGTGGTCTGGAGCCTGAGGACAACGCCGAGCTGAGCCACGGGCTTCACACCGTTCTTTCTAGTCTATGGGGCCAAGGCCATCTTGCCCATAGACTTAGAATACGGTTCCTCGAGGACGAGGGCGTACGACGACCAAAGTAATTGAACCAACCGAGAAGACTCACTGGACCAGCTGGAAGAGCCTCGGGACATGGCCTTACTACACTCGGCGCGGTATCAGCAGTCCCTGCGACGCTACCACACCCGAGGGGTTCGGTCCCGAGACCTCCAGGTGGGTGACTTGGTGCTTCGGCTGCGACAAGACGCCCGAGGGCGGCACAAGCTCACGCCTCCCTGGGAAGGGCCTTTCGTCATCGCCAAGGTTTTGAAGCCCGGGACATACAAGCTGGCCAACAGCCAGGGCGAGGTCTACAGCAATGCTTGGAACATCCGACAGCTACGTCGCTTCTACCCTTTAGATGTTTTCAAGTCGTTCATATACCTTGTTTGCACACACAAATAAAGTCTAACCATCAAGGAAGGGTCAGCCTTGCCTCGGCAAAGCCCGACCCTCCCTCGAGGGCTAGAAGGGGGGAGCCCCCTCTGCGTCAAAATTTTCCTCAGAAAAGGTCTTTCTGCCAAAACGTCTTTCGTGATTTTTGACTACTTCGAAAGTGGGATCCTGAAAATGGCGGAGTACACGTAAGCAGCCAAGGCCGACCGAGCCGAGGGACTCCTACGCCTCTGGGATACGGATACCTCACTCATCACCTTCTGCGATAAGTAACTCACGCTCGGATAAGCGATTCCGCTGACCGAACAAGTCTTAATGCTCGGAAACCTTTCTGCCGAAACGGTTTCTTCGGGTTTTCTCGGCTATATCGATAGCAGAATCCTACGGACGAGCAAGAGTACACGTAAGCGGCCAAGGCCGACCGAGCCGAGGGACTCCTATGCCTCCGGGATACGGATACCTCACTCATCACCTTCTGCGATAAGTAACTCACGCTCGGACAAACAATTCTGTTACCGACAAATAAGTCCAGATACTCGAAACAAGAGGAAAAGAAACGCAGCTTTACAACGCGACGATAGTATGTTTGGGCCTCAGTGGCCGCAAAAAACATATGCATACTACAGGCGAACCGATCCTGCAGGCTCAGACGTTGATGGAGGGGGAACAGCAGCACCCTCGGCGTCAACTCCACCTTCGGCGAAGTCCGACCGAGCCTCGGACGGCAACGCGGTCGGAGGATCTCCGCTCCGAAAGACGACGTCAGCACCACGCCCGGGCCATCACCGCCAGGGTCTCCTCCAGGGACCCGGCCCGAGCAGACGGCTCAGCCGGCCGCCCCGAAGCCTTAGCCAGCTGTCCTCCGAGGACACCAGCCCGGCTCATGGCCTCAGCAACCCGACTCCGGTGCTGGTCCCGCCAGTGGACGGCCCGGCCAGGCTCCGGCCGACGAAGTCTTCTTTTCGAGCCAACTCTGCCTCTGTCCATGCTGACACCGCTGCCTCCGGCTCCGGCTCACCGTAGAGCGGCCGAGGGTTCCTTTAACTAAGCAAGAGAAGCCTCAGGCGGCAAGGCCGACCGAGCCGAGGGACTCCTACGCCTCCGGGATACGGATACCTCACTCGTCACCTTCGCACGAGGAACCTCACACTTGGTTAAGCGGTTCGGCTAGCCGACAGGCAAGTTCCAATGCTCGAAAATGAGGGAAAAACATGGTATTACACCCAAAAATACCTACATGTTCGGGCCCCGATAGCCACAATGAACAAGACACCGGCACTCAAGGTGCCATTACAAGCGGAACTCCGGTTCCACCCCCGCAGTTACAAACAACCCCCCACATTGGAGGGCCCACAGGGCGACGAAACCCCAGGTAGCTCACCGCCGCCCGCTCCGGCAGCAGCGACAACGACTTCCGCTCCGAGCGGCCAAACAGCAGCAGCGATGACCTCAGGGCAGACGCTGCTGCGACAAGGGCCTCGCCCACGTCCCCGCTCGAGGGGCGAGGACATGCAGAAGGCCATAGAGTTGGAGGTCAGTCCGCGGGTGGCGCCGACTATCTCGTCGGCGGAGAAACCTCTTCCGGCTGCCTCGGTGGGAGGTGGCACCGGAAGCAGCGCCGAAGCCGCTCAGGCCGGAGAGCCAGACACGCGGCAGTTGCCAGCGCCATGAACGGCGAATGCCCTTCCCCCCGATCACTGAGGGAAGGAGCGAGCCGCTGCCCGCGCGGAGACAGGCCCCAACTCGGCGCACTCCCCTCCCCAGCACTGATGATGAACATCCTTGAAGCTGAGGGAGGGGTAGAGGCCATAGCCCAGCTTGCTTCTCCCCACCCTAGAACTGGTGGTCACCGTCTTGGGTGACCACCGGTGAGGGGATGCAGCCGGGCTGCCTGATGAAAATCCTTGAAGCCAAGCGATGGCTGAAAGGTACCAACTTCCGCGAAGTTGCGTTCTTCCAACAACAGCAAGACGAAAGCGACGCGAGCGCTCCCCATCCGGGGGCGCGGAAGGTGGAAGGACGCGATGCATGAAGGGAGTGCAAAGACATGGTTGCCATCCAAGGGGGTCACCCTCCTTTTAAAGGCGACTCTCCCCACTTGCATCCTCAGCCGGCGCGGACTGAGTCTTCTCCAACACGCTCCAAGGTCTTCCCCCTACGACACAGGGGCTGGGTCCCACGCGTCATGCAAACTGGCCCAGGATAGAAGAGGCCAAACCGCCGCGCGCGGTGCGCGTAACTGCCCAGCGGTTACAAGCGCTCCTCCACTTTCGCCCAGACCAGCGGGTGAAAGGGTGGACCGCCATGCAGGCGGCATGCAACCGCACCAAGGGGGCACACCCTTTCGACTTCGACGCGTCCAGCATGGAGGCCCAGGCCCACACGTCATGTAACCGGTGCGCCGGTTACTACGTGCGAGAAACTGCACCACCACTCGCGCCAGTACCGCGCCTTCTCGACTGTGGAACCGGTGCCGCGACTCGAGGTGACCCTGCGCATGACCCAATAGTGCCAACCGAGCACATCGGTCACGGGTCAGTCAGCCGCGGGAGAAGGCGCGACGGTCGATACGACCAGAAATGGGCCGGCAGTAATGGCAGTGGCAGGCGGGCAGAAGCAGCAGTCAAGTCGTCAGCAAGCTCACGCCCCCTCCTGGGACAGCAAGAGAACCCTCTCCCACGGCGTGAAGACGACGCGCCCGTGTTCCGTTCCTCGAACGGCTCACGCACGCGCAACGGCTGCCCCACGAACCACTCGTCCTGTCGCATTAACTCTACGGCAGGACAGGCGGCACCTTTGGCAGGAGAAGCAGGCGACGCTTCACCTCTGCCATGATGACCACGTCAAAAAAGGTGCGCCACGTCATTCGATTTCGTATCCTTTTCCACTTCCTCTTTATCTCTCTTGCCACGGGGACCGGGAAAGGGGATACTACCGAAAGGGATCCTTCTCCGCGAAGGAAGCGGGCCCCAAGCCCCCCTACTGATCAGAGGTTCGAAGGCTGGCCCCTCAAAAGGGTTCAACAGCCGCCTCAGAGCACTCGGGCTCCGCGCCCACTACTGGTCAGAGGTTCGAAGGCTGGCCCCTCAGAAGGGTTCAACAGCCGCCTCAGGCCACTCGGGCTCCGCGCCCACTACTGATCAGGGGTTCGTAGGCTGGCCCCCGAAGGGTTCGACAGCCGCCTCAGAGCACGCAGAGTGAGGGATGACCCTGGGTACGTTCGATACATAACCAAGGCTCGGGCTACGCTCCCGAGGTACCCTAGGACATTTCCGAGACCAACGGGAATGATTTTGTAACGGAATCCCACCATAGGGAGGCATCGAGCCCTTGGACCCCGTCAAAAGGGGACCGGGTCCGGCAAAATCACCCGTAGGTACTTTTGGAGTGCACCTCCAGGCCACTAGCCGACCCCTAACGAATGGGGCACGGGCGTCCACTCGGATTACCCGTTAGCAACTCACTGGAGACACCATGTTCGGCGCCCTCCGAGGGCAACATGGCGCTTTCCCCCTCCTCCTTGCGGAAAGGCGACGTAGGGGCGTATGAAAAAAGCCGAGTCTGTCCTTGACCATCCTCTCGCTCTGTGCGGAGGCTCGGGGGCTGTTCTCGCAAACCCGGCTCCAGCCAAACCGTTGACAGCGTCAACATACCAGCTCAAGAACTTGGGACTCGACTATGCACCCGGGCTACGGCCAGTTCGCATGAGGGAACAACCAGACCGGCCGAAGCATCACGAAACACGCTAAGACCTCAAAGGAGTCAAACCACTCCTCCGAGGCCTCGGGGGCTACACCCGGCGGGTGCGCTCGCACGCACCCACCGGAACGAAACGCAACCGAGAAAGGTCGGTCCCCTTGCAAAAAAGTGCAACAAAAGCCTCCAAGCGAGTATCAACACTCCCTTCGAGGCTCGGGGGCTACTGTCGGGGACCATAATTAGGGGTACCCCCAAGACTCCTAATCTCAGCTGGTAACCCCCATCAGCACAAAGCTGCAAAGGCCTGATGGGTGCGATTAAGGTCAAGGCTCAGTCCACTCAAGGGACACGATCTCGCCTCGCCCGAGCCCAGCCTCGGGCAAAGGCAGCCGACCCCGGAGGATTCACGTCTCGCCCGAGGCCGCCCTCAAGCAACGGACACACCTTCGGCTCACCCGAGGCCCAGTCTTCGCGGAGAAGCAACCTTGGCCAGATCGCCATGCCAACCGACCATATTGCAGGAGCATTTAATGCAAAGATCGCCTGACACCTTATCCTGACGCGCGCTCCAGTCGACAGAGCCGAAGTGACCGCAGTCACTTCGCCGCTCCACTGACCGGCCTGACAAGAGAACAGCGCCGCCTGCGTCGCTCCGACTGCTGTGCCACTCAACAGAGTGAGGTTGATAGTAGCTAAGTCCAGCCTCGGGCGCTCTAGGAAGCTCCGCCTCGCCCGACCCAGGGCTCGGACTCAGCCTTGGCTCCGGAAGACGACGAACTCCACCTCGCCCGACCCAGGGCTTGGACTTAGCCTCGGCTCCGGAAGACGACGAACTCCGCCTCGCCCGACCCAGGGCTCGGACTCAGCCTCGGCTCTAGAAGACGACGAACTCCGCCTCGCCCGACCGAGGACTCGGACTCAGCCTCGGCTCCGGAAGATGACAAACTCCGCCTCGCCCGACCCCAGGGCTCGGACTCAGCCTTGGCCTCGGAAGACAGCCTCCGCCTCGCCCGACCCGGGGCTCGGACTCAGCCTCGACCTCAGAAGACAGACTCGACCTCGACCTCGGAGGAGCCTCCGCCTCGCCCGACCTAGGGCTCGGACCGAACACGTCACGGGGGGGGGGCATCATTACCCTACCCCTAGCTAGCTCAGGCTACGGGGGACAAGACCGGCGTCCCATCTGGCTCGCCCCGGTAAACAAATAATGATGGCGCCCCGCGTGCTCCATGACGACGGCGGCTCTCAGCCCCTTACGGAAGCAAGGAGACGTCAGCAAGGATTCGACAGCCCCGACAGCTGTCCTTCCACAAGGGCCCAAGCGCTCCTCCAACGGCCACGACATCACATGAACAGGGTGCCAAAACCTCTCCGACTGCCACGACGGCATGTACTTAGGGCTCTAGCTCCTCTCTGCTAGACACGTTAGCACACTGCTACACCCCCCATTGTACACCTGGACCCTCTCCTTACGCCTATAAAAGGAAGGTCCAGGGCTCTCGTACTAGGAGGTTGGCCACACGGGAGAACGGGCCGGCGCATAAGGCTCTCCCACGCGGACGCTTGTAACCCCCTACTGCAAGCGCACCCGACCAGGGCGCAGGGCAACACGAAGGCCGCGGGTTTCCCCTTTGCCTGTTTTCTTCCCCCCTTCGTGCTCCGTCTCGCGTCAACCCATCTGGGCTGGGACACGCGGCGACAGTTTACTCGTCGGTCCAGGGACCCCCCGGGGTCGAAACGCTGACACTCGCCCTTACAATAAGGATAAAAGTGAAAGCACTAGAGTAAGGGAGGGAAGCAACACACACAAATCCACAGCAATACGCACACACAGCCAAGACTTGAGCTCAAATGAATAACACAAGGTTCACTACTAGAATGGAGCTCAAATCACTAAGAATGTCAATCGAGTGCGCAAATACAGAGTGTGAATGATCAAGAATGCTTAGAGTATGCTTGGTGTGCTCCTCCATGCGCCTAGTGGTCCCTTTTATAGCCCCAAGGCAGCTAGGAGCCGTTGGAGGCATTCTTGGCAGGCAATACTTGCCTTCCGTTGGGTGGTGCACCGGACAGTCCAGTGCACCACCGGACATCCCTTGTTCACTTTCCGGTGCAGATAGCCTTCCTGTTTTTAGGCGCAGCCGACCGTTGAAGATTTGGAGCCGTTGGCGCACCGGACACTGTCCGGTGCACACCGGATAGTCCGGTGCCCCCATCAGACCGTTGGCTCGACCACGCGTCACGCGCGGATTGTGCGGCCGACCGTTGGCTCACCGGACAGTCCGATGCACCACCAGATAGTCCGGTGATTTTTAGCCGTACGTCGCCGACGAAATCCCGAGAGCGGCCAGTTTGACCAAAGCCAGCCTGGCGCACAGGACACTGTCCGGTGCACCCAGACTGTGCTGAGTTTTGGCTGCTTCAGTCAAGTCTTTTTCTTTTTCTGTTTTCCCTGATTCTAGCACTTAGACAAAATATGTTAGTACACAAAAACTAATGTACTAAGTCTAGAATCATACCTTTGTGTTGATTTGCACTTCATCCACCAATTTTCACAGTTTAACACTTAAACCACTTGTGTTGGCACTTAATCACCAAAATACTTAGAAATGGCCCAAGGGCACATTTCCCTTTCACTTATGTATAAATGGGAGAAAATGGGAGGTGAATTTGGTCCTGTAGTCAAACTGAAGAAGTTCATAGCAGTCCAAAACATCTGAAAATATCTCAATCCACTAAATAATACATTATGGGTGATTTTTCAGTAAGAAACAATTAAAACAATCTATCCTAGGTGATATATGTGGCTTTCTCTGATAGAGAGTCTAAATACTAAAAATAACCTGCAAAAAGACCAAACTAAATAATACATTATGGGTTATTGCTATAGGTAAGACTGAACGAGAAGTGACGTTGATATTTAATATAAGCACTGATTTCACTGATCCTACTACTACTAGCTTACATGACTTTATATTTTACACATGAAGAGACTTCGAACAGAAAAAAACTTGAGTCCGCTTTCAGTTCCCCTTTCTCCAAGTTCACATAATGTTCTTGATTTTTTAGTCAATACTTTATTACCACCATTGTTATCTTTTTGGGAAAACGAGAGATATAAGTAATGTCTAAACATACTTGCTTACAAAGTGCACATATGTTCAGTACATGCACTAAAATTACAATTATACACTCAAGAACCTTTTGGTTTCCACATGACAAGCCAAAATGCAGTACCTTTACGGCCTATTTCGCTTCAATCTTCGATTTATCTGTACCAAATGATGTGTTTCTTACTGAAAACAATTTCAATTTAATTCTTCTGCAGGACTCAACATGCATACAATTATACACTCAAGAGAAGATTGATGTTTTAGTTATGGGTACATCAATGCATGCACAACTTCTTCAGTAACTCAATGGCCATGCTAGAAAACTTGATTGACATTTGTAAGGTATTGTTACCATTAGATGCGGCTCTAAATACCATCAACTCCAAGGAAAAAGACCATTTCCCCTATTTTAGGTGTAGGATTACCATCTTAATAGTGATATTTTATTGCATAGACATCATCATTTTCTTACATTGAACATTTGTTGACATTACAGTTTTCTTAGATTCCAAATGGGACGCACAACACTCACCCAACATTTTTGTCATCATTTTAATTAATAATTAATAGTGACATTGAGCCAAGTTTTGATTGTTCCAAATGGCAGACTTCAACATTTGTTATGATTGTTAAATTAATTCTTGATAGCATTACTAAACAAAACAATGACCTATGCACGCACCAAGTGTTCCCCGTTGCAACGCACGGGCATATACCTAGTTTCTATTTAAGAAAGAATGGAGAAAACCGAAAGAGTAGAATTTATAATAATGTTAAAATGACTTAGCTAGGCACTCATACTTTTCTAATAAAGAAATTGATAGTTATGTTGGTAAACGTAGGTTTCTTACTAAAGAATTAGATAACTTGTTTCTAGGTTAAAATGACGTTTTTAATAGATATCATATTTAACAAGGTTTGTTATAAATGTTTAAGTATAGCCGTATTAAATAGAAACTTAAAAGAATATGTAGACCATATGTTTCTTAATAAAAATAGAAGATAAATATATGTCCAATTAATAGATTATTTATATTTTCTTAATTAAAAGATAACAAGGGCCATTGCTTTTATAAACTAAAATGATAGTTTATACATAATTCCTTTCTAATTAATTAGATCATTTGTTCCTACAATAGAATTAAAGATAATTAATAGATTAATTATCATTTATCATAACTTATTAATCAAACCTATAGTCAATTTGTTCTTAACTAGATTTATGGCATGATTAATGATTTCATAGAATTTAGTCCACATTATATACGAATCACTTAGTTTTCCTAAACAATAAACTAAGGAAATTAGTGTTCATGTTCTTTAATAATAATTAAAATGTTAGTTCATATATTGTTTTGTATATAGCTTTCTTAATAAAGAATATAGGACATTGTCGGTGTTTTGGGTCCGACCGCACACCCGGGGTTGCCCCTCAAGGTGTTTTTAGGAGTAGGACGGTGTCGCCGACTGTAGCAAAATGGTTCGTGCCAGATGCACGAGGGACAGTGGACAATGTTTATAGGTTCGGGCCGCTTAGAGATGTGTAACACCCTACGTCCTGGTGAGTATGCTTGGTGAATGAGGTTACAAGGTAGCTCTCTGAATTGAGAATGCAGAGAGTTGAGGTGGGTGGCTGAGTAATAGGGTCGATCGTTCTGAAGGGATGCCCCCTAGGCCTTATATACTCGACCGTGGGGCAATACACGTGGATATGATAACAATGTGTAACTAAAAGATAGTGAACTGTTTGAGTTTATCTTCCTATAGTTCTGCCGACCTATCCTCGTATGGCTCCGTTGCATGGGGGCTCCAGCGCGGGAAAGTCGGATCTCTGTTGTGGTCACTCGCTCAACGTTGTGGGCCGTCCGGGCTTGCACCAATCCGGCCTCATGTCATCCTGCTTTGCTGATTGTCCCTCCCCAGGCCCACGAAAGAATGACCTTACGATTTATTGGGCCCTTGGGCCTTTCGTGAGGTCTTTTACTCTTCTAGTGGACCTAGGGGATATCTGTCCCCCACAAGCCCCCGATCTTTGGGTTGATTTTGAGGTAATCAGCCCAAAGATCCCAGGTCCAGCTTGCAGGTAATTTCGGGAAAACGATTTCTTACTGTCTCCTCCTGCTTTGATCACTCGTAAACTGAAGCTTTGTTTCGTGCTTGTGCCTTAGAGGTCGGCATTTCATATTGTAGGACCCTGAACTTCATTGGGTGCACCGGAGGTGCACCCAATGGGTGTAGCCCCCGAGCTTCGAGTAGATTTTGGAAAATAATCTACTCGAAGGTCTTCATCAGAAATTATTTTCATCTTACTCTTGTGCTTTGGTTGAGGGCTAGCCTTGTCTTTAATCTTGTCTTATGCCTTAGAGGTCGGCACCATCTTGGCTTGAAATGGTGATTCATGGGGTGCACCGAAGGTGCACCCAATGGGTGTAGCCCCCGAGCTTTGAGTGGATTTTTGAAAATAATCCTCTCGAAGGTCTTCATTTTGTGTCCTTTTGCTGAGAATAACCCTTTCTTTTTTCTGAATGCCTTAGATGTCAGCATTATGTCATCCATATCATGCTTTAGAGGTCAGCATGTATTTTGTCTTTTTCAGCCGAGTTCGTGATCTGCCCATATCTCGCTAGGTGGTGCAATTTATTTGCTCTGTGACTGATTGGACATTTGATGGACGCTCTCTGTCTAGTCTTCACATCGCTTCTGTCGGTCATATTTTGTACTTCATCGGCTATATTTGGCTCTCTGTCTAGTCTTCACATCGCTTCTGTCGGTCATATTTTGTACTTCATCGGCTATATTTGGCTTTCCTCTGATCCTTACTGATATCTCATTTTTGTCTTGAGGTATTCATTGCATGCCCTGCACGGATGTGACAGTTTTGAAAAATATACTGATAATTCTTGGGCGTCCCCCCAATGGGTGTGGGCAAGGGACGGCTTGGTACGCTGAGTGTTTTAGCCGGCTGCTTTTGAGTAGTAATGTGATGTGACGGCGGGTGTAATCATATCATCCGCGCTGTTGACTGGAGTCCCAATGGGTGTTGTGTTGCGTGAAACAGCGTCAGCCGCCTGACGTGTCTTCAGACGGGTTGAAGTGCTTATTGAATGCTTTGCGACTGTTCAGTGATCGTGGTTGGAGGTGAGCAGTTGCCTTCTTCTTCTATAAATAATGCCATTGTCTCTCCGGCTTTTTCACATCTCTTGCTGTTCTCTATTGCTTGCTTTTCTTCTCTCCCTTTCGCTTCCACCATGGGCAAGAACAACAAGCGCAAGCATGAGCCGACTCCTCCATCGGAGGATTTTGGTGACTCGGAGTACTCAGAGGAGGAGTTCTCCTCTGAGTCTGAGGGGTCTCCGGCTCCCATCACCCTGCGTGAGACGACTCCCAGGGGCTCGCGGCGGAGGTCTGGACTTACATCCGGGCCGTCGAGCGCTCTGGGCTCGCTGGCTCGGATGAGTCGGAGTACTCCTCGGACGAGGAGGACTCGTCCGAGGAGGGCGGTGGCGGCGATGGCAATGACGACGACGAAGGCGACGACGACGACGAAGGCGGTGGCGGCGACGACGGTGGCGGCGGCGCCAGGGGCAGCAGCGGCGGTGGCAAGGGTGACGACGGCGGCAGCAAGGGCAGCAACAAGGCCAGTGGCTAAATGCCACTGGTTTTTAGATATTAGTATAGATTAGAAGTAGTATAATGTAGTAGTATCAGTAGTATAGAGTAGTATAATGTAATGTAGTAGTAGTAGTAGTAGTAGTAGTAGGGAAGTATCAACTCATAATGAGTTGATTTGTAAGTATGATATCTTCCCTTTAATGAAGAAATTATGTTGCCTTCTCTGTGCCAATTATCCTGCTTATTTGTGAAGTTGATTTCCTTGGAATTTGTAAGTAAATAACTCTGGCATCATATCGACGTTTTTAGAGGTAGCTGTCGAGTGACTTGTAGACGACGTCGGAGTTTTAGAGGTAACTGTCGAGCGACTTGAGGGCGACGTCAGCATTTTAGAGGTGACGCCGAGTGACTGAACACGATGTCAGAGTTTTAGAGTCAAATGCCGAGCGACTTGAGGGCGACATCAGCGTTTTAGAGGTAACGCCGAGCGACTTGAAGACGATGTCAGCGTTTTAGAGGTGACGCCGAGTGACTGAACACGATGTCGGAGTTTTAGAGTCAACTGCCGAGCGACTTGAGGTCGACGTTAGCGTTTTAGAGGTAGCGCCGAGCGATAGCGGGCTGCGTGGGCCACTTTGAGGATGATAGCCGAGTGATGATGTGGCGCACCGGTGTTTTGGAAGTAACTGCCGGGTGATGACGTGGCACGCCGGTGTTTTGGAAGTAACCGTCGGGTGCTGACTGGGCGCTTTTTGAAATGGTATCTGGCTCGGGAATATCCCATAAGTGCTGCGCTTTTAGCCGCCTCTGCTTTCCGTGCCCTAGTTCTTGCTTTCTTGCTTCCGAATCCTCTCTGCAATTTGCCTCCCACTCTGCTCGCCGGTAGAATCGAGATGGCGCCCAAGAGGAAGGCCTCGAGTTCATCCGCCGCGATGATTCCCCCAATCGACCCCAACAGTCAGTTGCCTTTCGCAGGTAACCACATGTCTGTTGTCTCCGAGCCCGACCTTCTCCATCTTGGGTCCATCGGGGTCCTTCCCCCGAGGGAGCTATGTTCTTGGCGGATTTGTCATGGGGTCACTGTCCCAACAGAGGATACCCATGAGTCCGTGATTTACGCTCCTTTCCTTCTCCGCGGCCTCGGTCTTCCCATTTCTCCCTTTTTCCGCGACCTCCTTGATTTCTACCATCTTAACTTGACCCATCTGAATCCCAATTCTATCCTGCAAATTTCCATTTTCATTCATTTATGCGAAGCTTTTCTTGGCGTGCTGCCACATTTTGGGTTGTGGAAGTACTTGTATCACTGTCGCCCTGGGATGGCCGGAGGACAACATCAGTTGGTTGGTGGTGCTAGCTTGGAGATGCGCCGTGGGAGGAATACTGAGTATCTTGAAATCCCTCTCAAAGACAGCATCAAGGGATGGCGCTTGGAGTGGTTCATTATTGAGAATTATGGAAACTCTCTCCCCCCTCGGTCGGGAAGACAGCCGGACATTCGCACCCCGAGTTGGACCGAGTCCCCCACGGATCAGGAGGTAGCTGAGGCAGGTGCTTTGCTAGCTGAAGTTGGATTGCTGAAGGAGAGGGTCTGACTGCTGAAGCTATGGTTGCTGATTTTGTCTTCAAGAATATTCAGCCGTTGAAAGACAGGGCATACCCGGCTTATCTGTATCGAGGTCTAGCCGACTCAACTCGGGTTACCAACAGAAGAATTCCCTCTGTAGACTTGGTGAACCGACTTGAGATGATCCTTAGAGGCAAGGTGTCAAATGTTGGTGCCCCAGTGGCATACTCAGCCTGGAACTTGCCTCCTCCCAAAGCCTTCACTCTTTTTGTGTCGAATCCACCTGTCACTGATGGCAGTTTGGGCCTTAGAGTGCGACCCTCTGCTGAAGAAGTTAGCACCTTGGTTGCCTCGCTCGGGGAGATTCCTGATGATGAACGACAGGTCCATTTTGAGGTGCCCCTGAATCCTAGTGATGCAGAGATAAGTGCTATGCTTGATTTGCTGGCTGAGGATTCTTCTGATGCTGCTCCTACTGGGACATTGGTGGTGGCGCCCCTCCCAGAGGCTGGTATGACCTTGGATATTCAGAAGCCTGCCAGTACTCGCTTGAGGCGCCCTTGCCGAGCCAATCAACCTAATCCTTCTACTGATGAGCAGAAAAAGAAAAAGAGACGCCTCCGGCGAGTATCCAGTTTGGATCGGGACGTTGGTACTTCGGTTCCTGCTGCTGAAGAAGTGCCTCTGACTGAATTTATTGACGCTGACCCCAATGGGTGTGCCCAATCTGCTGCTGATCCCAATGTGGGTGCTCCATCTGTTGCTGATCCTAATGGGGGTGCTGCCTGTGTTGCTAATGAAGACGACGGGGAGGAAGAGGATGAAGTTCCTTTGACTCGGAAAAACAGTCGGCAGTTCATCGCTAGTGGTGAAAGTAGTGGAGTTCCTTCTCCTGCTTTGTCTGCTCTCATTGGTCTGCAAGAATTGTCCCTGGGAAATTTTGATCAGACTCTTGAGGATATGGTTCTAGAGGATTTGTTATCAGAGCCAGCAGATGATGGTGTGATGGAGGTTTGTGCTGATGTGCTTGATGCTGGGTTGAGGTCATCCCGTGCCTCGTCGACCTTAGAGCGTGATCTCGAGGGTCAGGAGACTGACTTGGATCGTCTTGGTCCCATGGAAGTAACTGAGGTCCAATCAGCCTTAGAGGTGGCTACCGCAGAGAACTTGGACCCCAAGGATGGTGTTGACACTTGCCCAGCCCTCGAGGATGTTGCCGGGGATGACTTGGTTCGGGTGGGAAGTGCAAGCCACTGCCTAGCCCCTAAGGGTCCTGCCGGGGATGATCCAGCTCAAGTGGGCAGTGCAAACTATGACCCAGCCCCCGAGGGTGTCCGAGCGGGGTCTCCCTCTTGTACTTCCATGAACGTTCATGCGGGATCGCCTCCGCACTCCGGCTGCATGGTGGTAGCCCAAGCTTTGGACCAGGGAGTCGCTTTAGAGGGCAGCGTCCCCGCTGACCAAGTTTTGGGCTCTGTTGATGGCACTGAGTTGGTTCCTGCTTGTTCGTTGCAAGCCGCTTCGGGTGGCGGCCTTACGCCCGGTCATCAATTGATCTCTCATGAATTGGGGGTCCCTTCGTTCTTTTCCAACCTCCAGGTACTGTGATATACTTTAGCTTGATTTTTACACCGCATGAACTGCTGTCATTACACTCATCTGTTCTCCTTATCAGGCTTTGGTGGATGGGATGGCTAGCCAGCTGAGGTTACAGGGTGCTTCTGTTCTAGAAGTAGCTTCGTCTCTTGCACGTTGGAATCCAGTGTTACTTCAACATCGTGTCTCTGACTTGGAGGCGACCAATGCTGGTTAGTGCTTTTTTGCTTCTCTTTGTCTTCACTATTAAACTGCTTTACATTCTGACCCCTTTTGTTTGATTGTCTCCTGCTAGGTATGACTCGGCAGATTTCCATTCTTGAAGAAAAACATTCTCGAGATCAGGTTGAATTGGTCCAGCGGTGCTCTGACTCTGAAGAAAAGTATTCTCAAAGTCAGACTGAACTAGCTCAGGTCTCTGCTGCCTTAGATGACGCCAATGCACTGAGCTCTTCCCTTCACGCTCAGCTTAATTCTGAAAAGGTGACTTGTGAAACTGTGCCTTGCCTTGTTGTGCTCCTATTGCTTGCTTGATGTTTGAGGGGGTTGACTTTTGTTTGCAGGAAGAAAAACATATCCTTGCTGCTTCTCGCGACAGTCTTGATAGATTGTATCACGATTCTAGCAACTCGCTGACCATCCTAGAGAGGAGTCATCGCTTCACCATGGAAGAGTTAGACAACCAACGCTGTAAGCTGTAGGAATCCACGGATGAGGTGACCAGGCTCAAGCAATTGATATCAGCGAAGGATGCTACTATCAAAGAACTCCGTGCTTCCAAGAAATCCATCGCCCAGGAGTTAGAAGCTGCTCGGTTGGCTGTCAAGGTTGCTGAAGAAACTTCCGTTACTCTCAGAGCCCAGCGCGACAGAGCCATGGATAAGGCCATTCGGGCGGGGCGAATCTTGATGAAGAGACCCGGCGTGGTTGTTCCCGAAGATATAAGGGCTGACGTGAATGCTGCTCCTGATTCCTCGAGTCACCCTTCCTCGTCGATTGCTCCTGAGAAAGATATCACAAAATAGAGAAACATTTTGCGTGCTTTGAGCGTGCGGTTAGCATGGTCAGACATTTGTTAGAGGACGTCATTTCAGTACTTAAATGACATTGTTATTCTCCTATTGTTTCAGAATTCATCAGTTCGTAAATTTGCAGTAGTAAAATGATGTGCGATGGTTTTGAAACTTGTTTGCAGGATATAGAAGTCATCCCTATATGAGTAATCATAAGCGCGTCAGATCGCCTTGAGTTGCTACTGACTTAAGTCGGTTGCTTTTGTTAATAGGGCTTAGTGGTCACCCTGAGTTATATAAGCGCGAGCATGTTGAACCAGCTTAAGGCGCTGCCGACTAAGCCGATTGCTCTGTTTAGCAAGGCATAGTGGTCACCCCGAGTTAAGTAAGCGTGAGCATGTTGCACCGGTTTAAGTCGTTGCCGACTTAAGTCGATTGCTCCGTTAGCAGGGCATAGTGGTCACTCCGAGTTAAGTAAGCGCGAGCATGTTGCACCGGTTTGAGTCATTGCCGACTTAAGCCGATTGCTCTGTTCAGCAGGGCATAGTGGTCACCCCGAGTTAAGTAAGCATGAGCATGTTGCACCGCCTTAAGTCGTTGCCGACTTAAGCCGATTGCTCCGTTAGCAGGGCATAGTGGTCACCCCGAGTTAAGTAAGCGCGAGCATGTTGCACCGGTTTAAGTCGTTGCTGACTTAAGCCGATTACTCCGTTAGCAGGGCATAGTGGTCACCCCGAGTTAAGTAAGCGCGAGCATGTTGCACCGGTTTAAGTTGTTGCCGACTTAAGCCGATTGCTCCGTTAGCAGGGCATAGTGGTCACCCCGAGCTAAGTAAGAATGCAAGTTAATCATGAACAAACTGAGTATCTTTGAAGCCTTTTTTTTATTGATGACATATCTCCATTTTACAGGGTACATCGTCGTCCCGATAGCTTTTGAAATACAGCTAGGGATAAAACTTCCTGAGGTGTTCTATATTCCAGGAGTTCCCGACTTCTGTGCCGTCCATCTGAGTGAGACGATATGATCCTGGCCGAGTGACTTCTGCTACTATGAAGGGTCCTTCCCATAAGGGCGATAACTTGTGCCGTCCCTCCCCCGTTAGAATTCGGCGGAGGACGAGATCTCCTACTGAGAAGGATCGCTGCCGCACGACCTTATCGTGATAGCGCCTTAGAGTCTGCTGGTATCGTGCTGATTGGATTACTGCATTCAGCCGTTCTTCCTCGAGTACATCAATGTCCTCCAGCCTGGTGGCTTCGACTTTTGCTATGCTTTCGAAGATCAACCTTGGCGCTCCGAACTTGAGGTCGACTGGTAATACTGCCTCTGACCCATAGACCATGAAGAAAGGAGTGTTTCCATGCAGATCTCGGCTAGGCTGGGTTCTTAGGCTCCAGACGACATAGGGCAATTCCCTTATCCATTTTCCTGCGAACTTTTCATTCTTATCGAAGACCTTTTTCCTGAGTGCCTCCAGTATCATCCGGTTGGCTCGCTCAACCTGCCCGTTGGCTCTTGGATGTGCTACAGAAGCATACTTGATCTAAATGCTTTTTTGCTCGCAGAAGTCGAAGAACTCTGAACTTGTAAGTTGGATCCTAGGTCAGTTATGATGCTGTTTGGTATCCCGAATCTGAATATTATGTCTTGTATGAATTCCACGGCCTTAGCTGAGGTCAAAGAGGCAATGGGTTTGAATTCTATCCATTTAGTGAATTTGTCGATTGCTACCAGTACATGAGTGTATCCTCCTTGAGCCTTCTTGAAAGGTCCAATCATATCCAGTCCCCAGCACGCGAAGGGCCAAGTCACTGGTATGGTCTACAGTTGCTGTGCTGGTAAATGTTGTTGTTTTGGCAAGTACTGGCAAGCTTCGCACCTCTGAACTAATTCGGCTGCATCACTCTTCGCTGTTGGCCAATAGAATCCTGACCTGAAGACCTTCCCGACTAGTGTCTTGGATGCTGCATGTATTCCACACTGCCCAGCATGGACCTCATCCAGAAGTTGCTTCCCAGTAGATGAGAGGATGCACTTCATGAGGACGCCTGATGCATCCCTTCTATATAATGTTTCCCCAATGAGTGTGTAGTGAGATGACTGTCTGGCAATACGCTCGGCCGCATTTTTGTCATCCGGTTCCTCTTCATTCTTTATATACCTGATGATTGGCCTTCTCCAGTCATCAGAGTCTGACTCTAGTTGATTCACAATATTACACTCTTCTGCTTGATCCATTGAGATGCTCGGCTGTAGTATTTCTTGTACAAAGACTCCAGGTGGGACCTGAGTTCGACTGGATCCTAGCTTGGACAATACATCGGCTGCCGTGTTCCGATCTCTTTCTACATGATGAAATTCCAGACCCTCAAATTTATCTTCCAGCTTTCGGACGGCAGTGCAGTACTTTCCCATTGAATCGCTTGAACAATCCCACTCTTTGTTTATCTGGCTAATGACTACCAGAGAGTCTCCGTACACCTTCAGTCTCTTGATGCCCAATGATATGGCGATGTTCAATCCATGGATCAGAGCTTCATACTCAGCTGCATTGTTGGAGGCCGGAAACAGCAACTGGAGGGCATATTTGAGGTGCTCGCCTCCAGGTGCGGTGAAGAGAATTCCTGCTCCTGCTCCCTGCAGCTTCAGCGAGCCATCAAAATACATTCGCCATACTTCTGCAGTCTTTGGGTTATCTGGTACTTGCTGTTCAGTCCACTCTGATACGAAATCAACCAATGCTTGAGTTTTGATGGCAGTGCGAGGTCGAAATTCGATGTCATGAGATCCCAGCTCACAAGCCCACTTGGCTATTCGGCCATTGGCTTCCTTGTTGTGAAGAATATCCCCTATCGGAAAACCAGTGACTACTATGACTTTGTGGTCATCAAAGTAGTGACGTAGCTTGCGGGCAGTTAGAAGTACTGCATATAATAGCTTCTGAACTTGAGGGTACTTTTTCTTCGAGGGACCTAGAACTTCACTGATGAAGTAAACAAGATGTTGCACTGGGTAGGTATGTCCTTCTTCTGCTCGCTCGACTACCAATGCGGTGCTTACCACGTGAGTCGTAAAAGAGATGTACAGCAGCAGATCTTCAGCTGGTTGAGTTGATGTGGCTCGTCGTGGCGGCTTCAGTACTGGCAGTGTTGTCAAGAATCTTTTCAGTGCATCTAGAGCTTCCTGTGCCTCTGAAGTCCACTGAAACTTATCCACTTTCTTGAGTAGCTTGTAAAATGGTAAACCTTTTTCTCCCAGCCTGGATATAAATCTGCTCAGAGCTGCCATACATCCAGTAAGTCGCTGAACCTTCTTTTGTGATCGAGGTGCTTCCATCTTCATGATAGCTTCAATCTTATCCGGATTAGCCTCAATTCCCCGGTGGCTCACAATAAACCCGAGTAACTTTCCTGCTGGTACCCCAAAAACACATTTTTCGGGATTAAGCTTCTATCGATACCGCCTCAGACTATTGAAAACCAGCTGTAAGTCTTCGATGAAGTTTTTCGAGTTCTCCGTTTTGATTACCACATCATCTACGTAGGCCTCCACACGCTTGCCCCAGTGATCGGTTAAGCATGTTTGAATGGCTCTCTGATAAGTCGCTCCAGCGTTTTTGAGGCCGAACGGCATGGAGGTATAACAGAAAGCACCAAACGGAGTAATGAACGCTGTTTTTTCCTCGTCTTCCTTTGCCAAACTAATCTGATGGTACCCGGAATAGCAATCTAGAAAAGATAGCACAGAACATCCAGCGGTGGAGTCCACCACCTGATCTATCCTCGGGAGCCCGAAGGGATCCTTTGGACAGTGTTTGTTGAGATCAGTATAGTCGACGCACATGCGCCAATCCACTTTATTCTTTTTGAGTACAAGAACAGGGTTGGCTAACCACTCGGGGTGTAACACCTCTCCAATAAATCCAGCCGCGACCAAGCGAGCTAACTCGGCGCGAATGGCCTCTCTCTTGTCGGGCGTGAAACGATGTAGTTTTTGCCAAATCGGCCTTGCTTGGGGATAGACCTTCAGTTTGTGCTCAGCCAGTTCTCTTGGGACTCCCGGCATATCCGCAGGTTGCCATGCGAATACATCTCGGTTATCTTGCAGAAACTGGACGAGCGCGCTTTCCTATTTGTCGTCCAGGCTGGAGCTGATGATGGCAGTCTTGCGTTCATCAGCGAACCCCAGGTTGATCCTTTTAGTTTCTTCAGTCGGCCGCATAGAGGTCGTGGCCTGAGCTTCGTTTGCCGGTACTGCAAGGTCCTCCTCAGGCTTAGAGTTTGCCTGTGTTGAAGAAATCGTCGACGGCTTGGTGGTGAGGGCCGCTTGGATGGCCACTCGGAAACACTCTGCGGCGCCTTGGAAGTCGGTGCGCACAGTTATGATTCCTTGTGGTCCTGGCATCTTCAGTATCATGTACGTGTAATGAGGAATGGCCATGAATTTGGCCAATCCCGGCCTCCCGATGATGGCGTTGTACCCGCAGTCGAAGTTCGCCACTTCGAACCTCAGGAACTCGGTTCTATAGTTCTCCAGAGTTCCGAAGGTGACGGGCATGTAGATGTGGCCGAGCGGGTATTCCCCTTCAGTCAGCACAATGCCGAAGAAGGGAGTGTCCGACTCGTGGAGCTCTTTGAGGTGAACTCCCAAGCCTTCGAGTGTCCGGGGGAAGGTGACGTTGATGCTGCTCCCCCCATCCACTAGCACCTTCTTCACCCGGCTCTCTCGGATCACCGGATCGACGAGGATATTTGCCTAGGTGGTCGAAGTTGAGCCATTGATCCGCTCGAGTGAAAGTGATCGGGTGCTCCGACCACCGGTATGGGGCGGGAGGACCGGTGGTCGCCACCAGTATCTGGCGATCGTTGAGCTTTTGTTGTCTTTTGTTCTCCTGCGACCCGTGTCCGCCGAAGAGGACGTTGACCTCCCTATCAACGCGCGGGAAAGCTCCTCCTCCTCCCTCCTCCTTCTGATGGGGTTGTCGCAGTTCTTCTGGTCCTCCCCTTGGCGGAGGAGGAGGTAGAGGTTGGAAGGGTCGGCCGTGCCCGACGGAGTGCTTGAAGTCCCGGCAGTTCCGAAGAGTGTGGCGCATGTCCTTGTGGTACGGGCACTGGGCGTCGAGGATGTCGTCCAGCGTGCGCTCGCCTCCACGAGGTCCTCCTCGGGCGCGAGAGGCTGGTGGCCCGGTGGCGTGTACTTCTTCGCGGGGCCTCTTCTCCCAGTGTTTGTCGGGTTGCTGGTTCGCGTCGCGTCGTGGTGCCGCCGGTGCGGGCTTCGCTCCTCCGATGAGGTCCTGGGCCCGCTCGTCGGCGGTGATGTAGAGGTCAGCTTCCCAGAACAGCTCCTCGGAGGTAGTCGGCGCCTTCTGCAATATGGCTCGGACGAAGGCCGAGTCATTGGATCCTCTATAGAAGTCCTCGATCACGGCCGCCTCTGTGACCTCAGGGATACGATTTCTCATGGTCTGGAACCTTTTGAGGTATGACCGGAGAGTTTCGTCTCCCCGGCGCTTGATGGATTTGAGGTCCCACGGTTGCGCCGATTTGTCGGAGAGGGACTGGAAATTGGCAGTGAAGCGCCGACTGAAGTCGCCCCAGTCATCGATGCAGTGTCGGGGTAGATGTCGCAGCCATTACAGCGCGTCTTGCCCGAGGACAATGGGTAAGTACGCGGTCATCACGTCTTCGGACGCCCCGGCAGCTCGAGCAGTGGTGGTGTAGACGGCTAGCCAGCCCCCTGGATCCTGCTTAGGTTCATATTTATCGACATTGGATACCTTGAAGTTAGGAGGCCATTGGATGGCCCTAAGGCATGGAGTAAGAGCAGACACTCCACACGTGTCCTCCTGTCGTCGGGGATGATGTCTGTCCCGGGGAGGGGAGTTGTTGTTGTGGTTCCTCGACCGTCCCCGGGTAGTACCGCCAGTTGAGGCTGTTGCCGACTCAGTTCTGGCGGCCTGGCTCCGAGCTGGGAAGCCATGATCCCTATCGTACTCCTCCCGGCGGCGAATCTCGTTCTCGTGCCATCATTCACGCGAAGCATTGATGGAGCTTCGCGCGTCCCGACGGCTGTTGATAGCGTGTCGTAGATCGTTCGGCGGGTGAGCGAGCGGTAGAAGATGGTTGGCTGCCTGAGTGAACAGTCGTCGATAGCCCTCGGCGTCGGGAGTCCGAGGGAGTCCATCAGCTATCCAAGCTAGTACTCCTCCAACTTCACTCGGCGTGTTCATGGCTCGGGCGAAGTCGGGATTTAGGTTGCGCCCGAAGAATGGATTCTCCCGGCATTGCCTTGCGTCTTGCTCAGCTTGTTCTTGAGCTTGGCGGCGATCACGTCGTCGGGAGTTCCTTCGTTCTCTGAAGACGCGTTCCTCCAGAGTTTCTCCTATCTCTGAGACCTCGTCCCGCGAGACAGGTTGCTCTGGATCCCGTTCTCTGGCCTCATGATGTCGCCGAACGTTCTGGCACCAGTTTCTACGTCGGTGGGATTCTCGTTGTGGTGGTTCTTCTCCGGGTGCGGTCGGCTCGTCGTCGGAGACGGGAGGCGACTCCACTCTCCCGATGAAGAGGACGTCGGGATAGAATGGTGCTACTGTCGTGGTGACCTTCTTTCCGTTCTCCTTTGAGGGCGGAGGAACGGAAAGAACAACTTGCTTCCCCTTGGTCTCCTTCTTCCTCGCGATCTGTGTCCATTCTTTTGTCGAGGAAGTAGACAGTGGAGTTCTCTGGGTCAACGGGCTCTCGGCCCCTGACTTTCTGAAGGCGATCTTTTTCCGGAGAGCTGGAGGTTGCGCTTCTCTGACATTTTCAGAGTTTGTTGGAGGAGACTTCTTTTTTGGTGGATCTGCAATGCGGTGTAGAGTTCCCTCTTCAACTGCTACGGATGAGATTGTTCCGAAGCAGAATACGGATCCGGGACGGAGGGTGATCTTGTTGTGGAAGGTGACGGCCATTGAGCTAGCTTGGATCGTCGACACACCCCCTACCTGGCACGTCAACTGTCGGTGTTTTGGGTCCGACCGCACACCCGGGGTTGCCCCTCAAGGTGTTTTAGGAGTAGGACGGTGTCGCCGACTGTAGCAAAATGGTTCGTGCCAGATGCACGAGGGACAGTGGACAATGTTTACAGGATCGGGCCGCTTAGAGATGCGTAACACCCTACGTCCTGGTGAGTATGCTTGGTGAATGAGGTTACAAGGTAGCTCTCTGAATTGAGAATGCAGAGAGTTGAGGTGGGTGGCTGAGTAATAGGGTCGATCGTTCTGAAGGGGTGCCCCCTATGCCTTATATACTCGACCGTGGGGCAATACACGTGGATATTTTAACAATGTGTAACTAAAAGATAGTGAACTGTTTGAGTTTATCTTCCTATAGTTCTGCCGACCTATCCTCGTATGGCTCCATTGCATGGGGGCTCCAGCGCGGGAAAGTCGGACCTCTGTTGTGGTCGCTCGCTCAACGTTGTGGGCCGTCCGGGCTTGCACCAATCCGGCCTCATGTCATCCTGCTTTGCTGATTGTCCCTCCCCAGGCCCACGAAAGAATGACCTTACGATTTATTGGGCCCTTGGGCCTTTCGTGAGGTCTTTTACTCTTCTAGTGGACCCGGGGGATATCTGTCCCCCACAGACATGTACTTTCTAGTAAAAGTAAAATATAGTTGATTTATTCATTGTCTTTTACATAAAAGTTCATTTAAGGCATATATCATAATTTTCCATAAGTAGGTGTTTAATAATAATAATCTTTTCACATAAAACCTATTTAGACTTATATCTTTTCTAAAAGGTTAAAAATGTTTAATATCGTTATAAGGTGTTTTATTGTCTTATAAACCCTTAATCTTAGACATATCACATATGATGTTTTATAAAAGATTAATTTGGTGAACCTAATATTTGTATATTTTAATTAACATATTTTTAAGCTCATGTCTTGTTTTATAAAGTATAGATCACACATTTTTGAAAAGAATACCTTTTTATTATAACCCGTGCGAGTAATATTTTTGAAAAGCGAATGCTCTTTTCGTTAAGCTTTCTTTTAGTTTTACGTATGGTGAATGTTGTATGTTATTGAGTGGTGTTTGTTCTTCTTGTTTGTTTGTGTGATATTCAGTGGTTGATCTAGTAGTTAAGAATCAAGATCTATTCCTACCGTGGAAGAAACTCAAGTTTTCAATAAGCAAGGCAAGTGGACTTCTCCCTCTGCATACTCTGCTTGATCCCAAACAATACATTTAATAAAGTTTATTCTTGGATATATATGCATAATTTGATGGGTTACCTATTTAGATACACTTAACCTTTCCAACCTTACTCCTTGTTTAACCTAGGATTATGATCTAATCAAGTAGCTATGTTATTGCTACAACTTTAAATTTATGCAGTCACTCCTGTTTATGATATTAATGTTCCAAATGGTAAGTTTACTTTGTTATTGCTAATCCGACGATTAAGCAAGATCATATGATTTAATTGGAACATGGAGTGACCACCTAGGAAAACAGTGCTACCATGAGGGTGGTATGGGACACCCTTGGCTAAATAACTAGGGAAGTATTATGTTGGGTACTGGTCGTGGTCGATCGGAACGGGGGCATCTAGCAAGCGCTTATAGTTCCGGCTCAGGCAGATTGGATACAGGCATAGTTCCCAAAGCTTTACCCTGTAGTCTGGACTATAAGTTGGTTACGTTAGGTGTACTTTATGTAGTTTGACCATTTCCAGCATTTGCATAATGAGGACTTTAGTGAAATGCCTCGTAGTGAGACCCTAGCCATTCACCTCGGAAGTGAATACGGGTCTAGCTAACCCAGGCTAGAAGGGAATCGTGACTCATGGGTAAAGATGCGCCACCTCTCCAAAGTGTAAAACTGATATATTAGCCGTGCTCATGGTTAAGAGCAGCCTGGACTCCTCACATGATAATTGAACTTGAAGATGGAAATAAATCGAGATCCGATGATCTACCAATGGTTTGCTTAAGTGGTTTCACTTAAGTGTTTTTGATATACTCTTGTACCTTTGTTTAATGGGAATACTTGGGATTCACACTTATTAGTAAGACAGGTGTTGTTAATAAAATGTTGACCAACTAAAATGCTTACTGCTCAACCTTAGCCTCACCTGGTTAAACTTGCATTAATTTCCCCCCACTTGTCGAGCCCCGACCATAAGTGAGGTCACCCTTGCTTAATTTTGATCAGAAGTCTGCAGATGAAGTAATTATGCTGAGCTCCATGGATGCTAGTCTAGTGATACCCCCGGTCATCTTCCTGTGGATGGATGTCCTTATTTTGCTGTACTTTGATGAATAAAGGTTAAGACATTATGTCTGTTCGAAGTGTAATATGTTAATATAATCGTTATTTACGCTTTTATGCATTGTTCTTTTGATATATTACACTTGTGATGTCAACATATGTGTGGAAGAAATAGATCCTGTCACACATATGCGATGCACCCGGCTCTGCCCCCACCAGAAATGGGTGTGACAGAAGTGGTATCAAAGTAATGTGACCGTAGGTCGCTAGATTAGTTAGAAATGGAAAGCCCAGTCAGTCTTTCAAAACCTGACTTATTTGTCTCCATAAAAATTTACTTTATATCGAAACTCGTCTCTTTTATCTTCAACTCTTCTAGTCTGATTTTTGGTCTATCAGAAGGTTCTAATAAGAAGCATTTCAAGATGATTAAGAAAGATTGGAACTTGAAGCGAAGCTTACCTGAAGTTACCCTTTCAAAGCTATTGAAGATACCCTATTCTTTGTCTTACCCCCACGCCGCAAGAAGTTTTGTTATGGATTCTCTAGATCTATTACAGACTTCTTGGCTAGGTTCATATGATAGCTCTATGGTATTAAGTTTTTTGACTAGATCGGTAAGGACGATGTTATATTATATTATAGTGGTTTTCTAATCCCTAATATTGCTATATAACCCTTGACTTCTTATACTTTTGTTTTCTTGCCATTATATTGCCACCCTCGCACAATATCTACCTTGATATAATAAACCTTTGCCTCTCTATTTTGTCTCCTTGATAATGCTTTCTCCCTAACCCACTTCATATCCTTGGTTGTATCATTTATCATCACTTCAATAGTTCATGGTTATCTTATTTCACTCTTGGCCACCGACAAATATGTCTTGTCTAACTCCTTGATAATTCTTACCCAACTCCTTGATGTTATAATATCTTTCTTATTCCAAACCTTGTCTCACCTTTTGTTTTGGTTGAATGAGTAGAATTGGATTGTGTTGTGCTGGTATGCTTGAGTTCATTATCCTTTGTGTTCATGTTTGATTTGCTTCTTTGAAATGATTGTTGGTGTATTGTGTGACTTTTGTCCACAATGACATCAGTTAGCTAGGTAAAACCTTAGACAGATGGGTTTTCTCTGCTCTCTAGAATTTGTCTTTGCTCAACCCTTTCGTCCCTTCCATTCTTTCATACCCATACAGATGTCAGACCTTGGAATGTCAACTACAAGTGATGTCGCTAAATGCAAAGAATGCAGTGTGTTGGCAAGTCAAAACAACATTATAAATAAAACAGTTGATGAACAGACAATCAAGACACGAAAGGATGCACAACCAAACCAACAGACAAGTGACCTTGGAACATGTTGGTGTTGTGAGTACTATGGAATTCCTTGTCGCCAAATCAATGCAAATGAAAGTGAAACTACAAAACGGAAGAACCAGATTTTATTTTCTGGCATAAAAAGACAGATGCCTCCTCAAGAACAACTAATAGCAGATTCTCTCATACCTAATGCACTGTAAGTTGATGAATTGCAAAGTATTCCAAAAAGGAAACGTCACAAGGATGTCCAGTCCCAAGAAGAAACACATGAGTGTTACATTGATGGATGGACTATTACTTGCACATAGTTTCAGCCTCATGGTCGCATTAGGTCCAAGAAATGAAAAGGGAAACATGGAAAAAGTCAAGAAGTAACTTCAAGAAAAGATTGCAATCAATGTGGACGTGAAGGTCATTACTTCCGTAACTGTCTTGAGAAAAGTTCCCTACAGATCACCTTCGAGATGAAGTTATCTCAGTCTTCAGACATGGAACATGAACAAAAATGCACAGAAACTTCTACCAACAACATAAAGACAACTCCACCATGTAACACATCAAGTCATGCTTGCTTTAGCTGTGGTGATACCAGCCATCTTTTTAATATTTGTCCTAAGAAGGATGTGGAGATCAATAAGGTCCAAAAGAAAAGACAACATCCTCAAACTCATGCATCAACAAAGAATAAACAACAAAAAAGTCCATATGAAGGATAAGTTATGCAGTGATAGGAACCATCCCATATGATAATGCAATAATTTTTGGAACACTAGTCATTCACACAACTACCGCCACCGTGTTGTATGATCCTCGTACAACACATTCTTTTATCAGTGTCCAGTTTGCAATAAATTATGGTATCTTTAAGTGTCCCTTGAGATCAAGGATGACCATTAGTGCACCCGAAAGGAAAATGTTAGTAAACTACATATGTCCAAATGTAAGTGTTAAAATCAATGGTATAGATTTTCTAGCTGATCTTATAGTGATAGAATCAATGGGAAAGGATGTGATTCTTGGAAAGAATTGGTTACAAAGAACTAAGGCAGTAACCCAACATACTGAGAGAACCATGTGTTTGGAAACCCCATCTGGAGAAAGAATAGTAGTTGAAGACAATCGACCTCCAGCTCTGATTGGTGCATCTGACAAGGAAGAATAATATATCATTTAGCTAGAAGAAGGAGTATGTCTCACGAAAAAATGTCAAGGTGTTTTCCTTTTCAAGATTTGTAATTGTGCTAAGTGATATATGAATAAATTTGGAGAATCTTTCGCACCTATTATGTTTTGCCTCTTTATAAAGAGAATAAAGTATGGTGTCATCTGCTATATGCAAACAATGTGATGCTCTATTCTAGTTGCCCTAAAGTCCCGCTCAAGTCTTTCTATCAATTTGTGCTCAAAGAAATACTATTGGATCAGAAAGATGATTTGGATATCATGCTCTGAAATTTATAAAGTCCAAAAGATCTCTATTAGGGAATATAGCACTTATACACTCTTGTAGTATGATGAAGCTAGGCGGAATCGGAAATCATCCTTGACTAATCGTATCTTGGAAATCAAAAAGTTGTGTTTGCCCTTTTGTCTTCATATTATACAAGTCTTTTATGCATTCTGTCTCACTAACTCTTTTACCCTCTGAGTAGATGATGAACCCTAATGGAAATGAAGTAAATGATGCCAATGACAATATTCCTACCTTAACAACAATGAACGAGAAAAATGAGTCACAGAGATATTTGATGAATGGAATGAAGAACAACAAAAGGAATAGAAAAATGGTTTGGATACATGATTAGTCCACCTTAACCACAAGCAAAAGCCACGAAACACATGGATACCCAAACAGAAGAATCAAGTCAGGCTCATCTATATGAGATACAGACACCCAGTCAACCCTCACCCCCTATTGGTCAAGCAAAGTTGACTCGCAAAGAACTCAAAGCAAGAGGTGCTTGCTACTACTGCAAAAATGAAGGACATATTATTCGTGAATGTCCCAAGAAGCGTCTAGGCCGACTAAAGAAGAAGGCTACAAAGCATGACCTAAGCAATAATCCAGAAGACCAACCATTTTATAAGTATGATGATGAAGAAGGTCGCCTGATTAGTATTCATTGCGGAGCAAAGAAGTAAGGAAGTTCCTTAATGTCAGAAGAGTTCAATGAGAACTAAGACCTACAAATAACCATGTATCTCCTTTGCTTTCATGCTAGCCTTCCTTAATCTTGAGGACGAGATTCTTTTAAGAGGGGTAGGTTTGTAACACTATAAAAATCATCAAATAAAAATAAAGCATTTAGTTATTAATGGTAATTAGGGCAATAAATTTTTCAATCAAGTGTTTGTTATTTATTGCATTTAGAATAATTTTAGATTGCGCATGATTGATTTTTTGGATATTGAATAGCATTTCTTGTTAAATGAAAATCCAAATAAATAATATAATAATTAGTCTAAAAATATTTTATTTATAAATAATTTTGGTTTAATTATTATGAATTTTAGGGTTATTTAAAATATGTTTTTTGAATTTAGAAAAAAGAAAAAAAACTAAACCCTAACCCTAAAAGCCCACTAGGGGCCCAACATCCCATTAGCCGCGCGCCCTGCTTCCTCTCCCTGCTCCTAGCCACCGCCCCTCTGGTCTACCCACCCGGCTGCCTTTCTCTCTCTCCTCTCTTCCCTGTGCTTCACTGCGCCACCAGGGACGCCGCAGACCGAGCACGCGCCTAGGACCGATGCCCCGACGCGCCCGACGCCAGTGCCAGGAGCCAAGCAGCGCCCGCCCCGTACAGACCTGGCCACGTGTCACACCCGGTTTTGGAAGGTAAACCGAATGTGAACTATGTACGTGTTAGGATCAGAACTCACGTACACAGCGATCATAATTGGACGTCATCACACAGTGCTTGAATTAAATAGCGGAAAGGTACTTAGTTACATCAAGATGTCTGAGACATCCATAGAGTCTAATACATATCTATAGTGTTTAACATTAAATCAAAGTGCAGAGTAACGAAACATAGAATGTAAGCCTACACATGCAGTTGACTGGGGGTTTGCCACTAAAATAAACTAGAACTCGTCGTAGTCCTAGAACTCCTCAAAGTCCTCCATGTTACCAGCTTCACCTCCTGAGCACTGAGAACAGTGGGGACAACCTGGGGTGGGGTGGTTTGTAAAGCAAGGGTGAGTACACATCAACGTACTCAGCAAATGTCCCGTTTGGCCAAAGTGGACTAGTTGTATGTAGAGTTAAGGTTAAGCAGTTGCTTTTAGTTGGTCAAGTTTTATTACTATAAGTATAGCCAAATTTTAGTAATAACCCAGTTATTTCCCAGAAGTACTCCCTCTAAGAGGAAATACCAGATATCAGAATTATAATCACCATTGCTAATCATCATCATAAAAGTAACCAAAGTACTTCTAATCAAAGAGGATCCCAAGGCTGCTCATAACCGTGAGCACGAATGATATACCAGTTTCTAACACTCTGCAGAGGTTGCACACTTTACCCACAAGCCGTGATTCCCATTCTGCCCGGGGTTCTAGCCTCCCCATTGATCACTACCAAGGTGACCTAGTAGGGTCTCACTACGTAGCCTTTACAAAGATTTTCCAGAGGTCATAGCCTCCTGTTAGGTTTCTCTAGTTTGATAAACACAGTACATCTCCCCAAAGGAAGGGTGACTAACAAAACCAAATCAAACAACCTCTGCAACCAACCTCGGCAGAGCAAGTACTGTGCTCGGACCCCATTGATGGCCCTACGGCGAAGCCAACTACTCCTTTGGTTCCTCTAATTAATCAGCTAAGGGCGTCCCATTCCACCCTCATGGTTACACTGTTATCTCGGGTTGTCACTCCCCAAACAGGTCCTTACGGAGAGGTACTTAGGAAACAGCCTGAGCCCCCCCTAAAGCATCATAAGATCCTCATCGGGATAACATCATCGTATCATAAAAGATCACATCATGTTCATTGATTAAGTTAAAGCAATAGCATAAGCTAACCATGATTAACCCAAAAAGGTAAACAAGGGTAGGGTAAATACAGACTAGTCAATCCTTAGGTTTTCAATAAAGTAATGCGGGACAGTGAATTATAAAGTAAAGTAGGACATGATAGGTCTGAGGACACCTGCCTTCACCAGGTTGTTGCTCAGAGGGATCTTCAGCAACACACTCAGGAACCACGAGCTGCTCGTTGTCTAAGTAAAGCGAGCATACATTCAATACATTTGGAAGGTAAAAATGAACATCACATCAAACATGTACAAACATTGACACACAACTCAAAAATGTATAGTATTAAGTACAGGGGAATGAGGTCAGGTTACAAAATGGACTAATCCTAATTGGGGATTAATTACTCTCTAAATGTTGGAACATAGCCCAATAAGGTTAAGTAATGATTGAAACAAAGAAAAGCTAAAATTATAAGATGAACTACTCTCATTTGGGAATTTGATTATATTTTAAGTATTATCCATAATTACATTCCTAATTCTATTTATGTCATTAAGGTCTAAAGGTTAAGCCAAAAATAACTCCAAGTAATGCATAACACTAATCTCATAAGATTGAATATACTTTATTCTTAGAATTCTCCTTTTATTTATTGAAAATAAATAAATAAATCAACATATACTTTAATCATATATTCTAAGTGTAAAAATTAAAGTATACAGATTACATTTGATGATATTTTATTTGAACAGAGAATAATCTTGTGAACATTTTGCAATTTGAACCACTAAATTTGGAGCTCATATGAAAAAGATATGAAATAAACAAGTTTTGAAGTTTGAAATATGAAATTAGGGCTAAATCTGTGATTAAATAAAAGTCCAGGGGGCTATTCTAAGGAAACTAGGGACCTATGCTCTAAAACCGAGGACGACGGGTTGATTTCCTAAAACCAGGGGTCTCTTAAGCAAAACAACCACACGAAGGGGTACGGGGTAACCTCAGCCGTCGGATCAGACATCAACGACCCAGATTAGATCACACGGGCGCGGCTGACAAGCGGGGCCAGGGCGCCAGCGAGCCAGGGCAGGCTGACCGGCCGGGCCTAGGGGCAGAGACGCGGGTGAGGGGGAGAGAGGAGAGATAGTTGAATCTGGATCGGAGGGCTACGATCAGATCCGCTCGGGTTGAGTCTAAACCGCCCGATCTCGGGTGGACGGCCGAGATCTAACGACAGGGGGGCGGACTTGGGCGCGGTGGCGCCGCTCGGTCCCGCGGCGGGAGTTCGCCAGAGACGAGCAGACGGGCCATGGAGGGGCTTAGGTGGCTTAGGGAAAGGGCCAGACACGCTCAGCACGTCACGGCGAACACAACAGTGGGCGCAGAACCGGCATGGAGGTGCCAGAGAGCGCAGACCGCGGTGAAAAAGGTTCCGCGGCGGCGCAGCTAAATCCGGCGAGCAATTGTGCGGGCTCTGGTGCGGTACTTGGCGAATTAAGGGCATGGGAAGGCTGCTCACCTCGAGTGCGAACTCCGGGACGCATGGAGAATGGAGGGGGTGCGGTGGAGCCTTGGGTCGACGACGGCGGGGCTCCGACTGCGCAAGGACTGCTCCGATGAGCGTGGACCGGGCGTAGCAAGGAGGGAGAGGGCACACCGAAGAGTGTCCCGAGTAGGTGACGGCAAGGCGAAGCTCACCGTGGCACTGAACAGGGCACGGGCGCAACAGTGGCCACGAAACAGGTGGTGGACGTCGATGGGCGGTGGCAGAGCTCTTGGTTCGCGCGGGCAGAGCGAGAGAGAGGGCGAGGGAGCTACACAGAGGGCGCAAATGGGAGAGGGGAGGTGGGCGAGCAGGGCGCAGGGGCTCGGACGTCACCGGGGAACGCGCGGTCGTGGGCGCGTCCACGACGGGGAGATCGTGGGCGAGAGGTTAGAGACGACTGACAGGTGGGGAAGATGGGACAGAGAGAGGGGAGCGGGTGCGTGCGGGAGAACTAGCGCCAACAGGTCTGGCCCACGCGACAGAGAGAGAGGGAGAGAGGCGCGATCGGGTTGGCGCCGACAGGCGGGACCCGCCTGTCAGGCAGAGGGTGCGCGCGGGCGCGGGCTGGGCTAAATGGGCCGACTTGGGCTGAAATGGCTTTTTCTATTTTCCTAGAATTTCTATTGCCTTTTCTATTTATTTTCTCTATAGTTTTCAATTCAAATTCAATTCAAGTTTCAAATTCAAACCAAATCAAATATGTGCAACAATTCAAAGAATATTTAGGCTCAATATGATGCAACATTCCATGACTCATATGTTTTGGGCAAAATAAAATAAATAATCCCTCACTAATGCAACTAACTCTAATTAAAAGAGAAAGAGAGAGAAAACTAGAGAGAGAGAGAAACTAGAGTGAGATGGAGAAGAGTAACACATGAATTTGGGTGATCATTAGAAATAAATTTTATACCCCCAAATTCAGGGTGTTACACCACGCCCTGCACCCGCGACCCCGGCCATGCTTGCGACACCGTGCCACCTGAGCCCCTGCACGCGTCCGACGCCGCGCAAGGACGCCAACCGAGCACCACGTCGACCCCGACACACCGAAGCCGCGCCGCGACCGTCTGTTTCTCCTTCGTTAATGGAGCGTCAAAGCAACCGTTTCTCCATTACTCCCTCACGCCATCAATGGCGCCTTGAAGGCGCCTTGAAGCCATGGCCGACCATTTCTCCCTCTCCCTGGCTCTCTCTTTCCCTCTCCCTTCCTATAAAGTCGAGGCCGCGCCCACAGAGCTCTCCCTCCCATAGCCGAGCTCGTTCCCTCTTCTCGTGTTCTCTCTCCCTCGCCGTTCGTCGCCGGAACTCGCCCCCGCCGGAGCCACCCGACGTCGAGGACCCCTGCCCTGATCCCTGCTTGACGCAAAACCCATGTCCCTTCCCTGCCCGGTTGAACCCCCCCCCCCCCCCGTCAAGCTCCCCCTGCACACGAGCAAGTCCAAGGTAGAAGAAGACGATTTTTCAGTTTAGTCCATGTCTTGTAAATTGAATTAATTTTGGTATTTTTAGTTTATAGATTATGAAAATAAATTCCGATGTATACGTGTAGCCAAAATTGAACTCCATGACAATGCTTTGAATATGTGTATGATTTTATAATTTTAAAAATGAGTACGTTCACTATTCACTACCGCGGTGATTTTCATACTAGAAAACGTTTACAGATTTGATTTCGCTTTAGTGTGTGGAGCGATAATTGGTTAGTATTGATATAAGTATAATTTTAGTGATATAAGAAATTGAAATAGGAATTAAGCCACGTATTTCCGGTCAAATGAAGATATAGATTTTACTATTCATAATAAATGTATTCATAAGTATAGCACTTAATTACTTAGAATTAGTAAAATACTTATTTATGTCATAATAACCATGAATATGTTATTAAAATTCCCATTTAGTAATTTACAATTACTTTTTAGAATATTAATGTTAGAAGAATTAAGTAAACAATTTTTAGCCACACGTATAATTTCTATTTAAGAAAGAAAGGAGAAAACAGAAAGAGTAGAATTTATAATAATGTTAAAATGACTTAGCTAGGCACTCATATTTTTCTAATAAAGAAATTGATAGTTATGTTGGTAAACATAGGTTTCTTACTAAAGAATTAGATAACTTGTTTCTAGTTTAAAATGACCTTTTTAATAGATATCATATTTAACAAGGTTCGTTATAGATGTTTAAGTATAGTCGTATTAAATAGAAACTTAAAAGAATATGTAGACCATATGTTTCTTAATAAAAATAGAAGATAAATATATGTCCAATTAATAGATTATTTATATTTTCTTAATTAAAAGATAACAAGGGTCATTGCTTTTATAAACTAAAATGATAGTTTATACATAATTTCCTTTCTAATGAATTAGATCATTTGTTCCTACAATAGAATTAAAGATAATTAATAGATTAATTATCCTTTATCATAACTTATTAATCAAACCTATAGTCAATTTGTTCTTAACTAGATTTATGGCATGATTAATGATTTCATAGAATTTAGTCCACATTATATATGAATCACTTAGTTTCTCCTAAAGAATAAACTAAGGAAATTAGTGTTCATGTTCTTTAATAATAATTAAAATGTTAGTTTATATATTGTTTTGTATATAGCTTTCTTAATAAAGAATATAGGACATGTACTTTCTAGTAAAAATAAAATATAGTTGATTTGTTCATTGTCTTTTACATAAAAGTTCATTTAAGGCATATATCATAACTTTCCATAAGTAGGTGTTTAATAATAATAATCTTTTCACATAAAACCTATTTAGACTTATATCTTTTCTAAAAGGTTAAAAATGTTTAATATCGTTATAACGTGTTTTATCGTCTTATAAACCCTTAATCTTAGACATATCACATATGACGTTTTATAAAAGATTAATTTGGTGAACCTAATATTTGTATATTTTAATTAAAGTATAGATCACACATTTTTTAAAAGAATATTTTTTTATTATAACCCATGCGAGTAATGTTTTTGAAAAGCGAATGCTCTTTTTGTTAAGCTTTCTTTTAGCTTTGCGTATGGTGAATGTTGTATGTTATTGAGTGGTGTTTGTTCTTCTTGTTTGTTTGTGTGATATTCAGTGGTTGATCTAGTAGTTAAGAATCAAGATCTATTCCTATCCGTGGAAGAAACTCAAGTTTTCAATAAGCAAGGCAAGTGGACTTCTCCCTCTACATACTCTGTTTGATCCCAAACAATACATTTAATAAAGTTTATTCTTGGATATATATGCATAATTTGATGGGTTACTTATTTAGATACACTTAACCTTTCCAACCTTACTCCTTGTTTAACGTAGGATTATGATCTAATCAAGTAGCCATGCTATTGCTACAACTTTAAATTTATGCAGTCACTCTTGTTTATGATATTAATGTTCCAAATGGTAAGTTTACTTTATTGTTGCTAATCCGACGATTAAGAAAGTTCATATGATTTAATTGGAACATGGAGTGACCACTTGGGAAAAGAGTGCTACCATGAGGGTGGTACGGGACGCCCTTGGCTAAATAATTAGGGAAGTCTTATGTTGGGTAGTGGTTGTGGTCGATCGGAATGGGGGTATCTAGCAAGCGCTTATAGTTCTGGCTCAAGCAGATTGGATACGGGCATAGTTCCCAAAGCTTTACCCTGTAGTCTGGACTATAAGTTGGTTATGTTAGGTGTACTTTATGCAGTTTGACCACTTCCATCATTTGCATAATGAGGACTCTAGTGAAAATCCCCGTAGTGAGACTCTAGCCATTCACCTCGGAAGTGAATACGGGTCTAGCTAACCCGGGCTAGAAGGGAATCGTGACTCATGGGTAAAGATGCGCCACCTCTATAGAGTGTAAAACTGATATATCAGTCGTGCTCACGGTTAAGAGCAGCGTGGACTCCTCACATGATAATTGAACTTGAAGATGGAAATAAATCGAGATCCGATGATCTGCCAATGGTTTGCTTAAGTGGTTTCACTTAAGTGTTTTTGATATACTCTTGTACCGTTGTTTAATGGGAATACTTGGGATTCACACTTATTAGTAAGACATGTGTTGTTAATAAAATGTTGACCAACTAAAATGCTTACTGCTCAACCTTAGCCTCACCTTGTTAAAATTGCATTAATTTTCCCCCACTTGCTGAGCCCCGACCATAAGTGAGCTCACCCTTGCTTAATTTTGATCAGAAGTTTGCAGATGAAGTTATGATGCTGAGCTCCATGGATGCTAGTCTAGTGATTCCTTCGGTCATCTTCCTGTGGATGGATGTCCTTGTTTCGCTGTACTTTGATGAATAAAGGTTAAGACATTATGTCTGTTTGAAGTGTAATATGTTAATATATTCGTTATTTACGCTTTTATGCATTGTTCTTTTGATATATTACACTTGTGACGTCAACATATGTGTGGAAGAAATAGATCCTGGCACAAATATGTGATGCACCCGGCTGTGCCCCACCAGAAATAGGTGTGACACCTGCGTACAAGGAAAGAGGCTCGGTCCACCTTCATGCTAATCGGCATAGGCCAGAAGTGACGGGCTAGCTGAGAATTGATCGCACTTCCCAGAGCTCCTATTCCGAGGGTTACTAGAATGCACATGCAATCTCTTCTATTAAAACCGACAAGAACTCTTGCCTTCTCTCAATGTCCACGTCAACGCAATAAGGGTCTATTTGGTTGGCTTCTCTCCGTAGTCTAGCTGCGTAAACCAGTCCAGTAGGAGCTTGGCTCTAGAGATATTTCCTCGTATCCACAGAGCCTGACCCATGGTGCTTTGAGTATCATGCGAGCCTAGCTCCACATCTGCACACAGGCAACCAAACACACCTCGGACGTGCAAAGCCTAATTGACGACAACCAAACAACAGCTCATTACATCCCGCGATGCAAGCACCAGCAAATATAGGCAATCAAACGCACCCTAAACCTCAGTCGTATGATTTCCTACCAATGACGTGTTTTCTATCTCCACCAGAACTTCAGGATCCTTCCAAAGTCTACTGGACTATAATCGTATGGACGTGTGGTTCACGCCTTCACAAAAATGTGATGGAACATTTAGGGCGTATCCAACGGTGCCCTCCGTTGCTCAGCCCCACCGAGTATTGAGTGTACTACTAGTCATTGAATGTGTCCAACAATTCACCCTCTCACTCTCAAGGGATTTCCCCCTCTGAAGGAAGGGAGCAATAATCTCTCCCATTCACTAATCAAAGCTATTAACGGCGTAATTAATCTTTTCAGGTCTAATTAACAGATAATAATATGTATTACGTTACTACAATTATTGTATAGTATTTGAACTCCAAAAAATAACATATAAAAGTTAAATAACTCAATTAAAGTGTAAATGAGAGCTGAATGGGGGGAATGGTTGGAGAGGGTGAGAAATAGAGGGAGAAATGAAAGAGGGAGAAGTATTTAAAAATAAATAGAAGGTACAAATAGGGAGAGATGAGAGGGTGATTGTTGGAACCATCCTTATCCCATCACATGACATGTGCAGCGCACCCACGGCCCACCCAAGTCCCCACTCCCCACGCAAAAGCAGCGTATGCTAGCCTATAGTGGTGTAGCCTCAGGATCGTGGCACCGACTCCCTCCCTTTGTCACCAGCCTCTCTCCCACGTCAGGCGCACGCCATGTACGCCATGCGAGCTCAGGCTCCTCTTCCCCCGTCGGTACCGACGTGGCTCGTTGTGCTACTATTCCTCATTCTGGTCACGACGGGGTCAACGTGGCAGCGACGGTCGTGGGGTTCGACTGTGGCGGCGTGATAGTGGTGATCAAGGAGTAGGATGCGCACGAGGCTCTCTGGCTCAAGACTGTTGTGAATCATGATGGCGTCCATCCTGGCGCCGCGTGGGGCGGGGGTGCTAGTCTTGGGTCGCTCCGCCCATGTTGTCGCCTGACGTGACGTCTTTCGTGTCACCGAGATCTCCACGTGAGGCAGCCTCGAAGTGCTCCCTCCTCGTTGTCTCCGACCAGGAGTGTCACAAAAATGCCCTTGCTCTGGTTCAGCGGCACTCTACATCCCGATGTCACAGATCCTAGATCGTTCGGCACATCCGACGGCCGCAGAGACACGATCGGTGGTGGCGTACCCAAGTCCCACCACCCAGGGATGAAAACGGACGAAAACGAACAGAAAAACCCCTCTCATGTTTCCGTATCCGCATTTTATCGTCGGAAACGGGATCGGGTCCGAAATAGTCAGGAACAGAAACGGGAGTGGGATAAACGGGATTGCGAAAACAAAAGAAAACGAAAATACTAACGAAAACTCATAATTTAATACAAATAGAAATGGTATTGATGTTTGACTAGCGATAGATTGGCAGGACAATAACATAAAACAAATAGATATAGAGAGATAACATTCTATTGTTGTTTGGTTGCTAATTGTGTACATTTAGCTACATCTGATGTTGTTTAAGACTTTAGATCACTTGTCGTTGATAAGAGCTGATGGTTACAATGGTTAATTGTGCTATAATTTGTCACCTAAATACACGAGGAATTAGTTTATATACTAATGCATATTAATCTCTTCCCATATTTATCAAATATGGAATAAATATGTGTTCAATCCGGATAAAAACGGGATCCCACAAAAATGGACGGAATAAACACTCTCATGTTTCCGTCCTGTTTCCATAATTTCCGTAAATACGAAAACGGTCGGGTCAAATATAGAAAACGATACGGGTCGAGACGAGATTTTTCCTGTCCGTTTTCAACCCTACCACCACCCGAGGTCCCCACGAGCGGAACCCAAGGTTGTATCGGCTGTGGTAGGATCCAATTTCGTTTGCCACGTTGTGGTTTGCTCTTCAGGAAGGTGGATGGAGGTGGCGAAACCGCATCAGACTCCTTAGCCTTTACTTTCATCTCTACCTACTTTAGAGCTTGGTGTGTGCATAAACACAAGTATTCTCCCTATATATACATGGTTCTCACCTCTTGCCTCCACAGTCCTTACAAATTCGATTCGATTTGCATTGGATTGATTTGGTTTGGTTTTATCTATGGTGTGGTGACAGTGACGTCTCTACATTTGGGGTTGGATTGATTTGGTTTGGTTTCATTGGTGGCGTGGTGACTTTTTTGCAGGGTTTCATATTTGGCTAAGGATGGCGACCAGAGGTCCGTGGACAGAGGTCCGTGCTTGCTGGTCTCTCTTTTCAACTGCAAAGATTTATTTTACACATTGACAAGCAACATTGTCCTTATTAAATAGATAGGCCTCTTATTTCTTAAATGCTTGTAGTTTGTAATATCCAAATTCTATATTTATGGGAGAAGAGATTAGTATCATACACTTTGGAAATATCCCTAGTTGTTTGTATCATTTAGCATATATAGATAATCATGTCTGAAGTGTTAAAATTAGATAATAAGTAAAAATATAAAAATATGCATGTCATTATGTATATTACTTTGTGTGTTGCACTAAGATTTATGTGAATCCAAAACCATAATTGGAAAATATATGAAATATATCTATACATCAATAAAATAAAATGGAAGTAAGAGAAAAGAGAGAAAGAAAAGGAACAAACAAACAACAAAAGAAAGGGGAAGAATGTGCGACGCGACCCATGTCCTCGCGTGACCATGCAGGCTCGGTCAGCTAGCGCAGCCCCCACACTAGCCCACGCAACCCTCACACTGACCCTAGGTACGCCCGACGCCGACATGCGGGCCCTACTGGGCAGAAACACCACACGTGTGTCCACCTCGACCAAAACCGCCATGTGGGTCGTGTTTGTCAGGTTGTTCATCCCCGTCGTATCTCAACATAAAACAACCTTCCCACCAACTCCGCGTAAAAAAACAAATTGCAAGGCACTTCATGTTAGGATTTGCCCTCACGTCCAACCTGGATCCTTGTGTTAGTACACCGCCATATGAGGGTATTCAATGTCAGCACCAACACCGTTGGAAGCTGGAAGGAAGATGGACCGGTGTCTACGCAAGCCAAAAGTCCGAGTCATGGGCTCCGAATGGGTTGTCTGATGGGCTTCAACCTTGTAATAGAGTATACCTTAAGTAGTGGACGAGGACAGTGGGAAGGGGGGAAATTACCAGTCATTCTACACTCTGAACCTTCGTTCATCTTCCTCCCCAATTCTCTACTTCTCCACTTATTGTTCTTCTTCATTCCTACCCCTCCATTTTCTCCATTTCTATAAGATCCATCAGCATACCGATACTCTAAGTTGCTGACAATTGGTATCAGAGGCGACGATCACGAGCTTCGCCAAGTACTCCAGCGTCATGGAACCTAGCCTGACGATGGCAATCGAGGAGCAGTCCAAGCTCATGCGTGCGATATGTGACCAGCTCTCGGCACAGGATGCACGCTGCCCTTCGCTCGAGTCCACCACCACCGAGTGCCACGATGTCGTGGAGGCTACTGCGACAACTTGCATCGGCGCGCTGGAGTTGTGTCGCCCGCGCGTCGAACTGCTCTACGAGGAGCTCGTCACCACTGACAGCTAGGGTGGACTCTTCGAGGACGATGATGTTACCAACGACGAGAATATCTTCCTTCGTATGGAACTGTTCGATGAGGCGCAGAAGTTGACCAGCAACGCGTTTGTGCGTGCTCCTCCATCGCGCGGGGAACCTCCGCCGCCTATTCTACCTCAACAGCATCTGTCACGACTTCGAGGACGTGCAGGCGGGCTACGCCTACGCCGCGCACCTCACACGCTCTGTCCACATTTGCACCGGCTTCGTGCTCCCCTACACACTAACCGAGGCCGCATACCAGGCCTACGGGTACCGTGCCGCCGCCACCATCGCCACGTACGGGTCCCTGTGGTGGTAGGCCATTGCAACCTGCGCCGTTGAGGTCGCCTCCTGGGTGTACCACGTCGCGCTCTTCTTCATGATCTACGTCCTCTTCCGGATGTATTCATCAACTTGCCCACCAAGTGCTCGATAGAACGCCTGGTCAACATCTCGCCCACAAGCGAGGACCACGCGCTGCAGCGGAGGCTCCTCGAGTTCCTCGTCGCGCGGCCGAGTGGTGGTCCCCGACGTTGCTTTACTTCCAAGGCGCCCTCTACAACAAGGATGGGATTGAGCAAGCAACACAAGCCAACGCCACCAGCTTCTTCGCCATGTCCGCGCTTTCATGCGACGATCTCAAGTAGGTATGGGCGATCGCGGATGCCAAGCGGTAAGGGTACCTCAGATTCACTGAGTTTGTCACAGAAATGCATCTCGTGTCCATGGCCCAAGCAGGGAACGAGATCACATAGGACAACCTGAAACGTGAAGACATGAGCACCTTGGATCCTCCTGTGATGGAAGGTGTTGATGAGATACTGGCCAGATCCAAGGTGGTTGTGAAGAGAGTTCACCCAGATGACAATGGCACCACTCAGGCCCAAGCACCTTCCATATATCACTGGTTTGGTTCAAAATCAGCATAGAAGGTGCAGATGCCTCTGACTGTTGTTACCTCTATAATTGATGGCTTGAAAAGATTTATGTCCAAAAACAGATAGTCGTGTTATTGATGTTGTTTATATTGCACTCAAAGAAGTAGAGCTTCATTCTATAGATCTTTTGCCATACTGGAAGGTTGATTTCTTGTGCAAGATAATACCAGGATAGGTGCAAGCAGAGAATGCAGTTATGCTTATAAGGCACGTTGTTGAAGAGCTGATTATTTTTTTAACGAAGGAGAACCCCCTATTTCATTACGAAATAGACAGAAACATAGTTCATACATGACCACAGAGGCCACTAGAAAAGAAAAGCCGACAAAACCCACGACACGGGGTAAGCCTTCCACCGAAGAACCACAACCCATCTAACAGAACTGACCAAAAGCAGAGAATAAAGAGCCAACCGTAGCGTCATGAACATGACCGAGCATACTAAGGACCTAACATGTTTACAGACAGAACATCCACATGATTAAAGTTCCCAGCAAAGTTTTACCAAAAGGACAAACTAACACGCCATATTCATTGAATGCGTCTATCAACCGGCTTCCATCCATGAGCTTTTTTGAAGATTTCACTTGTTGTCTTTCGGATTCTGAGGTTTCCTTGCTCCACCGGTTTTTCCCTCTCTTTCTGTCGAATTGTCCAAGCATCAATCCAGAAACAACACAATAAGATCACATTAGTCGGATCAGTAATCAAACTATCATTAAAACAACAATCATTCCGAGAGCGCCAAATTGCCTAGATGACTGCACCACAACCAAAAAGAATCATACTCTTTTCAGTTTAGATAAAACTATTAATCTAGGATCCAAAGAGGTTTTCAACATTATTGGGAATAGAGTTAAAGTTCAGAGTTGTTTGAATGATTCTCCATATAAACCGAGCAACGGAACATTGGAAGAAAATATGATCTATGGACTCTGGTAATCCACAAAAAACATAATTTAAAGGGCCCTTCCAATTTCTTTTGCTCAGATTATCTTTTGTTAAGATCTTATTGTGCAGAACAAGCCACAAAAAACTTTGATTTTGTGGGGTAATCTGGTTTTCCATAAAAAATTGGAGGGCACTGTAATCTGAGAGCACTTGTTTTCCCTGTAAAAGTTTTTAACAGAGAAACCATGGTTACCCAGTAACCAAGCAACCTTATCTTCACCATTAAATGTCTCAATTTTATTACATTGAGCAAAAAGGTTGCTGTGATCAATAGTCAAATCTCCCAACAATCTCCTTCTGAACGTTAGCAACTGAAAATCAGAAGAAAGAACTTTTTCAACTGTGATGTTTTTATCATCGGCAATATTAAACAGGTTAGGGTATCTAGAAGACAAAGGCGCCGAATCACACCAAATATTATTCCAGAAACTTGTACTCTTTCCGTTAACAACTTTTTTACAGTAATTGTAAAACTTGTCACGAACCTCAAGGATACCCTTCCAAAAGTGAGAATCACTCTGCCTTTTTTTAATGGAAATGATAGGTTTCCCTTTAAAATATTTTTGCCTGATAATGGTTTGCCACAACCCATTAGAGTTCTCCAAGTTCCATATTCATTTAGCAAGGAGTGCTTCGTTCATTTTATACAAATCCAGAACACCAAGGCCACCTTGATCCTTAGGGGAACAAACTAAATTCCAATCAGCTAAATGATACTTTCTTTGGCTATGGTCGCCTTGCCACAAAAGTCTTTTTCTAAAAATGTCAATCTTTTTTATCACACTTTTAGGAGCTTTATAAATCAAAAGCATGTACAGGGGAACATTGGTAAGGCTGCTATTTATCAGGACTAAACGACCACCCATGCTAAGAAATCTCCCTTGCCAGGATCCCAGTTTGCTCTCAACCTTTTCCACTATGGATGTCCACAAAGATTTACAAAGTTTTTTATCATCAATCAGGACCCCAAATATTTCATAGGAAGACAATTATGGGGGCAAGTAAAAATATCAGCATAACAATTCTTCCTCTCAACAGCATTACCTAAACAAAAGATTTCACTTTTATGAAAATTAATTTTGAGACCAGACATTTGCTCAAACAAACAGAGAATAAACTTAAGATTTCTAGCACCCTCGAGATCATCTTCAAGCAAAAAGATAGTATCATCAGCATATTGAAGACAACAACAACCATTGGTGATTATATGGGGAATGAGACCTTTGAGGATACCTTCATCCTGCGCTTTCTGGATCATGTAGGCAAGCTCATCCACAACGATGTTAAATAAAAGGGAGAAAAAGGGTCACCTTGTCTAACACCTTTGTGAGTTGTGAAATAAGGACATATCAAATCGTTTGTCTTAATGGTCACTTTTCCTCTTTTAACTGTCTTCATTACCCCGTCGCACCATTTGTCTCCAAAACCTTTTTTATCATCATGTTATGCAGAAAATTCTAGTTCACCTTATCATAAGCTTTTCAAAATCCACCTTAAAAATCAGGCCACTCTGTTTTTTCCGTTTGACTTCATGAATTATTTCATGAAGAGAGGCCACCCCATCCATGATATATCTGCCTTTAGTAAAACCATGCTGAAAATTACTTATCACAGAAGTGATGCAACTGGCCAATCTATTGGTCAGGACTTTAGTAATAATTTTGTAGCAAACATTGAGCAAGCATATCGGTCTGAAGGCTTTAATGTCAACCGCATTAGGAATTTTAGGAATGAGGGTAACAGTTCCAAAATTTAATCTTTCAATGTTGAGTGTACCATCGTGGAATGACTTGAAGAGGTTGAACAAATCACATTTAATAGTGTCCCAGAACTATTGGAAGAATTTAGAGGGGATGCCATCCGGGCCCAGGGCACTATTATGTTTCAATGAAAACACCACATTCTTGATCTCTTCAATAGAAAACGGTCTCGTAAGGAGATCTCTACTATCATCATGAAGCATCTTCATGTTCAAATTATTCAAAGAAATACTAGTCTCTTGGGAGGGGCCGAAGAGATTTTTGTAAAAAGAAGTAGCTAGCTGATTAATTTCAGTCTCACCTTGAGCAAACTTGTCTTCATGAGTTAAAGACATAATTTTAAGTTTTCTTCTCTTGCACTTGGCTAACAAATAGAAGTATTTAGAGTTTTTGTCTCCATCCAAGATGAATTTATCACGAGCCCTTTGTTTGAGTTTAACTCCTTCTTCATCAACTAATTTTTTGAGATTCATTTCAAGGTCTAGTTTCTCCATCCTATCTGCATCTGAGAGCCCATAAACTTCACTGTTCTTGTCTAAAATTTCAATTTTAGCCATAAGATTTTTTTTCATCTTTTTGTATCGACCTTCAACATTGATATTCAAACCCTTGAGCATTTGTTTCAATCTCTTAACTTTCAGCTTCCAGACATCAAGGCTGTGACAAGCTTTCACAGGGAGAGACCAGTTATCTATCACTCTTTTGTGAAAATCCGGTCTAAGTCTCCAACACAATTCATATTTGAACTCTCTGCGGACAGTGGGAGTGATATCAGTTCTAAGGCAGAGAGGGACATGATCTGAAGACGACCTGTTCAGACCGTGTACGCTGATGTTATTATAAGCAAGATCCCAATCAGGACTGGCCAAGAATCTGTCCAATTTCTCAAATGTAGGGTCACTACGATTGTTAGACCAAGTAAATAGCCTGTTATTCAATTCAAATTCAATCAGACCATGCTGATCAATGATATTATTGAAAAGAAAGCTCCACTTGTTAATACCTACATGCTTGTTTTTTCCTCTGATTTCCTGATAATGTTGAAGTCTCCTCCTATAAGCAAGGAGACATGACTTCTCGAACAGAAGGAAGAAAGTTCACACATGAATCTGTTTTTATTGTCATTTTGGGCAGCACCATACACATTAATAAAATTCCAGATGAAATTCTTTTCCTTGTGTAAGACAAGGGTACAAATCATGAACTCACCCACTTCATGTTCTCTTACATAAAAAACATCAGAGTTAAAACCCACCAAAAGGCCTCCAGATTTTCCATTTGGAGGAGAAGAAAACCAGGCAAAAAGCTTGCTGCCGCCAATCGAAGCCAACCAGGAATCACTAAATTGTTTCTTATTAGTTTCTTGTAAGCCAATAAAGTCCACTTTCTCATCTCTAATGAGTTCTTTCAAAAACTCAAACTTAGAATCTTTCCCTAAACCCTGACAATTCCATATCAGACCTATCATTCGGAAAGGATCAGAGAAGGGCCGGTTTCAACTGCTTTACTCCTTATATTAGGTGTACACCTAAACTTAGGAGAAGCCTTTTTTTACTGCTTTCTTTCTATGTTTAATTTTTCTCCCTTTTCTTAAAACCATAACATCCTGGAAATCATAATCAATATTTTTGTCCAAGTCAGCATGGACACTACTCTCCATGTCATTGTGATCATCAGATTGGGGTTCCTCCTTTTTGTTTTTGTATGTTTGCATCGCCAAGTTTTTTCTGGATAATTCCATATCTTTAATCAGTTCAAGATTAACCACAGATTTCGAATCAGACATGCACAAAGAAATTCCTAGTTTATTGGAGATAACCAGCAAATCTTCATTATTAGTATTAAGCAAAGAGAAAGGGTTATTAGTCATACCTTTGTTAAGGAAGGCATCTTTAGCTTCATCTCTAGATATCACTTTGTCAGCCACTTTAATATCTTCACTTTTTCAAATCTAGAGCTCTTCCTGGTGCCTTCAGTTGTAGGTATGGTTCTCTCGACTAGTTTCTTTCCTTTCGACTCTTGATTTTCATCTTCAACTTGAGGGACCGACACCATCTCTTCAATTTTTGCTTGAAAATCAGTTTGTTCTCCTTCCATGTCCTTCGCGATTTCTTCTAAGTCTTGTGAACTCAACAGGTCATCTTCACTAGCATCAAAATCAACTTTCTCATCACTCAAGCCGTCCACATTTAGGCCATCACCAATCTTGTCTTTAATATCACCCCTGTATATCTCAGAAAGCTTAACTGTATCTTTGCCTTGGGAGGAAGACTCACCCAATTTAAAGCTGGGGTTAGGATCTTCATCTAAAGTTTCATCCTCATTTCTAGGTTTTCCTAGATTTGTCAAACAATGGGTCATTCAACCCATGGATTTCGACCGAAGCTCTCTTGCCCAGATTAATTGTATCATCATTCCATCCTTCCTCACTGATGGATTCGATTCTGAAAAATATATCATATAAAAATGGCTTGACAGCCACCTCAACCACATGAGGGATCATAGCAATACTTTTAATATGCACCTTGAATCTAACAATGTCCTTAGAGTCTAAGGACAGAAGATCAACTTCCTCGAGAGCACCAATCATGGATCCGATTTCACAAATCGACTGATAATTTTGTAATTCCTCAGGAACGTTCTCAGCAACAACCCAAACTGTATGCAACCTGGATTTGGGTTTGGCCCAAGAGCTCCATGGTACTACAACAATTTTTGCATCAGACAGCTTCATTTTGAGTTCAGGAAAGCTTATCATGTCATCAAGATGTTCTTGTGAGGGGAACTGCATCAGAAAGCCAGAATACCATTTTGTAGCTTTCCACATTTTCCCCCATGGGAAATGGAATCCAAAATCCTTTTCAAGGTCTTCTGCTGAAACTAAACCCTCAATCACTTTCACCAGGCCAATGAAAACCCTCTTTGGTTTTTTGGACAGTGGTTTAGCAAAATGAGAAAGGTAAAACCCTAGACCATTAGCAGCCATACCGACTATGGGCATGCTAGGCTTGCTTTGCTTTGGTAAAACACATCTGTTGGTAACGTGGCTATCTTTGCGACAAATATTGCACCACAAAACATTGAAGCATTCTCTAGCATGGTGGCCATCAACCCCACACTTCTGGAAAAAGCATGTCGAACAAGCTCACTTTCTTTCTTCAAAGCAGTAGGAGTAATGTTAGGGTTACCTGATTGAATCCCTTCACCCGAGGAAGAAGACATCAAACCTTCATGATGTTTAGATTTCCCGGGCGCCGGCTTCAATCTCCAACTAAGATTCATGTTCCTGTTCCAGGATTGAGGGCCCTGGGGGTTCTCTCTCTGACCCCAATGATCCCATTGGGGGTTTTGGGGATTTTTGTTCTTCGGATCCATCACGCCAGGCGAAGGCGAGCCCTTGAAACCGCACGAACCCACCCACGGCCACTCTTCTTCAACAACCGGAGGACACAAGGAGGTTATGCACCACCCTCCATGGAAACTAGATCGAGAAGAAACGGGGAGCGACCAAAGACGTGAGAGAAGAGCGACGCAATGAGGGAAAGAATGCAAACTAACGAAGTCCAGGGGAAACCCTAACCTGATTTTGGAATCCACAGGAGCGCAAAGACATGTTGGAGGTCTTGTCTTGTGGGCTTGGGCTGGAAGAAGCGCCGAATGATGGATAGGGGACACCCCAAGACACCATCCCACCCATGGCGAGCGAGAGCGAACGAGACTCGGAATTGCAACGCAAGAGGGCGAGACGACCTCCTGGGCCTTGGGGACCGGTCGAGCTGGAGGCCGCGGCCCACAACCACCCAGTCGCGCCCCATCTAAATTTGCGCCATTGACGACCTGAGCAGGAGTGGAGGAAGAGGATGCACCGACCTAGTGGACCCTCCATTTTTTTTCTTTCCCATCAGTAGTCACCTCCTCGCTGTAATAATAACTGATATCTGTCTGAAGAGCTGATTATGATGTGTAGAGAAATAGAAGTTGAAAATGAACATATGGCGGTCGAGGATGATGTAAATGAAGGGGGTCCTAGCATTCTACGCTTCCTACTTGCTAGCTGAGATGAGTCAGCAGACCTGGAACAATTGCAGAAGCTTTTGGAGACTCTAGTTCCTCTTATCGTGAAATCAGTGAAGGATCCAAGAAGTGATGTATGCAAAACTGCACTAATGACTTGTGCTGACATCTTTAAGGCAAATGGCGACTTAATGGTTCACTCAATCGATCCATTGCTAGTACAACTGTTTATGACGGCTTCACAAGATAAGTGTTTTGTCTGTGAAGCTGCTACATCAACTCTTACATCATTGACAAGCTGGATCTTCCCTTTACTACTGAAGCCAACAATGCTACCTTACCTAAAGAACAAGAATCCAGGGATTCGGTCAAAAGCATCAAGGTGTGTCTCAGTACTATTGCTCATGAGCCAAGGCAATTTCTTTGTCATGATTTGGGATCCTGGTGGTGATGCGCGCAGCAGCTTGAGGGTAAGCTGCATCTCAAGGAGAGTGGAATGTTAGTACACCGCCATATGAGGGTATTTAATGTCAGCATCAGCACCATTGGAAGCTGGAAAGAAGATGGATCGGCGTCTACACAAGCCAAAATTCCGAGTCATAGGCTCCGAATGGGCTGTCTGATGGGCTTCAGCCTTATAATAGAGTATACCTTAAGTAGTGGACGAGGACAGTGGGAAGGGCGAGGAAATTACCAGTCATTCTGCACTCAGAACCTTCGTTCATCTTCCTCCCCAAGTCTCTACTTCTCCGCTTATTGTTCTTCTTCGTTCCTACCCCTCCATTTTCTCTATTTCTGTAAGATCCATCAGCATAACCGTACTCTAGGTTGCTGACACCTTGCGGGTCGTAGAGCTATAAGAGGACTCCTGTCAGGAGCCTTTCCCCCTCATACCAGCTAGAGCCAAACACCGCACAGTTAGCAAAGAAAGAGATAAAGGGTGAGCCGAACACCTAACGGTTAGCACTTGGCAGAGAAAGAGAGAAGGGTTGGAGGGAGCCACAGATCGTTGCTGCTGGCCACACACCGTCGCACGGCCAGTAGCGAACAATCTGGGAACTTCACCAAGGTGCGGGGAAGGTCTACGTGGGCTTCTTCGGCGGGATTAGTAGCTCGTGTGCCCAGAATTTCTCGTCGTCGCGGTACACCACCGCAAGGCTACGGCTACCCAACGCCGGGCCGGGGCTAGCCTCTTCACCAAACTTCATTGCCGGTAAGTTACCTTTGGGTCTGCTCATCCTCGTGTCCGCGTCGCGTAGAAGTTGACGTAGTAGCATACTAGCATTCAGCCCTCAGGTTTACGCCCGGGAGCTATGGCCATGGCGCACCACCGTGGGGGCAACATCACTACCGTAGTCCAGCCTGGGGTAGGAGAAAGAATGTGCACCGTGCGTCGGGTGATGAACGGTTAGATTTGAAGGCTATGCCTCCCCTTTCGCATATTAAACGGTGTCCATTGGATCTGATCGGATGGGTGGAGTTTGCGCTCTGGCATGGATGTTTCATGTGCGTCGATTTTGAATCTGAGCACCCCGGTCGCTTACCGATTCGATGGCAGGCTGGATCTAATCCAGGCCAGCTCGCTGGATCATGATAATACGACCCTGTGGGCTCATACCCCTCGGGTCGGCAAACTTCATTATCAGAACTGTAGCGGAGGTTCTCGGATCGATCATGCTGCGATGGTTTTTTGGACGAGGGATCCTTATATCGTCCCTTCTCGCAGAACTGTAGCGGATTTCTTAAGCTAGCGGAACTTTGTAAATGTCTCGTACTGTTACCCTTCCTTGTCTCCTCGATAGAGATGAACAGGATTTCTAGACCCCTTGCCAGATGGGTAACACGGCTTGTGGGTAAAGATGTGCAACCTCTGTAGAGTGTAAAACTGATATATCAGTCGTGCTCACGGTTATGAGCGGCTCAGACACTCACATAAGTAACTTATGAAATTAAACCTTAATATTTCATATGCATTGCATTGTGGGATTTATTATAATTGTGATCTCTTATTTAATTGGGTCGGTATACACTTATACTTAGTAACTGCTAATAAAACTTTGACGAACTTATTAAAAGCAATGCTCAGCCTTAACCCTTATTCGTTGATAAACCTGTCGGGGACCATAATTATGGGTACCCCCGAGGTTCCTAAATCTCAGCTGGTAACCCCTATCAGCATAAAGCTGCAAAGCCTGATGGGTACGACTAAGTCAGGGATCGGTCCACGATCGCGTCTCGTCCGAGCCTAGCCTCGGACAAGGGCAGCCGACCCCAGGGATCTCCGTCTCGCCCGAGGCCCCCCTCTAGAGCCTAATGTACTCCCGGCTCGCCCGAGGCCCTGCCTTTGCCAAGAAGCAACCCTGACCAAATCGCCGCACCGACCGACCAAATCGCAGAGGCATTTAATGCAAAGGTGGCCCGAAACCTTATCCTGACGCGCGCCCTGCAGTCGACAGAGCCGAAGTGACCGCCGTCACTTCGCCGCTCCACTGACCGGCCTGACAGAAAGACAGCGCCGCCTGCGCCACTCCAACTGCAGTGCCACTCGACAGAGTGAGGCTGACAGGCAGTCAGACCCGGCTGCAGACACCATAGGAAACTCCGCTCCGCCCGACCCAGGGCTCGGACTAGGCTACGGCCTCAGAAGACGGCGAACTCCGCCCGACCCAGGGCTCGGACTAGGCTACGGCCTCGGAAGACGGCGAACTCCGCCCGACCCAGGGCTCGAACTAGGCTACGGCCTCAGAAGACGGCGAACTCCGCCCGACCCAGGGCTCGGACTAGGCTACGGCCTCAGAAGACGGCGAACTCCGCCCGACCAAGGGCTCGGACTAGGCTACGGCCTCAGAAGACGGCGAACTCCGCCCGACCCAGGGCTCGGACTAGGCTACGGCATCAGAAGACGACGGACTCCGCCTCGCCTGACCCCAGGGCTCGGACTCCGCCCTGGCCTCTGCCGACAACCTCCGCCTCGCCCGACCCCAGGGCTCGGACTCCGCCCGAGCTTCAGCCGACGATCTCCGCCTCGCCCGACCCAGGGGTTCGGACTCGACCTCGACCGCAGAAGACGGACTTGACTTCGGCTTCGGAGGAGCTTCCGCATCGCCCATCCTAGGGTGTAGACCTGCCACGTCAACAGGAGGCGCCATCATCACCCTACTCCGAGCTGACTCGAACCTCAGGGGACAAGACCGGCGTCCCATCTGACTCACTCCGCCAGATAGGCAATGGTGGCGCCCTCGCGTACTCAGTGACGGAGGCAGCTCGCAGCCCCCTTACGGAAGCAAGAGGACGTCAGCAAGGACTCGACGGCTCCGACAGCTGTCCCTCCACCAGGCTCCAGCGCTCCTCCAACAGCCACGACATCACACCAACAGGGTGCCATGATCTCTCCGGCTACCACAATGGCATGTACTTAGGGCGCTAGCTCTCCCCCGCTAGACACGTAGCACTCTGCTACACCCCCATTGTACACCTGGCTCCTCTCCTTATGCCTATAAAAGGAAGGACCAGGGCCCTCTTAGAGGGGGTTGGCCGCGCGGGGACAAGGACGAGACGAAGGTGCTCGCGTGAGGCCGCTCGCTCCCTCTCCCGCGTGGACGCTTGTAACCCCCTGCTGCAAGCGCACCCGACCCGGGCGCGGGACGAACACGGAGGCCGCGGGATTCCCACCACTCTCTCTCGCCGTCTCCGGCCACCTCGCTCTCCCCCCTTCGCGCTCGCTCTCGCGCTCGACCCATCTGGGCTGGGGCACGCGGCGACATTCACTCGTCGGCATTAGGGACCCCCGGTCTCGAAACGCCGACAGTTGGCGCGCTAGGTAGGGGCCTGTTGCGTGTTGACGAACAACTACCAGTCAAGCTCCAGATAGGCAGTCTCCATCGACCCCTTCGACCCAGGACGGTGCTCCGTTTCAGGAGCCTTGAGTTCATGTCCCTCGACGGCGGCTACGACATGATATTCCTTCTTCCGCCGCGCGACGACGACAATGGCGGCCAACAACCCGCACGTAGGCGGCGGAATCGACGACGTCTTCCCCACGTGGAGAAAGAACTACCTTCGAGCTCGCCCCGTCGCCTTCCCCGCCGGCGGAGGAGGAGGCGGGGTCACCAAGGCCGAGCGGGAGGCAGCGCCTCGTCGACTGTCGAGCGAGTCGACGGCCCCAACGCTCCAACGAGGGGCGCGTCGGGCATCGACCCCACGTTTGAGGCGGAGACGAGCGCCGTTTCCCCGCGACACGCCTACTCCAAGCAGACGGACGATGCCAGCACGCTCGCGGAAGGCTTGCTGGGCGTCACCCTCGCACCTGAGATGACGGCGCGGTCTGCCCCCGACGTGACTTCATCACCGCCCGTCAACCAGGAGGTACCGACTGACTCCCATCTCGTACAATTTGGATCCAGCCTTGACCCACCGAGCGACTCCGCTTCGGTGGGAGCCCTCGTGGAGGCATGTCCAAACCCTTTGGGGTTTCGTATGCGGTCACCCTGGGACCGGCTGACGGACGTCTCGACCTATGGGCCCTTTGGGTCCGAGGAAGACGACGGACCCCGTTTCTGTTGGGATTTCTCTGGACTTGGCAACCCCTGTGCCATGCGGGACTTTATGACCGCGTGCGACTACTGCCTTTCCGACTGTTCCGACGGTAGCCACAACTTCGGCGACGAAGACTGCGGCCCAAGTCGCAAATGTTTCCATGTCGATCTAGGGGGTCCCTCCGAAGGCAACCATCTCGGCATGCCGGAGGACGGTGATCTCCCTAGGCCGGTGCCTCGCGTTGACATCCCACGGGAGCTAGTTGTGGTCCCCGTTCGGGCGGGGGGCCATGACCCACAGCTCGAGCAAGTCCGCGGGGTGCAGGCCAGGCTCGACGACGGAGCAGGAGCGCTTGAGCCGATCCGCTGGGACGTCGGGCAGGCATGGGTGGTCCAACCTCCAGCCGGAGAAATACGTCATCTACCCCAGGGCCTCTAGCACCGCGTCGTCGACGATGTTAGGGTTAGGCCGCTACCCACATCCAGCGGGGTTGGCCAGAACCTGGCTGCAGCAGCAATGCTCCTCTGCGCGATGCTGGAGCCTTCAACCACCAAGGGGCGACGCATCCAGGGGGAGCTCAAGGATCTCCTGGAAGGTGCCGCGGTCCGATGGGCCGAGAGCTCCGCCTCCTGAAGGCAGGGCTACCCCTCGGAACCTCATGCCGCGACTTCCCGATTCATGTGGGAAGCCTCGGTCTACACCGGGCGCACGCGCCACACGGCGCCTGCAGCCCCGGGTCACCTCGGCAACGAGCAACCTCGTCGCGACCGTCGGGCCCGCCTCGACGAGAGGGTGCGCCGAGGCTACCACCCGAGGCGTGGGGGACGCTACGACAGCGGGGAGGATCGGAGTCCTTCGCCCGAACCACCTGGTCCGCAGGCCTTCAGCCGGGCCATACGACGGGCGCCGTTCCCGACCCGTTTCTGACCCCCGGCTACTATCACAAAGTACTCGGGGAGACGAGGCCAGAACTGTGGCTCGCGGACTACCGTCTGGCCTGCCAACTGGGTGGAACGGAAGATGACAACCTCATCATCCGCAACCTCCCCCTGTTCCTTTCCGACACCGCTCGCGCCTGGTTGGAGCACCTGCCACCGGGGCAGATCTCCAACTGGGACGACCTAGTCCAAGCTTTCGCTGGCAACTTCCAGGGCACGTACGTGCGCCCCGGGAACTCCTGGGACCTCCGAAGCTGCCAACAGCAGCCGGGAGAGTCTCTTCGGGACTACATCCGGCGATTCTCGAAGCAGCGCACCGAGCTGCCCAATGTCACCGACTCGGATGTCATCGGCGCGTTCCTCGCTGGCACCACCTGCCGCGACCTGGTGAGCAAGCTGGGTCGCAAGACCCCCACCAGGGCGAGCGAGCTAATGGACATCGCCACCAAGTTTGCCTCTGGCCAGGAGGCGGTCAAGGCTATCTTCCGGAAGGACAAGCAGCCCCAGGGCCGCCCATCGGAAGATGCCCCCGAGGCGTCACCTCAGCGCGGCGCCAAGAAGGGCAAGAAGAAGTCGCAAGCGAAACGCGACGCCGCCGACGCGGACCTTGTCGCCGCTGCCGAGTTCAAGAACCCTTGGAAACCCCCAGGAGGTGCCAACCTCTTCGACAAGATGCTCAAGGAGTCGTGCCCCTATCACCAGGGGCCCGTCAAGCACACCCTTGAGGAGTGCATCATGCTTCGACGCCACTTCCACAGGGCTGGGCCACCCGTGGAGGGTGGCAGGGCCCACGATGACGACAAGAAGGAAGATCACCAAGCAGGAGAGTTCCCCGAGGTCAGCGACTGCTTCATGATCTACGGTGGGCAAGCGGCGAATTCCTCGGCTCGGCACCGCAAGCAAGAGCGCTGGGAAGTCTGTTCGGTGAAGGTGGCGGCGCCAGTCTACTTAGACTGGTCCGACAAGCCCATCACCTTCGACCGAGCCGACCACCCCGACCATGTGCCGAGTCCGGGGAAATACCCGCTCGTCGTCGACCCCGTCATCGGCAACGTCAGGCTCACCAAGGTCCTCATGGACGGAGGCAGCAGCCTCAACATCATCTATGCCGAGACCCTCGGGCTCCTGCGTGTCGATCTGTCCTCCATCCGGGCAGGCGCTGCGCCCTTCCACGAGATCATTCCCGGGAAGCGCGTTCAGCCCCTCGGACAACTCGACCTTCCCGTCTGCTTCGGGACGCCCTCCAATTTCCGAAGGGAGACCCTGACATTCAAGGTGGTCGGGTTCCGAGGAACCTACCATGCGGTACTGGGAAGACCATGCTACGCGAAGTTCATGGCCGTCCCCAACTACACCTACCTGAAGCTCAAGATGCCGGGCCCCAACGGGGTCATCACCGTCGGCCCCACGTACAAACACGCGTTCGAATGCGACGTGGAGTGCGTGGAGTACGCCGAGGCCCTCGCCGAATCCGAGGCCCTCATCGCCGACCTGGAGAGCCTCCATAAGGAGATACCAGACGTGAAGCGTCATGCCGGCAATTTCGAGCCAGCAGAGACGGTCAAGTCTGTCCCTCTCGACTCCAGCGATGACGTCTCCAAGCAAGTCTAGATCGGCTCCGAGCTCGACCCTAAATAGGAAGCAGTGCTCGTCGACTTCCTCCGCGCAAACGCCGACGTTCTCGCGTGGAGTCCCTCGGACATGCCTGGCATACCGAGGGAGGTCGCCGAGCACTCGCTGGATATCCGAGCTGGAGCCCGACCCGTCAAGTAGCCTCTGCGCTTATTCGACGAGGAGAAGCGTAGAGCCATAGGCGAAGAGATCCACAAGCTATTGGCGGCAGGGTTCATCAAAGAGGTATTCCATCCCGAATGGCTTGCCAACCCTGTGCTTGTGAGGAAGAAAGGTGGGAAATGGCGGATGTGCGTAGACTACACTGGTCTGAACAAAGCATGTCCGAAGGTTCCCTACCCTCTGCCTCGCATCGATCAAATCGTGGATTCCACGGCTGGGTGCGAAACCCTGTCTTTCCTCGATGCCTACTCAGGGTATCACCAAATCAGGATGAAAAAGTCCGACCAACTCACGACTTCTTTCATCACACCCTTCGGCATGTACTGCTATGTCACTATGCCATTCGGCTTGAGGAATGCGGGCGCGACGTACCAGCGGTGCATGAACCATGTGTTCGGATAACACATCGGCCGCACGGTCGAGGCTTACGTCGATGACATTGTAGTCAAGACGAGGAAAGCCTCCGACCTCCTTTCTGACCTTGAGGTGACGTTCCAATGTCTCAAGGCGAAAGGCGTCAAGCTTAATCCCGAGAAGTGTGTCTTCGGGCTGTCCCGAGGCATGCTCTTGGGGTTCATCGTCTCCGAGTGGGGCATCGAAGCCAACTCGGAGAAGATCGCGGATTCGCGACCGCCTCGCAGCACCCCGAGCCCTTGTTGGAGACACCCTGGGGCTACACCCGGGGGCTACGAACTGGCCGACAGTCAAGGTGAGGTGTTAGTCGTCAAGGAAGGGTCGGCCTTGCCTCGGCAAAACCCGACCCTCCCTCGGGGGCTAAAAAGGGGGAACCCCTCTGCGCCAAAATTTTCAATCGAAAAGGCTTTTGCGTTCCTCCGACTATGTCGGAAGCAGGACCCCAAGGGGCGAATGCGGGTGCATGTAAGTGGCAAGGCTGACTAAGCCGAGGGACTCCTACGCCTCCGGGTTACGGGCACCTCACTCGTCACCCGCCACGAAAAGTGACCCCTACTCGGGGAAGCCATCCTGCTACTGACAGGCGAAGCCGGACACGCAAATTGAAAGGGAAAGGAACGCGACTTCATGCAACGGTAATAAAGTGTTCAGGCCTCAGCGGCCGCAGAAAGACCCACGTGTATCCAATAGAAATTGCTCCCACAGAGTTAGGCGTCGCCCTGGGAAGGAGCCACGCCTTCAGCTTCGTCCTCGCCCTCGGTAAAGTCCATCCCGGCTTCGGACGATGGCACGGGCGGGAGGATCTCTGCCTCGAAGGTGGTCGCCAGCACTGAGCTCGGGCCCGCGGCGGCTGCATCGAGTCTCTGGACTTCTGCCAAGGCGGCTTCATCTTCGTCAGGAAGGCAGTACCCCTCACTGACCCGCTCCAGGTCCACGACGTAGTGGGAAGCGAGCACGGCGAAGGCCCGCCTGACGCCGTGATGTAGCGCCTCGCGGAGTCTCCCGCGCACGTGATCGCCCAACACCTGCAGGCGACTCAGAGGAGAGCTCCCCGAGGGGACGTCATCGGAGCCAAGCACCCGGCTGAAGTCCGAGATGGCCTTGGACATGGTCGCGTGGTCAGCCTCCCTCTGCTTGGCCGCCCCGGCAAGCGCCTTGGCAAGCGCCTTGGCGGACTCATCAAGGGCAGACTCGAGTTCTGTGAACAATCAGAAGAAAGATCTCAAACGCAGGCGGAGGAAACAAGCAGAAACGGAAACCGGAAATGGCCAGGACGTACCTCCGGCTCGAGCACGCTGCTCCAAGGCTGCGGCCTGGGCTGCGGCTAGGTCTGCTGCAAGGGCTCCAGCCTGGCTTTCAGCCTCGGTAGCCCGGCCCCGAGATTGGTCTCACTCATTGGCGACCTGGTCGAACTCCGACTGTCGTCGTTGCGCCTCTGCGCGTGCTGCTGCCGCCTCTGCTCTCAGATCGGCGTAGAGCAACCGAAGGTCCGCCACCTCGGCGCCCTGCTGGGAGAGGCGCACAGTAGCCCCGGCGAGCGAGGTCCTCAGGGATCGCAGCGAGCCCCAGGTGTCGACCTCATGGCGGATGAACGACGACTTGGCGGTGCTCAGATCCGTCAGATCCTATGGGAAGGAAGCAGGGCGTCACAAAAGACGCCTTGGTCACAAAAAAGGTATGCCTGAAACCATTACCCGGAGGATCTTGGGGACGTCCCTGCGAAAGACCTCCAGTGATGACCGAAGCGATCCCATCGTTGCTTCGGCACACTCGCGGAGCTCGTCCCAAGACTGCTCCTCCCACTCATCGTCAAGAACGAAGAAGGGATCCGAAGCCCCACGGGTCCGGAACCGGAGCAACTGGCGTCGCCCCGCGGAGCTCCGCTGCGCAGGGACAAGGCCGCCACTCGGCAGGACGGATCGCGTCTCCACGCTCCCCTCCTCTGAGGTACCGAGCGCCGACACCTCGGCTATCTCAGCGTCGGCGGCAACGGGTCGCTCCCTGACTGGGACGGCAGCGGCTTCAGCAGCAGCAGGCGCCGGCACCGGTGGCATGTCCGGTGGGCCTGAGGCCACGCCCGCGCCGGCCGCCTCCTCCAGCGTGATGGCCGCCTCGGCAGAAGAGCTGGCCTCGGGAACTCGCTCCACGACGACTGGTGCCGCCTGAGCCCCCGACGTGGAGCGCCTTGCGAGAAGGCCAGCTGAACAACGAGGCCCAGCGCGACACCGGCTACGGAAGCCGATGCCGTCTTAAGGGCTTTCCGGGGGGCCAGATCGGTCAGGCCATGGCTTTGCTTGATGAGGAGGAAAGAAAAGTTGCGGTCGGGACATACGAATGAGGAGCCAGGACGAAGGTGACCCAAAGTACTTACCCGCTCCGGGCCATGATCAACCGCGCCGGGGGGGAGGTCTCTCGGATCTCGATCTCCCGAGACGTCGCCAAAATCTGCCTCGCCGCCGACTTCGGTGCGACCCTTGTCTTGGGCACCTCAGACGCCCGGGAGACAGACTGCCCAGGTGCTGCCACGGTGGCCCGAGGGTCGCTCTCTTGCGCTGCCGGCATGGGCGATAGCTCCCGGGGAACAGCCGCCTCGGCCTGACTCCCCGGGGCACCTCAGCTACCCCGGCCGAGAGATCAAGTCCCCCTTCAGTCTGCCCCCGCTCACCGGGCCGGGACCTCGACGTCCCGACTCTGGGAACTGACGGTGCTGGCCCACTCGGGGGCTGGCCTGACGACTCCTGGCCTAGCCTCAAATCTGGGCTGAGGCCGAGACGAGCAGCCATGTCGTCCACCTCATCGTCATCTTCGTCATCGTCGTCGTCGTCGGACGTTTCCGGCGATGGCTCCCTCGGGAGCCCCTCCCTCTCCTGCCGACGACGGAGCTTTTCCAAGGCGTCTCGGGCCCGCGTCCGCTCGCGGGCCCGGGCCTTCTCCGCGTCCTTCTTCTTCTTCTCCTCTGCGACAACCCGCCGCGCTGCTCGGTCGACCACGTCCTCCGAGACCCGCGGCCGGGAAGGCTTGTGCCACCCCACCTCCTGGAGACGGATGGAAATCCCGACCGTCAGAACCAAGGGCAACCTGACGTAAGGAGAAGGAAGGGACGAACACTCACCAGAGTCACGCACCCTCGGTCAGGGCGCATCAAAGGCTGGGAGAAGGCGCTGGGGTCCGGCTTCCCCATCGCAACGGCCACCCGCCCGTGAAGGACGTCGAAGGGAAGAGGATCCGAGGACATTCGCGAGCCCCCCAGGTCGGCCTCCGGTGTCATCTCCCAGAGCTGCAGCCGTCGCTCCGCCAAGGGAAGCACCCTCCAGCGATGGATGGCGGCAATCACCCCCGAGGCGGTGAGTCCCCCCCTCCGCAACGCCTCCAAGGCCTGGAGAAGGGGCTCGAGATTCTTCTGTCTCTCGTGCGGGGTCCCGTGGCGCCAATCCTCGGCGGTGGTGGTGACCACCCGCTGGGAGAACGGCGGGAGCAACTCGCCGTCATTCCGAAGGTAGAACCATCGGCGCTGCCACCCCTTGTTCGAGGACACGAGGATGGCGGGAATATATAGCGAAGCCCGCGACTGCCTCAGCTGGAGGATGCAGCCGCCGGCCCGCACTGCTGCATGGACCTTTCTCTCCCCCGTCGGCGAAGCGAAGAGCTCCACGAAAAAGAGATGGGTCCACAAATCCCAGTGGGGGGTAATCCCCAAGAACCCTTCGCACACCGCTACGAAGATGGCGGCCTGCGAGATGGAGTTGGGGCTGAGGTTGTGCAGCTCCACCCCATAATGGTGTAGGATCGCCCGCATGAAGCGGCTCACCGGCACACCAAATCCCCGCTCGTGGAAGGAGACAAAACTCACAATGTACCCCGGAGGTGGGGATGGAGTGGCTCCGCTCACGGGGGGATCCACTCCGGCCGCCTTTCATCAGAGAGAGGGCGGAGTAAACCCTCAGCGACAAGATCCTCCAGATCACCCGCCGTCACTGTGGAGAAAGGCCATGGGTCGCGCGGCGGGACGACGGTCACCCGGTCAGCCATCACCTAGCAGAAGGGTGGCGGCGCGAGGGACAGGGTGAGCGGTTTCTCTTTCTCTGGCTAAATCTCTTGGGTTACGAAAACCTAAGAGGAAGGCAAGAGGCAGAGCAAAGAGCCATCGCCAGGCCCTCTCTCGAGTATATAAAGGCCAAAGCGAGACCCGTTCAACGTTCCGCCCGGACCGGCCGCAGGATTCAAAAACACGAAGCAAAAAAGCCGTTCCTCGAACGGCTCGCGCACGCACAACGGCCGCCCCGCGAACCACTCGTCCTGTCACATTAACTCTGAGGCAGGACACGCGGCGTCTCTGGCGGGAGGAGCGAGCGACGCTTCGCCTTCGCCACAATAACCGCATCGAGAAAGGTACGCCACGTCGTTCGATTTCGTATCCTTTTCCTTTTTTCCTCTTTCTCTCTCTTGCGACAGGGACCAAGAAAGGGGGAAACCCCGGAAAGGATCCTTCTCCGCGAAGGAACTAGGCTCCGAGCCTCCCTACTGATCAGAGGTTCGAAGGCTGGCCCCTCGGAGGGGTTCAACAGCCGCCTCAGATCGCGTGGGCTCTACACCCACTACTGGTCAGGGGTTCGAAGGCCGGCCCCTCGAAAGGGTTCAATGACCGCCTCAGGCTACTCGGGCTCCGTGCCCACTACTGATCAGAGGTTCGAAGGCTGGCCCCCTAAGGGTTCACAGTCGCCTCAGACACAGAGCGAGGGATGACCAGGGGTACGTTCGATACATAACCAAGGCTCGGGCTACGCTCCCGAGGTACCCTAGGACATTTCCGAGACCAGCGGGAGCGATCTTGTAACAGAATCCCATCGGAGGGAGGCATCGAGCCCTCGGACCCCATCGCCAGGGGACCGGGTCTGGCAGATCACCCGCAGGTACTTTTGGGCACGCCTCCGGGCCACAGCCGACCCCTAACGAATGGGGCACGGGCGTCCACTCGGATCACCCGTTCGCAGCTCATTAGAGACACCATGTTCGTCGCCCATCGAGGGCAACATGGCGCTTCCCCCCCTCCTCCTTGCGGAAAGGCGACATAGGGGCGTATGTAAAAAAGTCGAGTCTGTCCTTGATCGTCCTCTCGCTCTGTGCGGAGGCTCGGGGGCTGCTCTCGCAAACTTGGCTCTGGCCAAACCGTTGACGGCGTCAACATACCAGCCCGAGAACTTGGGACTCGGCGGTGCACTCGGGCTACGACCAGCTCGCATGAGGGAACAACCAGACCAGCCGAGCCATTGCGAGGCATTAAGACCTCGAAGGAGTCTAACCACTCCTCCGAGGCCTCGGGGGCTACACCCGGCGGGTGCGCTCGCGCGCCCCCGCCGGAACGAACAGCAACCGAGGAAGGCTGGTCCCCTTGCAAAAAAAGTGCGACGAAAGCCTCCAAGCGAGTGTTCACACTCCCTTGGAGGCTCGGGGGCTACTGTCGGGGACCATAATTAGGGGTGCCCCCGAGGTTCCTAAATCTCAGCTGGTAACCCCCATCAGCATAAAGCTGCAAAGGCCTGATGGGTATGACTAAGTCAGGGATCGGTCCATTCGAAGGACGCGATCGCGCCTCGCCCGAACCTAGCCTCGGACAAGGGCAGCCGACCCTAGGGATCTCCGTCTCGCCCGAGGCCCCCCTCCAGAGCCTAATGTACTCCCGGCTCGCCCGAGGCCCTGCCTTTGCCAAGAAGCAACCCTGACCAAATCGCCGCACCGACCGACCAAATCGCAGGGGCATTTAATGCAAAGGTGGCCCGACACCTTATCCTGATGCACGCCCTGCAGTTGACAGAGCCGAAGTGACCGCCGTCACTTCGCCGCTCCACTGACCGGCCTGACAGAAATACAGCGCCGCCTGCGCCACTCCAACTGCAGTGCCACTCGACAGAGTGAGGCTGACAGGCAGTTAGACCTGGCTGCAGACACCATAGGAAACTCCGCTCCGCCTGACCCAGGGCTCGGACTAGGCTACGGCCTCGGAAGACGGCGAACTCCGCCAGACCCAGGGCTCGGACTAGGCTACGGCCTTGGAAGACGGCGAACTCCGCCCGACCCAGGGCTCGGACTGGGCTACAGCCTCAGAAGACGGCGAACTCCGCCCGACCTAGGGCTCGGACTAGGCTACGGCCTCAGAAGACGGCGAACTCCGCCCGACCTAGGGCTCGGACTAGGCTACGGCCTCAGAAGACGGCGAACTCCGCCCGACCCAGGGCTCGGACTAGGCTACGGCCTCAGAAGACGACGGACTCCGCCTCGCCCGACCCCAGGGCTCGGACTCCGCCCTGGCCTCTGCCGACGACCTCCGCCTCGCCCGACCCCAGGGCTCGGACTCCGCCCGAGCTTCAGCCGACGATCTCCGCCTCGCCCGACCCAGGGGTTCAGACTCGACCTCGACCGCAGAAGACGGACTCGACTTCGGCTTCGGAGGAGCTTCCGCATCGCCCATCCTAGGGCGTAGACCTGCCACGTCAACAGGAGGCGCCATCATCACCCTACCCCGAGCTGACTCGAACCTCGGGGGACAAGACCGGTGTCCCATCTGACTCACTTCGCCAGATAGGCAATGGTGGCGCCCTCGCGTACTCAGTGACGGAGGCAGCTCGCAGCCCCCTTACGGAAGCAAGAGGACGTCAGCAAGGACTCGACGGCTCCGACAGCTGTCCCTCCACCAGGCTCCAGCGCTCCTCCAACAGCCACGACATCACACCAACAGGGTGCCATGATCTCTCCGGCTGCCACAATGGCATGTACTTAGGGCGCTAGCTCTCCCCCGCTAGACACGTAGCACTCTGCTACACCCCCATTATACACCTGGCTCCTCTCCTTACGCCTATAAAAGGAAGGACCAGGGCCCTCTTAGAGGGGGTTGGCCGCGCGGGGACGAGGATGAGACGAAGGTGCTCGCGTGAGGCCGCTCGCTCCCTCTCCCGCGTGGACGCTTGTAACCCCCTACTGCAAGCGCACCCGACCCGGGCGCGGGACGAACACGGAGGCCGCGGGATTCCCACCACTCTCTCTCGTCGTCTCCGGCCACCTCGCTCTCCCCCCTTCGCGCTCGCTCTCGCGCTCGACCCATCTGGGCTGGGGCACGCGACGACATTCACTCGTCGGCATTAGGGACCCCCGGTCTCGAAACGCCGACAAAACCTTACACTTTACATGAGCCCCCGCTGTAAGTGAGCTCATGCACATTATTATTCACAACTTGTTGAGCGATGAACATCTATGAACTCCCTCTCGCGATAACCCCCTAGGTGAAGTGCAGGTGCCACCAGAGTAAGATTACTATGATGAGTTCAACGAGATCTAGGTGTTGTCTCCGAGTCAGCTTGATGACGCAAATAATATTAGCTCGCTTTAATTACTATCAGTTATTTTGTAAGACAATTTCGTTATGTAATAAAGTTTGTGTCATTCGTCTCTATACACTGAGTCATTGTATGTGTTGATCTTGTTGGGCATATATTTAAGACGTACCTGAGTTTGTTCTTAAAAGCGGGTTTGACATAGTCCTACTTCATTGTAGTTATGCCTTGAGTTTGGTTGATGTCAGCTAGGCAACATTGAAATCATGTGCCATCTCTTCTGAAATTTTGGCCTTTTGGGGCTCATCTTATCGGTATTTCTTCAATTATCTTGTAGGAACCCTAGCCAATTGATTGGGAGTACTAAAAAAGGAATTGGACCAACATCTATCCAATTTAACAAGGAATCTTATGAAAGTAGTAATTCTTCTCACCAACTTGCTCATGTATCTCCAAACCGTTGAGCTATTAAATTTTGACTCTCATGGGAATTTTATAAAAAGTAGCATAATTGTTGCTGATAGCTTCTTGATTTAGCATTTTACAAGCATCGGCCTATAATACACATAATCAAATCATAACCCCTACAGATAATTCAGGCTTTTTAAGTCTCAAATGTCACACTTTAAATCTTATTTGCACTCATTGTATATGGGGTCTTAGCTGGATTGAAGCAGTTTTGTGGATACATATGTGTTTCGGTGTCAGTTTTCTTCATGCTTTTTTTCTTTCAGCACTAATGGTGACTGATTCTTTTTTCCCAACTTTTAGTGCCTCTTTTGCTCCTTTTAAAAAGTCATATAAGTGTCATGGACTTTTTCCCTATATTTTATTTTTTTATCATTCCTATGCATAGTTGGACCTCCTCATCATCATCATCACCATCATGTTATTATTATTATTATTATTTTCAAAAGCATGAACTCAGCTTGAAAGAAGCTGACATGTTAGACAGTAATATGCTCTCCCTGATAAATTGTTTAAGCAGACTTGTTCTTTTAGGATTTCGTTTAGCAAGGGTGTTGCTTGACATGTTTTGAAACAATTAAATATAGATTTGTCATTTCAGTTCAGGAATGGTTCAAACCACCCGGTAAATAAGAAAAAGAGGCATAATGCCTTGAGAGAAGTTAGGAAAGCTTTACTAAGTCTAGGTAATCTTTGTTATAGTGCTCTCAAGATAGATAAATATGCATATCATACTGCACACTCAGCATCCATGAAATAACTTTAAGCATCATGATATATTTGTGTTATATTGGACTTTGTGGCAGAAGAGGTATATTTTTGTTCCATGGTTGCTTGATTCACTAAATTACACTTTTGTTATTAATTAGTTATTTCCTGAGTGCATGATTATTGAAACGTATGGTAAATATAGCCATTCAAATATGCGACCCGTGAGATATGAAACCACACCAAATGAAGTTTCAGAGTGTTGGTCACAAAAAGGACAAGCAATAAGATGTGTCAATCCTTTTTTAGCCAAGCAATCAGAAGTCCAACAACGGATATTGATGGCCAACCAAATGAAGAACTTGCATTTAGTAGGTGCCCAAGTCTTCCAAAACCTCTTCGAATGCAATAATTTGATGGAGCCAATAAACATCGAGTTGTTTGCGAACTTGCTACTATAATGTTCATTAGAAGACAATTTCCAAGTAAATTGATATGGATATCCAGCTGTAAAATGGTGTCCTCTACCTGTTTCCAAATTATTAGAAATTCTGTTATAACCCGCACTAAGAGAGCTCCTTGGATATCCTCAACCCATCTTATGTTTAATACTGCATGACTCACTATATGCCAATTGGTTATTCTCTTGGGTATAGGGTAATGCAAAAAAAGGTTTGGGGCTATGCTAGCCACACTGCTGCCCTGCAACCACTTATCAATCCAAAAATTGGACCTCAAAACCGCTTGAAAATTTGTCACATTGCTTGAAAATTCATCCAAAATGAGAAATATGAAAAACAAGATCTCCCTTGTCATCCAAAACACAAGGAAGACCCTTCTTAAGGCGCACCTCAAAACCATCCTCAAGGAGTTGTGAAACTTAATGTAAATCTAAATGTAAATTGAAAATCAACGCAACATCCTTGAGAATAAATCCCCCGTTCACCCGTATGGTGGCATGGGAGATAACTTACCTCTAGAATTATCCCTGAAAGTGATGTTCTTCTTTCTAATCATTGGTTTGAGATTGGATAATCATCTAGTGTTTTCTATCATGTGGCACAAACAGTTGGAATTCATGAGCCATATATTCTCTAGATCTCTATCATGCATCAGTAAAAGGTCAGTGGTGAATAAATGGCACAACATTTGGGTTAGAAACTGTGAAGAGTGCTAATCTTGTGAAATTTGACCCTGGAAATGTTAGGAAAACGCCATCCTTGGTCCCATAGAAGATAGAGAGTTCCACGAGGGGAAATCTTGGTTTGCTAGAGCTATGGGAACCAAAGCTACTACCATGGGGTCTTTGGTCATATGACACATGACTAACACTCTGTCGAGCTTGACCACAATGTGGTATTTGAAAGGGAAATGGTCTCAACATTTCCTAAAATCAATTTTGGTGTTTGACATCCATCACAAACCATATGGACTAACTAGTTTGCCTAGTTTCTATTTTTCTCATGTGCATAAAGTTCAACATAAACATACAAAGAAAAAGTGTTAAGGTAAAGTTTGGAGCATACAAGAATAGGTGTAGCCAGTGGCGCACCAGACACTGTCCAGTGCCTAGGCCGAAGCACCCCACGAACTAGCCGCTCTAGGGTTTTCTCAGAGCCACTCCGCTATAATTCACCGGACTGTCCGGTGAGCCAATGGAGCAAAGGTCAACTTCGCCAACGGTCAACTGCAATACAGTCTGACCATCAGAAGTCAGAGCCAGTCTGCAAAGTCAGAACGCCCCGGACTGTCATCCAAGCCATCCAAGATTCCCAACCTTCACATTAAATACTAGAGCAAAGAATACACTCCAAAGACACAATCAAAGCATTCAATCCTCTCCAAGCTCCAAAATCAAATAAAGTGCTTAGTGACTTGAGAGAGGGTGACATGTGTTTCTTTTGTTGCTCTTGTTGCTTGGATTGCTTTCTTCTTCTCACTCTAATCTTTCTAAATGCTTTGTAAAGCTAGTGAGAGACACCTACTTGTGTGGTGATCCTTGCGGGGTCTTAGTGTTGGGGGTCTTCTTCTCTGCCGAAGGTCCTCAAGACAAAAACACCTTTGGCAAAATGATACAGAGGTCTTCTCTACCTCTGCTGAAGATTCTCGAGACGAAGAACTTACGTGGAAGCAACATTGCCAAATGCCGAAGCTACCATACATCTTCGGTTCAAGTCAAGCAGAGGAAGAAAAGACCAGATAGACCTTGGTAATCTAGGTTGCCTGTAGATGAATGTTGAGGGTCATGAATGTAATTTCCCCTGAGTTGCGTCCCGTGCCTATAAATAGATGAATAGTAACACCGTACTGTTCATGTTGAATCGTAATCACTCTCTCGAGACTTCACCTTCGAGCAAGTCAAAGGTATCAATGTAGTATGAATTCTATTAATATTCATACATGTTTTGTAGAATGCAAATATGAATGAATTAACGAAATGCAGTTACGGTCTTCATCCTTTTGCATTCCTATTCACATATTAAATGATGAAGGTATGTCCTTCTTGACCTTCGTTTGATGAGCATTATACCGATGTGGAAATAATGCTTCAGAAGACGAAGGTCCATAATAATTAACAATTGTGTTGCCTTGTTCTTGATTCACAACATTTGAGAACAAGTGACCAACATTGTCGCCCACCTTCGGTGAACTCACTTCCATGACTGCGACAATGGCTTCGCAAGGCAACCAAGATGTGGCACCTTTGGCTATAAAGCTGGTGCTCCCAATCACATGTGCCTCAAGTTCTGAACCAGCCAATAAGAAGTAGAAGAAGGAAGCATAGAGAAGGGTACAACATGTTGGAGCGCAAGGACCCTTCATCAAGTCCAAGTGGTCTTATATACCATCACCTTCTCTCAGAAAAACCTTCAGCTCAAAGATTATCCTCACAATGATGCAATGGTTATATCTTGTGTCATCAAGGGGTTTCTGGTTCACAATGTCCTTGTAGACACATGTAGTGCAACATATATCATATTTGCAAAAGCTTTCAGGCAGATGCAGAGCAGGATGACAAGATACATGATGCAATACACCCCATCCATGGCTTCGGAGGAAGGCAGATAGTGGCACTTGGCAAGATAACTATGTCGATTACCTTTGGCTATGTTCACAATACAAGGACAGAGCAAGTTGTCTTCGACATCGCTGATATGGATTATCCTTACAGTGCAATCATTGGTTGAGGGACGCTGAACGCCTTCGAAGCAATACTTCACCCAACATATTTGTGCATGAAGATACCTTCTGACCAAGGTCCTATCGCTGTGCATGGGAGTCAAGAGGCTGCCATAAGAGCCGAAGGGAACTTGACAGACTCGAAAGTCATCCATAACATAGATGAAGCCGAAGCTCATCAACAATATAAGCATAAAAGAGATAAGGCTGCCTCAGCAGATCAACCAAAGCCTATGCTTTTGTGCAAAGACATAGCCGAGCATAAGGTGTTGTTGGGATCCTAATTGTCTGATGAACAGGAGAATACTTTGTTGAAGTTCTTGTTCAACAACAAGGATGTTTTTGCTTGGTCAGCCAATGATCTTTGTGGTGTCAACAAAGATGTAATTGAGCACTCACTCAATGTAAACCCGGCCATCAAACCAAGAAACCAGAAGCTTCGGAAAATATCCGATGATAAAGCCGAAGGTGCACGAAGCGAAGCCAAAAGGCTTCTAAGTGCCGGTGTCATCAGAGAAGTAACATACCCAGAGTGGTTGGCCAATACCGTGATGGTGAAGAAAGCTAATGGAAAATTGAGAATGTGCATTGATTTCATATATCTCAATAAGGCATGTCCGAAGGATGAATTCCCATTAGCAAGAATAGATTCTCTTGTGGATGCAACAGCTACTTCAGAGCTCATGAGCTTATTAGGTTGCTATTCAGGCTATCATCAAATTTGTATGAAGAAAGAAGATGAGCCTAAGACAAGCTTCATAACCCATAGTGGGACCTACTGCTACCTTCGGAGGCCCGAGGGGCTCAAGAATGCTGGAGGAAGCTTCAGCAGGATGACTGTCAAAGTTCTCCACTCTCAGATCGGCAAGAATGTGTTGACATATGTCGATGATATCATAGTCAAGAGCACGAAGCAAGAAAATCACATAGATGATTTGCAAGAAACATTCGCTAATTTCAGAAGGGTTGGTCTCAAGCTGAATCCAGAAAAATGTGTCTTCAAAGTGAAGAAGGGAAAATTTCTTGGTTGTATGGTATCAACAAAGGGGATCGAAGCCAATCCAAGTAAGATAGAAGCTATACTTCAGATGGAACCACAAAAGTCATGAAAAGGTACCTAGAGGTTGACAAAAAGGCTGGCATCATTGAATAGATTTATTTCAAGATCAGCAGAGAGGAACTTGACATTCTTCAAAGTACTGAAGTCAGCCGAAGTCTTCCAGTGGGGACCAACTCAGCAAAAGGCTTTTGAAGAACTGAAGCAGTACTTGATAGAACTAACAACTTTAACCCCACCTTCGTCAGGAACTCCATTGCTGTTGTATGTAGCTGCTTCCCACGCTGCGGTTAGTGCAGCGCTGGTGCAAGAAAAGCAGGATGGCCAAGTGAAGAAGCAAGTGCCAGTGTACTTCGTCTCCGAAGTACTTATCCCATCAAAGAAAAATTACACAGAGTTGGAGAAGGTACTATATGCTGTACTGATGGCCTCTAGAAAGCTTCGACATTATTTCCAAACATACCATATCATAGTACCTTCTTATCAACCTCTCAAGGATATAATGAGAAACAGAGAAGCCACATGAAGAGTTGGAAAGTGGGTTGCAGAGCTAAATGAATTCACTATTGATTATGTTCATAGATCTTCGATCCAATACCAAGCGTTAGTAGACTTCATTGCTGATTGGACGCCAGGGGCTCAAGACGAAGAAAGAACAAAAGATGATGAAGCTTGGACAGTATTTTGTGATGGGTCATGGGGAACCTTCGGCGCAGGAGCAACTGTTGTTCTAATTTCACCGTCTAAAATCAAAACATGTTATGCAGCAAGGTTGGAGTTCAACTGCACAAATAACATTACAGAGTATGAAGCCCTTCTCTTGGGGCTTCGAGAACTTAAGGTAATGGGAATAAGAAAGGAAATCCTCAAAACCGACTCAAAAGTTATTTCGGGTCATGTTGACAAAAGCAGTAAAGCAAAAGACCCGAAGCTCGAAAAGTATCTCGACACAGTCCGAAGGATGGAAGCCTCTCTCGAAGGTATCTCTGTAAAGAATATCCCAAGAGGAGAAAATGAACATACAGACTTATTAGCTAAGTCAGTGGCACAGGGGCTTCCGTTACCTTCGGAGGTATTTTTTGAAACAATAAAAGCACCTTTAGTCGAGCTCATGGAGAGTGCAGTGCTTACAATCTCGCCAATACACAGCGAAGATTGGAGGACTGAGATTGTATCTTTCCTGCAAGGCAATTGTCTTTCGGATGACGAAGCTTACATCAAAAGAATGGAAGCTAAAACAAGACCCTATGTAATCATAGAGGGATAGTTGTATAAATAAGGAGTCTGCTCTCCATTACTAAAGTGTTTGTCTAGAACTGAAGGTCAAGAGTTGATGAAGGAGACACATACAGGACTATGTGGAGCTCATATTGGGTCCAGGCCTTTACTAGGAAAGGTTTTCAAATAAGGATTTTATTGGCCAAAGACAGCTTCAGATGCAGCAAATCTAGCTCAAAAGTGCGAAAACTGCCAGAAGTGTGCCAGAGACCAAAAACAATCTTCATCTCTAACTCAACTAATTCAGCTGTCACACCCGTCTCCGAAGGGCAGAACCGGGTGCATAGCATATGTGTGCCAGGATCTATTTCCACACATATGTTGATGTCACAAGTGTAATATATCAAAAGAACAATGCATAAAAGTGTAAATAACGATTATATTAACATATTACACTTCGAACAGACATAATGTCTTAACCTTTATTCATCAAAGTACAGCGAAACATGGACATCCATCCACAGGAAGATTATTGAGGGTATCACTAGACTAGCATCCATGGAGCTCAGCATCATAACTTCATCTGCAAACTTCTGATCAAAATTTAAGCAAGGGTGAGCTCACTTATGGTCGGGGCTCAGCAAGTGGGGGAAAAACTAATGCAAGTTTAACAAGGTGAGGCTAAGGTTGAGCAGTAAGCATTTTAGTTGGTCAACATTTTATTAACAACACCTGTCTTACTAATAAGTGTGAATCCCAAGTATTCCCATTAAACAAAGGTATAAGCATACATCAAAAACACTTAAGTGAAACCACTTAAGCAAACCATTGGCAGATCATCGGATCTCGATTTATTTCCATCTTCAAGTTCAATTATCATGTGAGGAGTCCAGGCTGCTCATAACCGTGAGCACGACTGATATATCAGTTTTACACTCTGCAGAGGTGGCACATCTTTACCCATGAGTCGTGATTCCCTTCTAGTCCGGGTTAGCTAGACCCGTATTCACTTCCGAGGTGAATGACCAGGGTCTCACTACGAGGCTTCTCCCTAGAGTCCTCATTACGCAAATGCTGGAAATGGTCAACTGCATAAGGTACACCTACCGTAACCAACTTATAGTCTAGAATACAGGGTAAAGCTTTGGGAACTATGCCCGTATCCAATCTTCCTGAGCCAGAACTATAAGCTCTTGCCAGATGCCCCCGTTCTGATCGACCACGACCAGCACCCAACATAAGACTTCCCTAGTTATTTAGCCAAGACTAGAGCCATGATAGTTCTCATGGTAGCACTGTTTTCCCAGGTGGTCACTCCATGTTCCAATTAATATGCAATAATCTTGTTTAACCATCGGGTTAACAACAATAATGTAATCTTACCATTTGGAACATTAATATCATAAACAGAAGTGGCTGCTTAAATTTGAAGTTGTAGCAATAACATAGCTACTTGATTAGATCATAATCCCAGGTTAAACAAGGAGTAAGGTTGGAAAGGTTAGGTGTATCTAAATAGGTAACCCATCAAATTATGCATATATATCCAAGAATAAACTTTATTAAATGTATTGTTTGGGATCAAACAGAGTATGCAGAGGGAGAAGTCCACTTGCCTTGCTTATTGAAAACTTGAGGTTCTTCCACGTATAGGAATAGATCTTGATTCTTAACTACTAGATCAACCACTGAATATCACACAAACAAACAAGAAGAACAAACACCACTCAATAACATACCACATTCACCATGCGTAAAGCTAAAAGAAAATCTAACGAAAAGAGCGTTCGCTTTTCAAGAACGTCGCACATAATGGTTATAATAAGAAGGTATTCTTTTCAAAATTGTGTGATCTATACTTTATAAAGCAAGGCATGAGCTTAAAATATCTTAATTAAAATATACAAAAATTAGGTTCACCAAATTATTCTTTTATAAAACGTTATATGTGATATGTCTAAGATTAAGGGTTTATAAGACGATAAAACGCGTTATAACAATATTAAATCTTATTAACCTTTTAGAAAAGATATATGTTATATATCTAAGGTTAATGGGCTACAAAACATGTTATTAATTTTAGAAGCATTATGGAACATCTTATAAATCATTGTTAAATCTTCACTTATGATAAACTAAGATATAAGTCTAAATAGGTTTTATGTGAAAAGATCATTATTATTAAACATTTATTTTATGAAAAGCTAGGTTATAGGCCCTTAAGTGGATTTTCATGCAAAAGATAATGAACAAGTAACTGTCTTTTAATTTCATTAGAAAACACATAGCCTATATTATTATATTCGAAGTTAATATATAAAGTAACATTTTAAGTTTAAAAGAACTTAAACTCTTATGAATACATTTATCATGAATAGTAAAATCTATATATTTTCATTCGACCGGAAATACGTGGCTAAATTTCTATTTCTTCTATTTTTCTTATATTAATAAAATTATACTTGTACCAATACTAACCAATATGGTTCCACACACTAAAGCAAAATTAATTATAAACATTTCTAGTATAAAAATCACTGAGGTAGTGAATAGTGACTGTGTTCATTTTTAGAATTATAAAATCATACGCATATTCAAAGTATTGCCGTGGGGTTCAATTTTGGCTATGCGTATGCATCGAATCTCTAAAGTCATACACGTAAATCGCCAAATCATATCAATATTACAACAACAATTCACAAGATCCATAAATTAATTCAAAACATGATTTAGAAAATACATCGACAATTTGGGGTTGTCTTCAACCTTGGGATGAATGGCGGTCTTGGCGGGCAAAGAACAGGCGCGATCGAATGTGAGCGTTCGGACGACGAGGTACAAGTTCCGGCGAGGCTCCACGGACGACGGCGATGGCTCTAACGGCGAGGAGAGTGAGAGAGATGGGGGCGAGCTCGGGAAGGGAGAGAGAGCTCCATGGGCGCGGTTTTTATAGAGGAGAGGGAGGGAGAGGAAGGGGCGCCGGGGTGAGGGAATAACGGGCGAGATCAAGGTCTTCAAGGCCATTAATGGCATCGACGGTTCTTCATGACGCAACAATGGAGGGAGGGAGTAATGGGCGAGAGTGGGGAAAGGAGAAACAGTCGCATTTGAAGCTCTTTACACCAAGGGAGCAGACGGACGCGGCGTGCTCGGGGTCGGCTCGGGGGCATGGCGCGGCTCGGCTGCTTGGTGTGGTCCTCGGTCGATCGGCATGGCGTCGGGTTGGGGGCGCGGGGTGCCTCGGTCTGTAGGGCGCGGCTGCCGGTCGGGTCCTCGCGGTTTCCTGGACGGGATGGCACGTCGGTCGCGCGGCGTCGCGGGCCCAGGGGCGTGCGCAGGGTCTTCGGGCGCTGGCTTGCTGAAGCTCCTGGCGGCACGTCGGGAGAGAAAGGAGAAGGGAGGAGAGATGGGGTCGGGTGGGTCCCACGAGAGAGAGAGAGAGAGAGAGAGAAGGGGAGGGGACGGTTCCTGGCGGCGGCTACGAGACCAGGGAGGCAAGGGCTGCTTAGGTTTAGGTCAGGGGCGCGGCTGCGCTTGCTTGATGGGCCTAATTGGGCCATTTGGGTTAGTTAGGTTAGGCTTTAGTTTTTTTTCTTTTCTATTTCCTTTTCTAAATTCAAAATCATATTTTAAATAATCCTAAAATTCATAATAACTAAACCAAAATTATTTATAAATAAAATATTTATTTTTGGACTAATAATTATTATATATATTATTTAGTTTTTTCATTTAAGAAGAAATGATATTCAATACCCAAAATCACTTATGAGCAATCAAAAAAATCATTCCGAAGGAAATAAATAACAAACACTTCAATGAAAAATTTATTATCATAAATACCATTAATAAGCTAAATGCATTATTTTTATTTTATGATTTTTATAGTGTTACAAATCTATCTCTCTTAAAAAGAATCTCATCCTCGAGATTAAGGAAGGCTAGCACGAAAGCAAAGGAGATGCATGGTTATTTGTAGGTTCTTAGTTCACATTGAAATCTTCTAATATTAAGGAACTTCCTTACTTCTTTGCTCCGCAATGTATACTAATCAAGCGACCTTCATCATCGTACTTATAAAATGGTTGGTCTTCTGAATTATCTCTTATGTCATGCTTGGCAGCTTTCTTCTCTAGTCGGTCTAGACGCTTCTTGGGGCATTGGCGGATGATATGTCCTTCATTTTTGCAGTAATAGCAAGCACATCTTGCTTTGAGTTCTTTGTGAGTCAACTTTGCTTGACCAACAGGGGGTGTGGATTGGTTGGGTGTTTGTATCTCATATAGCTAAGCCTGACTTGAATCTTCTGTTTGGGTATCCATGTGTTTCGTGGCTTTTGCTTGTGGTTGAGGTGGACTAATCATGTATCCAAACATTTTTCTATTCCTTTTGTTGTTCTTCATTCCATTCATCAAATATCTATGTGACTCATTTTTCTCGTTCATAGTTGTTAAGATAGGAATATTGTTGTTGGCATTATTTACTTCATTTCCATTAGGGTTCATCATCTAGTCGAAGGGTAAAAGAGTTAGTGAGACAGACTGCATAAGAGGCTTGCATGACATTAAGATAAAGAGTTAACACAACATTTTGATTTCCAAGATAAGTTTAGTTAAGGAACAAGGATGGTTTCAGATTTCTCCTAGCTTCATCATACTACAAGAGTGTACAAGTGTTATAATCCTTAACAAAGATCCTTTGAGCTTTATAGATTTCAGAGCATGATATCCAAATCATCTTTCTAATCCAACAATATTTTGAGCACAAATTGAGAGAAAGACTTGAGCGGGATTTTAGGGCAATAGAGTATCACATTGTTTGCATATAGCAGATGACACCACACTTTATTCTCTTTATAAAGAGGCAAAACACAATAGGTGCGAGAGATTTTCCAAATTTATTCATATATCACTTAGCACAATTACAAATCTTGAAAGGGGCAACACCTTGACAATTTTTTTCTTCCTAAGACATACTCCTTCTTCTAGCTAAATGATATATTATTCTTCCTCAACAGTTGTACCAAACTTCAGAGCTGGAGGTCGGTTGTCTTCAACTACTATTCTTTCTCCAGATGGGGTTTCCAAATACATGGTTCTCTCAGTATGTTGGATCATTGCCTTAGTTCTTTGTAACCAATTCTTTCCAAGAATCACATCCTTTCCCATTGATTCTATCACTATAAGATCAGCTGGAAAATCTATCCCATTGATTTTAACACTTACATTTGGACATATGTAGTTTACTAACATTTTTCTTTCGGGTGCACTAATGGTCATCCTTGATCTCAAGGGACACTTAAAGATACCATACTTTGTTGCAAACTGGGCACTGATAAAAGAATGTGTTGTACGAGGATCATACAACACGGTGGCGATGGTTGTGTGAATGACTAGTGTTCCAAAAATCACTGCATTATTATACGGGATGGTTCCTGTCACTGCATAACTTATCCTTCCTATGGACCTTTTCCATTGATTATTCTTTGTTGATGCATGAGTTTGAGGGTGTTGTCTTTTCTTTTGGACCTTATTGATCTCCACATCTTTCTTAGGACAACTATTAACAAGATGGACGGTATCACCACAGCCAAAGCAAGCACGACTTGATAAGTTACATGGTGGAGTTTACGTTCTTGGTAGAAGTTTCTGTGCATTTTTGTTCATATTTCATGTCTAAAGCCTGAGATAACTTTATCTCGGAGGTGATCTGTAGTGAACTCTTCTCAGGACAGTTACGAAAGTGATGACCTTCACGTCCACATTGATAGCAAGCTTTTCTTGAAGTTATTTCTTGACTTTTTCCATGTTTCCCTTTTTGTTTCTTGGACCTAATGCAACGACGGGGCTGAAACTGTGTGCAGGTGATAGTCCATCCATGAATGTAACACTACTGTGTTTCTTCTTGGGGCTGGCCATCCTTGTGATGTTTCCTTTTTGGAATACTTTGCAATTCATCAACTGACAGTGCATTAGGTATGAGAGAATCTACTATTATTTGTTCTTGAGGAGACATTTGTCTGTTTATGCCAGAAAATAAAATCCGATTCTTCTGTTTTGTAGTTTCACTTTCGTTTGTACTAATCTGGCGATAAGGAATTCCATAGTACTCACAACAACAACATGTTCTAAGGTCACTTGTCTGTTGGTTTGGTTGTGCATCCTTGTGTGTCTTGAATGTTTGTTCATCAGCTGTTTTATTTATAGTGTTGTTTTGACTTGCCAACACACCGTGTTCTTTGCATTTAGTGACACCACTTGTAGTTGACATTCCAAGGTCTGACATCTGTATGGGTATGGAAGAATGGAAGGGACAAAAGGCTTGAGTAAAGACAGATTATAGAGAGCAGAGAAAACCCATCTATCTAAGGTTTTTCCTAGCTAACCGATGTCATTGTGGACAAAAGTCACACAATACACCAACAATCATTTCAAAGAAGCAAAACAAACATGAACACGAAGGACAATGAACTCAAGCATACCAGCACAACACAATCCAATTCTACTCATTTAACCAAAACAAAAGGTGAGACAAGGTTTGGAATAAGAAAGATATTATAATATCAAGGAGTTGGGTAAGAATTATCAAGGAGTTAGACAAGACATATTCATTGGTGGCCAAGAGTGAAATAAGATAACCATGAACTATTAAAGTGAGGATAAATGATACAACCAAGGATATGTATTGAGTTAGGGAGAAAGCATTATCAAGGAGAAAAGTAGAGAGGCAAAAGTTTAGTATATCAAGGTAGATATTGCGCAAGGTTGACAATATATGGCAAGAAAACAAAAGTATAAGAAGTCAAGGATTATATATCAAGATTATGAATTAGAAAATCACTATAATATAATATCGCCCTTACCGATCTAGTCGAAAATCTTAATACTAAAGAACAATCCTATCAACCTAACCAAGAAGTCAACTAATAGATCCAGGGGATCCAGAACAAAACTTCTTGCAGAGTGGGGATAAGACAGAGAATAGGGCATCATTGATAGCTTTGAAAAGGTTTCTTCTGGCAAACTTCGCTTCAAGTTCCGCAATCCTAGCTTGATCATCTTGCAATGCTTCTCATTAGAACTTTCTGATAGACAACGAATCAGACAAGAAGGGTTCAAGATAAAAGAGACGAGTTTTGATATAAAGTAAGTTTTTGTGGAGACAATTAAGTCAAGTTTTGAACGACTGATTGGGCTTTCCATTTCTAACTAATCTAGCGACCTACGGTCACATTGCTTTGATACCACTTTTGTCACACCCGTCTCTGAAGGGCAGAACCGGGTGCATAGCATATGTGTGCCAGGATCTATTTCCACACATATGTTGACGTCACAAGTGTGATATATCAAAAGAAACAATGCATAAAAGCGTAAATAACGATTATATTAACATATTACACTTCGAACAGACATAATGTCTTAAACTTTATTCATCAAAGTATGTAACATCCCAAAATTCAACCCAAGGTTTGGAACCCTAATCTCCTAACCCCCCCTTAATCTTTCCCTAAATTTCCCCATAGGTCTTCTCATCATTTGCATACACTATGATTGTTAGAAGCACCTCACATAGATTATTTTTTAAGCACCTAAGATTATTTAGCTAATTATTTGTTCAAAAGAAAAGGAGATAAAAGAAATAGAAATAGAAAATAGAAATAAAAAATATAAAATATAAAATATAAAAGAAAAAGGAAAAACCTTCCCCCCCGGTTGGCCGTTTCTGGCCTAGCTCCCTCCCGCGCGCCTCGCCCCCTCCCCCGGGCCACGTGGCCCAGCTCCCTCCTGCGCACCGCGCCGCTCCCCCGCTGACCGATCGGCCCCACCCGTCAGCTACGCCTCCCCCTCCCTCTCTCGTCGCTCTCCCGCTGTCGGCTCAGCCCCACCCGTCAACCCACACTCCCCTCGCTCTCTCGCGATCTCTCTCCCTGGCAAGCGGGCCTCGCCCATTAGCGCCTTCCTCGCACCCGTGACCGGGGCTAGCGACACAATCGCCGCCAGTCGCCATCGCCCCGCCGTCTCGCCATTACTCGCTCGCCTGCCTGGTTGGCGCCTTGCGCCTCTGTCCCCTTGCGCCAGCCAAGCCATCCCGTCACCCCTCTGCCCGAGCCATCCCATCGCAACTGTGCGCCATTATCGCCGCCGCGGCAAGCGTCGCCGGTGTGCGCCACCTCACCACCTCTTACCCTTCCCGGCCGCCTATAAAAGCGCCGCCCCGAGCTCCTGACTTCACCGCACCAGGCCTTAGCCACTTCATCTTCCTCCCTTGGACTCAATCAAGCTCGAAGCCATCGTCCCTCCCCTCTCCGGTGAGCTCCGCTCTGCCCACTCTGTTGAGTTCGAGTCAAATTAGTATAGTTGTGGACCTCCGCCACTTCACCGCGAGCACAACTCACCTTTTCCCCTCGCCTATTACACCGTTAGCCTCACCTGCGACCTCACTGCCGCGAGCGCCCTCCACCTCACCGTGGGCCGGCCACCCCGAGCACCCTCCGGCCAAATTGGCCCTCCACCATGATCCCCTATCCCTGCCCGTGCCTCGCCACCCATTCATTGTCGCAGAACCGGGACCCCGGTGGAGAACCGCCGTGGGGCCTCACAGGCGGTCGAAGCCTCGGCCGGTTCGCCCCCCCCCCCCCCCCCCCCCGTCACCCGCTCCACGCCGTCAGCCCCCTTCCCTCTGACATGTGGGCCCACGCCCATGGCGCCGTCCCCGCGCCGTTCCCCGCTGGTGGGCCTGGTGGGCCGCCTGCCCCCGCACGCGCGCTCGACTGGGCTGAAATTCTTCCCCCCGGCCCAGCTAGCCGAGGAAATCTCTTTCCTTTTCTTTTTCCTCTTTTCTTTTCCTATTTATATATATATATATATATGTTGATATTTTATGCACAAAAAATAGTCTAAATAAATTATAGGGCACAAAAATAATAATGTCTAACAATTGGCACACTCCACCAAGTCACCATGATTGATGTATTGTTCTTTATCTATTTTTGCTAGTGGAAGAGGGATCCGATCCTCCAGAATTTTTAGCTCCAGAAGAAGGGGCAGGAACCCAACCCCTCCGAAGTAGATCTTTTGTGCCAGGAAAGCTTCAACGAAGGCAAGTCCATTCTTCCCTTGATGCATAAATTACCTATTCTTTCTACCACTACCTAAGCCGGGATTAAGGGATGGACCTTTTGCATTGTGAGCAGAGAGATAGCCCGCATTAACAAACATCTTTTGAGTACAAAATGTGGGATGGGAAAAAGGGTAGTGTTTTACTAAGCGATGTTTTCAAAAAGTGTATGATGAAGGGTATTCACCCTCATCACCTCGTGAGTGGGATGATCAGGGACTCCCTGGTTTAGGGGAGGGCCTAAGGTGATGGCTCAGCTGGTTTAGGCGTGAGCAGAAGGATTGTCCCCTCATATAAGGACCGGTTTTTCATCCTTCACTACCTGTACTCATGACAAGTACAACCACTCGAGACTGTATGGGCAATCACTCAATCTGAACTTGTACGGTCCGAACCCCAGAGTTATGAAGGCTGGGGAGCACCAGGAGGATAAGGAGGGGGAATGTTTTGTCCAGTTTGGACATGGCGGTGGCCTGACTCCTTCCGGTATAACCGTTAAGGTGGGGACGTGCGAGGAAAGAAAGAGATTCGGCATTTGGGTCTCATGACGGTGAGATCTTAGAAACCAGACTTGTGGGTAAAGTGTACCCCTCTGCACAGAGTTCAAACCTATTCGAATAGTCAGTGTCCACTGGAATGGACGAGTCTGGTGTGGTATGACAATTAGTGTTTTACAACCTCTGTGAACAGGGAAATATGTGTGTGAGTGTGTTGTTGGAAATGAAAACGATGCCACGGGAGCGGGAAGCTCAGTAGTGGTTGAGTATGAAAATGTGTCATTTATCCTTCTTTGGGAAAAACCCTCAAAGTATTACCTTTCTCTGAGAAAAAGAAGAGTGACTTCAACTCCACCATATAAAGCATGTATTATATAGGTCCCTTTCTCTTTACGGGAGCGGGATGGGCTTGCGAAATACCTAGTGTATTCACCCAGATTTATTTATGTTTTTCAGCAGCTGAAGACTTCTTTTCTGCTATGCTTGATTAAAGGGGTTGTATCTGCACCCAGTTCTGCCTGTGGCTTGGGCTAGTTTATCTTCTACTGCGCTCTATATTTCTGGCTCTCTCTCGAGATTGTACCCTGGTATTGTAATAACTTTTATTAAATTCTGTACTATTTGAAGTAAGGAATGTGGTTACTAGCCTCCTGGGACTAGTAATTGTATCACATTTGAGTCCCAAAGGATCAGGACGCTTCAGGTGGTATCAGAGCCATAGGACTGGTCGTAGACCGCAGCCCTGACCTTAAAAGTTTGCTTTAACAAGAAAATACCCCTTACCCCTAAGAAAAATCTTCTCTCCTTTCCCCCGATATTAACAAACCCTTCTTTTCTTCTACCAGATGGAAGGCTCTTTGGTCATTAGGACATCCTACTGATCAGAGGTGGAAGGATTACCTCATCTCTTGTGGAGTTGCGCGCTTCGCATGGGGATCCGCAAGAAGCCGGAGTATGTCTGGAAAGAATACCACGAGAACAGAACTGAGAAGTGCTCTATGGCAGTCTACCTAGGAGAAAGCCGAAGTTACCCAAACCATCCCCTTTCCAAGTTACCTTCATCGGACACCGCTTCCCAGACACTTGCCAAAATGTTGCCCGAAAAGCCCTTCGACAGCTATGCCAAAACTACAGCAGAGAGGTCTTTGAAACCCCCCTTCGTTACTTCCCACCTAGCAACAAAAATACCCCCACCTAGAGGAAAAGACTTTAGGCCCTGTCAGGAAGAGATCCTACTTAGGATGATCCCACCATCGTTTACATGGCCGGATATCTCCACACTCTCGATAACCACTATGATGACCTTTCATCCCACTGCACCCACCTAAACTCCCGGGTGGAAAGCTTAGAGCAATAGGTCAAGGAACTTAAAAATGAGAAGGCGTCCCTCCAAGAGAGTGTCGAAATAGCAGAAGGTGAAGAGGCCAACACTCGTGAAACCTACTGAACCCTGAAGATGGATTACGATAAGAAGCTAAAGAAGCTCGCCCCCACGAAGAAAATCTGAAAGAAGACCAAGAGCTAAGGATGCCAGACTGAGCGGAAGAAGAAAGCCCATCCAGCACTACCTCCCTCCAGGATAGAGAATTTGTCCGACGTCGAGGATATGTCCCTAGCTAGCCTTGATGACCTTCTCAAGGAATTTGGGGACACTTTAGAAAGGGAATTCGGAAGTACCTTAGAAAGCGCTCGCGTGTAGTGCGACTTGTGATAACTGTATGCTTGTAATGCACTTGTGTAATGAATAAAATAACTTGGTTGAAAAAAATTTGGCATATGCATAGTAGTAACTCTCTCTTCCCCTAGCAGATGGCTTCGGATAAAACCACGCCTACCGCCTCCGGGATTGGAGCAGGGTTTCCCCTAGGAGCTGAAGGAGAAGCCGGTGGAGAAGGGAGTGAGACCCACCTCCCCGCACCTCCGGAGTTGCCATTAGATTTAGCCCAAGTTCTAGCCAACCAAACCCGACTCATTGAAGTCCTCACTAGAAGTCTGGAAAATCAGCGCCCGAATGGTGGAAGACCACATGACAGGATGGGAGATTTTCTGAGGCTCAAGCCTCCCACATTCGCTGGATCCAGCAATCCCCTCGATGCTGATGACTAGCTGCGCACAATAAAAAGGAAGTTAGAAGCCATCGGATGCCTAGAGAATCAGCGTGTTCAATTGGCTGCTCATCAACTTTCCAGGATGGCCCTAGCATGGTGGGATACCTTCAGCGCTGTCGTCAGAGATGCTACCTGGGCAGAATTTGAAATTGCTTTCCAAGAGCACCATGTGCCCCAAGGGATCGTTCAACTCAAGGAAGATGAATTTCGGGAACTAACTCAAGGTGGAAGATCCGTCAGTGAGTACGTGCACAAATTCACAGAATTGGCTCGCCACTCGCCTGATGACATCAGCACAAAAGCCAAGAAGATGGCCCGCTTTTATAAAGGGCTCAGGCCAGAACTCAAGACCATCCTAGCCAGCCAAGATTTCCTCAGCTTCTCGCACCTCTCAAACAAATCCATACAAGTGGAAAGGGCAAGGGAAGAAGAGAAAGGTCACCTCAAGAGGAAATTCCATGTCCTCCGAGCTCAGCAGCAAGACTGGCACCAGAGAACTCGATCATTTGGATTTCCACCCAAGGGACCAAGCTACAACAAGCCAGCTGGACCCACTCCGTCACGTTTCAGTCAGCAGAGTCAGAGCTCCTTTCAGGCCCCCTCATTCGCAAGCAACCAACCACCAGCAAATGCCTGTTGGCACTGCGGAGACCCCAGTCACTTCAAGAATAACTGCCCCCAGTTGAAGGCACCAGGACCTACTTACTCCAACTCGGTGAATGGCCCCAAGAATACCTCAGCACCCGCCTCCAAGGCACCCTCCTCCATCAACCAGCAGAATAAGACCCAATATCAGGGAAGGGCACGAGTAAACCACGTCGATGATCAGGAGGCTCAGCAAGCTCCGGGAGTAGTGATCGGTGAGTTCCTTGTCGAATTTACTCCCGCTACTGTACTTTTTGATTCAGGAGCATCCCATTCTTTCATAGCCACTAGTTTTGTGGAAAAGCATGGCATCCCCTCTACCCACCTAGAAATCCCCTTGGTCACCTGAACCCCAGGGTCAGACCTTCTATGCCAGCTCAAATGCTCCCAAGTCAGAATTCTTTTAAGTGGGGTAGTGTTCTTGGCAGACTTAACCGTCTTGCCATCACAAGGAATTGACGTGATCTTAGGGATGGATTGGTTAACCAAGCACAAGGGCATCATAAGTTGCGCAAGCAAGACCATCCTTCTCACTGATCGCCAAGGAAAGTCAGTTTCTTGTCACGCTCAGCCACCCGCCAATGATCCAATGGTGTTTAATGTAGCAGCAGAAAGTATGTCTGTGATAGAAGAATTCATGGACATATTCCTAGAAGAATTGCCAAGAATGCCACCAGAAAGGGAAGTAGAATTCTACATAGATCTAATCCCTGGCACTGCGCCCATCACAAAGAGACCGTACCGCATGGCTCCCACCGAACTAGCAGAATTAAAACTCCAGATCGCAGAGCTTCAACAAAAAGGGTACATTCGTCCCAGCTCGTCTCCTTGGGGAGCACCAGTCCTTTTCATCACCAAAAAGGATGGAAGTATGAGGATGTTGAAAGGGAAATAGGCTTACAGCTTTTCCTAATTGATTTTTGTGGTTGAATTGCCCAACACAAATAATTGGACTAACTAGTTTGCTCTAGATTATAAGTTTTACAAGTGCCAAAGGTTCACAACAAACCAATAAAAAGACCAAGAAAGGGTTCAAACAAAGAGAGCAAAAGACTACCGAAGTGTGCCCTGGTCTGGCGCACCGGACTGTCCGGTGTGCCACCAGACAGTGTCCAGTGCACCAGGGAACCCAACTCTGAACTTGCCACCTTCGGGAATTCTGGGAGCCGCTCCGCTATAATTCACCGGACTGTCCGGTGCGCCAGCGGAGTAACGGCTACACAGCGCCAACGGTCGTCTGCAATGGTACAATAAAAGTGAACAGTGCGTGCCTGCGCGCGCAGAAGCCAGAGCAGCGCTAGAAGGCGCACCAGACAGTGAACAGTAACTGTCCGGTGCACCACCGGACTGTCCGGTGGCCCAGAAGACAGAAGCTCCAACGGTCGGACCCTAATGGTTGGGTGACGTGCCTGGCGCATCGGATAGTGTCCGGTGGCGCACCGGACTGTCCGGTGCGCCATACGACAGCAGCCTCCACCAACAGTTGTTTTGGTGGTTGGGGCTATAAATACCCCCCAACCACCACACTTCAATGCATCCAAGTTTTCAGCCTTCACACCTCATACAAGAGCTATAGACTTCATTCAATACACATACAAAGAGATCAAATCCTCTCCCAAGTCCAAAGATCATTCCAATCAAATAGTGACTAGTGAGAGAGAGATACTTGTGTTCATTTGAGCTCTTCTTCCTTCTTTCTCGTTTCCAACTCAATTGTAATCAAGGCAAGATACACCAATTGTGTGGTGGTCGTTGTGGGGACTTAGTGTCCCGATTGGTTGAGAAGAGAAGCTCACTCGGTCTAGGTGACCGTTTGAGAGAGGGAAAGGGTTGAAAGAGACCCGGTCTTTGTGACCACCTCAATGGGGAGTAGGTTTGCAAGAACCGAACCTCGGTAAAACAAATCATCGTGTCATCCGCCTTATTTGCTTGTGATTTGTTTTCACCCTCTCTTTCGGACTCGCTTTTATTTCTAACGCTAACCCCGGCTTGTAGTGTGTGCTTAAGTTTGTAAATTTCAGATTTGCTTATTCACCCCCTCTAGGCGACTTTCAATTGGTATCAGAGCCCGGTACTTCATTAGAGCCTACCTGCTCGAAGTGATGTCGGGAGATCATGCCAAGAAGGAGATGGTGACCGGCGAGAAGCCCGCCACAAGCCATGGGAAGGCTCCATCCGGGGAGTCCGGCAACAAGGTGAAGGGATCCCCTTCACACGACAAGTCACGTTGGAGCGGCGAGAAGAAAAAGAAGATGAAGAAAGTGGTCTACTATGAGACCGACTCTTCATCGCCATCCACCTCCAGGTCCGACACGCCATCCGTCACTTCTAAGCGCCATGAGCGCAAGAAGTTTAGTAAGATTCCCCTACGCTATCCTCGAATTTCAAAACGTACTCCTCTACTTTCCGTCCCATTAGGCAAACCACCCATGTTTGATGGTGAAGATTATAATATGTGGAGTGACAAAATGAGGCACCATCTAACCTCACTCCACACTAGTATTTGGGATGTTGTTGAGATTGGAATACAGGTACCATCGCCGGGGGATGAAGACTATGACTCGAATGAAGTTGCCCAAATCCGGCACTTCAACTCCCAAGCCACCACTATACTCCTCGCCTCACTAAGTCGATAGGAGTATAACAAGGTGCAAGGGTTGAAGAGCGCCAAGGAGATTTGGGATGTGCTCAAAACCGCGCATGAAGGAGACAAAGTGACAAAGATCACCAAGAGGGAAATGATCGAGGGGGAGCTCGGTCGCTTCATGCTTCACCAAGGGGAGGAGCCACAAGCAATGTACAACCGGCTCAAGACATTGGTGAACCAAGTGCGTAACCTCGGGAGCACCAAATGGGATGACCATGAGATGGTCAAGGTTATTCTTAGATCACTCGTATTTCTTAACCCTACTCAAGTTCAATTAATTTGTGGTGATCCAAGATATAAACTAATGTCTCCCGAGGAAGTAATAGGAAAATTTGTGAGTTTTGAATTGATGATCAAAGGCTCCAAAAAGATCATTGAGCAAGGCGCCTCCTCCTCCGTACCCGAGGCACAACCCGTTGCATTCAAGGCAACGGAGGAGAAGAAAGAAGACTCTACACCGAGTAGAGTCCCCATCGACACCTCCAAGCTCAACAACGAGGAAATAGCACTCACCATCAAGAGCTTTCGCCAAATCCTCAAGCAAAGGAGGGGGAAGGACTACAAGCCCCACTCCAAGAAAGTTTGCTACACGTGTGGTAAGCCCGGTCATTTTATTGCAAAATGTCCATTATCTAGTGATAGTGACAGGGGCGACGACAAGAAGGGAAAGAGAAGAGAAAAGAAGAGGTACTACAAGAAGAAAGGCGGCGATGCCCATGTTTGCCGGGAGTGGGACTCCGATGAGAGCTCCACCGACTCCTCCTCCGACGAGGACGCCGCAAACATCGCCGTCACCAAAGGCCTTCTCTTCCCCAACGTCGGCCACAAGTGCCTCATGGCAAAGGACGGCAAGAAGAAGAAGATAAAATCAAAATCATCCACTAAGTATGCAACCTCTAGTGATGATGAGGATAACTTGCTTACTCTTTTTGCCAATCTTAACATGCAACAAAAAGAGAAATTAAATGAATTGATTAGTGCTATTCATGAGAAGGATGAACTCTTGGATAGCCAAGAGGAATTTCTTATTAAAGAAAACAAAAAGCATGTTAAGGTTAAAAATGATTATGCTCTACAGGTAGAAAAATGTGAAAAATTAACTAGTGAGCTAAGCACTTGCCATGACACTATTTCCAACCTTAGAATTGAGAATGCTAATTTGATTGCTAAAGTTGAGAAGTCAAATATTTGTGATGATTCAATTACCAATCTTAGAAATGATAATGCTAGTTTATTTGCTAAGATTGAAAGATTGAATGCCTCTCTTGCTAGCCTTAGAAATGAGAATGAAAAATTAATTGCTAAGGCTAAAGACTTAGATGTTTGCAATACTTCTATTTCCAATCTTAGAGATGAGAACGCTATCTTACATGCTAAGATTGTTGATTTAAAAACTTGCAAACCCTCTACATTTACCGTTGAGCATGTTACTATTTGCACTAGATGTAGAGACATTAATGTTGATGCTATTCATGATCACCTAGCTTTAATTAAACAACAAAATGATCACATAGCTCAACTTAGTGCCAAAATTAATGAGCATGACTTAGAAAATGAAAAATTTAAATTTGCTAGAAGCATGCTCTATAGTGGGAGACACCCTGGCATTAAGGATGGCATTGGCTTCCAACAGGGAGACAATGTCAAGCTTAATGCCCCTAATAAAAAATTGTCTAACTTTGTTAAGGGCAAGGCTCCCATGGTTCAGGATAACGAGGGTTACATTTTATACCCTGCCGGTTATCCCGAACACAAAATTAGGAGAATTCATTCTAGGAAGTCTCACTCTGGCTCTCATCATGCTTTTACGTATAAGAGTGAGGCATCTAGTTCTAGGCAATCAACCCATGCTAAATTGCCTAAGAAGAAAACTCATAGCATCAAATGAACCTAATATTTCATTTAAGACTTTTGATGCTTCTTATGTGCTCACTAACAAATCAGGCAAAGTAGTTGCCAAATATGTTGGGGGCAAACACAAGGGCTCAAAGACTTGTGTTTGGGTACCCAAGGTGCTTGTTTCTAATGTCAAAGGACCCAAGACTGTTTGGGTACCTAAGAACAAGGCCTAAACTTGTTTTGTAGGTTTATGCATCCGGGGGCTCAAGTTGGATCATGGATAGCGGGTGCACAAACCACATGACTGGGGAGAAAAGAATGTTCTCCTCCTACGAGAAAAACCATGATCCCCAAAGAGCTATCACATTCGGGGATGGAAATCAAGGTTTGGTCAAAGGATTGGGTAAAATTGCTATATCTCCTGACCATTCTATTTCCAATGTTTTTCTTGTAGACTCTTTAGATTACAATTTGCTTTCTGTTTCTCAATTATGCACAATGGGCTACAATTGTCTTTTTACGGATGTAGGTGTTACTGTCTTTAGAAGAAGTGATGATTCAGTAGCTTTTAAGGGAGCGTTAGAGGGTCAGCTATACTTAGTTGATTTCAATAGAGCTGAACTCGACACTTGCTTAATTGCTAAGACTAACATGGGTTGGCTCTGGCATAGCCGACTAGCCCACGTTAGAATGAAGAATCTTCACAAGCTTCTAAAGGGAGAGCACATTTTGGGATTAACCAATGTTCATTTTGAGAAAGACAGGATTTGTAGCGCATGCCAAGCAGGGAAGCAAGTTGGTGTTCATCATCCACACAAAAACATCATGACGACTGACAGGCCACTGGAGCTACTCCACATAGATTTATTCGACCCGATAGCTTACATAAGCATCGGCGGGAGTAAGTATTGTCTAGTTATTGTGGATAATTATTCTCGCTTCACTTGGGTATTCTTTTTGCAGGAAAAATCACAAACCCAAGAGACTTTGTGTAATACTCAAAATTATATAAAAGCATTATATGGTGATTTCTTTATTTTATGTGCCTTATTTGCATCATGAATAGAGCATACATAAAATAAAGAGTGATTAAATTTAACCAATGACACTAAAATAAAAGAAAGTGCATCATATTGGGGTTTTGTTTGTGCATCAAATAATGTTCACAATAATATTAATAAAAATATAATAATTGACTTGAATAAAGTTTAAATCCTAACTTGAGAATTAGGGTTTTATAAATAAGGAAGAGAGAAAGGTGATATAAATAATATAAATAATTATATTTCTAAAATTGGAATTTTTGCTTGTTTGTGCATTTAAAACAATAATAATGTGGATAAAATATTATAATTAGTAGAAAATTTAGATTTAAACCCTAGTTTTGAATTTGGGATTTACATGGAAAAGGAGAAAGAAATACCATAAAATACAAAATAAATTCATAAGTAAGTAAATACCACACTAGTATTTTTAAAGATGAATAATTAATCTGAGTGAAAGTTCACCACAAAAATTTGAAATTCAAATGTGGATTCAAAAATAAGAAAAAGGAATAAGAGAAAAGAAAAAGGAAAAGAAATAAGAAGTCGGCGCTGGCACAGGATTCGGCCTGCTCGGCCCATGGGCGTTCCCCATGGCAGCCCATCTAACCACTCCCGCACTGCCGCCCTTCGCTTACACCGACACGCGGGGCCGGGTCGTTAGTGGCGGCTTTGGATCCTTGTGCTTGACTCGCTGTCGTGTGGGCCCGGACCGTCAGTTTCGTCCCCTTCAAACAAACCGCGGACCTTGCGGCGTGTCTGGACTCCTCGGGCAAATCCGCACACCTGGGTCGTCCTCCACCTCGCGCGACGGCGATGGAAACATCCATCGCGCATTTCGCGGGGGTCGGCGCAACTGGATCATGGGATCACAACAGAATGCCGATTTACCCCGCCTAAGATCTAGCCGACTGCTCCTGCACGAACGTCCATCCTCCCGAACAGACTCCACGGATTTCGGAGCCATCGCGATCCGATGAACCAACTGGTCCCTAGCCTTCCGCCTTTATCTACCTCTGGGCTATAAAAACCAAGCGTCGTGCTCCACCATCGCCCATGGAAGAAGAACTGGGCTAGCCGCAACTCGCCGCCAGGAACGGAAGACTGGAGGGAGGGATCGCGTCGAAGACACCGCACCAAGAATTCCCCCCCCCCACATCGGCTCGCAGTCTCGAGATTTGGCTCGGGGGGGGCTTCGTGAGTTCGCACTGTTGCCGTTTGTTACATCTGCGAGTTCGCATGGTGGGTGGGTTGCCCAGAATTCCTCACTGGGGATTGCCGCTACCGCAAATCTGCTCATCAGCGTGGGCAAGGTTTCCTACACACGATAGCTCGGTAAGAACCCCATCGAACACCTCGTCTCTGTTCTGGATCGTGTAACACGATTTGATTAGCAGTTTGGGCGCGTGGGGCACCTGGTGGTGTGACTCCGGTGAACCGCACCACCATTGGAATACCCCTCGGCCACACTTTGTTGTCATGTTGAAGAAAGTACACGGACCATCGATCCCAGTTGGACGGTTGTGATTAAAACCGCGTGTACCCTTTCGCCAGTGTATTCTGTGCCGTGGATCTTTGATCCGTGGGTCGGTATGGGATCTCGTTTGTGTTAAATCCTGAACATAGGATCTTGATCTGATGGCCTGATGTGCGTACCGGTTCGGATGAAGACTGATTTAATCCGTGCCGTCCATATCTAATCCTACGGCCGAAAACCCTAGGTACCCCTTCGCGGTCTATTTTTCTAAAGAGCCCCTCCATTTCTGCGATATCAACCCGCCATCCTGTGTGCAGGAGCCTGAGTTTGGGGAATCTTTCTAGTTAGCCCCTGGACTTTTGTTTATTCATGCGCCCAGTCCAGAGTTCCAGGAAAATCAGATAAATGAATTTAGAATTTGATTTTCAATACAAAAATAATACTAAAAACTTGTATAATTCATAGAAAATTCATATTAAGTTCAAATTTGCCCATTCCAGTTCCTATAATTTTGTAATATTATTGTTTATCATTTAGTGACACTGTTTTTACATAAAAGTCACATTAAAATTGTTATCGTAATTAATCTTGTACTAAGCACATAAGATCTTTGGAAATTCATAAACTAAAATCTATAACTCCAAAATTAATAATTCTTGTTCCTGTGATCATATTTCAACATGTAGATTATTAATATGTATTTTGCATATATGTTTGGTGTAATGTTAATTTTGCATATACCATGTTTGTCTGTATTGCTACGTTTAGCAGTGAGGACACGTGTCATCTGAAGAGCAAGTGGTACCTGGAATCTCAAGTCCCAGGCAAGTTGTGCCCTTGATCACTTCTTTTTACCCAGCCATGTTCTGATTAATCATAATGATCTGCATAGGTTAATTTTGATGGGACCCAATAGGTTACCCTAGTTTGTCTATCTTTATACCTTGTTTACCATTGAACTTTTTGGGTAGTACCTGCTAGTGCTTTATGTGGTTTTCGGTATGAAGGTACATTATTCATGATCACACTTTTATTATATGTTTATTATTACTGTTCATGATAAGATCATTATGTTAATTGGAACATGGAGCGACCACCCGGGAAAACAGTGCTACCACAAGGGAGGAATGGGACCCCTTGGCTGATTAATTAGGAAAGCTAGTGGAAGACTACCTTACCCGAAAGGGGCAAGGGCAGTAGGGGAGTGGTCAGTGTAGGGAGGCCCTCGGGAGGATTTTGCTGCGATGGCGGTCCTGCAAGGGATTCCTGCATTGGAACTTCCTATAAACTGTAGCGGGTTTTCTGAAGCTAGTGGAACTTTGTAAAGGCCTCGTAGTGTTACCCTGCCTCGCCTCCTCGGTAGAGGTGTATGGGAAGTCGCGATCCCTTGGCAGATGGGTAACATGACTTGTGGGTAAAGATGCGCAACCTCTGCAGAGTGTAAAACTGGTATACTAGCCGTGCTCACGGTCATGAGCAGCTCGGACCCTCACATGATTAAATTATGGAACTAAATTCAATTTGTCATATGCATTGCATCGCAGGTGAAGTTGTTATTTTTGTTCTACTACTTAATTGGGTTTGGTATTTACTTATACCTAGTAACTGCTAATAAAATTTTGACTAACTTTAAAAGCAATGCTCAGCTCTAACCATCCTCTTTGGTAAGCCTTACACTTCACGTGAGCTCCCACCTTTGGCGAGTTCATGCACATTATTCCCCACAACTTGTTGAGCGATGAACGTATGTGAGCTCACTCTTGCTGTCTCACACCCCCCCACAGGTCAAGAACAGGTACCGCAGGATGAAGCGCATGGAGGATGCTGTGATGTGTTCGTGAGAGGTCTAGGTCGTCGTCTCCCAGTCAACTTTGGGTTGCTGGACCGTTGTCTCCTTATAATGTAATTATTTATTTTGTATAGAACTCCTGTTATATATAAAGATGTGACATTCGATCCTGTGCCACTATACATCATATGTGTGAGACTTGGTCCCAGCATACCTGGTGTTTATGTTCGCGCCCGGGTCTTGGTGCCCCTAAAACCCGGGTGTGACAGAAGTGGTATCAGAGGAATGTTGACTGTAAGACGAAACCTAGATAGAATTGGACAACCAATATCTACTTACCTTGCTACTCTGATTCTTTCTAAACTTTTCTTAATCTTATCTCATCTATTTCCGCTTTACTCTGATTACTCTTACCTTTTCTTTCTAAAGACAAATGTGGATTTCACACTTTGAAATCCTGCACCTAAAGTGACCTTTAGGAATAGGAGACCTACTCTTAGGAAAAAAAAATAAAATAAAACTATTTTTATAGATATCTATGAACTTGAATGTTTGTTCTTAAGATATTTGTATGATTTGGATCTTTGATTGAGTGTGATGAATGGTGGAGTAATGTCCATAATTACATGTCCATAGGCATATAGGAAAAAAATGCTTATAAAAATGATAAACAGGCAAACTAGATTATGCCTCATTAATGCAGCTAGCCTAACAATATATATCTCATCTTGAAAGATTCATACTCTATACTCATAGATCCATCTTATCTCAAAAGATCCTAACTTATCCTAATTAAAGTATATCTAGCTTAATAGATCTACCTTATCTTAAAAGATACTCTATTACTTTAGTAGACTCATCTTATCTTGAATAGACTCTATCTCACCTTAATAGATCTAACCGACCTCAAAAGATTCTACCTTATCCTTATGAATTCATCTTGCCCTAATTAGCATATTTATCCTACTATAGAATAGCAACCATGAGCTAATCCAAAATTTATTTAGATCTTGTTTAGTCTAAAATAGTCATATTAGATTATTCTAGATCTGACCCAATCTAATAAGTTAATCCAACCTAACAAAGTCTAATCTTAAGTTGAGCTAACCTAAGGTCAGTCACTTAACTAGTTAATAGTGGTAAAATAAATGAGACTCTACTCTTATAGAACATATCTTGACTTAGTCCACTCTGCACTAAGTTAAGAATGACCGACCAACTCGACCTTATGCAACTATCTTAACCGACCGATGGTTGCATAACCCCTCTGTTCTAACATAACAGAGATTCTGATCCCCTAATTCGGATAAAGACTTCAAGAACGAAGATCGAAGATGATCGCCCTCATCAAATCAAGGAAGGATAAGATTCAAGCTAGATCTTCAAAAGTAATCAAGATCCACAATCTTGGATAGAGTCTTTCCTAGCCCTACCCTTTCTTAACCAAACCTATCTATGCTCTAAAGACCTCTTCTATCCTACAAAATAAAGTGGACATGTATATATATACCCATGTTTTCGTAATCACCTACTAATTTGTATTATAAACTTGAACAAGAAAAGAGTCTTTTGATATTAAAATCCCTTAGAAATTGAAACCAAACTTGTTGCACGCTCTTTCTTACAAATCTCGAGGACGAGATTATTTTTAAGGGGGTAGGATTTGTAATACTCAAAATTGTATAAAAGCATTATATGGTGATTTCTTTATTTTATGTGCCTTATTTGCATCATGAATAGAGCATACATAAAATAAAGAGTGATTAAATTTAACCAATGACACTAAAATAAAAGAAAGTGCATCATATTGGGGTTTTGTTTGTGCATCAAATAATGTTCACAATAATATTAATAAAAATATAATAATTGACTTGAATAAAGTTTAAATCCTAACTTGAGAATTAGGGTTTTATAAATAAAGAAGAGAGAAAGGTGATATAAATAATATAAATAATTATATTTCTAAAATTGGAATTTTTGCTTGTTTGTGCATTTAAAACAATAATAATGTGGATAAAATATTATAATTAGTAGAAAATTTAGATTTAAACCCTAGTTTTGAATTTGGGATTTACATGGAAAAGGAGAAAGAAATACCATAAAATACAAAATAAATTCATAAGTAAGTAAATACCACACTAGTATTTTTAAAGATGAATAATTAATCTGAGTGAAAGTTCACCACAAAAATTTGAAATTCAAATGTGGATTCAAAAATAAGAAAAAGGAATAAGAGAAAAGAAAAAGGAAAAGAAATAAGAAGTCGGCGCTGGCACAGGATTCGGCCTGCTCGGCCCATGGGCGTTCCCCATGGCGGCCCATCTAACCACTCCCGCACTGCCGCCCTTCGCTTACCCCGACACGCGGGGCTGGGTCGTTAGTGGCGGCTTTGGATCCTTGTGCTTGACTCGCTGCCGTGTGGGCTCGGACCGTCAGTTTCGTCCCCTTTAAACAAACCGCGGACCTTGCGGCGTGTCCGGACTCCTCGGGCAAATCCGCACACCTGGGTCGTCCTCCACCTCGCGCGACGGCGATGGAAACATCCATCGCGCATTTCGCGGGGGTCGGCGCAACTGGATCATGGGATCACAACAGAATGCCGATTTACCCCGCCTAAGATCTAGCCGACTGCTCCTGCACGAACGTCCATCCTCCCGAACAGAATCCACGGATTTCGGAGCCATCGCGATCCGATGAACCAACTGGTCCCTAGCCTTCCGCCTTTATCTGCCTCTGGGCTATAAAAACCAAGCGTCGTGCTCCACCATCGCCCATGGAAGAAGAACTGGGCTAGCCGCAACTCGCCGCCAGGAACGGAAGACTGGAGGGAGGGATCGCGTCGAAGACACCGCACCAAGAATTTCCCCCCCCCCCCACATCGGCTCGCAGTCTCGAGATTTGGCTCGGGGGGGGCTTCGTGAGTTCGCACCGTTGTCGTTTGTTACATCTGCGAGTTCGCATGGTGGGTGGGTTGCCCAGAATTCCTCACTGGGGATTGCCGCTACCGCAAATCTGCTCATCAGCGTGGGCAAGGTTTCCTACACACGATAGCTCGGTAAGAACCCCATCGAACACCTCGTCTCTGTTCTGGATCGTGTAACACGATTTGATTAGCAGTTTGGGCGCGCGGGGCACCTGGTGGTGTGACTCCGGTGAACCGCACCACCATTGGAATACCCCTCGGCCACACTTTGTTGTCATGTTGAAGAAAGTACACGGACCATCGATCCCAGTTGGATGGTTGTGATTAAAACCGCGTGTACCCTTTCGCCAGTGTATTCTGTGCCGTGGATCTTTGATCCGTGGGTCGGTATGGGATCTCGTTTGTGTTAAATCCTGAACATAGGATCTTGATCCGATGGCCTGATGTGCGTACCGGTTCGGATGAAGACTGATTTAATCCGTGCCGTCCATATCTAATCCTACGACCGAAAACCCTAGATACCCCTTCGCGGTCTATTTTTCTGAAGAGCCCCTCCATTTCTGTGATATCAACCCGCCATCCTGTGTGCAGGAGCCTGAGTTTGGGGAATCTTTCTAGTTAGCCCCTGGACTTTTGTTTATTCATGCGCCCAGTCCAGAGTTCCAGGAAAATCAGATAAATGAATTTAGAATTTGATTTTCAATACAAAAATAATACTAAAAACTTGTATAATTCATAGAAAATTCATATTAAGTTCAAATTTGCCCATTCCAGTTCCTATAATTTTGTAATATTATTGTTTATCATTTAGTGCCACTGTTTTTACATAAAAGTCACATTAAAATTGTTATCTTAATTAATCTTGTACTAAGCACATAAGATCTTTGGAAATTCATAAACTAAAATCTATAACTCCAAAATTAATAATTCTTGTTCCTGTGATCATATTTCAACATGTAGATTATTAATATGTATTTTGCATATATGTTTGGTGTAATGTTAATTTTGCATATACCATGTTTGTCTGTATTGCTACGTTTAGCAGTGAGGACACGTGTCATCTGAAGAGCAAGTGGTACCTGGAATCTCAAGTCCCAGGCAAGTTGTGCCCTTGATCACTTCTTTTTACCCAGCCATGTTCTGATTAATCATAATGATCTGCATAGGTTAATTTTGATGGGACCCAATAGGTTACCCTAGTTTGTCTATCTTTATACCTTGTTTACCATTGAACTTTTTGGGTAGTACCTGCTAGTGCTTTATGTGGTTTTCGGTATGAAGGTACATTATTCATGATCACACTTTTATTATATGTTTATTATTACTGTTCATGATAAGATCATTATGTTAATTGGAACATGGAGCGACCACCCGGGAAAACAGTGCTACCACAAGGGAGGAATGGGACCCCTTGGCTGATTAATTAGGAAAGCTAGTGGAAGACTACCTTACCCGAAAGGGGCAAGGGCAGTAGGGGAGTGGTCAGTGTAGGGAGGCCCTCGGGAGGATTTTGCTGCGATGGCGGTCCTGCAAGGGATTCCTGCATTGGAACTTCCTATAAACTGTAGCGGGTTTTCTGAAGCTAGTGGAACTTTGTAAAGGCCTCGTAGTGTTACCCTGCCTCGCCTCCTCGGTAAAGGTGTATGGGAAGTCGCGATCCCTTGGCAGATGGGTAACATGACTTGTGGGTAAAGATGCGCAACCTCTGCAGAGTGTAAAACTGGTATACTAGCCGTGCTCACGGTCATGAGCAGCTCGGACCCTCACATGATTAAATTATGGAACTAAATTCAATTTGTCATATGCATTGCATCGCAGGTGAAGTTGTTATTTTTGTTCTACTACTTAATTGGGTTTGGTATTTACTTATACCTAGTAACTGCTAATAAAATTTTGACTAACTTTAAAAGCAATGCTCAGCTCTAACCATCCTCTTTGGTAAGCCTTACACTTCACGTGAGCTCCCACCTTTGGCGAGTTCATGCACATTATTCCCCACAACTTGTTGAGCGATGAACGTATGTGAGCTCACTCTTGCTGTCTCACACCCCCCCCCCACAGGTCAAGAACAGGTACCGCAGGATGAAGCGCATGGAGGATGTTGTGATGTGTTCGTGAGAGGTCTAGGCCGTCGTCTCCCAGTCAACTTTGGGTTGCTGGACCGTTGTCTCCTTATAATGTAATTATTTATTTTGTATAGAACTCCTGTTATATATAAAGATGTGACATTCGATCCTGTGCCACTATACATCATATGTGTGAGACTTGGTCCCAGCATACCTGGTGTTTATGTTCGCGCCCGGGTCTTGGTGCCCCTAAAACCCGGGTGTGACACTTTGAAAGGATTCTTGAGACGGGCTCAAAATGAGTTTGGCTTGAGGATCAAGAAAATAAGAAGCGACAACGGGACAGAGTTCAAGAACTCACAAATAGAAGGCTTTCTTGAGGAGGAGGGCATAAAGCATGAGTTCTCCTCTCCCTACACGCCACAACAAAATGGTGTAGTAGAGAGGAAGAATAGAACTCTATTGGACATGGCAAGAACCATGCTTGATGAGTACAAGACTTCCGATCAGTTTTGGGCCGAGGCGGTCAACACCGCTTGCTTCGCCATCAACCGGTTATAACTTCACCGAATCCTCAAGAAGACATCATATGAACTCCTAACCGGTAAAAAGCCTAATGATTCATATTTTAGAGTCTTTGGTAGCAAATGTTTTATTCTTGTTAAAAGAGGTAGAAAATCTAAATTTGCTCCTAAGGTTGTAGAAGGCTTTTTACTAGGATATGATTCAAACACAAGGGCATATAGAGTCTTTAACAAGTCCACTGGACTAGTTGAAGTTTCTTGTGACATTATGTTTGATGAGACTAACGGCTCTCAAGTAGAGCAAGTTGATCTTGATGAGCTAGATGATGAAGAGGCTCCGTGTGTCGCACTAAGGAACATGTCCATTGGGGATGTGTGTCCTAAGGAATCCGAAGAGCTTCTACACACACAAGATCAACCATCTTCCTCAAATCAAGCATCTCCACCAACTCAAGGTGAGGATCAAGCTCAGGAGGATGAAAATGAAGATCAAGAAGATGAGCCACCACAAGAGGAAGACAATGATCAAGGGGGAGATGCTAATGATCAAGGCAACACAAAATGTTAAATATTAATGCTCTTCGTCCGCTGAAGCATTATCTCCCCAAGGATTTAATGAACTTCGGACGAATGCCTTGAGTAAAATGTCACGAAGGTTTCACCTTCGTGATCAAACTTGTAAAACAATGAAAAATGAAATATAAAGTATAAAACATTGGAGGAGAATGTACCGAAAATAAATAATGTTATTCACATATTCTATTACTTGAACATAAATATTAAAACATAGTATTTGGGCACATTTATACCTTCGCCTTGGCGGAAAGTAACAATTCAAGCGTAATGTGCCAGCGATTACACGATAGCGTAAACAGTGCCGGGGTACTATTCACCTATTTATAGGCATAGGGTGCAACCTGCGTAAAATTACATTTAAGTCCTTTATAATTGACTACAATAATGACACAAAACATCATGGGTCTTTAAGTCAATCCATCTTTAAGTTGGTTCGGCCCTTCGTCTTGAGATCTATCATTGTGCCGAAGCTCTCTAGGTAATAGCTTCGGCGCTTGCTCCTGAGAGGGTCTGCCGAAGGTGTTCTCTTTCTTTAGGATCTTCGGCTACGAAGCACACCCCCAACAGTAGCCCCTTCACGGTGCTAGATCGTTTTTCGTAACGAGCTTGATCCGTGAAGAAGTCTTCTAGGCTTCGGGATGCCGAAGATCCGAAAAACACCTTCCCTGAGCTCGTTGGCGAGAAACGATTAAAATAATCTGCGCTCGAGGTGGCTCCATCTTGCAGCAGTTACGCGCGCCCCGGCGATTCACCCTCTCGGACCCTATGGCCCATCGTTCAGCGAGTGCGGGTGACTGTTTGTTCGGTGAGGGAGACCTTGACGATTCACCTTCCCACCTGCGGCACTATATAAACAGACAGGTAGGTGTGAAGTTACCACAACATTCATTGCTATTGCACTGTTTTGCTGCCAAAATTTTAGTCATAGCCGAAGCTTAATCATCGTGCTCAGACGAAACCTCACTTTTGATTCTGCTTCGTCACAAAAGGAAGAGCTTCGGGAAAATCAGAAAAGTCAACAACGAAAAACTTCAAGAAAGTCATAATCAAATGGCCAGAGTTCACTCCACTGCTAGGGTTGATCGTGAGGGAGATGAGACCGAAGCTGCTGAGACTGTTCCGATTTCCGAAGCCATGAAGCGGTCTGGGCTGGTAACATCGGAGGACGTCCCTATCGCTGGAGCAGAGCAAGTTGATGTTGAGGAGACCGATTCTGAGGATGATTATAGCAGCGCAGTGCCGACCAAACCCAGCCATCTGGATTTTGGAAAATCCACAGTCTCCGAAGATGACCTGCCTAAGATGTTGAAATTGGGCTATTTCAATGAAGAAAAGAAAGAGCTGGTTCGCTTTGGTGGAAAAGAAACTACTCCGAAGCCAGGAAAAGATGAAATAGTAGTTTTTAAGAGTTTCTTCAAAGCTGGTCTGAGATTCCCTTTGAATAAGATGATTGCTGATGTGCTGAAGAAGTTTTGGATCTACTTTCATCAGCTAACTCCTAAAGCTATCGTTAGGCTTAGCGTTTACATTTGGGCTCTCCGAAGCCAAGGGGTGGAACCGTTTGCCGAAGGTTTCTGCCGAGTGCATGAGCTGCATTACCAAACCAAGGCCAGAAAAGATGGGTTACATGAAAACTTCGGCTGCTACAATTTTGCCTACCAGAAGACTACAAAATTTCTCGTGATCAGCTACCGAAGCAAGTGGCCGGCAGGCTGGAAATCGGAATGGTTCTACGTCAAAGTTGACGATGATAAGGAGAAGTTGGTCCAGAGCCCATTAGAGCTGATCTTCGGAGAGACCAGACCCCCGTGTAATATGACACCAGAGGGTCCAACCTAAATTGCACTGGCTGAATTCAGGATTATCGCAGAGCACATTGGCACTAGGGACCTAGTGCAGGAATTTTTGGCTTTCAAAGTGTTTCCAACTATGAAAGAGTGGGCCATGCCGAAGCTTGAAGGAAAAAAGGAGGGAGAACTTATCCGGCTGCCCTACCATTACAAATTCAAGAGACATTTCAAAGTACCCTGCCAAGAATGGCTGGATACAATCGAGGTAATGTGCAATGAAATACTTGGAAATTATTCTAAAAAAGAAGACCAATTGATGACAGCGGCCTTCAGCACCCGTCCGAAACGAAGGCTAAACTGAGTGATGGATGTTATAGGCTTTGAATATCCTGACTACGAGCGACTGGACAAGGGTGCCAAAGGACAAAAAAGAAAAAGAGTAGCCAGTGCTCTGAATTAGGACGATGAAGATCAATCAAAGAAGAAAAAACAAGAGTCTGAGGCAAAAATAGTTGCTTCGAAGAAAAGAAAGGCCTCGACTCTGAAGCAAAAATCAATTGATGAAAAAGAAAAAACTTCTGCGACATCCTCTGCTACTGAAATAGAGGAAATCCTAAAGGTAATGACTAAAACTTTGCGTGTCAAACTAAGTCCACTGGGGCTACATCTGACGAAGCTTTTTCAGAAGGAAAAGGAGCCCACAAAAACGAAGGCACCTAGACCAAAGAGGCAAAGAATCGTTACTGTGACATAAGTTATTGAAGTAACACCACCAGGAGCTTCAGCTTCAAAGGTGCCAACTATTGAAAGCATGACAGCTAATGAAGTTGTACCTTCGGAGGCTGCCGCAGAAGAGGCCAGAGCCGAAGATGCCAAATTCGAAGATATTAATTTAGAGAGCATAGCTGCTGATATAGATAAAATGCTACTAAACATGGCCGCGGAAGAAGCTGTCGCAGCCACCGAAGAGACTATGGCCGCAAAACCCGAGAAGGAAGAGATTACCGAAGATACTTCGGAAGATGAAACCTTTGACTTTCAAAACTTAGTTGGCCAAGAGTTGACAAAAGCTGAAAAAGAGGAACTAAAAGAATATGCTATATCCTGCGGGTATCGGCCGGGAGCGCTTCTCTTCGGTGGCATTGATGACGAAAGGTTAGGCTGCATACGAGATCAGACTGGCGCGAAGGTTATCGGTACTCTATCAAAGAGTATCGGTTTCCCGAAGCTCGAAGCAGATATCAGCCGCTACCGACGACAACACATTGTCGGCAGTTTGTTTTATTCCAATTTTAAGGTAAACAACTTTTGTCTAACCTTTATTATTTGTAATATCATAAATGTTTTCTAACGAAGGTTATCTATCCGCAGAGTATGCTTTTGAGCAAGGCTTTAAAAATGCAACAGGACTTAGAGGATAAGAAGCACGAAGTTATTATTGAAAACTTGGAGAACAAGATAAAAGAGCAATCAGTTGCCATCGAAAAGAAAAACTTCGAGCTTCAAACAGTCGAAGGCTTATTAGCGGATGCTGAAGCCAAAATAACAGAATTAAATTCGAAGCTTCTTTCTCAATCAGAAAATTTTGAACAAGAAAAGCTGAAGCTTGATGCAAAACTTGAGGCCGAAGTCCAAAAAAGTTCGGAGCTAAAAGAATCTTTGACACGCCTTCAGAATAAATGCTTGGAGTTCAGCAATCGATGCGTTCAATAGCTGAAGCAGGTGTTCTATTTTGTTGGAGCCAGCAGCAAGAAGTTCACTCCTTCGGCTGAGGACCTGCCTGGTGCCTTCGAGCATATTGAAGGTGAAATTAATGATCTTGACGAAGTCATAGCTGGGCATGGTGACTTCTGTGCCCTGGTTGCTTCTCGGGGCACAGCTGTTGCCTTTTTGAAGTCCGGCTGTGAACACGGAAAAGTTGTCAATAGACCCAACTTCAGCTTGTCACCAGCATACTTAGATAACATTCCCAACCTGGCCCAAAGTATTGCGAATAGATTTATAAAATTAGTATGGTCAAAGGGTGGACGGAGCAAAGCTGGTGATGAAGCTCGAAGCCACCTTAAGCCGGTAACAAATTCATAACTTATGCTTAGCTTTTCTTTTGAATTTTTAATTTAGCTTATAATACTTACATATAGGATGACCAAGCCGAAGCTGAAGCTACGGAGTAGAAAGACGAAGCTCCATAAATGCTGACGAAGCTCGAGTAATCGGTAGAAATAGCTCAAAAAACTCTTGTGATAACTTGTATATGATGTAATTAAATTTCATTTTGTGGACTTTATCCATACCTTGTAATATAATCTTACCTTTCCGTCAATGTATAAAGTGCTTTGATGTGGACGAAATTAATATTTTTGAGCCAAAGGCGAAAAACACCTTCCCTTCTTTACGTACACAGCGAAGCATGAAATTGCATCTTTTTCCCTTTTTTCCGAAGCCTTCTCTTTCAAAGCCGAAGCAAGTGTGTATGTTATGATGATGATGATCCTATGTATGTCTAAGTGAATGTTTATGAATGCAAATGTATGATGTAATGTATCGTGCAAATGAATGTTCAAAGATACATACGAAACCATAATCACAACTCTTATTCCCTTAGGAAAAACAAATTTTTGCCGTTTATTTTTTGGCTTCACCACTTATTTATCAGCGCTGACTTTTCGCTGTAAGCCTCCCTTAGGAGCTGCTTCGCCTTTTATTTCGGCGGTATTCGCGTTGACTTTTCGCACTTCGCCTTATATTTCGGCGGAATCAGCGTTGACTTTTCGCTGTAAGCTCTGCATTCCCTTAGGAACGACTTTTGAGCAGAAAACTTACGCTACGCTCCCTTAGGAACGACTTTTTGTAGCTTCGTCGTGCTCTGCATCCCCTTAGGGATGTCTTTCGAGCTTCTCTCTGTTTTTCCTTTTTCTCTTTTGCACTCGATGGTGCATGCCCAGTTTTTACATTTACATCTTTGGGGGATATTGCTCTTGTAGAGCTGTTATAAGAAAAAGAGAAATTACATGTTATGGCCCCATTAAAAACCTTTCTCCCCCTTTGGAAAGGAAAAGGGTGCCATAGGAAAGAATAAAAAAGATTACATCAGGTTACACATAATACCACCGAAGCTCATCCGCATTCCAAGATCTAGGAATGTCGTTGCCGTCCATGTCCTTCAACCTATAGGAACCAGGTCTTGACGAAGACACTACCAGGAAAGGTCCTTCCCACTTCAACTGTAGCTTGCCTACTGTATCTGGGTTGGCAACTCTCCGAAGTACCAAGTGTCCTGGCTTAATATTTTTTAACCGAACCTTTCTGTCACGCCATTTTATCGTTTCGGCTTGATATTTATTGATATTTTCCACAGCCTGAAGTCTGATCCCTTCTATGGTATCTTTTGCCATAGAATAATTAGCTTCGTCCTCTGCCGAAGCCACTGTTCTTATTGATCCCGCTTTAGCTTCTTCTGGGGTTATTGCTTCGTCACCAAACAGTAATTTGAATGGTGTAAAACCTGTTGACCTTGGCATTGTTGTGTTGTGGCTCCACACCACTTTGATTAATTCGTCCGGCCACTTCCCCCTGGGCTAGTTGAATATTAACTTCATTATTCCTATCATTATAATGCCATTAGCTCTTTCGACAAGTCCATTTGACTCCGGATGCCGAACTGATGCAAAATGGATCTTCGTGCCAATTTGTTCACAAAACTCTCTGAAAGCTTCGGCATCAAACTGCGCTCCATTGTCCATGATAATGGCCTTCGGCACTCCGAAGCGACACACAATATTTTGCCAGAAAAACTTTTGAACAGTGACCGAAGTTATTGTGGCTAAAGGCTTCGCCTCAATCCATTTAGAAAAATATTCTACTGCCACTACAACATATCTTAAATTCCCTTGTGCTGGTGGAAGTGAGCCTAGCAAATCAAGGCTCCACCTCTGCAATGGCCAAGTGGGTTGTATTAATTGAGTTAGAGACGAAGGTTGTTTTTTATCTCTTGCACATTTTTGACAACCTTCGCATTTTTGGACTAACTCTGCTGCATCCGAAGCTGCCTTCGGCCAATAGAATCCTTGACGAAAAACTTTACCCAACAAAGGCCTAGATCCGATGTGAGATTCACACAGGCCGGCATGTATTTCTTTCATCAACTCTATACCTTCAGCTCTGGATAAACATTTGAGTAATGGAGAAAAGACTCCATGCTTGTATAACTCCCCTTCTATTATTACATATGGACGGGCTCTTGCCGCTATTCTTTTATGATAAGCTTCATCGTCTGAAAGGAAATTGCCCTGAAGAAAAGACATGATCTCAGTTCTCCAATCTTCGCTATAAACATGAGATATATTGAGCACTGCTCTTTCAAGAAGGTCAACCGAAGGTGCTATTGTTTCAAAGAATACTTCCGAAGGTAATGGCAGCCCTTGTGCCGCTGACTTGGCTAGTAGATCAGCGTGTTCATTTTCTCCTCGTGGAATAATCTTGACAGAAAACCCTTCAAAGGAAGCTTCAAGTCTTCGAACTATATCCAAATATTTCTCAAGCTTCGGATCTCTTGCTTTGCAACTTTTGTCAACATGGCCAGAAATAACTTGGGAATCAGTTTTGAGAACTGCCCTTCTTATCCCCATTGCCTTCAACTTCCGAACACCCAAAAGCAAAGCTTCGTATTCAGCAATATTATTTGTACAACTGAAATCAAGTTTCATTGCGTAGCATGTTCTGACTTTGGAAGGTGCAATTAAAACGGCAGCTGCACCTGCCCCGAAGGTTCCCTAGGAACCATCGCAGAATACTGTCCAAGCTTCGGCATCTTTACTTACTTCTTCCTCCTGAGCCCCTGGCGTCCAGTCAGCGATGAAATCTTCTAGCGCCTGGGACTGAATCGAAGATCTATGCACATAATCAATGCTGAACTCATTGAGTTCCGCAACCCACTTTCCAATCCTTCCAGTAGCTTCTCTGTTTCTCATAATATCCTTCAAAGGTTGTGATGAAGGAACAATTATATGGTATGCTTGAAAATAATGTCGAAGCTTCCTAGAGGCCATTAAAACAGCATACAGCACCTTCTCTAATTCTGTATAGTTTTTCTTTGATAAACTGAGAACTTCGGAAACGAAGTATACTGGAGCCTGCTTTTTCAATTGCCCTTCAAGCTTCTCCTGAACAAGTGCCGCACTTACTGCAGAGTGCGAAGCTGCCACATACAGCAGCAGAGGAGCCCCTGGCGCTGGTGGAGTTAGAGTGGTTAAATCTATCAAATACTGTTTCAGTTCTTCAAAGGCTTTTTGCTGAGCTGATCCCCATTGAAAAACTTCGGCTGATTTCAGCACTTCAAAGAATGGTAAATTTCTCTCTGCTGATTTGGATATAAATCGATTCAAAGATGTCAGTCTTCCTGTTAGCCGTTGAGCCCCCTTCTTTGTGCTTGGCGGCTCCATCCGAAGGATAGCTTTGATTTTATTTGGATTAACTTCGATCCCTTTTGTTGAAACCAAACAACCAAGGAATTTCCCCTTCTTTACCCCGAAGACACATTTTTCCGGATTCAGCTTCAGACCAGCTTGCCTAAAATTAGCGAATGTCTCCTGCAGATCAGCAATGTGATTTTCTTGCTTTGTGCTTTTTACTATGATATCATCAACATATGTTAGCACGTTTCTGCCTATCTGAGAATGAAGGACATTTGTTGTCATTCTGCTGAAGCTTCCTCCAGCATTCTTGAGCCCCTCAAGCATCCGAAGGTAACAATATGTACCACTGGGGGTGATGAAGCTGGTTTTTGGCTCGTCTTCCTTCTTCATCCAGATTTGATGGTAGCCTGAATAAGAATCTAGTAAACTCATGAGCTCTGACGAAGCTGCTGCGTCTACCAGAGAATCTATCCTTGGTAATGGAAATTCATCCTTCGGACAAGCCTTGTTGGGATCAGTAAAATCAATGCACATTCTCCATTTACCATTGGCTTTCTTTACCATAACAGTGTTAGCTAGCCATTCTGGGTATTTTACTTCTTTGATGACTCCAGCGCTAAGGAGTCTTTTCACTTCATTCCGAGCACCTTCGGCTTTGTCATCAGACATCTTCCGAAGCCTCTACTTTCTGGGTCTGAAGGATGGATCAACATTGAGCGAGTGTTCAATAACATCCCTGTTGACACCATAGAGATCATTAGCTGACCATGCGAAGACATCTTTGTTGTTGAACAGGAACCTTATTAGGGTTTTCTCCTGCTCTTCAGACAATTGAGATCCCAATAGCACCTTCTGTTCTGCTATATCGTCACATAAGAGCATGGGCTTCAGCTGATCAGCCGAAGCAGCATTCTCCCTTCTGTACTTGTATTGCTCATAAGCTTCAGCTCCATCTATGTTATGGATTGCTTTTGAATCTGTCCAATTTCCTTCGGCCTTTCTGGCGGCTTCCTGACTTCCATGAATAGCAATAGGCCCTTGATCCGAAGGTATCTTCATGCAAAGATATGTTGGGTGAAGAATTGCTTTGAACGCATTGAGTGTTCCACGACCAATGATTGCATTGTAAGGGTATTCCATATCAACAATATCAAACACAACTTGTTCAGTCCTTGTATTGTTGATAAATCCAAAAGTTACTGGCATCGTGATCTTGCCGAGTGCTACAATCTGCCTTCCTCCGAAGCCACAAAGGGGATGTGTAGCATCATGGATCTTATCTTCGGGCTCTTGCATCTGTCTGAAGGCCTTAGCAAATATAATATCCGCTACACTGCCTGTGTCAACCAAAACATTGTGGACCAGAAATCCTTTGATGACACAAGAAATAACCATAGCATCGTTGTGAGGGTAATCCTTGAGCTGAAGGTCCTCTTGGGAGAAGGTAATCGGGATGTGGGACCATCTTGACTTGATGAATGGTCCTTGCACCCCGGCATGTTGTACCCTTCTTTGTGCCTCCTTCTTCTGCTTCTTGTTGGCTGGCTCTGAGCATGAACCGCCTGTTATCAGGAGTACGAGCTTTGGAGCCGAAGCAACTCCAGCTTTGAACGAAGCCATCAGCTCAGAAAGTGGAACTGAGTTCACCGGAGGTGGGCGCCAATGTTGGGGACTTGTTCTCAAATGCTTCGAATTAAGAACAAGGCAACACAAAATGTTAAATATTAATGCTCTTCGTCCGCTGAAGCATTATCTCCCCAAGGATTTAATGAACTTTGGACGAAGGCCTTGAGTAAAATGTCACGAAGGTTTCACCTTCGTGATCAAACTTGTAAAACAATGAAAAATGAAATATAAAGTATAAAACATTGGAGGAGAATGTACCGAAAATAAATAATGTTATTCACATATTCTATTACTTGAACATAAATATTAAAACATAGTATTTGGGCACATTTATACCTTCGCCTTGGCGGAAAGTAACAATTCAAGCGTAATGTGCCAGCGATTACAGGATAGCGTAAACAGTGTCGGGGTACTGTTCACCTATTTATAGGCATAGGGTGCAACCTGCGTAAAATTACATTTAAGTCCTTTATAATTGACTACAATAATGACACAAAACATCATGGGTCTTTAAGTCAATCCATCTTTAAGTCGGTTCGGCCCTTCGTCTTGAGATCTATTATTGTGTCGAAGATCTCTAGGTAATAGCTTTGGCACTTGCTCCTGAGAGGGTCTGCCGAAGGTGTTCTCTTTCTTTAGGATCTTCGGCTATGAAGCATACCCCCAACAATGTCCCTAATAAAAAATTGTCTAACTTTGTTAAGGGCAAGGCTCCCATGGTTCAGGATAACGAGGGTTACATTTTATACCCTGCCGGTTATCCCGAACACAAAATTAGGAGAATTCATTCTAGGAAGTCTCACTCTAGCTCTCATCATGCTTTTACGTATAAGAGTGAGGCATCTAGTTCTAGGCAATCAACCCATGCTAAATTGCCTAAGAAGAAAACTCCTATAGCATCAAATGAACCTAATGTTTCATTTAAGACTTTTGATGCTTCTTATGTGCTCACTAACAAATCAGGCAAAGTAGTTGCCAAATATGTTGGGGGCAAACACAAGGGCTCAAAGACTTGTGTTTGGGTACCCAAGGTGCTTGTTTCTAATGTCAAAGGACCCAAGATCGTTTGGGTACCTAAGAACAAGGCCTAAACTTGTTTTGTAGGTTTATGCATCCGGGGGCTCAAGTTGGATCATTGATAGCGGGTGCACAAACCACATGACTAGGGAGAAAAGAATGTTCTCCTCCTACGAGAAAAACCATGATCCCCAAAGAGCTATCACATTCGGGGATGGAAATCAAGGTTTGGTCAAAGGATTGGGTAAAATTGCTATATCTCCTGACCATTCTATTTCCAATGTTTTTCTTGTAGACTCTTTAGATTACAATTTGTTTTCTGTTTCTCAATTATGCACAATGGGCTACAATTGTCTTTTTACGGATGTAGGTGTTACTGTCTTTAGAAGAAGTGATGATTCAGTAGCTTTTAAGGGAGTGTTAGAGGGTCAGCTATACTTAGTTGATTTCAATAGAGCTGAACTCGACACTTGCTTAATTGCTAATACTAACATGGGTTGGCTCTAGCATCGCCGACTAGCCCACGTTGGAATGAAGAATCTTCACAAGCTTCTAAAGGGAGAGCACATTTTGGGACTAACCAATGTTCATTTTGAGAAAGACAGGATTTGTAGCGCATGCCAAGCAGGGAAGCAAGTTGGTGTTCATCATCCACACAAGAACATCATGACGACTGACAGGCCACTGGAGCTACTCCACATAGATTTATTCGGCCCGATAGCTTACATAGGCATTGACGGGAGTAAGTATTGTCTAGTTATTGTGGATAATTATTCTCGCTTCACTTGGGTATTCTTTTTGCAGGAAAAATCACAAACCCAAGAGACTTTGAAAGGATTCTTGAGACGGGCTCAAAATGAGTTCGGCTTGAGGATCAAGAAAATAAGAAGCGACAACGGGACGGAGTTCAAGAACTCACAAATAGAAGGCTTTCTTGAGGAGGAGGGCATCAAGCATGAGTTCTCCTCTCCCTACATGCCACAACAAAATGGTGTAGTAGAGAGGAAGAATAGAACTCTATTGGACATGGCAAGAACCATGCTTGATGAGTACAAGACTTCCGATCGGTTTTGGGTCGAGGCGGTCAACACCGCTTGCTTCGCCATCAACCGGTTATATCTTCACCGAATCCTCAAGAAGACATCATATGAACTCCTAACCGGTAAAATGTCCAATGTTTCATATTTTAGAGTCTTTGGTAGCAAATGTTTTATTCTTGTTAAAAGAGGTAGAAAATCTAAATTTGCTCCTAAGGTTGTAGAAGGCTTTTTACTAGGATATGATTCAAACACAAGGGCATATAGAGTCTTTAACAAGTCCACTGGACTAGTTGAAGTTTCTTGTGACATTATGTTTGATGAGACTAACGGCTCTCAAGTAGAGCAAGTTGATCTTGATGAGCTAGATGATGAAGAGGCTCTGTGTGTCGCACTAAGGAACATGTCCATTAGGGATGTGTGTCCTAAGGAATCCGAAGAGCTTCTACACACACAAGATCAACCATCTTCCTCAAATCAAGCATCTCCACCAACTCAAGATGAGGATCAAGCTCAAGAGGATGAAAATGAAGATCAAGAAGATGAGCCACCTCAAGAGGAAGACAATGATCAAGGGGGAGATGCTAATGATCAAGACAAGGAAGATGATGAGGGTCCAAGGCCGCCACACCCAAGAGTCCACCAAGCAATCCAACGAGATCACCCCGTGAACACCATCCTTGGCGACATTCATAAGGAGGTAACTACTCGATCTCGTGTTGCTCATTTTTGTGAACATTATTCTTTTGTTTCCTCTATTGAGCCACACAGGATAGAGGAAGCACTTCAAGATTCAGATTGGGTGTTGGCGATGCAAGAGGAACTCAACAACTTCACAAGGAATGAGGTATGGCATTTAGTTCCACGTCCTAACCAAAATGTTGTAGGAACCAAGTGGGTCTTCCGCAACAAGCAAGATGAGCATGGTGTGGTGACAAGGAACAAAGCCCGACTTGTGGCCAAGGGTCACCAGTCGAAGGTTTGGATTTCGGTGAAACCTATGCACCCGTAGCTAGGCTTAAGTCAATTCGCATTTTACTTGCCTATGCTACTTACCAAGCCTTCAAGCTTTATCAAATGGACGTGAAGAGTGCCTTCCTCAATGGACTAATCAAGGAGGAGGTCTATGTTGAGCAACCTCCCAGCTTTGAAGATAGTGAGTACCCTAACCATGTTTATAAACTCTCTAAGGCGCTTTATGGGCTCAAGCAAGCCCCAAGAGCATAGTATGAATGCCTAAGAGATTTTCTTATTTTTAATGACTTCAAAGTCGGAAAAGCTGATCCTACTCTTTTCACTAAAACAATTGCAAATGATTTGTTTGTATGCCAAATTTATGTTGATGATATCATATTTGGGTCTACTAACAAATCTACTTGTGAAGAGTTTAGTAGGATCATGATTCAAAAATTCGAGATGTCTATGATAGGGGAGTTGAAGTATTTCTTAGGATTCCAAGTCAAGCAACTCCAAGAGGGCACCTTCATTAGCCAAACCAAGTACATTCAAGATATTCTTACCTAGTTTGGGATGAAGGATGCCAAGCCCATCAAGACACCCATGGGAACTAATGGGCATCTCGACCTCGACATGGGAGGTAAATCTATAGATCAAAAGGTATATCGGTCGATGATAGGATCTTTACTCTATATATGTGCATCTCGACCGGATATAATGCTTTCCGTATGCATGTGTGCAAGATTCCAAGCCGATCCTAAGGAAGTTCACCTTAGGGCCATAAAACGAATCTTGAGATATTTAGTTTATACTCCTAAGTTTGGCCTTTGGTACCCAGGGGATCCACTTTTGATTTAATTAGTTATTCAGATGCTGATTGGGCAGGGTGTAAAATTGATAGAAAGAGCACATCAGGGACTTGCCAGTTCTTGGGAAGATCTCTGGTGTCTTGGGCTTCTAAAAACAAAATTCTGTAGCTCTTTCTACCGCCGAAGCCGAGTACATTGCCGCAGGCCATTGTTGCGCGCAATTGCTTTGGATGAGGCAAACCCTTAGGGACTATGGTTACAAATTAACCAAAGTTCCTCTCCTATGTGATAATGAGAGTGCAATCCGCATGGCGGATAATCCCATTGAGCATAGCCGCACTAAACACATAGCCATTCGGTATCACTTTTTGAGGGATCACCAATAAAATGGGGATATCGAGATTGCATATATTAACACCAAAGATCAATTAGCCGATATCTTTACCAAGCCATTAGATGAGAAATCTTTTACCAAACTTAGGCATGAGCTAAATATACTTAACTCTAGGAATTTTGATTGATATTTTGCACACATAGCTCATTTATATACCTTTGATCATCTCTTTCATTTTTGCTATGACTAATGTGTTCTTCAAGTGAATTTCATGCTAAGTCATAGATTGAAAGGGAAAAGGAGTCTTCGGCGAAGACAAGGCTTCCACTCCACTCCATTGAATTATTCATCCTTCGTCGTCGCTCCACACCGCTCTCCAATTTGGTATAATCTTCACTCCTATATTATTTACCAAGGGGGAGAAAGTTCGAATAAGGGCTTATATTTCACTCACAAGTGTCTGTTTTTGGCGATTTATGCCAAAGGGGGAGAAAGTATGAGCCCAAAGCAAAAGGACCGCACCACCACCAATTTCAAAAATATAGTCTTTCAAGTTTGTGTTAAGAGAAGATTTTTTTAATTGGCATCTTATTTGTGATATAATTTCAAATTGGTATACCCTCTTCAAAATTAATATCTAAAACCCTCTTGAACACTAAGAGGAGGATTTCATTAAGGGGGGGGTTTGTTTAGTCAAAGGAAAAGCATTTGAAACATGGGGAGAAAATTTCAAATCTTGAAAATGCTTCTCAAAATCTTATTCATATACCTTTGACTATTTGCAAAAGAATTTTGAAAAAGAATTTTCAAAACATTGCAAAACAAAACAAGTGGTGCAAGCGTGGTCCAAAATTTTAAATTAAAAGAAAGTCATCCATGCATATCTAGTAGAAATAATTATTGGTTTCATTCCAAGCAACCTTTGCACTTACATTATGCAAACTAGTTCAATTATGCACTTATATATTTGCTTTGGTTTGTGTTGGCATCAATCACCAAAAAGGGGGAGATTGAAAGGGAAATAGGCTTACAGCTTTTCCTAATTGATTTTGGTGGTTGAATTGCCCAACACAAATAATTGGACTAACTAGTTTGCTCTAGATTATAAGTTTTACAGGTGCCAAAGGTTCACAACAAACCAATAAAAAGACCAAGAAAGGGTTCAAACAAAGAGAGCAAAAGACTACCGAAGTGTGCCCTGGTCTGGCGCATCGGACTATCCGGTGCACCAGGGAACCAAACTCCGAACTTGCCACCTTCGGGAATTCTGGGAGCTGCTCCGCTATAATTCACCAGACTGTCCGGTGCAGCACCGGACTGTCTGGTGCGCCGGCGGAGTAACGGCTACACAGCGCCAACGGTCGTCTGCAACGGTACAGTAAAAGTGAATAGTGCGCGCCTGCGCGCGCAGAAGTCAGAGCTGCGCCAGAAGGCGCACCGGACAGTGAATAATAACTATCCGGTGCACCACCGGACTATCCGGTGCCCTAGAAGACAGAAGCTCCAACGGTCGAACCATAACGGTCGGGTGACGTGGCTGGCTCCATACGACAGCAGCCTCCACCAATGGTTGTTTTGGTGGTTGGGACTATAAATACCCCCCAACCACAACACTTCAATGCATCCAAGTTTTCAGCCTTCACACCTCATACAAAAGCTATAGACTTTATTCAATACACATACAAAGAGATCAAATCCTCTCCCAAGTCCAAAGATCATTCCAATCAAATAGTGACTAGTGAGAGAGAGATACTTGTGTTCATTTGAGCTCTTGCGCTTGGATTGCTTTTCTTCTTCCTTCTTTCTTGTTTCCAACTCAATTGTAATCAAGGCAAGAGACACCAATTGTGTGGTGGTCCTTGTGGGGACTTAGTGTCCCGATTGATTGAGAAGAGAAGCTCACTCGGTCTAGGTGACCGTTTGAGAGAGGGAAAGGGTTGAAAGAGACCCGGTCTTTGTGACCACCTCAACGGGGAGTAGGTTTGAAAGAACCGAACCTCGGTAAAACAAATCACCGTGTCATCCGCCTTATTTGCTTGTGATTTGTTTTCACCCTCTCTTTCGGACTCGCTTTTATTTCTAACGCTAACCCCGGCTTGTAGTGTGTGCTTAAGTTTGTAAATTTCAGATTTGCCTATTCACCCCCCCCCCTCTAAGCGACTTTTCAGATGTGTATTGATTATCGATCCTTGAATGAGGTTACAATCAAAAACAAGTATCCACTCCCTCGGATCGACGACCTCTTCGACCAGCTTCAAGGGGCCAAATATTTCTCCAAGATAGACTTGAGGTCTGGTTATCACCAGCTAAGGATCAAGGAAGCAGATATTCAGAAGACTGCATTTGTCACCCGGTACGGGCAGTATGAGTTCACAGTAATGCCTTTCGGACTAACCAACGCACCCGCCTTTTTCATGAACCTCATGAATAAGGTATTTATGGAAGAGTTGGATAAGTTTGTCCTAGGGTGGAGGTGGATATGCAGAATGCTACAACTAGAACTACGTTACATCTACTCCTAGGGCAGGAAAAGTAAGTAAAGTAATTGGTTCGATTGGAATGTGTTCGGGGGTTCTCAATCGGCCGTACCCCTTTATATTTATAGGGGAGGAGGTCTGGACCTTTTCCTAAGAGATAGCCAACAACTCCCACGTGATTAGATGGATAACCATGCACGAGATAAGGATAAACATCCGAGTGAATCTAATCTCGGGGCACACGGACTGTCCGGGCCCAAGGGCCGGACCGTCCGCTCAATTTGGATCTCAACATATGCCCCCTGCCTTTTGGTGGAGCTTGGCGAACCAAAAGCACTAGTGAAAACCTCGGAAATAATTGACTTCATGAGCTACTTTGTTCCCGAAGTAAGGACTCAGCTCAATGCAAATCATCGACTCTTGCGATCAGATAATATAAATACTTGATGAAACTTTAATGCACAGAGGCCGTTTCAGATTGCATCCTCTTCGGCCATGTCTGCCTGATCAACCTATCAATAGGAAAAAACTTGTGGTGCCCCCCAGCCCAAATAAGCAAACGGATTGGGCCAGTAATACGAATTCATCGCCGTACCACCCCACACATGAGCAGGACAACACATCGGCGATGGAAAGAACGGGACGCACCATGCTATCCCCAGCAAAAAGTATGTTGGCACCTTTTTCGGGCGCCAATCACTCAATAAGAACCGACGGTAGTGCTCTCTGGTCAGGCGCGAACGGTCCGCGGCTAGGGGCCAGACGGTCCGCGACCTGGCGCGAGGCTAGGGTTCCCTGCCTGACGGCCGGACGGTCCGTGCGTGCGCAGGGGCGACGGAAAATCGCCGGCGGTGCCTAGATCTCGGTCCCGAGAGAGACCCCGTCGGGAAGGAGAGATCCTAGGTGGTGTCTAGGCTCGGGCAGGCTGACCTAGACTCCTCTAATCGACAGAGTCGAATAGAAGCGGAGAATTTGGGGATTGAGAGGCTAAACTAGAACTAGACTAGAACTACTCCTAATTATACAGGAAATAAATGCGAGATAGAAGTTTTATTGATTCGATTGATCATTACAAATCGGTCATATACCTCTGTATTTATAGAGGAAGGGGGCTAGACCCGTTACAAACAAACTCCCCAAGTTAATCCCGTGAATTTCGTTAACAAACACGGCAAGAAACTCGGAACCCTAATCTGTTCTGCGCGCGCGGACCTCCGGCCCACAGGCGCGGACTGTCCGGACCGCGGACCGTCCGATCCCAGGGCCGGACCGTCCGCTGGCTCTTTTTGGTGCCCAACACGTGGGTATTGTTGTAAGCCGTCGCTACGCACGGGCAACCGACTAGTATTTATTAAAATCACACTTCATTCCACACTTTCATGTACTTGATAAAGAACACAAAGCTAGAGATAATGCTAGTTAGATGTTTTTTAGATTTGAATTAGAGTATGTGATGTAATTTTACTTTTGTTATGAACATTAGATAATAAATTGAACTTACGAACTTTGTATAGAGATGATTATACTTCTTTTTTCCTTCTAACAAAATGATTTGTAAACGAGGTAGTCATTGCATAGCTATGGTAACTTTAATACAAATATTAAGTTTGTTTTTGTTCAAATTTATTTGGCTTATCTTTTATTTGTTTTATTAAATTTGTTTTATATTTAGGGCTCTGATGTGAATTTCGGACCCTAATGTGAATTTCGGGCCAAAAATTGAATTTCGGGCCCTAATGTGAATTTCTGGCCAAAAAATGAATTTCGGGGTTTTATAATTTCGGGACACCCGAAATGAGTCCGACGCGTTTAAGCAACTACGTGTCGGGTCGTGGGCCGAGGGCTAGACCCGTGGGCCGGCTCGAAATTCAAACAATATGGGCCTTTTCGGGCTTGGGCCGGGCCGGACTGCCCGAATATACACCTATAGAAAGAAGCTAGAGATCGCAACAACTCGTATGATGAGCTGTAGATATTTCTCTATATCTGTTTTTAGTCAGATTAGGATTTAGTTGGTTATAGGGATGTTTTGGTTAGGAGTTAGGGGCTAGAAGATTAGGCAGGAGAATATTTAGAAGATTTGGTTTAGAGTTTGTTGAGAGCCTAATTAAGATATGCTTTGGAAGTTATATATATGTGTGTGACTATGTAATAAGGGAAACTCAAGTAATAGATAAATTTTTCCTCCCCTTGCCTCTAGCCATCGCTGGACGGTCCTCACCCTCATACCTCACACAACTACGATCTAAGCCATCCCCACGATACGACAGCATCCGTCTCTGACAGCGGGAGGAGTTGGTTGACAGGAGCGGGGCGTGTGATGCCACAACAGTGAACAACGCTACTGTTCGCTACAGTGGACAGTAAACGGTACGGGCCAATACCAACTCCTCGAGACTATCCGCAGTGGTTTTCTCTAAATTTTTTCCTTTATATCACTTTTTTATGTCACATCATCAACATTTTATCCTCTACTTTTTTATCTTCTGCAGCGGTTTCCCCCTAAATACTTCCCCTATACCCCATTACAATCACTATCAATTTTTCATCTACTAATAATTCATCGTGGGCCCACAACACAGTGCCAAACAGTGTAAGGGCGCATGAACAGTGTACCGCCAGGAGTGGAGGGAGAGAGAAGCGCTCCGCTTGCTAGGGGGCTCCGTAGAGGCAACTGTTGCGCGGGTGAGGGGTCTTCTCTAGCCGGCATGCAAGGGGAGAGAGAGCTAGAGCGTCGACCCGTGCAGACAGTCTGACACTCCGAGCAAACAGACGACTTCCTCGCCCATGCCGGGCCCGCCGCCCAACCACCGGTAGGCGGTGATGCGTGGAAGCGTCCTCTTGGCGCTCGACCCTGAGACTATCCGCAACGGTTCTCCCTAAATTTCTTCCTCTATATCACTTTTTTGCGTCACATCATTAACATTTCATCCCCTAAATTTTTATCCCCCAGCAGTTTCCTCTAAATTATCCCCTATACCACACTACAACTATATAATATCATTTTCCTATATCTATTTCTAATTCATCATCATTTTTTCGCAGCTAACAAACAACTGTATGCATGGAATCTGGTCCTCAACAGTGTCTAGGGGACACGCATGGGATACGCCATATGCAACGTGAGAGAGAAAGAAGCTGCTATCTAGGGGGCTATGGAGGGGGCAGCGCTGCGGTGACAAGAGGAGCATTGTCGCCTCTACAACGACTACAGTGTTAACGGAGGGGGACTCAAGCGATATGCGTTGCAGATAGCCTGAGGGGGCTACCGGTCAAAGCTTGAACGCTGTTTACGGAGTAGCAGCACGAGCAACTCACACCAGATGTAGGGCACGTTGCCTAAACTAGTTGTCGGGGACCATAATTAGGGTACCCTCAAGACTCCTAATTCTCAGCTGGTAACCCCCATCAGCACAAAGCTGCAAAGGCCTGGTGGGTGCGATTAAGTCAGGGATCGGTCCATTCGAGGGACTCGATCACGCCTCGCCCGAGCCTAGCCTCGGGCAAGGGCAGCCAACCCCGGAGGATCTCCGTCTCGCCCGAGGCCCCCCTCCAGCGACGAACATACTTCTGGCTCACCTGAGGCCCTGTCTTCGCCAAGAAGCAACCCTGACCAAATCGCCGCGCCAACCGACCAAATCGCAGGAGCATTTAATGCAAAGGGGGCCTGACACCTTTATCCTGACGCGCGCCCTTCAATTGACAGAGCCGAAGTGACCGCAGTCACTTCGCCGCTCCACTGACCGGCCTGACAGAAGGACAGCTCCGTCTGCGCCGCTCCGACTGCTGTGCCACTCGACGGAGTGAGGCCGACAGGCAGTCAGGCCCGGCCTCAGGCACCATAGGAAGCTCCGCTTCGCCCGACCCAGGGCTCGGACTTGGGCTCAGCCCCGGAAGACGGCGAACTCCGCTCCGCCCGACCCAGGGCTCGGACTTGGGCTCAGCCCCGGAAGACGGCGAACTCCGCTCCACCCGACCCAGGGCTCGGACTTGGGCTCAGCCCCGGAAGACGGCGAACTCCACTCCGCCCGACCCAGGGCTCGGACTCGGGCTCAGCCCCGGAAGACGACGAACTCCTATTCGCCCGACCCCAGGGCTCGGACTCAGCCCTGGCCTCAGCCGACGGTCTCCGCCTCGCCCGACCCAGGGGCTCGGACTCGACCTCGGCCACGGAAGACAGACTCGACCTCGACCTTGGAGAAGCCTCCACATCGCCTAACCTAGGGCGTGGACCGACCACGTCAACGGGAGGCGCCATCATTTCCCTACCCCAAGCTGACTCAGGCTACGGGGAACAAGACCGGCGTCCCATCTGGCTCGCTCCGCCAGACAAGTAATGATGGCGTCCCGCACGCTCTATGACGATGGCGGCTCTCAGCCCCCTTACAGAAGCAAGAGGACGTCAGCAAGGACTCGACAGCCCCGACAGCTGTCCTTCCACCAGGCTTCGGCGCTCCTCCGACGGCCACGACACCACACGAACCGGGTGTCAAAACCTCTCCGGCTGCCACAATGGCATGTACTTAGGGCGCTAGCTCTCCACCACTAGACACGTTAGCACTCTGCTACACCCCCATTGTACACCTGGATCCTCTCCTTGCGCCTATAAAAGGAAGGACCAGGGCCCTCTTACAGAAGGTTGGCCGCGCGGGGAAGAGGACGGGACAGGCGCTCGCGTGAGGCCGCTCGCTCCCTCTCCCGCGTGGACGCTTGTAACCCCCTACTGCAAGCGCACCCGACCTGGGCGCGGGACGAACACGAAGGCCGCGGGATTTCCACCTCTCTCACGCCCGTCTCTAGCTGCCTTTTCCCCCCTTCGCGCTCGGCCTCGCGCCGACCCATCTGGGCTGGGGCACGCGGCGACATTTCACTCGTCGGCCCAGGGACCCCCCGGTCTCGAGACGCCGACACTAGTATACGAGCGAACCACGAAATTTACTAGTCGGTAATTGTAACACCCAAAATCTTATTTTTGAATCTAGAAAAAGTTCTCTAAAGATTTTGAATTGAAATACCTTTTAATTGTAACTTTCTTATTCTTGAAGTTATATCTCCATAAACAAATATGGTTTCAAATGAAGATTTAAGAGCATCTCCAATAGACTAGCTAAATAGCTTGTCAAGCTAAATTTTAGCTACTTAATAGCATACTAGCTCTCCAACAGACTAGTCATTTAACTTGCTAAGCTATCTGGCTCTCTAAATTAACTCCCTCACTAGCCAAATTTGGCTAGCAACTATCCCTAGCCAAGCTAACTTGCATGTTGGAGAGTCTATTGGAATGATACGTTATATATAGAGTTTAATATTTATGGAGAGACAAATAAAGAGTCAAATAATGAGTCTCTTGGAGATGCTCTAATAGAAGTATACCTATATGATTTTAGTTACTCCTTTGTTGAAAATATATATTTATAAGTTTTCTCTAAAAGATTTGTACACTATAAATTATTTTTCCTAATTTATAGTCTGAATTTAGTCCGGTGTATGGTGTGCCAACAGATACGTTCGGTGCCCTCCGTATTTCCAAGTCCGAATCTAGCTTCTCTGCAAGACGTATCCGGTGCGCCACCAGATACGTCTAGGGTTCCCTAGGGTGTTCTGAGTTGTTTCTACGATTTTTGCTTTGTTTGGGCTTGATTTGCCTTGTGTCTTGGACCTTGGTATGACTTAGCTAGATAAATCTTCAATAAATCTCTTTTAAGCCCTTTGCTTGACAACTTTATCCAAGTTGATCTTCGGAAATTGCTTTGCACACATATTGTCTAAGTATATGATTTATCTTTTAGCCTCTATAATCAATCACTTAGCAAAGTTGTGCTAGTCATTATATACCAAAATTAATATTAAAATGGTCCAAGGTCCATTTCCCTTTTGGTCCGTTCGAGACGGTCAAGATTCTACGCCTGCTCGTGGATATGACCATAGCCTCTGGCCACGCCCTAAGGGCACCACCTTAAAAAATCTTTTTTTTCAAAGGAAGAAGGCATGAGAGAGTAATTAACATGTGAGGTCGTCTATCTATCTAAAGGTAAAAGAGGCAGTTTCAGAGTGGCTGTGTTGTCAAACGGTTTTCTTGTAAACTGTTGAGCACCGTTTTGAGACGGCGGACGGTTCGGCCCTGAGGCCGGACGGTCCGCGGTCCGGACAATCCGCGCCTGTGGGCCGGACGGTCCGTCCATGCGCAGAGTAGATTAGGGTTCCGAGTTTTGTGCTATGTTTGTTAGCTATATTCACAGAATTAGCTCGGAATCTGCTTGTGTAAAGGGTCCAGCCCCCCTCCTCTATAAAAAGAGAGGTCTACGGCCGATTTGTAATTGATCAATCGAATCAATACAACTTCTATTTCGCATTTTATCCTAGGAGTAGTTCTAGTCTAGTTTAGGTTTAGCCTCTCGGTCCCCAAATTCTCCGCCTCTCCTCGACTCTACGTCGATTAGAGGAGTCTAGGTTGACCTGCCCGAGCCTAGACAACACCTAGGATCTCTCCTCCCCAACGGGGTCCCTCCCGGGAGCGAGATTTAGGCGCTGCCGGCGATCTTCCGTCGCCCCTGCGCACGCGCGGACCGTCTGGCCCTAAGGCGCGGGTCGTCCGACCGTCAGGCAGGGAACCCGAGCTCTAGCACCAGGTCACAGACCGTCCAGCCCTGTGCCGCAGACCGTCCGTGCCTGACCAGAGAACACCGCCGCCTCACGCCAGGTCGCGGACCATCCGGCTCTGTGCCGCGAACCGTCCGCGCCTGACCAGAGAGCACCGCCGTCGGTTCTTCTTGAGTATTTGGCGCTCCGAAAAAGCGTCAACATACTTTTTGGCGACTCCGCTGGGGACAACATATTTAGACCTATCAAATCGGCCCTCAATGGCCGGTTCAAGGGATAGCTCTGATATTTCCCCAAGCAACATCATAGAGCCGACTTGGGATACATTGTCGGCTGACGAACAGCTCCAGTTCGAGGAGCACAAGGAGCAGATGATCCAGGAGGCAAAAGCGAGGTTCTTGCCCAACTTCAAAGTGGACAGGAACAACAAGGTCATCCGACATCGGGCAACAGATCCGGCTTCACTGCGACCCACGCCAGACATCCCCAATGTAAGTAATACAAACGAGCTGCAATCTCTTAAGAATTATGTAGATGAACAACGTGAACAAATGCAAAATATCATAAGGGACATGCAAAACGATTATAGGAGATTAGCGCGTGCATTTGACAAATCTAGCATTGCAAATTTTCCATCACACGAGGTAGAATTAGGGGGTAACACGTGTAATACATCGGCTGTAGGTTGTCACGACCAGTCACAACCCATTTATGGGATGTCGATGGACACGTACCCTGAGCAACCGCACATCGGCAGCAAAACAGCCGATCTGCACATGCCCGGACCGTCCGCACGTGAGCGTGGACCGTCCGGGCCAGTCATGGCCGGGCCCATTTTTAATGAAGTACCCAGATACGCACCCGAGCCACAACATATGACACAGAACCCAAACTACCCAGTCGGACGGTCCGCATTCAACGACGGACGGTCCACATATAATCACGGACGGTCCAGGTACGTATCCGGATAGTCCGTGCATGAGTCTTTTGAGGAAGATTATTACCTGAATCCTCGCCTGTCCTAGCAACACTTCCCATCACACTATGCAATGCACCAGCCCATTAATTCAGGATCCAGAGCCCAGGAAAGCTTTCTAGCCCCACCTAGAAGGCCGGAAAGAAACGATCGAACCTATGTGCCATATAGGGCAAATGGAAATGCACCACGTAGCTCAAACCAATGGGGGGAACGACAACATACTAACATGAAACCAACCCCACCTATGTTTGACCAGAGAGTCGGTGGTCTTGCACCGGCTGCCATTGATATAGTGAGGGAAGAAATAGCCGGGGCGTTCCGAGATAAGCTCGGAGTAAGCATGATCCCTGGGGGGCAATCATATCGGAAACCTTATGACAGTCGATTTGATCACCACCCTTACCCACAGGGAACTAGAATACCCGAATTCGCAAAATTTTCGGGTGATCAAGGGAAAAACACGCGTGAACATATAGGCCAGTTCCTAGCACAATTGGGAGAATTGGCCGACACAGAGGCATTTTGCGTGCGTTTATTTTCATTATCGCTAACAGGAACCGCGTTTGCATGGTATGCCACTTTACCTCTTAATTCCGTTTCATCATGGGGGGATCTAGAACAAAAATTTCATGATCATTTTTTCTCCGGTGACTATGAGTTGGATTTCGTAGATTTAGTGTCATTGCGACAGACGAAAGATGAATCGGTTAATGATTACATCCGGAGATTCCGAGATACAAGAAACCGATGCTTTCAAATTCATTTAGCAGAAAAACAGCTAGTAGGATTAGCCTTTAATGGTCTACGATATTATTTAAAAGAAAGATTAGAAGGCACCCAATTTTTTACACTAGCACAGTTACACCAGAGAGCTTTGGCTTGCGAAAGCCGGAGCAAAGAAACTGCTAAAACAATGCGTCACAACGTACATATAGTAGAATGCGACCAAAGTAGCTCAGATGACGAATCAGCAGAAGTGTACGCTGCTGAAATGGTTTGGCCAAAACAGACCAAATCTTCGGCTTGTTCCTCCTTACAGTCGGTTCAAAGAAACGGCAAGGGTAGGTTAAGTTTACGTTTAATGTTGGTAAGTGTGATAAAATATTTGACGAATTACTCAAAAATGGCAATATTATAATAAATCACACAGTTTCATCCGCCGACGAGCTAAAACGTCGTGCGTACTGCAAGTGGCATAACTCATTTTCTCATGCCACTAATGATTGTAATGTATTTCGGCAACAGATTCAATCGGCCATTAATGAAGAACGATTGAAATTTCAGGAAATGCAAGTGGATACAGAGCCCTTTCTGATGAACATGGTTGACTTCGAGGGCAAGAAAGTCCTAGTTCGGCCAAATACAGCCGATAAAGGCAAAGGCAAGGAAACAATCATCGGCAATGCTAAAAAGGCCGATGGGGATTGTAAAGTTTCTTGCAGGAAAGTGGTGGCCGAGAAGCCTCCCGATGGAGGGGAGACCCTGAAGGTGACCATCACAGCCTCCAGCACTGGGGGGGCAAGCGCAGATAGGGAGACAATTGCGGGAACCCATGCAGTGCATCACGGACAGTCCGATGTCCAGACGCGGACGGTCCGACGCTTCTCCGGACGGTCCGGAGGACTCCAGCGGACGGTCCGGCCATGCTCAGGACTCGCAGCGACCACGTACCTTCAAACCACGACGACTAGAGATAGGTACGTGGAAAACAAATACATTTAAAGCAGTTGGTCGGCTGATCAAGCCTGGCCCGACTTTCGATCAATTGTTGTCTAAATACGTAAAAAAGAAGGCTGGCCCCAGTGACCGGCCAGCAAAGCGACCCCGCTCACCCATTCATGAGCAACATCAGGTCGGGCCGATTGGATCACCCCCACCAATCGGAAGAAATGAAAGGTCATACTGTACAATTGAGACCTAACATACCGACATGGACACCTCCACCCCCTTATCCATCTATGCCATATCCATATACATACTTACCTCCACCGTATGTCCCAAATCAAATGTGGGGCATGCCACCATATCCATTTGGTATGCCACAGTACCCCGCCTGGGGGCACCCCAAACATCCGTTTTTGATAGGTTGGCGCCGCCAGTACAAGACCGATTGAGCGCTGCTGAATCCGGTCACCAGGCACAGGCCCAACAAGATTGCCGGACTACTCGGCCTCCTAGGCCGACCAATCCGGCAGGGGGGGATATGCCTGTAGCAACTCAAAGAACAACAAAAAAGGACATCATCAAAATAGGCACTGCAGATGTTGTCATACAGGGAGACAATAAAGGGCCAATGATTTTTGGCGAATCGGTCAACACAACCGAAAAGGATACGGCTACCATCAAAACAGCCGATCCAAAATACTCCATGCCTCGATGGTGCCCAGCGGGATTGACACGTTCCTAAAAGAGAAAATTACAGCGCCTAAGAGCAAAGGAGAGCCAGGAGAAGGAGGCGGAAAATACATTTAATGACACACATCCACATCCACTATACCCGCCACCGCAAAAGAAATGGAGACCAAAGGCCGTTGAGGAAAAACAAATGGCCACACAAATAGAAAATCAAACAATACTTGTGCAGCACCCTGCAGGTATGGCAGATAGCCCGGCCAGCAAGGATGGACAATCTGCACCAGGCGCGGACCGTCCGGCCTCTGCGCGCGGACCATCCGTTCTTCACCAGGAGGCCTCTGGACAACCTGCACCAGGCGCGGACCGTCCGGCCCCCGCGCGCGGACCGTCCGCCGTTCACCAGGAAGCCTCCAACGACACGACAACATCAATGGAGGAGGACGACCTGCTAGGGGAAGACCTGGTCGACTACGAGGCTTCTCTAGAATGCCCAGGTATGGATGTAAATATTATTACATTTTCCGCCGATTGTACTATTATCTGCGACGATGAACCTGTTGTTGCCCAGTTTGATTTTGGTCCTAAAGAAGCCACCTTTACTAAACCAAAGGAATCGGTAAATCATTTAAAGCCGCTCTTCGTGCGCGGCCACATTGATGGGATACCGATTGCTAAGATGTTGGTAGATGGAGGGGCGGCTGTAAATCTAATGCCTTATTCATTGTACAGAAAATTAGGCAAACAAGATGACGAACTTGTCAAAACCAACATGACCCTCAGCGGTGTTGGAACTGATAGTTCAATCAAAGCCAGGGGAGTCACGTCCGTTGAATTAACCATCGGGACTAAGACCCTTGCTGTTGCATTCTTCGTCGCTAATGTAGAAGGAAATTACAGTTTAATCCTAGGCAGAGATTGGATTCACGCCAATCAATGTATACCTTCTACATTACATCAAATGCTAATACAATGGGTAGGCGATGACATAGAACAAGTACATGCTGATGTATCAGCCTGCATCATTGTGGCCGATGCCCCTGTACTCTGGACTTATGAGACTGCTACATGTCTCACAGGAGTAGGTTTTTCTGATTATCAGTTCATAAGTATAGATAAGAAAGGTTTCATTCCTGTAATACTAGAGTCGATGGAGAATCGGCTAAATCCTAAATAAAGTTTAAATGATAAATACACACAAAGTTCATGAGTCCCTGGTCACGGACAGTTTGGCTTCCAAGGCCGGATGGTCTGGTCTTTCACAAAAGGGTTCAGACTTTAAGACCGAACATATATCACAGCAAAAGGACAGTATTACGGACGATCCGGTCCCCGAGACCGGAAAGTCCGCCGTCACACAAAGATCATCTAATTCCTCTGTGGGGAACATGATAGAGGAATTCAGAGATCTTGATAAACTAGGACAGGGGTTTACATCAGTCGATCCTTTGGAGGAGATTGACATAGGAGATGGTAAAACTCCAAGGCCGACTTTTGTAAACAAGATCCTGGAGACCGATCCTAGAGATGAGATGATCGGTCTATTGAACGAATATTCAGATTGCTTTGCTTGGAATTACACTGAGATGCCTGGATTAAGCCGAGAGATCGTAGAGCATCGGCTGCCTATTAAATCTGGTTTCAGACCTTTCAAGCAAAGAGCTAGAACATTTCGTCCAGATCTTCTCCCACGCATCAAGGACGAAATCCACCGGCTGCTAGAAGCTGATTTTATCAGACCTTGCAGATACGCAGAGTGGGTCTCCAATATTGTGCCGGTGGAGAAGGAGTCAGGTAAACTTAGAGTATGCATTGTGTCGGCGTTTCGAACCTGGGGGGTACCGACGAGTAAACTGTCGCCGCGTGCCCCAGCCCAGATGGGTCAGCGTGAGACGGAGCGCGAAGGGGGGAAGAAGCCGGAGGGAGACAGGCGTGAGAGGTGAAACCCGTGGCCTTCGTGTTTGTCCCGTGCCCAGGTCAGGTGCGCTTGCAGTAGGGGGTTACAAGCGTCCACGCGGGAGGGAGCGAGCGGCCTTACGCGAGTGCCGTCCCGTCCTTCCCCGTGCGGCCAACCCTCTGTAAGAGGGCCCTAGATCTTCCTTTTATAGGCGTAAGGAAAGGATCCAGGTGTACAATGGGGGGTGTAGCAGTGTGCTAATGTGTCTAGCGGAGGAGAGCTAGTGCCCTAAGTACATGCCATCGTGGCAGCCGGAGAGGTTTTGGCACCCGGTTCGTGTGGTGTCATGGCCGTCGGAGGAGCGCCGGAGCCTGGCGGAAGGACAGCTATCAGGGCTGTCGGGTCCTTGCTGACGTCCTCTTACTTCCGTAAGGGGGTTGAGAGCCGCCGTCGTCATAGAGCGTGCGGGGCGCCATCATTACATGTTTGGCGGAGTGAGCCAGATGGGACACCGGTCTTGTTCCCCGTAGCCTGAGTCAGCTTGGGGTAGGGTAATGATGGCGCCTCCTGTGACGTGGTCGGTCCGCGCCCTAGGTTGGGCAAGGTGGAGGCTCCTCCGAGGTCAAAGTTGAGTTCGTCTTCTGGGGCTGAGCCCGAGTCCGAGCCCTGGGGTCGGGCGAAGCGGAGTTCGTCGTCTTCCGGGGCTGAGCCCGAGTCCGAGCCCTGGGGTCGGGCGAAGCGAAGTTCGTCGTCTTCCGGGGCTGAGCCCGAGTCCGAGCCCTAGGGTCGGGCGAAGCGGAGTTCATCGTCTTCTGGGGCTGAGCCCGAGTCCGAGCCCTGGGGTCGGGCGATGCGGAGTTCGTCGTCTTCCGGGGCTGAGCCCGAGTCCGAGCCCTAGGGTTGGGCGAAGCGGAGTTCCCTATGGCACCTGAGGCCAGACTTGGCTGCTGTCAGCCTCACTCTATCGAGTGGCACAGCAGTCGGAGCGACGCAGGCGGCGCTGTCCTCTTGTCAGGCCGGTCAGTGGAGCGGCGAAGTGACAGCGGTCACTTCGGCTCTATCGACTGGAGGGTGTGCGTCAGGATAAAGGTGTCAGGCCACCTTTGCATTAAATGCCCCTGCTATTCAGTCGGTTGGCGTGGCGACTTGGCCAAGGTTTCTTCTTAGTGAAGACTGGGCCTCGGGCGAGCCGAAGGTGTGTCCGTTGCCGTAGGGGGTCCTCGGGCGAGACGTAAATCCCCCGGGGTCGGCTACCCTTGCCCGAGGCTGGGCTCGGGCGAGGCGTGATCGCGTCCCTCGAATGGACCGATCCTTGACTTAATCGCACCCATCAGGCCTTTGCAGCTTTGTGCTGATGGGGGTTACCAGCTGAGATTTAGGAGTCTTGAGGGTACCCCTAATTATGGTCCCCGACAGTAGCCCCGAGCCTCGAAGGGAGTGTTAATACTCGCTTGGAGGCTTTTGTCGCACTTTTTTGCAAGGGGACCAGCTTCTCTCGTTTGCGTTTTGTTCCGGTGGGTGCGCGCGAGCGCACCCGCCAGGTGTAGCCCCCGAGGCCTCGGAGGAGTGGTTTCACTCCTTCGAGGTCTTAATGTATTTTGCAATGCTTCGACCGGTCTGGTTGTTCCCTCATGCGAGCTGGCCGTAGCCTGGGTGCGCGGTCGGGTCCCAAGTTCTCGGCTGGTATGTTGACGCTGTCAACGGTTTAGCCGGAGCCGGGTTTGCGAGAGCAGCCCCCGAGCCTCCGCACAGGGCGAGAGGACGGTCAAGGACAGACTCAACTTTTTTACATACGCCCCTGCGTCGCCTTTCCTCAAGGGGGAGGGGGGAAAAGCGCCATGTTGCCCTTGGAGGGCGCCGAACATGGTGTCTCCAGTGAGCTGCTGACGGGTAATCCGAGTGGACGCCCGTGCCCCATTTGTTAGGGGTCGACTAGAGGCCCGGAGGCGCGCTCCAAAAGTACCTGCGGGTGATCTGCCGGACCCGGTCTCCTTTTGACGGGGTCCGAGGGCTCGATGCCTCCCTCTGATGGGATTCCGTTACAAGATTGTTCCCGCTGGTCTCGGAAATGTCCTAGGGTTCCTCGGGAGCGTAGCCCGAGCCTTGGTTATGTATCAAACGTACCTAGGGTCATCCCTCGCTCTGTGTCTGAGGCAGTTGTGAACCCTTCGTAGGCTAGCCTACGAACCCCTGATCAGTAGTGGGCGTGGAGCCCGAGTGGCCTGAAGCGACCGTTGAACCCTTCCGAGGGGCCGGCCCTCGAACCTCTGACCAGTAGTGGGCGCGGAGCCCGAGTGCTCTGAGGCGGCTGTTGAACCCCTCCGAGGGGCCAGCCTTTGAACCTCTGATCAGTAGGGGGGCTCGGGGCCCATTTCCTTCGTGGAGAAGGATCCCTTTCGGGGTATCCCCCTTTCCTGGTCCCTGTTGTAAGAGAGAGAAAGAGGAAAAGGGAAAGAATACGAAATCGAGATGACATGGTGTACCTTTTTTGACGCGGTCATTATGGCGAAGGCGAAGCGTCGCTCGCTTCTCCTGCCAAAGGTGCCGCCTGTCCCGCCGTGGAGTTAATGCGATGGGGCGAGTGGTTCGCGGGGCAGCCATTGCGCGTGCACGAGCCGTTCGAGGAACGGCCGTTTCGCTTTGAGTTTTGAATCCCGCGTCGGGTTCGGGCGACGCGTTGAACGGGTCTTGCATGGGTCTTTATATACTCGGGGGAGGGTTCGGTGTCGGTTCTTTGCTCTGCTACTTGCCTCTTTCTTAGGTTTTCGCGACCTGAGGGATTAGCCAGAGAAAAGAAATCCGCTCACCCAGTCCTTTCCGCCGCCACCTCCTCTGCTTGGTGATGGCCGACCGGGTGATCATTATTCTGTCGCGTGACCCATGGCCTTTCTCCACAGTCACGACGGATGACCTGGAGGACCTCGTTGCTGAGGGTTTACTTCGCCCTCTCTCTGATGAGAGGCAGCCGGAGTGGATCCCCCCCCCCGAGCGCAGCCGCCCCGTCCCCACCGCAGGGGTACGTCGTGAGCTTCGTCTCCTTCCACGAGCGGGGATTCGGAGTGCCGGCAAGCCGCTTCATGCGGGCGATTCTGCATAACTACGGGGTGGAGCTGCACAACCTCAGCCCCAACTCCATCTTCCAAGCCGCCATCTTCGCAGCGGTTTGCGAAGGATACTTGGGGATCGACCTCCACTAGGACCTGTGGACTCATTTCTTCTCCGCGGAGCTTTTTGCTTCGCCGACGGGGGAGAGAAGGGTCCGCGCAGCAGTGCGGGCCGGCGGCTGCATCCTCCAGCTGAGGCAGGCGCGAGCGTCGCAGTATATTCCCGCGGTCCTTGCGTCCTCAAATAAAGGGTGGCAGCGCCGGTGGTTCTATCTCCAGAATGACGACGGGAGGCTCCTGTCGTTTTCTCAGCGAGTGGTCACCGTCGCCGCCGATGCTTGGCGCTACGGGACCCCGCACGATAGATAGAAGAATCTCGAGCCCCTTCTCAAGGCCCTGGAGGTGTTGCGGAAAGGAGGGCTCACCGCTGTGGGAGTGATTGCCACCATTCATCGCCGGAGGGTGCTTCCCTTGGCGGAGCGGCGGTTGCCGCTTTGGGAGATGACGCCAGAGGCTGACTTGGAGGGCTCGTGGATGTCCTCGGATCCCCTTCCCGTCGACGTTCTCCACGGGCGGGTGGCCATCGCGTTGGGAAAACCGGACGCCAGCGCCCTCTCTCAGCCCTTGATGCGTCCCGACCGCGGGTGTGTGTCCCTGGTGAGTGTCCGCTCCTTCTTTCTCCTTGCGTCGGATTGCCCTCGGTCCTTACGGCCAAGACTTTTCATCTGTCTCCAGGAGGTAGGGTGTCACAAGCCTTCCCGGCCACGGGTCCCGGAGGACGCGGTGGACCGAGCAGCGCGGCGGGTTGCCGTGGAGGAGAAGAAGAAGAAAAAGGACGCAAAGAAGGCTCGGGCCCGCGAGCGGACGTGGGCCTGAGACGCCTTGGAAAAGCTCCGTCGTCGGCAGGAGAGAGATGGACTCTCGAGGGAGCCGTCGCCGGAAACACCTGACGACGACGATGATGATGAAGACGATGACGAGGATGACGACATGGTTGCCCGCCTTGGCCTCAGCCCGGGTTTGAGGCTAGGCCAGGAGTCGTCAAGCCAGCCCCCAAGCGGGCTGGCGCCGTCAGTTCCCGGGGTCGGGACGCCGAGGTCCCGGCTCGAAGAGCGGGGGCAGGCCAAGGGGGTACTCGACCCCTCGGCTGGGGAAGTTGAGGTGACCCCGGGGAGTCAGGCCGAGGTGCCTGTTCCCCGAAAACCGTCGCCCATGCCGGCAGCGCAGGAGAGCGACCCTCAGGTCGTCGTGGTAGTGCCTGGGCAGTCCGTCTCCCGGGCGTCCAGGGTGCCCAAGGCGAGGATGGTACCGAAGCTAGCGGCGAGGCGGACCTCGGCGGTACCTTCGAGGGTCGAGATCCGAGAGACCTCCCCACAGGCACGATTGATCATGGCCCGGAGCAGGTAACTACCTTAGAACGTCTTCGTCATGGCTCCTCATTTGTATGTCCCGACCGTGACTTTCCTTTCCTCCTCAGCAAGCGGAGCCATGGCCTGACCGATCTGGCTCCCCGGAAAGTCCTCAAGATGGCGTCGGCTTCCACAGCCGGTGCCGCGCCGGGCCTCGCCGTTCAGCTGACCTTCTCGCAAGACGCCCCACAGCGGGGGGCTCAGGCGGCACCAGTTGCCGTGGAGAGAGTTCCCGAGGCCGACTCTTCTGTCGAGGTGGCCGTCGCGCTGGGGGAGGCGGCTGGCGCGGACGTGGCCTCGGGCCCACCAGACATGCCGCCGGCGCTAGCGCCAGCTGCTGCCGAAGCCGCTGCCGTCCTGGTCATGGAGCGACCTGTCGCCACCGACGCTGAGATGGCCAAGGCGTCGCTACTTGGTGCCTTGGAGGAGGGGGGCGTGGAAACGCGATCCGTCCCGCCGAGCGGCAGCCTTGTCCCTGCGCGGCGGAGCTCCGAGGGGCGGCGCCAGTTGCTCCGGTTCCGGACCCGTGAGGCTTCGGATCCCTTCTTCGTTCTTGACAATGAGCGGGAGGAGCAGTCTTGGGACGAGCTCCGCGAGTGTGCCGAGGCAACGGTGGGGTCGCTCCGGTCATCCTTGGAGGTCTTTTGCAGGGACGTCCCCAAGATCCTCCAGGTAATGATTTCAGGCATACCTTTTTTGAGATCAAGGCGTCCTTTGTGATGCCCCGCTTCCTTCCCTCAGGATCTGACGGATCTGAGCGCCGCCAAGTCGTCGTTCATCTGCCGCGAGGTCGATGTCTGGGGCTTGCTGCGATCCTTGAGGACCTCGCTTGCCAGGGCTACCGCGCGCCTCTCCCAGCAGGGCGCCAAGGTGGCGGACCTTCGGTTGCTCTGCGCCGATCTGAGAGCAGAGGCGGCAGCGGCACGTGCAGAGGTGCAGCGATGGCAGTCGAAGTTTGACCAGGTCGCCGATGAGCGGGATCAATCTCGGGGCCGGGCCGCCAAGGCCGAAAGCCGGGCCGGAGCCCTTGCAGCAGATCTAGCCGTAGCCCAAGCCGCATCCTCGGAGCAGCGTGCCCGAGCCGGAGGTATGTCCTGGCTGTTTTTGGTTTTCGTTTCAGCTCATTTCCTCCACTTGTGTTTGAGGCCTTGCGCTCTGGCTGTTCGCAGAGCTCGAGTCTGCCCTTGATGAGTCCACCAGGGCGCTTGCCCAGGCGGCCGAGCAGAGGGAGGCCGACCACGTGGCCATGTCCGAGGCCATCTCGGACTTCTGCCGGGTCTTTGGCTTCGGTGACGTCCCCTTAGGAAGCTCCCCTCAAAGTCGCCTGCAGGCCTTGGGTGACCATGTGCGCGGCAGACTCCGCGAGGCGCTACATCACGGCGTCAGGCGGGCCTTCGCCGTGCTTGCTTCCCACTATGTCATGGATCTGGAGCGGGTCAGCGAGGGGTATTGCCTCCCTGACGAAGATGAAGCCGCCCTGGCTGAAGTCCAGAAGCTCGACATGGCCACCGCGGGCCCGAGCGCGGTGCTGGCAACCACCTTCGAGGCAGAGATCCTCCCGCCTGCGCCGTCGTCCAAGGCCAGGGTGGACTTTGCCGAAGGCGGGGACGAAGCCGAGGGCGCGGCTCCTCCGGGCGACGCCTAACTCTGCCGAAGCAGTTTTCCCTGAATGCACGTGTGTCTTTTGCGGCCGCTGAGGCCCGAACACTTTATTATCGTAGTATAAAGTCGTGCTCCTTTTCCTTCCATTTTGCGTGTCCGGCCCCGTTCGTTAGTAGCAGGGTGGCTTTCCCAAGTACGAGTCATTTTTCGTGGTAGGTGACGAGTGAGGTATCCGTATCCCAGAGGCGTAGGAGTCCCCCGGCTCAGTCAGCCTTGCCACGTACATGCGCCCGCGTTCGCTTCTTGGGGTCCTGCTACTTATATAGCCGGGGAACGCAGAAGCCTTTTTTATTGAAAATTTTGGCGCAGAGGGGGTTCCCCCCCTTTTAGCCCCTGAGGGAGGGTCGGGCTTTGCCGAGGCAAGGCTGACCCTTCCTTGATGACTAGACTTTGTGTGTGGACGAGGCGTACGAATAACTTGAAAGCATCTTAAGGGTAGAAGCGACGTAGCTGTCGGATGTTCCAAGCGTTGTTGTAGACCTCGCCTTGACTGTTGACCAGCTTGTACGTTCCGGGCTTCAGAACCTTGGCGACAACGAACGGCCCTTCCCAGGGAGGCGTGAGCTTGTGCCGCCCTCGGGCGTCTTGTCGCAGCTGAAGCACCAGGTCGCCCACCTGGAGGTCTCGGGACCGAACCCCTCGGGCGTGGTAGCGTCGCAGGGACTACTGGTACCACGCCGAGTGTAGTAAGGCCATGTCCCGAGCCTCTTCCAGCTGGTCCAGTGAGTCTTCTCGGTTAGCTTGATTGCTTTGGTCGGCGTAGGCCCTCGTCCTCGGGGAACCTTATTCTAAGTATGTGGGCAAGATGGCCTCGGCCCCATAGACTAGAAAGAACGGTGTGAAGCCCGTGGCTCGGCTCGGCGTTGTCCTCAGACTCCAGACCACCGAGGGGAGTTCCTTCATCCATCGCTTGCCGAACTTGTTGAGGTTGTTGTAGATCCGCGGCTTGAGTCCTTGCAGGATCATGCCGTTGGCACGCTCTACTTGCCCATTCGTCATGGGGTGAGCCACGACGGCCCAGTCCACCCAGATGTGATGATCCTCGCAGAAGTCCAGGAACTTTCTGCCGGTGAACTGGGTGTCGTTGTCGGTGATGATGGAGTTCGGGATCCCAAAGCGATGGATGATGTTGGTGAAGAATGCCACTGCCTGTTCGGACCTGATGCTGTTTAGGGGTCGGACCTCGATCCACTTGGAGAATTTGTTGATGGCGACCAACAGGTGCGTGTAGCCCCCGGGTGCCTTCTGCAAGGGGCCGACTAGGTCCAGACCCCACACAGCAAACTGCCAGGTGATGGGTATGGTCTGCAGGGCCTGAGCGGGCAGGTGGGTCTGCCTTGCATAGAACTGACACCCTTCGCAGGTGTGGACAATTCTAGTGGCGTCGGCCACCACCGTCGGCCAGTAGAAACCTTGTCGGAAGGCGTTTCCAACAAGGGCTCGAGGTGTTGCGTGATGGCCACAAGCCCCCGAGTGTATCTCTTGTAGGAGCTCCTGGCCTTCGGTGATGGAAATGCATCGCTGGAGGATGCCTGAGGGGCTGTGGTGGTAGAGTTCCTTCTCATCTCCTAACAAGACGAACGACTTGGCGCGCCGCGCCAACCGCCGAGCTTCGGCTTGGTCGAGGGGTAGCTCTCCTCGGTGGAGATATTGCAGGTACGGGGTCTGCCAGTTTTGATTAGGCGTGACCCCGCTTTGCTCCTCCTCGATGCGCAGTGCCTCACCCTCGGGGGCAGAGGGTACCTCAGGCCGAGCCGAGGGTGCCTCGGGCCGAGCCAAGGGTGCCTCGGACTGAGCCGAGGGTACCTCGGGCTTGGGCGTGTCGTCGATCTTGACGGAGGGTTGATGCAAGTCTCGGGAGAAGACGTCTGGGGGAACCGTTGTTCGCCCCGAGGCTATTTTAGCCAGCTCGTCCGCAGTTTCGTTGTAGCGCCGGGCGACGTGGTTGAGCTCGAGCCCGTAGAACTTGTCTTCCAGGCGCCGAACCTCATCGTAGTAGGCTTCCATCTTCGGGTCGCGGCAGTGGGAGTTCTTCATGACTTGGTCGATGATGAGCTGCGAGTCACCACGAGCGTCGAGGCGTCGGACCCCTAGCTCGATGGCAATGCGCAACCCGTTGACCAGAGCCTCGTACTCGGCCACATTGTTGGATGTCGGGAAATGGAGGCGTAGCACGTAGTGTAGGTGCTTCTCGAGGGGCGACCCGTCGAAGAACATGGTCCAGAGTTCTGGTTGGATCGGAGCTGTTGGGAGCTGGGCGTCAACCCATTCAGCCATGAAGTCCGCTAAGACCTGGGACTTGATGGCCTTCTGAGGGGCGAACGAGATCGTTTCGCCCATGATTTTCATCGCCCACTTTGCAATTCTACCCGAGGCCTCTCGGCACTGGATGATCTCCCCCAGGGGGAAGGATGACACCATAGTTATCGGATGAGACTCGAAGTAGTGTCGCAACTTCCGCCGCGTCAGGATCACCGCGTACAGCAGCTTCTGAATTTGTGGGTAGCGGATCTTGGTCTCGGACAGTACCTCGCTGATGAAGTAGACTGGCCTCTGGACGGGCAATGCATGCCCCTCTTCTCGTCTCTCAACTACGATCGCGGCGCTAACCACCTGAGTGGTCGTGGCGACGTAGATTAAGAGGGCTTCTCCGGCAGCGGGGGGGGCACCAAGATGGGCGCGTTCGTGAGGAGCGCCTTCAGGTTCCCGAGGGCTTCCTCGGCCTCAGGGGTCCAAGTGAAGCACTCGGCCTTCCTTAAGAGGCGGTACAGAGGCAGGCCTCTTTTGCCGAGGCGCGAGATGAAACGGCTCAGAGCCGCAAGACATCTCGTGACTCTCTGTACGCCTTTCAAGTCCTTGATGGGTCCCATGCTGGTGACGGCCGCGATCTTCTCCGGGTTGGCCTCGATGCCCCGCTCAGAGACGATCAACCCTAGGAGCATGCCTCGGGGAACCCTGAAGACACACTTCTCGGGATTGAGCTTCACGCCTTTCGCCTTAAGATATCGGAATGTCGCTTCAAGGTCGGAAAGGAGGTCGGAGGCTTTCCTCGTCTTGACTACAATGTCATCGACGTAGGCCTCGACCGTTCGGCCAATGTGTTCGCCGAACACGTGGTTCATGCACCTTTGGTATGTCGCACCCGCATTCCTCAAACCGAACGGCATGGTAACATAGCAGTACATGCCGAAAGGTGTGATGAAAGAAGTCACGAGCTGGTCGGACTCTTTCATCCTAATTTGGTGATACCCTGAGTAGGCATCAAGGAAAGACAGGGTTTCGCACCCGGCAGTGGAATCCATGATTTGATCGATGCGAGGCAGAGGGTAGGGAACTTTCGGACATGCTTTGTTTATACTAGTGTAGTCTACACACATCCACCATTTCCCTCCTTTCTTTCTCACAAGCACAGGGTTGGCAAGCCATTCGGGGTGGAATACCTCTTTGATGAACCCTGCCGTCATTAGCTTGTGGATCTCCTCGCCTATGGCTATGCGCTTTTCTTCGTCGAATCGGCATAGAGGCTGCTTCACGGGTCGGGCTCCAGCTCGGATATCCAGCGAGTGCTCGGCGACATCCCTCGGTATGCCGGGCATGTCCGAGGGACTCCACGCGAAAACGTCGGCGTTCGCACGGAGAAAGTCGACGAGCACTGCTTCCTATTTGGGATCGAGCTCGGAGCCGATCCGGATTTGCTTGGGGGCGTCGTTGCTGGGGTCGAGAGGGACGGATTTAACCGTCTCCGCTGGCTCGAAGTTGCCGGTGTGGCACTTCATGTCTGGTGCCTCCTTAGAGAGGCTCTCTAGGTCGGCGATGAGGGCCTCGGATTCGGCGAGGGCCTCGGCGTACTCCACGCACTCCACGTCGCATTCGTACGCGTGTCGGTACGTGGGGCCGACGGTGATGACCCCGTTGGGGCCCGGCATCTTGAGCTTGAGGTAGGTGTAGTTGGGGACGGCCATGAACTTAGCGTAGCATGGCCTCCCCAGTACTGCGTGGTAGGTTCCTCGGAACCCGACCACCTCGAATGTGAGGGTCTCCCTTCAGAAGTTGGAGTGCGTCCCAAAGCAGACGGGTAGATCGAGTTGTCCGAGGGGCTGGACGCGTTTCCTAGGGATGATCCCATGGAAAGGCGCAGCGCCTACCCGGACCGAGGACAGATCAATCCACAGGAGCCCAAGGGTCTCGGCGTAGATGATGTTGAGGCTGCTGCCTCCGTCCATGAGGACCTTGGTGAGCCTGACGTTGCCGATGACGGGGTCGACCACGAGTGGGTATTTCCCCGGGCTCGGCACGCGGTCGGGGTGGTCGTCTTGGTCGAAGGTGATGGGCTTGTCGGACCAGTCTAGGTAGACTAGCGCCGCCACCTTTACCGAACAGACCTCCCGACGCTCTTGCTTGCGGTGCCGAGCCGAGGCGTTCGCCACTTGCCCACCGTAGATCATGAAGCAGTCGCGGACCTCGGGGAACTCACCTGCCTGGTGATCTTCCTTCTTATCGTCGTCGCGAGCCCTGCCACCCTCCGCGGGTGGCCCGGCCTTGTGAAAGTGGCGTCGAAGCATGGCGCGCTCCTCAAGGGTGTGCTTGACGGGCTCCTGATGATAGGGGCACGACTCCTTGAGCATCTTGTTGAAGAGGTTGGCACCTCCGGGAGGTTTCCGAGGGTTCTTGTATTCGGCGGCGGCGACAAGGTCGGCGTCGGCGGCGTCACGTTTCGCTTGCGACTTCTTCTTGCCTTTCTTCTTGGCGCCGCGCTGAGTTGACGCCTCGGGGACATCTTCCGGTGGGCGGCCCTGGGGCTGCTTGTCCTTCCGAAAGATGGCCTCAACCGCCTCCTGGCCAGAGGCGAACTTGGTGGCGATGTCCATCAGCTCGCTCGCCCTGGCGGGGGTCTTGCGACCCAGCTTGCTCACCAGGTCACAGCAGGTGGTGCCGGCGAGGAACGCGCCGATGACATCCGAATCGGTGATGTTGGGCAGCTCGGTGCGCTGCTTCGAGAATCGTCGGATGTAGTCCCGAAAGACTCCCTCGGCTGCTGTCGGTAGCTTCAGAGATCCCAGGAGTTTCTAGGGCGCACGTATGTGCCCTAGAAATTGCCGGCAAAGGCCTGGACCAGGTCGTCCCAGTTGGAGATCTGCCCCGGAGGCAGGTGCTCCAGCTAGGCCCGAGCGGTATCGGAGAGGAACAGGGGAGGTTGAGGATGATGAGGTTATCATCGTCCGTTCCGCCCAGGTGGCAGGCCAGCCGATAGTCCACGAGCCACAGTTTCGGTCTCGTCTCCCCCGAGTACTTTGTGATAGTAGTCGGGATTCAGAACCGGGTCGGGAACGGCGCCCGTCGTATGGCGCGGCTGAAAGCCTGCGGACCGGGTGGTTTGGGCGAGGGACTCCGATCCTCCCCGCTGTCGTAGCATCCCCCACGCTTGGGGTGGTAGCCTCTGCGCACCCTCTCGTCGAGGTGGGCCCGACAGTTGCGGTGATGGTGCTCATTGCCGAGGCGACCCGGGGCCGCAGGCGCTGTGTTGCGCGTGCGCCCGGTGTGGACCGAGGCTTCCCGCATGAATCGGGAAGTCGCGGTGCGATGTTCCGAGGGGTACCCCTGCCTTCGGGAGGCAGAGCTTTCGGCCCGTCGGACCGCGGCATCCTCCAGGAGATTCTTGAGCTCTCCCTGAATTCGCCGCCCCTCGGTGGTTGATGGCTCCGGCATCGCGCGGAGAAGTATTGCCGCTGCAGCCAGGTTCTGGCCGACTCCACTGGAAGTCGGTGGCGGCCTTACCCTGACATCGTCGGCGATGCGGTGCTGGATACCCTGGGGTAGATGACGCACTTCTCTGGCCGGAGGTTGGCCCGCCCATTCCTGCCCAATGTCCCGGCGGATCGGCTCAAGTGTTCCTGCTCCCTCGTCGAGCCTGGCCTGCATCTCGCGGATTTGCTCGAGCTGTGGGTCATGACCCCCCGCCGGGACGGGGACCACAGCTAGCTCCAAAAGGATGTCAACGCGAGGCACAGGCCTAGGGAGATCACCGTTCTCCGGCATACCAAGATGATTGCCTTCGTCAGGACCCCCTAGATCGACGTGGAAACATTCACGACTTGGGCCGCAGTCCTCGTCGTCGAGGCTGTGGCTACCGTCGGAACAATCGGAAAGGCAGTAGTCGCACGCGGTCATAAAGTCCCGCATGGCACTGGGGTTACCAAGTCCGGAGAAATCTCAACTGAAGTCGGGCTCGTCATCTTCCTCGGACCCCGAGGGCCCGTAGGTCGAGACGGTCGTCAGCCGGTCCCAGGGTGACCGCATACGATACCCAGAGGGTTTGGACTCGCCTCTACGAGAGCGTCCACCAAAGCGAAGTCGCTTGGTGGGTCGAGGCTGAATCCAAAAGGCGCGAGATGGGAATCGGTTGGTACCTCTTGGTTGACGGGCGGTGACGAAGTCACGTCAGGGGCTGACTGCATCGTCGTCTCAGGTATGAGGGTGACGCCCAGCAAGTCCTTCGCGAGCGTGCTGGCGTCGTTCGTTTGCTTGGGGTTGGCGTGTTGCGGGGAGACGGCGCTCGTCTTCGTCTCAGACGTGAGGTCGATGCCCGACGTGCCCCCCGTTAGGGCGCCGGCGCCGTCGACTCGCTCGACAGCCGACGAGGTGCCGCCACCTGCTTGGCCTCGGTTGCCCCGCCTCCTCCTCCGTCGGCGGGGGAGGGGACGAGACAAGCCCAAATATTGTTCCTCCACCTCGTGGGGAAGACGTCGTCGATTCCGCCGCCGGCGGGCGGGTTGTCGGCCGCCATTGTCGCTGTCGCGCGGTGGGGGAAGGAGTATCATGTCGTAGCTGCCGTCGAGAGACATGAACTCAAGACTCCTGAAACGGAGTACCGTCCCGGGCTGGAAAGGTTGCTGGAGACTGCCCATCTGGAGCTTGACGGGAAGCTGTTCGTCAACACGCAGCAGGCCCCTACCTGGCGCGCTAACTGTCGGCGTTTCGAACCCGGGGGTCCCTGGACCGACGAGTAAATTGTCGCCGCGTGCCCTAGCCCAGTTGGGTCGGCGCGAGACGGAGCGCGAAGGGGGGAAGAAGCCGGAGGGAGACATGCGTGAGAGGTGAAACCCGCGGCCTTCGTGTTTGTCCCGCGCCCAGGTCGGGTGCGCTTGCAGTAGGGGGTTACAAGCGTCCACGCAGGAGGGAGGGAGCGGCCTTACGCGAGTGTCGTCCCGTCCTTCCCCGCGCGGCCAACCCTCTGTAAGAGGGCCCTGGATCTTCCTTTTATAGGCGTAAGGAAAGGATCCAGGTGTACAATGGGGGTGTAGCAGTGTGCTAACGTGTCTAGCGGAGGAGAGCTAGTGCCCTAAGTACATGCCATCGTCGCAGCCGGAGAGGTTTTGGCACCCGGTTCGTGTGGTGTCGTGGCCGTCGGAGGAGCGCCAGAGCCTGGTGGAAGGACAACTGTCGGGGCTGTCGGGTCCTTGCTGACGTCCTCTTGCTTCCGTAAGGGGGTCGAGAGCCACCGTCGTCATAGAGCGTGCGGGGCGCCATCATTACATGTTTGGCGGAGCGAGCCAGATGGGACGCCGGTCTTGTTCCCCGTAGCCTGAGTCAGCTTGGGGTAGGGTAATGATGGCGCCTCCTGTGGCGTGGTCGGTCCGCGCCCTGGGTTGGGCGAGGTGGAGGCTCCTCCGAGGTCGAAGTCGAGTTCGTCTTCCGGGGCTGAGCTCGAGTCCGAGCCCTAGGGTCGGGCGAAGCAGAGTTCGTCGTATTTCGGGGCTGAGCCCGAGTCCGAGCCCTAGGGTCGGGCGAAGCGGAGTTCGTCGTCTTCCGGGGCTGAGCCCGAGTCCAAGCCCTAGGGTCGGGCGAAGCGGAGTTCGTCGTCTTCCGGGGCTAAGCCCGAGTCCGAGCCCTGGGGTCGAGCGAAGCGGAGTTCCCTATGGCGCCTGAGGCCGGACTTGGCTGCTGTCAGCCTCAATCTGTCGAGTGGCACAGGAGTCGGAGCGGCGTAGGCGGCGCTGTCCTCTTGTCAGGCCGGTCAGTGGAGCGGCGAAGTGACAACGGTCACTTCGGCTCTGTCGATTGGAGGGTGTGCGTCAGGATAAAGGTGTCAGGCCACCTTTGCATTAAATGCCCCTGTGATTTGATCGGTTGGCGTGGCGACTTGGCTAAGGTTTCTTCTTAGTGAAGACTGGGCCTCGGGCGAGCCGAAGGTGTGTCCGTTGCCATAGGGGGTCCTCGGGCGAGACGTAAATCCCCAGGGGTCGGCTGCCCTTGCCCGAGGCTGGGCTCGGGTGAGGCGTGATCGCGTCCCTCGAATGGACCGATCCTTGACTTAATCGCACCCATCAGGCCTTTGCAGCTTTGTGCTGATGGGGGTTACCAGCTGAGATTTAGGAGTCTTGAGGGTACCCCTAATTATGGTCCCCGACACATTGATTTTCGCAATTTAAATAGAGCAACTCCTAAAGACGAATATCCCATGCCCATAGCCGATGCATTAATCAATAATGCATCAGGAAATAGAATTATTAGCTTCCTTGATGGTAATGCCGGATATAATCAGATTTTCATGGCCGAAGAAGATGCGTATAAAACGGCCTTTATATGTCCAGGCTTCATTGGTTTATTTGAGTGGGTTGTCATGACATTTGGTCTGAAAAATGCTGGTGCTACTTATTAGAGGGCTATGAATTTGATCTTCCATGAATTGTTAGGAAACATTGTGGAAGTTTACATTGATGATATTGTAGTCAAATCGGCTGAGTTTAGTTCTCATATAGCTGATTTGCGCAAAGCCTTTGATAAAATGTGTCGGTATGGTTTGAAAATGAACCCACGTAAATGTGCTTTTGGAGTGTCGGCTGGTAAGTTTTTAGGATTTGTCATACATGAACATGGTATAGAGATAGACCCTGACCGAATCAAGTCTAATCGGAATGTGGGACCTCCGACCTGTAAGGTCGAGGTACAGAAGTTTCTCGGCAAGGTGAATTATTTACGAAGGTTTATCTCTAACCTAGCCGGGAAGATTGATGCGTTCACCCCTATTCTTCGGCTTAAGAATGATGCCGAATTCGCTTGGGGGGCAGAACAGCAAGAAGCATTTGATCTTATCAAAAAATACTTATCTTCGGCTCCCGTATTAAAAGCACCACGAGCAGGAGTACCATTCCGATTATACATTGCAGCTGAAGATAAGGTCATTGGGGCTGTTCTGACAAAAGAAACTGAGGGGAAGGAGCATGTGGTGACATATCTGAGCCAAAGGTTGGTGGATGCTGAAACAAGGTACACTTTTATTGAGAAGTTATGCTTATGCTTGTTTTATGCATGCACCAAATGTAGATGTTATTTACTGTCTAGTCATTGCACTGTTTCTGGTCAAGCCAATGTGATCAAATACATGTTGCATAACCCAATTATGAGTGGTAGAATTGGTAAGTGGGCTTATGCACTCATAGAATATGACTTGGCCTATGAACCATTGAAATCTATGAAAGGCCAAGTTGTAGCGGATTTCATTGTAGAACATCGGGTTAATGATATTCGTGAACTAGACATGTCATACCTCACTATTACTCCTTGGACTTTATATTTTGATGGATCGGTTTGCAATGAAGGGCAAGGAATTGGCATTGTGCTTGTTTCACCAAGTAATGTCTCCTTTGACTTCTCTAGCCGATTGAAAACTTATTGCACTAACAATCAAGCCGAATATGAAGCACTTTTGTTCGGTTTAGAACTTTTAAATGGTATGGGAGTAAAACATGTAAAAGCATTTGGTGATTCTCAGCTAGTCGTCCAACAGGTGTTAGAAGAATATCAATGTTTCGATGGTACTCTAAATAGTTACCTTGAGAAATGTTGGAGCATAATCCATTATTTTGACGAATTCAGTATTCGACATATCTCTAGAGTTGAGAATCATAGAGCTAACGATTTGGCACAAGATGCATCAGGTTATCGGGTAAAGAGAGGGAAATTTCACAAAACTGAAGATCTGATAACCAGTGCAGAGCCAAATTCCCAGGTCGCGGACCGTCCGTGTGATAACGCCGGACTGTCCAGGGTTACCAGAAATGTTCTCTTAATCGATTCGGCTGACAATGAAGCTGGTGCAAGTGATTGGAGGACACCTATACTTAATTATTTACGAAATCCCAATATCAGGACAGATAAGAACATTTGGCGAACAGCTTTCAAGTATGTTTTGATGAGTGATGAACTTTACCGACGAACAGTCAATGACGTCCTGCTTAAGTGCTTGGGCCCAGATGATGCTATATTAGCCATGGCCGAAGTACATGAAGGAATTTGTGGTACTCATCAATCAGCTCCAAAGATGAAGTGGTTGTTGCGAAGGTCTGGTTTTTATTGGCCTAGTATGATAGCTGATTGTTTCAAGTACTACAAGGGTTGCCAAGTGTGTCAAAAAATCGGTGACCTACAGTTGGTCCCTGCAGCCGAATTGCATCCTATCATCAAGCCTTGGCCGTTCAGAGGATGGGGATTAGACTTTATTGGAGAAATTCATCCTTCATCATCAAAGGGGCATCGGTTTGTGTTAGTTGCCACTGACTATTTCACAAAATGGACTGAAGCCGTTGCTCTAAAGAACATGACGCACAAGGAGGTAATTGAGTTCATAACTGAGCATATTATTCATAGATTCGGCATTCCCCAGACTTTGACTACAGATCAAGGTACTTCTTTTATGTCAAAGGAGGTACGTGAATTTGCTGAATTATACAGAATTAAGCTGCTTAATTCATCTCCATATTATGCTCAGGCCAATGGACAGGCCAAGTCTAGTAATAGGACATTGATTAATTTGATAAAAAAGAAGATATCTGATAATCCTAAACATTGGCATAAGATTTTGTCTGAAGCTTTATGGGCTCCTAGAATATCTAAACATAGGGCTACTAAAGTATCCCCTTTTGAGCTTATCTATGAGCAGGAAGCAGTGTTGCCTGTGGAAATAAGTTTGAATGCTGTCAGGTTCGCCAGGCAGAATGATCTAACTGCTGCTGATTATTATAATTCAATGATGGATAATATTGATGAGGTGACCGACAAGAGGATGATAGCTTTGGGAGCAATAGAAAAGGACAAGATCATGGTAGCCAGGGCCTACAACAAAAAGGTCAAAGCAAAATCATTTCAAGTAGGGGACCTGGTGTGGAAGACCATTCTGCCTCTAAGAAATAAAGACCGGAAGTTCGGGAAATGGTCGCCAAGCTGGGAGGGTCCTTATAAAGTAAAACAAGTGATGTCTGGCAACGCCTATTTGCTACAAACATTACAAGGCAAGGATTTGCCTAAGGCTTTGAATGTGTGTTTCCTCAAACAGTACCATCCTAGTATGTGGCAAGATGCCTAAGAGAACCGATGTAATCACATCGAGTTAGTTGCTTTTGGTTTGCTCAGCTCCACCAAAAGGCAGGGGGCATATGTTGAGCACTGTTTTGAGACGGCGGACGGTCCGGCCCTGAGGCCGGACGGTCCACGGTCCGGACAGTCCGCGCCTGTGGGTCGGACGGTCCGCGCATGCGCAGAGTAGATTAGGGTTCCGAGTTTTGTGCTATGTTTGTTAGCTATATTCGCGGAATTAGCTCGGAATCTGGTCGTGTAAAGGGTCCAGCCCCCTCCTCTATAAAAAGAGAGGTCTACGGCCGATTTGTAATTGATCAATCGAATCAATACAACTTCTATTTCGCATTTTATCCTAGGAGTAGTTCTAGTCTAGTTTAGGTTTAGCCTCTCGGTCCCCAAATTCTCCGCCTCTCCTCGACTCTACGTCGATTAGAGGAGTCTAGGTCGGCCTGTCCGAGCCTAGACAACTCCTAGGATCTCTCCTCCCTGACGGGGTCTCTCCCGGGAGCGAGATTCAGGCGCTGCCGGCGATCTTCCGCGGCCCTAGGGCGCGGACCGTCCGGTCGTCAGGCAGGGAACCCGAGCTCCTGCACCAGGTCGCGGACCGTCCGGCCCTGTGCCGCGGACCGTCCGTGCCTGACCAGAGAACAACGCCGCCTCACGCCAAGTCGCGGACCGTCCGGCCCTGTGCCGCGGACTGTCCGCGCCTGACCAAAGAGCACCGCCGTCGGTTCTTCTTGAGTATTTAGCGCTCCGAAAAAGCATCAACATAAACCATGATGGATCTAAGCTCCAGTCCACTTCATGGTAAATTCTAAATTCAAAAAAAAATATTAGAGAAACCGAGCCTAAACATAGTGTAGACGGCAGGCATCAAAGCAAGTGTATGCATGGCTCTGGCCTACACCACGTACTACGGCGGCGGCGGCGGCAGCAGCATCGGAGTTGAGAGTACCGTCGCACGTGACGTGAGACGTTCAATGGTCCAACCATGATATGGATGGAATCATTCGACGCTACTACTACGAGGCGGGAGGGGAGCGAGATGATAAGCATCCCTGCTACTGCTACGCAAGCAGGCCATCAAGTTTGGCACGCGCGAATATGTTCTTCGTTAGCTTTATATATAGAAGAATATGAAATATATACTATGATCTTATGGTCGCTGTGTTTGTGCGATGCGTTGTCGATCGCTCCCTCAGACTGTATTATTAACGTGTGTGTGTGTGTATTCAGATAGATCATAGATAGATGCCTTGGTCAAGAGCATCTGCAGTGCCTCAATGACCATTAGCTCTATACGTACTATGGAGCAATAATAGAGCACCACCTGATTGCTAATTATTTGGACCATAATTAAGCACTCGACATTGATTTCTTAGGCTCAAGGGAAATCGAAATGTTCGCTCCAACCATTATTCCAAGATGCCCAGATTAGATAGAAAGCGAGTCAAGTAACGGATGGAGCACATATCCATCCATTTGCTTGCCGCCCGCCCCTGCTCCACCACCATCACCGTACCATATTATCCTATCCTATCGAGCAAGAGCACAGATGCCCTCAGCCTGCTCTCCCCTCGCGTTCTCGCCAGGGCCTACGGCGCTATAAAGCAGACCAAATGACCAATCATCCATACCAACACAAAGCCAAAGCGCAGCGCAGCCAGAGTAAGCAGAGAGTTGCACTTGGGGAAAAAATTACCGTGCTTCTTCAGTTCTTCTTCCTAGCATGCACTCGCTTGTGAGGCGTGGCAATGGCTACGGCTACGGCTATGGTGGTTACGGCAGCAGCAATCCCCATATGAACTACCACCGCCAAAACACCGAGTCCGTGACCACCGTCGTCACGGAGATGAACCGAATGGCCGTCGACGACAAGCCCTGCTACGGCGGCGGCGTGCAGAAGCAGGCCTGCAAGGTGGAGGCGTTCCAGGAGCACGACGAAGCGTACAAGGGCGCCGTGGCCGTGCAGCAGAAGCACTCCTCCTTCAAGGAGGACAAGGAGGAGGTGCGCGGTGCTGCTGCCGCCGTCAGAAGCTGGCACGACGAGTTATACAAGGAGGAGGAGGAGGAGGAGAAGCGCGTCGTCGACACGGAGTACGGTGCCCGCTACGGGGGTGTGGCCGCCGTGAAGAAGCCGGGCTACAGCTACAAGCAGCACGAGGCATACGGGGAGACCGAAGGTGCAGGGTACGGCTACGGCGCCGGCGGCGTGAAGAAGCAAGCAGGCTACAGCTACGCGCAGGAGGCGTGCGGAGAGAGCTACGGCGGCGCTCACCACGGTGGTGCCGGTGCCGCCGCGGAGACGTACGCCTACGACCAGCAGCAGGCCTACAAGCACAAGAACGCGGCAGGGGCGGGGGCGGGGTACGGTGCTCCCTACGGTGGTGGCGCCGTGCAGCAGCACGACGGACACAAAGATGTGTACCGGCACGGCGCCGCCGCCGGTGGCAAAGTAAAGAAGAACGGCTACCAGTACCAAGAGGCGTACGGCGGAACTGACGCAGGAGGGTACGGTGCGCACTACGGCGGCGGTGGTGGCGCCGTGCAGCAGTACGGGTACGGCGGCGCCACTACCGATGGCAAAGTGAAGAAGGGCGGCCACCAGTACTACGGCGGAAGTGGTGCAGGAGGGTACGACTCTCACTACGGCGGCGGCGGCGGTGGCGCCGTGCAGCAGTACGGCGGCTACCATAAAGATGCGTACGGGTACGGCGGCGGCGCCACCGCCGGTGGAAAAGCGAAGAAGAGCGGCTACCAGTACGAGGAGGCGTACGCTGGAACTGGCGCGGGAGGATACGGCGCTCACTATGGTGGTGGCGCCGCCGTCGCTCAGAAGCAAGGCTACAGGCAGGGCATATACGAGAGCGAGAGCGAGAGCGAAAGCGAGAGCGAGAGCGACGAGAGCGACTGCGAGGAGGCGTTCCTGCCGCACGGCGGCCGGACGCCGCAGGGCGGCGTGCAGCACAGCTACGGCTACGGGGGCGGGGCGTACATGCAGGAGAAGCACGGGGCTGGCAACCTCGGCGGCGTGCGCCGCTACCAGTCGTACGAGAGCCGCGAGGATCTCGGCGGCGGACGCCGCTACGAGACCTACCAGAGCACCGTCCAGTACACCGGCTCCCCGACCAAGAACCGCCACGTCCTACGCTACGGCGCGTAGGCATATATACGCTCTGATCCAGTTGCATTGCAGCACGTGCACCTACGTATATTCCTATGCCGCGTCGTGTGACTCGTGTCGTATAGGCAGGCGGCACATCTACTTGGTGGGCCTTGTGTTTGCTGGTGCAGATCGAAAAATCTGACAATAAGATGTACTTAATGCCACCTTGATATAATAATGTATGATGACGAAACTCTGAAAACTGTTTTACGCATGTTGGTTGTCTGGGGTCAGTACTCAGTACTGCAGAGTGCAGTGAGTGCTCAAACCAAGGCATAATGCAACGTTTGCCGGTACGTGAGATTTAATTAGATATATTAGGCAATGTAGATTTGCATAAACCCATAGATGTAGGGTTGTTTGGTTTTATCACAATCTAGCTAACCTTAGTCGTTCGAATTGAAGAGCTAAGTTTATACAAAAAAGTTAGACACGATGTGACGTCTTAGACAGCAAACCAAACACCCCTAAAATAACCTTACCCCTACTGAAAACGTAAGACACCTACTACAACACAAAGATCTAAACAATCAAACATAATTTACTGTACATGACACCAAAACGCTGCGTAAAGATATCTTTGAAACGTAGGATTCTAGAAACATAAGAATAAAAAAATGTAGAAATAAGATATGCTAATATCTTGAAGACTAAGAAATATTGTAACATGTGGATGGACGACATGAAAAACGTATGGATTCGATGAGAAAGTGACATAAACGGAACTTACAATTCGACGAGCGAGTAACACAAAGGGAACTTTTCTTGAGATCCAGCCTCTTGATAAAATCCCTCCCAAGTTCAATCCATTCCGTTTGAATTTCATAGGATTTATACAAACCAATCATTTGTTCAAGGTTCAAGAAAGCACGATTAGGCGTGCGATTAGACGCGATTAAGCGCTGAGCAGAGGGTCAACGCATCGCTTACCTACTAAGCGGGCAATTAAGCGCTGGCCCTGCTTAATCATGCCCATCTGGCATGTTTAAGGGAGAAGAGGAGGAACACCTCCGGCGTCAATCCAGCAGGCAGCAAATCGACGGATCGACGAGAGAGAAGAGGAGAGACTTCAAGAGAGAGGTAGAGAGAGAGAGTGGACGGAGCGGCGATGGCTGCAGGCAGCAGGTTAGTGAGAGCGGCTTCGCGGTAGAGAGGTGAAGATCGCATGAGGGAGGAGAGGTTTTGGGAGAGGGAGCCGGAGAGCGTATGGCACGGGGAAGGAGAGGCTTCGAGAGAGGGAGCCGGAGAGCACAGGGCGGCGGCGCGAGGTATGGAAGGAGACAACAAAGTACTAGGTCATCACAGGAGAGTGTTTTTGGGTTGAGCCTCCTGGCAGGTGGGCTGCAGACTCGTGAAGAGAGGAGGGGGTTAAGGGCTGCCGCAGGGTGGCCCAATATCATGTCTTTTTCTCTTTTTAACAAAAATGTTTAAGCACGCTTAAACATAATTAATCGCACTTAAGCTTTTTCACCACCCTAGCGCGCGCTCAACGCTTCTTTGAACCTTGCATTTGTTCCAAAAGAGTTCATAGAAAATAATCCTATGGGGTTTGAAACCTCTAGAATAACTTCTCTTTGTTCCAACGAGTACTTCATCCTGACTTGGGTTATACAGGTGATGGGTAATGCAAGCAACTAATCACACCACACCATATGTAGATAACTGTTTGCATCTGGCTATGCAGCAAGATGTTTCAGGGCTGTCATTCTGATAACTGGCTAGAGCATGAAAATGAGGCACTGAAGGCACAAGGGCTGTCCCAAAGCAACCATTTGCTTGTTATTAAAACAATGAAACGAAATGACAATATCGATATTGCATTTGGGCAATATATCAAAAAAAAAAGTCTCCGGATTCATGCTAAATCGATTACTTACACAAGAGCTACTCTCGTCGCTACGGTTGAAAACAAGTAAAGAAGATTAAGAAGAGTAAAAACGTACATCGATTCTGTACAAATCTGGCTGTGGTGCTGCATCTCTACAGAGTCAGTTGCTTATCGGACAGGAAGGCGCTAGGTTCACAAAACAGAAACCCTGGCGTGACTCGCGAGGTGCCTGTATGCAGGCATGCAGTGCAGCTAAGCTACTGTCGGTGCGTGCAGCTAAGCTACCGTCGATTTTGGTGGTGTGATCCCGTGCTCCAAGTAATATGCTTTCTCAGCATCAGTCAACCTTGTTTGGAACATCCCCCATTCTTTACGACAGCGTGCTCTAACCTGCAACAGACAGAACAGCAACATAAAACCCTTTCATGCATTCCCACGGCGAAATATGTAAAATTAGTAGCTGTTATTAGTTAGCTTACCCCTTCCCATGGTGCTTTTCCATTCTCTGCCTTGCCCTGACAGGAATGGATGCTACAGGATCAGAATTCACTGTATCTATGTGTGTACCGTGCACAAAAATGAGATGGTACCAATAGTCTGGCATACCTGGTTACCAAGCGAAGGGATGACTTGATGAACAATCCACTGGGAATCAACCACTCCAATTTTCTCATGGGCTGGCTGTTTAACATAAGATCAGATTAAAGAATCCTGGATCAGTAAACATGACTGGTTGTGGTGGATAGCATGTAAAGAGGGGGAAGCTCAGGTTGTGGATGGCATTGGCCTCCTTGGTACAATTGAATATGTGCATTAGTTTGGAATGTGGAAACGAAATTCTCTCTCCATGAGTCCCATGATCACATCGCATCTGAAATTGCCAGCTTCTGTTTATATACTACCATACCGCACATCCTCTCATCTCTACTACCAACCTAACCATCCCTAACGATACATCACACCTGACCACCCCATGATCCCCAAAGGAACTAAAGTTAAAAAAATACTGATTCTATACGATAAGCAACCCAAGGTATGCTGCAACTATGCAAGATAGTATTCACGTACAATGCAATTCATCAGAGAGTAATATGGATGATGAATATACCTCCACACATTTCCTAAGAGCAAAATCAAGGCCCCATCCATGGACCAAGTCGTTCTGCAGAAAACAATATGTATGAATACAAGCTTCAAATGAAGTTAAGAGAACAGTAGGAGATACCACTCTACCTGAATCATATGCCATACGCAGCGCCATGCATCCCTTGAGAATACAGTTGCCATAATCTCAACAAACCTGCATATCAGATTACATGTGAAAAACAGAAATTTCGATAAGAAAATAATCTAATAAATGATTGCACTCCTACGCTGCACATGGTGGCAGATGAGGGTCGCTACACCAGCCAGGTCTCTCCTCAGTTACTCTGTGAAAAAGCAAAATACCATTCCAGAAACCAATATAGCTGTGTGTGGCTACTAAACAATGGTAAAGCAATATTAATTTAGGAGCTCACTTGTGGACTTCCTGATCACCTCTTCGTTTAGTCATTTGCCATGTCAGACCTTTATCGGGTTCCAAACCAGGCTGAGAGATCTCAAGCCCATGCTTCCTAACAAGCTTAATGTACCTGAAGAAGATACTTTGAGAATTGAGATTATCTTTCTTGAGAGAACACCATTAAAAAAACAAATAAGGATGTGCTGCTGCTTACGCCTCTGCATTAAAATGTTCGACACCAAGATCTTCATCCCAGATAAATATGTAGTCGTAGCGGGCAACAATGTCAGGATGTAGAAATCGTTTGGCATACCACCTTGGGTAAACGAGAAGTAAGTTTGCAACCTTTGATGGACAAATGCATAAAGACTGAGGGGCCCCTTTGGAACGCAGAAATTTCATAGGAATTGTTTAGGAATTTCACAGGATGACAGGAACCGGTTCATTTCCATAAAAACACAAGAATGGAGGGGGCGGCATCCTGCGTTCTAATGGGGGCCTGATCGTTGCAAACACACAAAAGAACAACTCACCATTTGGTTTGCTTTGTGACACTCACATGGACGGCCCTTTTTGACCACTCAAATTCATCCCACTCAGTTGTCCGACCATCATAATGGAACAACATAATTGTGAAGTTATCTGAAAACTGTACAGAAGACATATGTGAATCTGAAAAACTACTATATATATATATATATATATATATATATCTATATATATCTATATATATCTATATATATATATATATATATATATATATATATATATATATATATATATAGACACACACACATACATATTTCATTCCTCGCATATTTTAAGCATTTAGGATGTCTTACCTTTTTCACCGCTGCATCAATGTTTGCCTTTTGAGAGTATCCCACTGTAAATGTAACAAGGTATCTTGGTTTGGTAGTAAGATCCTGGTGGTATACTATATTTCAGATATTGAGCAACAAAATGAAAAAAAAAACACTGTTTGAGGGCATCATTTGATACAAGTGCTGAAAAAGGCATCAACAATAGAAACCAACCTCACTAGGTTCACCCCACAATCTCCGGAGATAAAGGTCTGTTTCAGACACTACAATGCCCGGTGGAAGCCTTTCAGCACCTTTAGGGTTTGTTGGAACATAAATCTGAAATTATTGTGATAAACAGAAATGAAAATGTAGTTTTCATCTATGAGAAGAAACCACCCCTTCAGTTCATTATTTCATATACTTCATAAAGGATATAAATTGAACCACGCTAACAAATCAAGGATAATGTAGTCAGAATTCCTAGGATTAAAGCTTTCATGTGAATTCTTGAACTTCACACTCACACACCGTGCATGAGAAATACACAAGTAAAACTACAGGTCCAGAAGACATTGACCACAAAAAAATAACAAAAGCAGGACATAACTCGCAAAACTAGTGCCCGTGCATAGTAACCACTGAAAATACAAGTCACTAAGCCAGGCAAGATACCTTAGGAATTTCATCAGAGTTAGAAGCTGAATTGTTCTTCTTATGAGTAGCTGCAGACGTCCATGCATGATTCAATAATGTTTGGGTTGTGATGCCAGAGTTTCTGTCCTCGATATAGGAGATAATGCTGGAAGGGAAATGAAGCTGCAAAAGGCAGCCGTAAAGATTTTTTTCCTCTATGCAGAGCATGTTTCATAAGAAGACAAGAGAACGAAATGATCCGTTTTACCTTTGTTATATTAACTGTAGGGAAGGAAATGCCAAACAAGTACCCTAGCATAACACCAATAACTGCTGAGAATATGATTCGCATGCCCTCATTTGATCTCTGTGCACTGCTGAAGATTGAGATGAATACGTATTTGTGTGAATGAGCGCACCTAAAAGGTATTCTTTTGTTGCTATACAGAAGAGCAATACATAAACTCTAAGCATTGAACATACCTGCGGCCTAAAATCCCAGGTTTTGCCATGAGAGATCCGAGTGTTATCTTTTTGTGGCAAAGGAACTCGCTGGCAGAATGGTACTGGCACTATAATGACTGAAGCACTTGTGTCTGTGTTATATAGAAGATAAATAAGTCGAGCTTCTTGCATGGAAGCAGCACATTCAGAAGAAAAGACCTGATTAAGCTGATTATGACACACAGATATGAACCCTGCTATAAATACAGTATGCCCTTCTCTAAATATACTAGCAAAGAACTGAGTTCGCGGCATAGTTTCATATTCAATCATCAAAGTAGCTAAAGGCATTACAATGCAACCATTCGGACCACATACTTGTTCCAAACCCACAATTTAAAATCAACAAGTAGGGGCGCGGACGCCGTAAAAGGAGATAGGTGTACACACTACAACCAACAATTTGCAAGAGGAATCGAAGTTAGTTGGCATAACACATGTACACACAACACACTTGTGATTAGATCAGATCCGAATATAAATAGATGTTAGGGTTCGGATGCTCAGTTTCGTATAACAGGAACTGAAGAGGAGGCGCGGGCTTACCTGTTGGTGGTGTTTGTCTCCGGTGAAGGACTGGTGGTGCGCGGTGGCGGCGGCGGCGGCGGCGGCGGCGATCACCCAGTCGTCGCCACGAGAGCGCGTACGCGTGGGGAGCGGAGCAGGAAAGAACAAGGCAGTGGCGCAGGGGTAAAACCCAGAACGGGTCCGGTGCTGTAGCTGTACCTGTACTGCACTGGATCCGTCGAAAGGCTTGCAGCAGAGCTGGACCCTGTTACTTTTTGTCTGGTCCGGCAGCGTTTTGTCTGATCCAACATTGCCGTAGTGTTGTTTCGAGGCAAATACTGATATAAGGATTACTGTCTCTACAACTGTTAAGCGTCATCTGTAGACGGCTCCCGCTCTCCCCTGCCTCTCGTATCCCCCGCGCGCGCGGCAAACCACCGCCGCCGAGTATCCCGCCGCCCGCCCGCTGCCTCCCGCATCCCGCGCGCGCGGCAAACAACCGCCGCCGAGTATCCCGCCGCCCGCCCGCTGCCTCCCGTATCCCGCGCGCGGCAAACAACCACCCAACCGATTCCCCCGCTGCACGCCAGCCCCCACCCAGCCGATTCCCCCACCGAGGATCCCGTCGCCCGCCCGCCCCCAACGCGCGTGGGTCACGCGCACGTCGCGCCCGCTCCCTACGCGCGCGCCTGCCGCTGGCACATCCCACCGTCATGCCGCTCCCTACGCGCACGACGCCGAGCACGGCCCCAAGCTCTCCGCCAACTAACGCCACAGAGCCGTCATCAAATAGTTCCCCAGCTCAAACCCCTCTTCAATCCCCTGCTCAATCCCCTTTTCAATCCCCTTTTCAATCCCCTGCTCAAACCCCTTTTCAATCCCCTGCTCAATCCCGCACCACTTCATTCCCCCGCTCTGCCCCCTTAGTTTCCCCGCCTCGCCACCTTCATTCCCACGTCAGTGTGCCGCTAGAGAGGAAGGCAGTGTGCCGCTGGAGAGGAAGGCCGAAGGTGAAGGAGCTTGCCCCAAAACTGGATAGGAACGATATCTGCTATTGCTCAACCGCGCAGGCCTCGACCAAGGTATGCCATTATGCTCGACTCTCCAACGAAGTATGGTATTATATGTTTGTTCATACTCAGTTTGCTAGGAGCAATATTTGAATTGTAGACCATGTATTGTTTTGTTTGATTCTGAGCACTTAAGTCTCATGTCAAATATAAGTAGAACCACCAGAGGGTTAATGCCACAGACTTCTAATGCCTACTACCCCATCCATGCACAAATTATTAACAAGTTGCTGCAGACACACCTTTTACTACTTGAAATAACATAAGACTGTTTGGTGAATTTACCAAGTTTCGAAGAATATCTGCTGCATCATCTGATAACTATAAATAAATGTGCAAATTATTAGCAACCCATGGTTGTTTGTCTCGATACAATCATAAGTTGTTAAAATACAAGTGAAAAAATAAAATAATAATTGCAAATCATCTAGAGTGAGAGTTCATCTACAAAATTAGCATGTCAATGGTAAAAGGTCTGGGAAATACTTGTCCATGGTTTGAATACTATAACAGGTGTTTCGTTTTTAAGGGTATAAAAGGGACACAATAAAATAAAATTTTGTTCGGAACTTCCGCTTGGTGCCTCCCCTTCTACGTCAATAAAATCCAGTCACTGTAGCACACTACCTCTGACAATTGCATCTATCAATCATGTGTTTGGCATGAGCAGCAAGAGTTACTACTATAGTCTCTCCAATCTTTGGCATCCCACTCTTTTCTGATTTATTTGTAAAAATTGTGGATATGTCTAAGAGTGATATTTTGGGGGGCAATGAATCATTTTTGCCCCAAGATTCATTGGATTACACAGTTCCTTTACTGTAGCTCGAAATCTTGAATCATGGAAGACAAGGATCCATCTTCACTAACTGAGAAGCTTGATAAAACATTCTCAAATTAAACAACATATTTGATCCTGGACATATACCAAGCTGGATCACGGAACCGACAAGTTAATAGAGTGTTTGACCAACTGGAACCCAGAAACTGCACTAGATAAATAATATAAGAACAAACCTCTGTGATATCCGAAAAGAAGCCAATAACATCAGCCACACACAGTGGTCTTCCTTTGTTGTGGATTCTTAGTTTCTCCACATCAGTAACAAAACCTCTTTCAAATTATAAGAGAACAAACATTTCTTTCTACTAACCTGTAGAACAGTTAAATTATTCAGAGCAAAGGACAGCTCTCATGATGCTCAAGTCCCCAGTGAGCTAACCTGACTACAGTCCAACACTAATTTAGAGCAGCTATACTGAAATGAAAAACTTTAATGGTAACATTTACGTGAGGATCCCTACTAAGGTTCTCCACATCACCAGCTCCAAATATTCTTTGAGCTGGAGCTGTGCAAAAGAGACCCTATATGTGTGCATTATCATCTCATTTGAGCCACCACTTTTAGTTATCAAAGCACTCTGATCTTTCAGCCACCTCAGACTCACTCCAAATCCAGTATCAAGCGCAGTTCAGATGTTTGCCACCCAATCTTAATCAGTTCCTTCAGGCTACATCCCTCCGAGTGGGCTTTTGTAACATTTCCACCAGTACTGATTAGCATATGGATCTCCTCATGCTAAAATCTGATTTATTAATCCATTTAAATTGCCTAGACATCCGTTTAAAGGAACCTAATATTTAAAGAGTTCTAAGTTGGCTGGGAGCAAACATGTAAAGGGGAAAAAATGCAATCACAGAATTTCTTCAAGCAAAGACGGTATGTTTTTTCCCTGATACTTAAGAGAAAATGTTGAATGGATTGCATAGTATTGGAGAAACTGAGAAGCTCTAAAAAAGGTTGAGATATTGATAAAATGCTTAGAAGCTCCCTAAACCCCTATCTAAAGATTTAGTCAGGGGGGTGGAAATAGAGAAGACATAGAAACAAACCATGCTGCTATATCAGTAGTATCGAAGCAATAAAAAAACTTATACTTAATTGTATTCACCAAAAAGTTTGCTAGCTGCAAAGTTGGAATCATACCAAAAGGTATCCCTAGGCAAAAGTCGTGTATCTTTGCACACTTCTGCTGAGTAGCAGCCTCCTGGTCTGTATATTCATTAGCAAGTGCTACAATTGTCGGCTCTTCCGTTTCGCCATCTGTTTGCTCCAAGGTGGCCGCAGCTTCACCACCTGTTACCTTCGTTCTTGAACCAAGAGATCTCATTGCTAATAGAAGCTACTCCACCCAGGATAGTTTCCATGTCCAAGCTCTCTTCTTGCTTGCAGCATTTGAGATTGAGCAATACACTTGCTATAAATGCAACAAACCAATTCCCTTTACAAACAGATAGTCCCGGGTCTGAATATGACAAAGAAACAAGTCTATTTATTTATTTGTTCCACTCATGGTAATTATTATCACCAAAACGAATTTTATTTAAGGAAACCACATAAATAAAATAACACTATATAGACAACTGCAAGGTATCACAATTTACCTTGTAATTATCAACAACCAGAATGCTCTCAACTAAAAGAACCTGAGATCATATAGCGGAGTAGCTCTTATTTTTATTAGTTATATTAATTTTCTTGCAGAATACTATGCTCAACAGATATACTGTACATAGCTGACAACAGCTATACTATACATAGCTGACATATGTAAATTACAGATTAGTGGCATGAAACTAACTTGATAACTGTATATACTTGATAAAGCTATGAGAAACAGAACAATGAAAGCAACTCGTAGTGATGGGTTCCTGTGTAATTTACAAGTTAGTTGGGTTGGAGCAAGCTTACTATGTAGGTATACTGGTATAGAGCATTAGCTTCTGTACATTATCATGAGACTGAGGACAAACCAATTCCCTTTACAAACAGATAGTCCCGGCTCTGAATATGACAAAGAAACAAGTCTATTTATTTATTTGTTCCACTCATGGTAATTATTATCACCAAAACGAATTTTATTTAAGGAAACCACATAAATAAAATTAACCAACACAAATTGAACACTATATAGACAACTGCAAGGTATCATAATTTACCTTGTAATTATCAACAACCAGAATGCTCTCAACTAAAAGAACCTGAGATCATATAGCGGAGTAGCTCTTATTTTTATTAGTTATATTAATTTTCTTGCAGAATACTATGCTCAACAGATATACTGTACATAGCTGACAACAGCTATACTGTACATAGCTGACATATGTAAATTATAGATTAGTGGCATGAAACTAACTTGATAACTGTATATACTTGATAAAGCTATGAGAAACAGAACAATGAAAGCAACTCGTAGTGATGGGTTCCTGTGTAATTTACAAGTTAGTTGGGTTGGAGCAAGCTTACTATGTAGGTATACTGGTATAGAGCATTAGCTTCTGTACATTATCATGAGACTGAGGATATTCTGATAGCGCCTTTTTTCATTTTAATCCTTTGATGTCTGCTGGAATTGCCCTGTCACCTGAACAGCAGCAGTTCTTCAACCAGCTTACCAAGCAGATTTATTGCATCCTCCCAACCTCGGCTGATCTGATCCTGAAGAATAATAGCACCAAAACACTTGTTGCGACTCCCCGGCTGATCTAATCCTGAAGAATAATAGCCACTAAAAACTAGAAGTACTGAACAATACTTAACAGATATTTGACATTAACCCTCATTTAGTTGTAACATAAAGTACTGTTATAGACAGGGAGTTTAATATTGAAACAAATAGGTGCTGATCTATGTGAGTTACTTCACTGCATATCAACAAGATAACTCATGGATACAAAACTGAATATCGCTTCCTGTTTCTAAGTCGCAGAAGGTTAAATCAGCGTAAAGACAATAGTAGTACCAACATATGCTTTTGCAGCTTCTCTTGATACCACCACTAAAAGCTTGCATAGCTCCTTAATATCCTCTGCTTGGACAGTGTCTGCTAAAAGGGGCCTGAAGTAGGATGGCACAAAACCATCAGTAGCAAACAGGTACGGTAGGCATTCCATGGAACTATTATATAGCTGATGGATAGTTACTTATAGGTGAAGGGGCCCAGAGTTACTTAAGCATTCATGTATAGTTACTTAAGCATTCATGTAATATGATTCTCAAGGACATATCCCTTTTTTCAAAATAAACATGTTTTTAATCCGATCAAATAAAAATCACAAAAGAACATAATTCAGCATCCAATGATAAAATATTTCTGGGACTGTAACATGTTCCCTTCAAACGGTACCAACTTTAAATCGACTTGACTTACTCTCTCATCCTTGGACCCTAGAACAAAATTAGGCAAATGATTAAATATGCACAATAAACCAAATCAAACTACATTAGAAATCAATGTGAGGCAATAACACATGAATAGATGGTCAATTCACATTTCAAATTTACCTATCCTATTGAATTTAGTAAATTTACAAATGCCTCAATCATATAATTGGAAATAATTCAAGAGCAGGGCGTCCATCGACACCCTTTGGCATATATTCGAGAGCAGACTGTCTACCTACACTGTAACATACATTGGCATACCATAAGTACTACTCGTGGAATCACAAGTGCTTATCATACGTGCTTTAAGTTACCTTATATTATTCCTTTTTGTTCTATACAGGTCGTTATCCCTTTATTGAGATTGATGAATTTTGATATTCAATTCAAACTTTATTTCTTTTTAATTTGGTACGCCAATCTCCATTTCTACATATTTGTTGTCTATCTCAATTTAGTAAGCACCTGCTCATACCTTTGTGATGCATTCTATTAGCGGTTTCATTACAAGTTGTCCTGCTCTTGATCTGAATTTACGGATTAGAATTTTGTCCAATTGGTCTTGCTCTTATTAGTTCTATATTCTGCTAAATTTAACAGCTTTTGATACTAAAACTATTGGTCTGATTATTATGCATTTGTTCATTGGCTATGATGCAAGCTACACCAGAGTATTGGACTGTCATTGCAGAGTTATTTTCAATGAATTATTGAAGTGACAAATTTGTGCGATTTCTGATACTTTTCAGATTGAGCGGATTTGGTAAAGGGAGCCAAGGACAAGCATTTGAGGGTTAAGAGACTTGTCAGGATCCCTACTAAGGTTCTCCACATCACCACTCGCATGCCCCCTTACGGTGAAGGTATCAAACTGTCTGCTGGTTGGCTTTGTTTAATTTTACTGATTGAGTTTTTAGTGCTTTCATTAATAGGAATACGTATTACATTGATCTGTTCACTATTCACTAATTTATACATGTGTTAAGCATTAAAGTGCTCGCAGTTCACATAATATTATGCTTTTGTTAATTTTATTTTGGATTCCATTTTTCTTAAAAAGATTTTTCTTACTACTATAACATGTAAAACTACTGTATCTATCCTGCACCATGGGAGGTGATTTTTGTTATTTACGTTATTATCTACTCCATGTGTTCCTAATTATTGGTCACTTTGGCTTTTCTATAGTATAATATTCCAAACTTATGTGTATTTTGGGTATTTATTGGGGTAGTCTAAAGTTTATATGCATACTTCCTGTATATAGAGGTTGATGCTATTTATCTAATGATAGTGGTAAGGCTTAGCTAATAGTATGATTTATGTACGGTGAGTTGCATCCATTCACAATTCTCTTTCTCACATGCTTACGTGAAAACAAATATGAAGTGGTTCAAAGGATACAAGATTTAGAAAGCGATGGATTCCAACAATCGGGACTACTCGACTAATTCGCGTCGGCCACACTTATAGAAAGCAGCCATGAGCGTCGTGTACGTGATGACATCCGGCCGCACACCAGCCCTCTCCATCCCCTGCATGACCCGGTACGCCGCACGCAAGTCCCCCATGTCGCAGAACATCTTCACCACCGTGTTACACGAGATGTCATCCACCTCGATGTAGTACTTCTCTAGGCCCTCCTCAAACAGCGACAGAGCCTCATCAAACATCCGTGCCCGCAGCAGGACCTTCATGGTGGCATTGAGCGACTTTGCGGTGCGCGGGCACCCGTACATCCCCATCTCCTGGAAAGTCCATAGCGCGTGGCCTGGCATCCCGGCCTTCCCGTACAGGCCGATGATCCTGACCACGAACCCTTCCCGCCTCCCCTAGGGCAGCGCCTTGTGCTGCTCGAGGATCTCCTCGACGAGGTCATTCCGACGAGCACCCGTACGTTTTCCATTTAGAACACTATATTGGTTTAATGTCGTGTCATGTTTGACATTAAAATCGTAACTTCGCTCGTGAAATTACGTCAAATATACAGATCAAATCTGGAACAAATTTAATGTACATTCCGTATACCGAAGCCCATCTATAGGATCTAGGCATGCTCTAGGAAGATATTCCACATGCTCCTTCAGTTCAAGTTCTTCACTATCCAAATCTGTAGCATATGGAAAGAAATCTAATTCTGAAATATCACAGAACACACCTAAGTGTTTCTTCGACTCCCCAGAGAAGTAGTCATTCCTGACCAACAGAAAGTAAGCAAGTATGTACTTCTGCCATGAACTCTGATCCTGCTGGCCAAACAGCCTAAAGAGACACAGAAGCAAAGAGCCCGGAAGGGCAACCAGGCTTCTTGAGTTGCAATCTTGTAACTCTTCCATTATTCCTGAACTATTTGAGCTGACCCAAGATCTCTGAACATCAGTACGCAAGTACGATGCATTGAAAATCGAGGCCTTAGATTTGTCTCAGAGCAATGGGGCAGACAAGCTTTGCAAAAATGATGAATAACGAATACTGCATAAAATTCGTAATGGACAAGAACAAAGAATTCTGAACGAGTTTAACAGAAGAAGAAAAAAAAGTAGTTCCAGGTAAACTGAACTGAATGCTCTTTGCTCTCTACAAAACATTCAATCAATTGAGAGCTCCGCGAAATGAGGGAAGGGGGTGTCATTTCTGAATTACAAGTCATTATAAAGGGTAGCTAAATGGCAGCAAGAAATGGTTGGCTTGCTAAACCAGTGGCATGTACTGTAGCAAAGGTAACTCAGCACCCCATTATTGCACAGTTGTAAACGAAGACGCCTGCACGTTCCTTCACCGAGAGAACCTCCCAGTCAGCACCATCTTCCCCACCTTCAGGGCACCAGGAATGCAGCAATATTACCTCGCCACGAGGTCCTCTATGGCCCCCGATTACCAGCAATCGATCGCCACAAGCTTTGAAAGCTAGACCCCAACCATTGGATGAGTCAGCTCTAACAGGCAATGGCTTCAGTATGTTCCAGGCATTGTTTGCCTTGTCATACTTCTTGACCACATTTGTCGACTGGTCAGCGGCGTAGAGCTGGTTATTCACAACAGCAACAAGAGGAGGCGATTGAGACGCACTGGTTCCACCAGGGTACATATCAAATATTCTTCTCCAGGTCCTTGTTTCAAGGTTATTGAAAGTCGCCTAGAGGGGGGTGAATAGGGCGAAACTGAAAATCACAAAAATAATCACAACTACAAGCCGGGTTAGCGTTAGAAATATAAACGAGTCCGCGGGAGAGGGCGCAAAACAAATCGCAAGCAAATGAAGAGTGTGACACGCGGATTTGTTTTACCGAGGTTCGGTTCTCGCAAACCTACTCCCCGTTGAGGAGGCCACAAAGGCCGGGTCTCTTTCAACCCTTCCCTCTCTCAAACGGTCCCTCGGACCGAGTGAGCTTTTCTTCTTCTCAATCAAACGGGAACAAAACTTCCCCGCAAGGGCCACCATACAATTGGTGCCTCTTGCCTTGGTTACAATTGAGTTTTGATCACAAGAACAAGTGAGAAAGAAAGAAAGCGATCCAAGCGCAAGAGCTCAAAAGAACACGGCAAATCTCTCTCGCTAGTCACTAAATGCTTGAGTGGAATTGGAGAGGATTTGATCTCTTTGGTGTGTCTAGAATTGAATGCCTAGCTCTTGTAAGTGGTTGGGAGTTGGAAAACTTGGATGCAATGAATGGTGGGGTGGTTGGGGTATTTATAGCCCCAACCACCAAACATGACCGTTGGCTGGAGGCTTCTGTTCGATGGCGCACCGGACAGTCCGGTGCCCCTGCCACGTCATCAATGCCGTTGGATTCTGACCGTTGGAGCTTCTGACTTCTGGGTCCGCCTGGGTGTCCGGTGCACACCGGACATGTACTGTTTGATGTCCGGTGCACCGGTATGGGCGTGCCTGACGTCTGCGCGCGCTGCGCGCGCATTAAATGCACCGCAGGTAGCCGTTGGCGCCGAAATAGCCGTTGCTCCGCTGGCACACCGGACAGTCCGGTGCACACCGGACAGTCCGGTGAATTTTAGCGGAGTGGCTGCCGTGCGAACCCGAGGCTGGCGAGTTCCGGAGACCGCGCTTCCTTGGAGCACCGGACATGTCCGGTGCACACCGGACAGTCCGGTGAATTATAGCGCGCCGGCTTCCGAGAATTCCCGAGGGCGAAGAGTTTGAAGTCGGAGTCCTCTGGTGCACTCGTGGCGCACCGGACACTGTCCGGTGTACACCGGACAGTCCGGTGCCCCCAGACCAGAGGTGCCTTCGGTTGCCTCATTGCTCCTTAGTTGAATCCAAAACTTGATCTTTTTATTGGCTAAGTGTGAACCTTTTGCACCTGTATAACTTATGCACTAGAGCAAACTAGTTAGTCCAATATTTGTGTTGGGCAATTCAACCACCAAAATTATTTGGGGACTAGGTGTAAGCCTAATTCCCTTTCAATCTCCCCCTTTTTGGTGATTGATGCCAACACAAACCAAAGCAAATATAGAAGTGCATGATTGAACTAGTTTGCATAATGTAAGTGCAAAGGTTGCTTGGAATTGAGCCAATATAAATACTTATATGAATGCGCATGGATTGTTTTCTTTGTTTTTGACATATGGGACCTCATTTGCACCAAAAGTTTTGTTTTTGCAAACTCTTTTGTAAATTCTTTTCAAAGTCATTTTGCAAGATAGTCAAAGGTAAATGAATAAGATTTTGCAAAGCATTTTCAAGATTTGAAATTTTCTTCCTTTGTTCAAATGCTTTTCCTTTGACTAAACAAAACTCCCCCTCAAATAAGGTCTCCTCTTAGTGTTCAAGAGGGTTTTAAGACATCAATTTGAAAATACTAGTTGCTCCCCCTTTAGAACACAAAGAGATATCAATTTTGAAATTTACCAATTTAAAATCATCAAATTTATAAAATTAGGAGGTGGTGGTGCGGTCCTTTTGCTTTGGGCTCATATTTTCTCCCCCTTTGGCATGAATCGCCAAAAACGGAATCATTAGAGCCCAATAAAGTACTTTCTTCCCCTTTGGTCATAAAATGAATGAGTGAAGATTGTACCAAAGTTGGAGAGATGATGTGGAGCGACGGCGAAGGATGAGTAGTCGAGTGGAGTGGAAGCCTATGTCTTCGTCGAAGACTCCAATTCCCTTTCAATATACCTATGACTTGGTTTGGAATACACTTGAAAACACATTAGTCATAGCATATATAAAAGAGACATGATCAAAGGTATATTTATGAGCTATGTGTGCAAGACTAGCAAAAGAAATTCCTAGAATCAAGAATATTGAGCTCATGCCTAAGTCTGGTAAAAGATTGTTCATCAAGTGGCTTGGTAAAGATATCGGCTAATTGATCTTTAGTGTTAATGTATGAAATCTCGATATCCCCCTTTTGTTGGTGATCCCGAAGAAAATGATACCGAATGGCTATGTGCTTAGTGCGGCTATGCTCAACGGGATTGTCGGCCATTTTGATTGCACTCTCATTGTCACATAGCAAAGGGACTTTGGTTAATTTGTAACCGTAGTCCCACAGGGTTTGCCTCATCCAAAGCAGTTGCGCGCAACAATGGCCTGCGGCAATATACTCGGCTTCGGCGGTAGAAAGAGCGACCGAATTTTGCTTCTTTGAAGCCCATGACACCAAGGATCTTCCCAAGAACTGGCAAGTCCCCGATGTGCTCTTCCTATTAATCTTACACCCCGCCCAATCGGCATCCGAATAACCAATCAAATCAAATGTGGATCCCCGAGGGTACCAAAGCCCAAACTTAGGAGTATAAGCCAAATATCTCAAGATTCGTTTTACGGCCGTAAGGTGTGATTCCTTAGGGTCGGCTTGGAATCTTGCACACATGCATACGGAAAGCATAATGTCCGGTCGAGATGCACATAGATAAAGCAATGAACCAATCATCGACCGGTATACCTTTTGATCCACGGACTTACCTCCCGTGTCGAGGTCGAGATGCCCATTAGTTCCCATGGGTGTCTTGATGGGCTTGGCATCCTTCATTCCAAAATTGCTTAGAATGTCTTGAGTATACTTTGTTTGGCTAATGAAGGTGCCCTCTTGGAGTTGCTTGACTTGGAATCCTAGAAAATACTTTAACTCCCCCATCATAGACATCTCGAACTTCTGTGTCATGATCCTACTAAATTCTTCACATGTAGATTTGTTAGTAGACCCAAATATGATATCATCAACATAAATTTGGCATACAAACAAATCATTATCAAGTGTCTTAGTGAATAAAGTAGGATCGGCTTTGCCGACTTTGAAGCCATTTGAAATAAGGAAATCTCTAAGGCATTCATACCATGCTCTTGGGGCTTGCTTGAGCCCATAAAGCGCCTTAGAGAGCCTATAAACATGATTAGGATACTCACTGTCTTCAAAGCCGGGAGGTTGCTCAACATAGACCTCCTCCTTGATTGGTCCATTGAGGAAGGCACTCTTCACGTCCATTTGATAAAGCTTGAAGCCATGGTAAGTAGCATAGGCTAATAATATGCGAATTGACTCAAGCCTAGCTACGGGTGCATAGGTTTCACCAAAATCCAAACCTTCGACTTGTGAATACCCCTTGGCCACGAGTCGAGCTTTATTCCTTGTCACCACACCATGCTCGTCTTGCTTGTTGCGGAAGACCCACTTGGTTCCTACAACATTTTGATTAGGACGGGGAACTAAGTGCCATACCTCATTCCTTGTGAAATTGTTGAGCTCCTCTTGCATCGCCATCACCCAATCCGAATCTTGAAGTGCTTCCTCTACCCTGTGTGGCTCAATAGAGGAAACAAAAGAGTAATGTTCACAAAAATGTGCAACACGAGATCGAGTAGTTACCCCCTTATGAATGTCGCCGAGGATGGTGTCGACGGGGTGATCTCGTTGTATTGCTTGGTGAACTCTTGGGTGTGGCGGCCTGGGTTGTTCATCCTCCTTGTCTTCATTATTTGCATCTCCCCCTTGATCGTTGCCGTCATTTTGAGGTGGCTCATCTTCTTGATCTTCTTGTACAACATCTTGAGCCTCATCCTCAATTTGAGTTGGTGGAGATGCTTGCGTTGAGGAGGATGGTTGATCTTGTGCATGTGGAGGCTCTTCGGATTCCTTAGGACACACATCCCCAATGGACATGTTCCTTAGTGCTATGCATGGAGCCTGTTCTTCACCTATCTCATCAAGATCAACTTGCTCTACTTGAGAGCCGTTAGTCTCATCAAACACAACGTCACAAGAAACTTCAACAAGTCCTGAGGACTTGTTAAAGACTCTATATGCCCTTGTGTTTGAGTCATATCCTAGTAAAAAGCCTTCTACAGTTTTAGGAGCAAATTTAGATTTTCTACCTCTCTTAACAAGAATAAAGCATTTGCTACCAAAAACTCTAAAATATGAAATATTTGGCTTTTTACCGGTTAGGAGTTCATAGGATGTCTTCTTGAGGATTCGGTGAAGATATAATCGGTTGATGGCGTAGCAAGCGGTGTTGACCGCTTCGGCCCAAAACCGATCCGGTGTCTTGTATTCATCAAGCATGGTTCTTGCCATGTCCAATAGAGTTCGATTCTTCCTCTCCACTACACCATTTTGTTGTGGAGTGTAGGGAGAAGAGAACTCATGCTTGATGCCCTCCTCCTCAAGGAAACCTTCAATTTGAGAGTTCTTGAACTCCGTCCCATTGTCGCTTCTAATTTTCTTGATCCTTAAGCCGAACTCATTTTGAGCCCGTCTCAAGAATCCTTTTAAAGTTTCTTGGGTATGAGATTTGTCCTGCAAAAAGAACACCCAAGTGAAGCGAGAATAATCATCCACAATTACAAGACAATACTTACTACCGCCGATGCTTATGTAAGCGATCGGGCCGAATAGATCCATGTGTAGGAGCTCCAGTGGCCTGTCGGTAGTCATGATGTTTTTGTGTGGATGATGGATGCCAACTTGCTTCCCGGCTTGGCATGCGCTACAAATCCTGTCTTTCTCAAAATGAACATTGGTTAGTCCTAAAATGTGTTCTCCCTTTAGAAGCTTGTGAAGATTCTTCATTCCAACATGGGCTAGTCGGCGGTGCCAGAGCCAACCCAAGTTAGTCTTAGCAATTAAGCATGTGTCGAGTTCAGCTCTTTCAAAATCTACCAAGTATAGCTGACCCTCTAACACACCCTTAAATGCTATTGAATCATCACTTCTTCTAAAGACAGTAACACCTATATCAGTAAAAAGACAGTTGTAGCCCATTTGACATAATTGGGATACGGAAAGCAAATTGTAATCTAAAGAATCTACAAGAAAAACATTGGAAATAGTATGGTCAGGAGATATAGCAATTTTACCCAAGCCTTTGACCAAACCTTGATTTCCATCCCCGAATGTGATAGCTCGTTGGGGATTTTGGTTTTTCTCATATGAGGAGAACATCTTTTTCTCCCCTGTCATGTGGTTTGTGCACCCGCTGTCGAGTATCCAACTTGAGCCCCCGGATGCATAAACCTACAAAACAAGTTTAGTTCTTTGTTTTAGGTACCCAAACGGTTTTGGGTCCTTTGGCATTAGATACAAGAACTTTGGGTACCCAAACACAAGTCTTGGAGCCCTTGTGTTTGCCCCCAACAACTTTGGCAACTACCTTGCCGGATTTGTTAGTTAAAACATAAGATGCATCAAAAGTTTTAAATGAAATGGCATGATCATTTGATGCATTAGTAGTTTTCTTTCTAGGCAACTTGGCACGGGTTGGTTGCCTAGAATTAGATGTCTCACCCTTATACATAAAAGCATGGTTAGGGCCAGAGTGAGACTTCCTAGAATGAATTTTCCTAATCTTGCTCTCAGGATAGCCGGCAGGGTACAAAATGTAACCCTCGTTATCCTGAGGCATGGGAGCCTTGCCCTTAACAAAGTTAGATAAGTTCTTTGGAGGGGCATTAATTTTGACATTGTCTCCCTTTTGGAAGCCAATGCCGTCCTTAATGCCAGGGCGTCTCCCATTAAAGAGCATGCTTCTAGCAAATTTAAATTTTTCATTTTCTAAGTCATGCTCACTGATCTTAGCATTAAGTTGTGCTATGTGATCATTTTGTTTTTTAATTAAAGCTAGGTGATCATGAATAGCATCAACATTAATATCTCTACATCTAGTACAAATGGAAATATGCTCAGTAGATGTAGATGGTTTGCAAGATTTTAATTCAATGACCTTAGCATGCAATAAATCATTTTTAGTTCTAAGGTCGGAAATAGTAGCATTGCAAACATCAAAATCCTTAGCCTTAGCAATTAATTTCTCATTCTCATTTCTAAGGCTAGCAATAGAAAAGTTCAATTCTTCAATCCTAGCAAGCAAGTCATCATTATTATTTCTAGGATTTGGAATTGAAACATTGCAAATATGAGAATCAACCTTAGCTAACAAATTAGCATTCTCATTTCTAAGGTTGTCTAAAGTCTCATGGCAAGAGCTTAGCTCACTAGACAATTTTTCACATTTTTCTATTTCTAGAGCATAAGCATTTTTAACCTTAACATGCTTCTTATTTTCTTTAATAAGGAAGTCCTCTTGAGAATCCAAGAGATCATCCTTCTCATGTATAGCACTAATCAATTCATTTAATTTTTCTTTTTGTTGCATGTTGAGGTTAGCAAAAAGAATGCGCAAGTTATCCTCCTCATTTTTATCTTCATCCTCATCACTAGATGTTTCATATTTAGTGGAGAACCTTGATTTTACCTTCTTTTTGCCGTCCTTGGCCATGAGACACTTGTGGCCGACGTTGGGGAAGAGGAGGCCTTTGGTGACGGCGATGTTGGCGGCGTCCTCGTCGTCGGAGGAGTCGCTTGAGCTTTCGTCGGAGTCCCACTCCCGACAAACATGGGCATCGCCGCCCTTCTTCTTGTAATACTTCTTCTTCTCCTTTCTTCTTCCCTTCTTGTCGTCACCCCTGTCACTGTCACTAGACATAGGACACTTTGCAATAAAGTGACCGGGCTTATCACACTTGTAGCAAACCTTCTTGGAACGGGATTTGTAATCCTTCCCCTTCCGTTGCTTGAGGATTTGCCGAAAGCTTTTGATGATTAGGGCCATCTCCTCATTGTCGAGCTTGGAGGCGTCAATCGGTTGTCTACTTGGTGTAGACTCCTCCTTCTTCTCCTCCGTTGCCTTGAAGGCCACCGGTTGCGCCTCGGATGTGGAAGGCTCGTCAAGCTCGTTGATCTTCTTCGAGCCCTTAATCATGCATTCAAAGCTTACAAAATTCCCGATAACTTCCTCGGGGGTCATTAGTGGATATCTAGGATTACCACAAATTAATTGTACTTGAGTGGGGTTAAGGAAAATAAGTGCTCTTAAAATAACCTTAACCACTTCGTGGTCATCCCATTTTGCGCTCCCGAGGTTGCGCACTTGGTTCACCAAGGTCTTGAGCCGGTTGTACATATCTTGAGGCTCCTCCCCTTGGCGAAGACGGAAGCGACCGAGCTCCCCCTCGATCGTTTCCCGCTTGGTGATCTTGGTGAGTTCATCACCCTCGTGCGCCGTCTTGAGTAGGTCCCAAATCTCCTTTGCGTTCTTCAACCCTTGTACTTTGTTGTATTCCTCCTTGCTTAGTGAGGCAAGGAGAATGGTTGCGGCTTGGGAGTTGAAGTGCTCGATTTGGGCCACTTCGTCCGTGTCGTAGTCCTCATCCCCTACGAATGGTACCTGTACACCATACTCAACAACATCCCATATACTTTTGTGGAGAGAGGTTAGATGAAATCGCATTAAATTACTCCACATAGCATAATCTTCACCGTTAAAAGTTGGTGGTTTGCCTAATGGGACGGAAAGTAAAGGTGTATGTTTCGAAATGCGAGGGTAGCGTAGGGGAATCTTACTATACTTCTTACGCTCTTGGCGTTTAGAAGTGACGGATGCCGCGTCGGAGCCGGAGGTGGATGTCGATGAAGTGTCGGTCTCGTAGTAGACCACCTTCCTCATCCTCTTGTGCTTGTCCCCACTCCGATGCGGCTTGAGAGAAGAAGATTTTTCCTTCTTCTCCTTGCGGTGAGAAGAGGAAGATCTTTTCTCCTTTCGCTTGGAGGAGTTCTTCTTCTTCTCCCTTCTCTTGGTGCGGGACTCTTCCGATGAAGTGCTCCCTTGGCTTGTAGTGGGCTTGTTATCGCCGGTCTCCATCTCCCTCTTGGTGTGATCTCCCGACATCACTTCGAGCGGTTAGGCTCTAATGAAGCACCGGGCTTTGATACCAATTGAAAGTCGCCTAGAGGGGGGGTGAATAGGGCAAAACTGAAAATCACAAAAATAATCACAACTACAAGCCGGGTTAGCGTTAGAAATATAAACGAGTCCGCGGGAGAGGGCGCAAAACAAATCGCAAGCAAATGAAGAGTGTGACACGCGGATTTGTTTTACCGAGGTTCGGTTCTCGCAAACCTACTCCCCGTTGAGGAGGCCACAAAGGCCGGGTCTCTTTCAACCCTTCCCTCTCTCAAACGGTCCCTCGGACCGAGTGAGCTTTTCTTCTTCTCAATCAAACGGGAACAAAACTTCCCCGCAAGGGCCACCACACAATTGGTGCCTCTTGCCTTGGTTACAATTGAGTTTTGATCACAAGAACAAGTGAGAAAGAAAGAAAGCGATCCAAGCGCAAGAGCTCAAAAGAACACGGCAAATCTCTCTCGCTAGTCACTAAATGCTTGAGTGGAATTGGAGAGGATTTGATCTCTTTGGTGTGTCTAGAATTGAATGCCTAGCTCTTGTAAGTGGTTGGGAGTTGGAAAACTTGGATGCAATGAATGGTGGGGTGGTTGGGGTATTTATAGCCCCAACCACCAAACATGACCGTTGGCTGGAGGCTTCTGTTCGATGGCGCACCGGACAGTCCGGTGCCCCTGCCACGTCATCAATGCCGTTGGATTCTGACCGTTGGAGCTTCTGACTTCTGGGTCCGCCTGGGTGTCCGGTGCACACCGGACATGTACTGTTTGATGTCCGGTGCACCGGTATGGGCGTGCCTGACGTCTGCGCGCGCTGCGCGCGCATTAAATGCACCGCAGGTAGCCGTTGGCGCCGAAATAGCCGTTGCTCCGCTGGCACACCGGACAGTCCGGTGCACACCGGACAGTCCGGTGAATTTTAGCGGAGTGGCTGCCGTGCGAACCCGAGGCTGGCGAGTTCCGGAGACCGCGCTTCCTTGGAGCACCGGACATGTCCGGTGCACACCGGACAGTCCGGTGAATTATAGCGCGCCGGCTTTCGAGAATTCCCGAGGGCGAAGAGTTTGAAGTCGGAGTCCTCTGGTGCACTCGTGGCGCACCGGACACTGTCCGGTGTACACCGGACAGTCCGGTGCCCCCAGACCAGAGGTGCCTTCGGTTGCCTCATTGCTCCTTAGTTGAATCCAAAACTTGATCTTTTTATTGGCTAAGTGTGAACCTTTTGCACCTGTATAACTTATGCACTAGAGCAAACTAGTTAGTCCAATATTTGTGTTGGGCAATTCAACCACCAAAATTATTTGGGGACTAGGTGTAAGCCTAATTCCCTTTCAGTTATATTCCTCTCCACAAGTCAATGAATCCCTCTGACTGGACACGCCCCCAATGACATAAAACTTGCCATCCATGAAGAAACCTGAAGAGAGCCACCTGGGCAGGTTCATGTCTGGGATAGTCTCCCAGTGGCCAATCTCTGAATTGTACAATTCAGCAGACCTCAGCACCTGTCCATTCTTATCACATCCACCAGCAACAATAGCAATCTCACCTGAGCTTCCCGAGGCAAAAAGGCAGCGGGGCAGATTCATTGGAGTGCATGGGGACCAACTGCGAGTCAGTAAGTTGTACATCCAAATAGCAAGGCCAGTATATTCATGGCCGAAGACAAGCAGCTGTGTTCCGACGGCAAGTGATTCCTTGTCTGCACAGGAGAAGCACTCGTCGCATGGCATTCTCGGTAGCCTCAACCAGCGCTTTCGTGAAGGATCAAATGCTTCCCAGGGCATCAAGCTACAAGCAAGATACACCCAGTGCTCAACAATGCCATATTTCCTTCGCAGTCTGTACAAATATCCACTGTTAATTAACAAATTGAATCTTTTGTTCAGACAAGAAAGGGAAGGGTAGTCTGATCTGCTTGCCCAAGCAAGGCAGTCTTGAGACAGGTCATCATGAAGGCCTGGGAAGTAGCAATCATTCGATCTGCTGCCACTTGAATCACCTCCTAATTGAGCCTTCGTAATGGGTTTCTGCTCCTTCAGTTCAAGTTCTTCACTATCTAAATCTGTAGCATATGGAAAGAAATCTAATTCTGAAATATCACAGAACACATCTGAGTGTTTCTTCGACTCCCCAGAGAAGTAGTCATTCCTGACCAACAGAAAGTAAGCAAGTATGTACTTCTGCCATGAACTCTGATCCTGCTGCTGGCCAAACAGCCTAAAGAGACGCAGAAGCAAAGAGCCCGGAAGGGCAACCAGGCTTCTTGAGTTGCAATCTTGTAACTCTTCCATTATTTGTCTGATCTATGACAAAATCGAGGACTTCTTGGTGTGGTAGTACATCTCAGCTCTCTTGCCAAAGGAATCGGCTTCCTGTCCGAGGAGTTTGAGCATGATCTTGACAATGAGACAGGTTTGAGAAATGAGCAGCAAAAAAAATGTGTCTAATGTAATCTACAGAGCAAGTTGAAATTGATAAAAAAGTGAGAGGCGCCTACCCAATATGGAATTTGTCTGCAATTAGAAATTAGTATGAGCTGTAGACGTCGTACTAGAGCATCAACTGGGCAATACAAATACGTCATACGCAATCATGCATGCCATTCACCTCTGCATGAGCTGCAGACTCATGAACTACAAGCCTTAATCACAGTCACACCTACAGTCCAAAATAAGTGCTCAACCAACCAACCCACACTGCTCCTATGTCATGCTATATCAATGTATAATACTATTTTACAATTTAGTTTAAAATATTTTCAAATGATAAAAGGTTTTGATGGATCTAGCCGTATTGAACCGTGAAAGAGTTGCATTGGACAAGAAAAACAGGATGCCTATGTAAGTTATATATTATAAACAACAGTTAACACAAGATTTCGCTATCAAATTTATATGAACGTTATTTAGTTGCATGTTTAATATAGCTTCAGGTTGTTCGACGACTATAGCGATGAAGATTTTTATGGGGTACAACGGAAGTATAGTATTGTCGCTCGAGTTGAAGTTAAATTCCCGATTGAACCACGTTATCGTGACAGGCAACATTACATTTTGTCTGACATCAATGTAAGACAACCCCTCTTTAGGTTTCATTTACATAACTATATATAATGTTCGTACCACAATCTATTTTGTGCTGAAATCAAATTAGGGAGCCAAAATCGAGGCCATTGCAACTCGGTATGAGATAGTCAAATACTTCAACAGTTTGCTCCATGAAAAGCATGTCTACAAGATGCACAACGTATGGTTTGGTCTTAATCCGGGTGCATTTAATTTTCGACATCTAAATGGTACCATGGAGTTGTATTTCACCCAACAGACTGTCGTTGAGCCCTACGCTGTCCCAGTTCAAATGCCGCCATTTCCAAAACATATATTCTTGAACCTTGATGATATTGCCGAGCTGCCAAACAGGACTTTAGTTGGTAAGAATATATCGATCTACTAACCCTATTAAAAATTCCTTTACACAAAATTGAGTATTAATCCATATTTAATTGTGCTTTTTGTAGACATTATGGCTATTGTAGTCCACTTGGATACAATCCATCGCACAATGTGGGGTACATTCAGGAAGATTGTTATAATGGATGCTAGGTATATTCCATTAATATTACCGATATGATGTTAAATCTATTAGTACTAATCTATTCTTCACAAAATCAATGTCACAAGGTGGTCTTTACATACCATTAAAGTTTGGGGTGATTTACTAAACAAAAATGCACTCCGTTGGGCGTTGGCTAATGAGAATTATAGCATCATAATTGGGACCATGTTTCGGCGGTTCAGAAAACAAGGTACAACATATGTTTACGCCTTGCAAACACATTATTCACTAATTTTTCTTTTATAATGATTCATATTGAATATTTAAATATGCTATTATAGAGTGTCTCAAATCAACTGACCATACAACAATACACTTCAAACCGTTCCATCACAACACCCATTATTTTGAACGTAAGTATTTTATACGATTACATACATCAAAATTATGTACTTATTTTTCATTATATTGTGAACTGAGTATACATGTGATTAAATGTTGCACTCATTGCAGCAATTCAAAAGGCTTTGGTGGCACAGAACGATCGTCAGTTTGCCGTTAGATATCTTGATGACCAAAGGCGTAGATAGAGTCTATAACTTTTGCAAATCTGAATTTTATGATGGAATACATGTATTGTTATTGATGCAACTTACATGTATCAAGATTTGTAAAACATTTTGTTGTACTGGGAAATATCAATGAATAAGTGGAACATGAAATCGTTTAGCCCGTACGTTTTCCATTTAGAACACTATATTAGTTTAATGTCGTGTCATGTTTGACATTAAAATCGTAACTTCGCTCGTGAAATTACGTCAAATATACAGATCAAATCTGGAACAAATTTAATATACATTCCATATACCGAAGCCCATCTATAGGAGCTAGGCGTGCTCCAGGAAGATATTCCACATCACCAGAGTTATGAAAATAATTACTTAGCGCGTCACCCATATCCATCTATGCATTTCAAACTTGGAATATAATAACATATCTTATACGGACACCAAAATCGTTCTCCTATCACCTCTCTCTAGGTCTTATCTCTTTACTCTCGGTTATGATGCTTGTTTCTATAACCTCTATTACCAAGGGCATCTTTTTTGGTTTCTATTTGCTTGGTTTGTTGCAGTCAGATCATTTCACCCTTGGTTCTTGCAGTATTATTTTTATGTCATGTTTTCTCGGGTACTGTTCTTGTTATAGATCAGATGGGACATAATGCCGGTCGCAAACCATTCACAGACATCTCTAGCAATATCATTAGAGGTTAAGATCAATACACAAACTGACCATACATCGTCGAAACGTAATAAGTAGGGGACACTAATACACAAACTTACATTATAGGTGATCAAAATGAATTGCTCGGACCGATGGTCGATGCTAAGGAGCGTAAGAGGAAAAGGGATAGGGAAAGATATGCAGCGATGTCCATTGAACAAAAAAACGAGAAGAATAGGAAGCGTCGTGAAGCACGTCAACGAAACAAGGGACACAATGTGATGCCCAATGTGTCAGGAGGTGATGAAAAACGTCCAATTTTAATTAATAAATCTGCGCATAAACCTACAATTGGAAAGTAATTGTGTTTATATTTTATAGGTGACCAAAATGAACAGCTTAGGTTGTATAATCAGACACCAAGGCGGAAAGAGGGAAAGTTAGAGTACATAAGAAAACGTAGAGCACTGCAAGCTAGCACTTTGAATAAGGGGTCCATCGCCACGGAGGTCCCAACATATACCTCTGAGTTTCTACACCCTACAGAGTACAACATATGTATCGGAACCTGATTCATCCTCTGATAACGCATGCGACTGGGTTATCCCTGAATACACCAGTACACCTTTCATGCCAGCTTCAACACAAACTGAGGATGTCGGTTCACCCGATATGTCTACTGAGCCACTAAGACGTAAACATCATGTTCTGCGTGGTGAAAGACAAGCTATCTTAGCCCGTCAAAACAAGAAATTTGAAGCAAACGTTGCACGTAACGTGGCTACTTTGACTGAGGAAGATATCAGTGACGTCGGACAAATGGATGATTCGACACAACCCGGTTCAACTATAGAGATCAACAACACTGGTAATTATACTAACCAGTTTTAAATGGATCTTGCATGACGACGATAAAATGTAGTCCGACTAAACGTGTGTTTCCATCAGTACAATATAGGAATACACGCCAAAGTGCGATCGTGGCAACAAATGGGAGTGCAAACATGGTCGAACAAAGAATTGGGTTGGAGCAAAGCCAGTCGGTCCCAAGGTTCATTTCCAATGGTAATTGTTAAAAATCTTTATTGAGGTTATATATTTTCTCAACCCTGAATGCCCTGTCTTTTACTTGGATTGTATTTTCACGATCCAGTTGATGACGATGATGAGGGTGTCATATTCGGAGAGGATAATGATGAGAACGAGGGATATATATTCGTTGGTAAATGTACTTATGTCAATTTCTATTACAATACCAATGCGTATCTAAATTCAAATGTCTTAATCGTTCTTTTCCAAAAAAATATCAGATGAGGACACTAACGAGGACTTCGAGATAGATGGTACTTAAGATCAATCTGTTGTCACTGATGTGCCTGACCCGTACGACAAGGTCTACAGTAACATCCCTGAAGAAACACATATGGTGAAGCACGTTCCTGACTGTGGTTATTGCACTGCGAAGAAGTTTGAGTATGAGCCGCCTGGGTTTTGCTGTCGAGGTGGGAAGGTTGAGCTAGCCCCACTAGAGACCCCTCCCCAGCTCAGGAGGTTGTGGGATAGTGCAGACTCTGATGCTAGGCACTTTCGTGATAACATCAGGTTTTTTAATGGCCATTTTTCTTTCACTTCCCTGTACTGTTGCCTCGACGGTATGACAACTAATATGAGGGATTCTGGTATATACACATTCCGTGCACAAGGCATGATGTACCATAATATCAAGTCATTCGGTAGTGAATGTGGGGCAGAGCATAAACACCTAGAGCTTTACTTTTACGATGATGATCCCAGTCTCGAGCATCGACTCCGTAAGTGTCGTGAAGATCAGATTCAGAAAGACCAAGAGGTTATTAAACAGATAGTTGGCATACTTCGTGGAAATCCGTACTCTGAGCACCTTAGGAGCATGGGTCATGTTGAGAACCTTGCTGACTATCACATCGCATTGAACCTTGACCAGACGTTGAACCAGAAGATATATAACACACCTCTCACTTCGGAGGTGGCCGCTGTCTGGATCGAGGGGAGCGAACGGCGAGGCCAGTTCAGCAAGAGTGTTATGCTACATGGGAAGGATAAGTCAAGCCACGACATCCGCTCATACCATGGATGCTACGATGCGCTATCATATCCACTGTTCTTCCCTAGAGGTGAACTTGGATGGCATGCAAATATCCCAAAGGTTGGTGTATCCATGGACGAAGTGGATGCATACCGGGTGACGCATAGGGCAAGTAATGCAAATGATGAAGATGCGGGTTAGTTGTTTCTTTGTAATTTCTAAGTTGTTCACATTATTAAATATGTTTTCGACATCACTAAATAATCGATTCTTGCAGATGCAGAACCTCCTACCCATCTATGTGTGTCCGTGCATGATTACTGCTGCTACAAATTTCAGATACGTCCAGGGGTATTCAATCCAATACTTCATGGTTAACGGCTTTTCCAGCAGTTCGCGGTCGACACATACATTAAGATTGAGAGCTCCCGTTTAGATTTCATACGTAAGAACCAGGATCGGTTAAGGGCAGACCTATACCAGGGCTTGGTGGATAGCATGTTAGATGGAGATGTTAGAGGAGAGAAGGTTGGAAAGCGAACTGTGTTGTCACCGTCGTTTATTGGCGGTCCTCGTGACATGAGACGTCGATATATGGATGCTATGGCTCTGGTGCGAAAGTTTGGTAAACCAGACATCTTTCTTACCATGACATGTAACCCTAACTGGGATGAGATAAGGAGAGAGCTTCTACCTGGACAGACACCGCAAGATCGTCCGGATCTTGTAGTGCGTGTCTTTCATGCGAAACTACAGGAGCTAAAGCATAGGTTGACTAAACAGGATATTCTCGGTAAAGTCCGAGCCTACGTCTACGTCGTGGAATTTCAGAAACGAGGTTTGCCACATGCCCATTTTCTACTCATCATGCAAAGGAAGTACAAGCTCACGTGCCCTGAACAGTATGACCTTTTGATCTCAGCTGAGATCCCATCCAACAAGTACCCTGAACTGCGAAAGATGGTTATCAAGCATATGATGCATGGCCCGTGTGGGTCGCTAAACCCTAACTGCCCATGCACTAAGGGTCGTGCATCGTGCAAGAATCAATACCCCCGACATTTCCGTGAGGCAACCATGCAAGGGAAGGATTCATATCCTAATTACAGACGTCGTGACGATGGACGTAAGGAAAAGGTTCGAGGATGTGAATTGGAGAATAGATGGGTTGTCCCTTACAACCCTTACCTCCTTCGGCTCTTCAACTGTCACATCAATGTTGAGGCGTGTGGGAGCATCAAGGCTGTTAAGTACCTGTTCAAGTACATATACAAAGGCCATGATCGTGCATCTGTTGTTATGAGAGATGCGAGTAAGGAAAATGGTGATGTAGATGAGATACAGCAGTATAGAGATGCAAGGTGGGTGACTCCTCCGGAAGCCTTATGGAGGATATATGGATTTGAGCTTAGTCAAAACTCTCCATCTGTGATGCAGCTGCAACTCCATCTTCCAAACATGCACATGGTGACGTTTCACGAGCGACAAATGGTCGAGCGAGTCATCAACCGTCTAGGTGCTGATAGGTCAATGATTACAGCATATTTTGAGGCGAATAAGTTGTACGAGGAGGCTCGGGGCATCCTGTATCGTGACTTCTCTGAGTGGTACACTTGGAAGCAGGGCAAAGTGTGGCAAAGGAGGAAACAAAATATGGGTGGACAAGTCGGTAGAATCGTCTCTGCTCTACCATCTAAAGGGGAGCGCTTCTATCTTCGGCTCCTCCTAAACCATGTGACTGGTGCTACCTCCTATGTGGATCTAAGGACAGTAGACGGTGACACACTACCATCGTTTTGTGAGGCAGCACAAAGAAGGGGATTACTTGAAGCAGACAACACAATAGATGAGTGTCTCAATGAAGCTGCTCTTTACCAAATGCCATCAGCGCTACGAAGGTTGTTTGCAACGATACTGGTTTACTGCGAGCCGAATGATGTGGCCAAATTGTGGCAGAGACACCTTGACACAATGTCCGAGGATTATCATCGTATTACTCAGAGCAAAACCCATTTGCAGCAGATGGTCTTGATTGACATTAGAAACATGTTGCAGTCAATGGATAAAGACATAAATACATTCCCTCTCCCTGCTATCATCGATAGATATGACGATTCACAAGGTATTGATAGAGAGATTTACGAGGAGTTAAGTATCGAGGTGACGATAGAAGATGTTGCTTTGCAAGAAACCCTAAATGAGGAGCAGAAGTCTACATATGAAAAGATCTTATCTGTTGTTGACACCAGTAATGGCGGTGTGTTCATTGTGGATGGGCCTGGTGGGACTGGAAAGACTTATCTGTATAAGGCATTGCTTGCGGTGCTACGTAGTCAGGACAAGATTGCAGTTGCAACAGCTACATCTGGGGTTGCGGCTTCCATAATGCCTGGTGGGAGAACTGCCCATTCACGCTTCAAGATACCACTTACTATTGATGATGGTGCTATATGTACCTTCACGAAACAAAGTGGGACATCAAAGTTGCTACAGAAAGCGTCGCTCATTATTTGGGACGAGGCATCAATGGCTAAGAGACAATCAATTGAAGCATTGGACAACAGCATGCATGATATCATGGGACGCCCTGGTCTGCCCTTTGGTGGGAAGACTATTGTGTTTGGGGGAGATTTCAGACAAGTACTCCCTGTTGTACGTAAGGGGTCAAGGGCTCAGATAGTTGCTGCCTCTCTACGGAGTTCTTACCTATGGGAATCAATGTGCCACCTAAAGCTTGTTCGCAACATGAGAGCAAAGAGCGACCCATGGTTTGCAAAATATTTGTTGCGTGTCGGTGGTGGAACTGAGGAAGTGAATAGCGATGGTGATGTTCGTCTTCCAGATGAGGTATGTGTGCCATATACCGGTGATGACCGCGACCTTGACAGATTGATAGATGACATTTACCCCAGTCTAAACGAAAACATGTCTAATACAAGCTACATCACTTCAAGAGCAATATTGACTACTCGGAACGACTGGGTGGATATGATAAATATGAGGATGATCGATCGTTTCCAACGGGAGCAGATGATGTACCATAGCTTTGACACCGCGGTGGACGATCCTAATAACTATTATCCATCAGAATTCCTAAACACACTGACTCCTAATGGACTACCCCCGCACGTTCTGAAGCTCAAAATTGGGTGCCCAATCATGTTGCTTAGGAATATAGACCCTGCTAATGGACTTTGCAACGGTACACGGCTGGTGGTACGTGGTTTCCAAAAAAATAGTATCGATGCTGAAATTGTCCTTGGTCAGCATGCTGGAATGCGGGTTTTCTTACCTCGTATACCCCTGTGCCCTTCTGATGACGAGATGTTCCCTTTCCATTTTAAAAGGAAGCAGTTTCCGGTAAGACTAAGTTTCACCATGACTGTTAACAAGTCTCAGGGACAGACGATTCCTAATGTTGCTGTGTACTTGCCCGAACCAGTATTCTCTCATGGCCAGCTATATGTTGCTCTCTCAAGGGCCACAACGCGATTGAATGTGAAGGTACTTGTAATTCCAGTCACTGATGATAAAATGAAGAAGGGGGTGGAAAAGAAGTCAACAATAAATGGCGTAACATACACAAAGAATATCGTCTATAAGGAGGTCCTTACGCCGTAGCTGGAATGTGAATTTGTTTCTGTCGGTATAATGTCTGTGAACTCGGCCAACACTGTATGTGAACACTATATGCGGATGTTTCGGGTTGTGGACAATTTTAGGTTTTATGTAGCTTCATATTTTATTGGGGTCAAAAACTGTACAATCAGTCTCATATTTTATTTATTGAAGTTAATAACTCCAGTGCAGTATGTTAGTCTCTGGAGAAAAATGTTACATAAATCTGCATTCAAATGATTAACTGTAGACTGCCACCGCCTCCCCTCTACAATATGTTTATATCATTTTATTTGCAATATTAATTGTTCATTGTTATGTTATCACTAATGCATGTAAAATTGTTTAGCTGGTTATAGTAGAAACATTTGAATCGTGTATCAAATAATACATAGTAACAATAATTATAGGTTTTGTCTCCCGTGGATGGAACCTAAAGAGGAAAATGTTGCACTTACAGTCATCCAAAGAGATAATACATTATCTATAGATGAATCTCTACTAATGTCCTTGTCTCATAACAAGCCAAAAAAATCGGTGACTACTACAATAGTTCCGAAAGGTATGATAACTTCCATACTACCTTATGGATCAATTTGTATTGTTTTTATTGTAAGTGATTTATGTTTGATCTCATGACTGTTTTGTTCGTAGATTATATTTGCACGCAGGGTGATCTTGCACTCATCGATTGGATTAAAGAAATCCCTTGTGAACCAAGGGTAGAAGTCGTGCTTATTGATGATGCCTTTGTGGAAAGGAAGTGGATGGAATGTCTATTTCAACCGGATGCATATCTAGGTGATGAGGTAATTCATGATAACTCAACTAGCTAGGAGCACCACACTTCCAAGATACTCACCCTAGTATTTTAAACCATAACTTACATACTTGCAGGTGATAGACTGTTACATAAATTTAATAAAAGCTCAAGAGCATCTAAAATGCCGATTTGGAGGTCGTGTACACATAGAAAATGCTTTTCAGTTCAACTTTCTAAAGCGAGATGGTGATGTTGAAACTAAAACAGATGAGTTATATCCAAGTAAAGACATGGCACAAATATCTAGCGCTGAAAGAAGGGTTTTACTTTATCTAGACCATGACATGGTAAATACGAGATTGCAATCTACACGGTTGGTGTTTACATGTATTATTATGCAATATTTATAATTGACTTGTAGGTGTTTATTCCAATAAATATCCGAGAAATGCATTGGTATCTTGCCGTGATCAATGCAAGAAATATGGAGATACAAGTGCTCGACTCACTTGGTACATCATCCGGTCGCAATGACCTCATTGACACTATGAGTTTATACAAACTTAACAATTACTAATCCCTTATTAACTTAAAATCTCAACTTCTAATTCTATGTTTTTATAATAATATAAAGATAAAAGGACTCCAAAGACAAATTGATATGGTATCTCAGCGTAAGGAGTTAAAAGATCACAGGTGGCCAGACCTCCGAGTTGCTTCTTGGCCACTTAGAGAAATAGAAATGGAATATGCAAAGCAAACAGATAGGTACACCATACATTCTTTTGTGTTGCTATTAATATTCATTGTTATTAATCTTGACATTTTATCATCTGGTTGATGTAGCTCCTCGTGTGGCCTCTTTCTACTAAACTATATCGAATACTGGACAGGTGATGAACTATCTGATAATTTTACCCAGGTATATTATTACTACTATGACATTATGCGTGCATCATGGACGCCGTGAATTGTGGTAGAGCTTTCTTTCAGGCTGCAGACTTGTTTGCATCCCTACTGTTCCAGGTCGTTCCAGGTCGTGCTCGCCTTTGTTGTTTGTCGTACGACCGACGATTTTTTATGATTGGTTCAGTCGTTTTGCTTTGCATACACTGTGAACATAACTGCAATCTGCATATTTATCACATGCACATATTTTCTTGTTGGCAGTTTGCACTTTCTGATGGGTCTCTTTTTCAACAATAAATTACATGTGGCTATAACATGAATATCTGTTTGCTGTCTTCTGTTATTATGCCAAATCAATTGATACATATAATTGCTAAATAAATTGTTTCTTATTTGCAGGATGACATGTCACACTTTAGGAAAAAATTGGCTGCTATATTACTATCTTCAGATATAAACAAGAGAAAGGGGTGTCCGTTATACAAGTATGACAAAGAAGTCGATGCTGGATGTTCCTCTGATGTTCAGATATTAGATAGTCCCACAAATCCTAAGAAGAGGAAACTACTTTGTGTATCTGAAGAAAGCGAAGTATTGATGGAAGATGATGATGGCCCCATCACTCAAGCAGACTTAGAAAGGTGGTTTGTTCATGATTGGGATAAAAGAACTCCTATAAAAATCCCGACCGATGAGTGCACTAATGAATTTTTACTGAGTGGCCTTTCCACAAAGGACATGTCAGTGACCAAAGCCGATTTAATAGATGTTCTATGTGATTACATCATGACAATCCAAGATGATACGACATTAGAGTAAGTGCTCATTATTTTATCTATTTTATATGTACTAACTACGTAGAGTTTTGATATATACTTTTGTCATGTTGCATTACAGGATGACATGGGTGCGAAGTTTCAACCCTTTTAAGATAGAAATATCTGTCAAAGACCTGCAAAATGTATTAAGGGTAAATCTAGATATGACTCTAAAATGTTTTGACATGGCTGTTCGATTGTTGGCCGTTAAAAAGTCACATATGTCGAAAGATGAAATGATAAAGGATAAAAAACATTATATGGACATGCGCTTCTGGGTAAGTTTGTTTCCAATCAATAATGTAGTAATATATTGTATCTATACATATAATCCTCATGTGGACATGTATTTATATTTATCTAGAGAATGGTTGGTTTTGGTAAACTTCCAAAGTACCATCAGGATCCTACAGCAGAAGAGTTAGCTAAAACACTCGACTGTTGGCCTTCATTGAACTATTATATCACTGGTTGTAAATATGTAAGTATGTGTTCATTTCGAATGTATTGATAAAAGGCACTTCGTTGCAATCCTAATGATTGATATTTTATAGGTTCTTATGCCATAGAAATTCAACGGATGCTACGCACTTTTCATAATCGATCATGGTAAAAAGCACGTAACTTTTATAGACTTTACACCCACTCAAGATTGGTGTAAACACATGCCATACAAGAGGTTTGCGGAAGCAATTATCATGGCCTCTAAGAAATATAAGATTGCCTACAATAAGAAACGTTCTGGATGAGCAGATGATATTTTTAAGTGGGAACATACAATTCGGTCTAGTCTTCCAATGGACTTAAAAGGGTATTTTCTCAATACCATGTTCTCAACAGTTTAAATTTTTTCTATGATAACCATTGTATATAATATAGTTGGTCAAACATTATTCTGTAGGGTTAATACAAGCTACTTCGTTCTACAAGCTATGGTCATGTGGGGGGGGGGGGGTAGACGAATGGAATTTAATAGGGTGAGTGAAGTACGTTTGGTTCATGTTCAAACATACATTTCAGTTACATAATATAAATTTGACGTTTTGTTCTCTTATGTCTTTGTGTGTAGGATGCAAAGATTCTTCGAAGAAACTTTGTAATTGATCTATTAAGTTACGAGGAGAATTCATGCCGTTATGCTATCCCTCCAAACATACAACAACGACTTATCAGTATCGCTAAAAAAGATTAGATTAATGTACGGTTGTCGATATATTTGACTATTATTAGAAATTGTAAGACAAGTTGATTCGTGCAATACCAATGGTGCATCAACAATAGGCGTGTAGAACTACATATTTTCCATGTCTTCTTTTTCTCGTGTATTATTTTCCAAGTCCGAAGAACATCTGCCATGATATACGTTTTCTTGTGCAGGCCACTTTTTTGTGTGCTTGCAATTGCAACTCCATTGCCTTTTCGTCCTGTGGAGAGGTTAGTCCATCTAATGTTTTCAGGTCCCAGTGAATGCATAGGCTGTGGGTTTGTTTTATTTCCTAAACATTATAACACATTTGTAACATTTTTTCTATAATATTATAACACATTTGTACATGAGTTATCATAATATTTTATCTTCCCGTTGCAACGCACGGGCATCCACCTAGTCTATATTATCCGTTAGTTCCGACCACCTCTTCTCTCTATACTATTGTATTGATATACTATACAAAAATAGAGCGTATCTATTATGTGACAAGAACAAAAAGTATTATATTCTCTTCAATTTTTTTATTTGACATTTGTTAGTGTAAAATTTTACTGTTCGGCGTCAAATAAGAGAAAATGAAGGTAGTTCAATTTTTATCATCACAGCCGTTACATTTTAACGTTTATATTTTAATCTTACGGTTGATGATAAGCGACAGGGACACAGAAACTTTGTCCTATTTAGCCATGGGCATAAAACTTGCAAAGCGACCGACGTTTTTTTTCTAAAAAACGGAGGGTCGCAGGCGTTGGGGAGAATCCTTGGTTACGTTCAATTCTGTGGTGGGGAAAATCTAGCGAATGTGAGAATCAGATAGACAGATACGTTCGGGTGGGATTCTCGCTTCTCCCCGTCAAGAATCAGATTTTATACGAAACCAAACGTGTCCATAGATCAACGACTCATTGTTATGAATATTTTTATAATATATCGATGAGAGGACCATATATTGTTTATGCATGCTAACATTTGCAGCCTCATTAGAGGACCGTACATTCTTCTACAACGGCTAGCTCCAGCAAGAGACCCTAAAGGGTTCTGTACCCTAAATATAGAGGATCAAATGGTCATCTACTCTCTCCAGCAACGTCCTCTAAACAGTCCTCTAAATTTAGAGGGCGCTGTTGAATTCTTTATATATAGAGTTTCTTTAAATGTTCCTCTATCCATTTAAATACTTTAAATAACCGGTTTAGCAAAACTAAAATATGTACAATACATTTGAGAGTATGACAAATACGTATGTATAAAAAATAAAAAAATTGTCTCTAATATAGATATTTGAGTATAGAGGACGTGATTTAGAGAACGTTGTTGAAGAGAAAAGAGATATAGAGGATAGAATCTTTTAGAGGAGACTGTAAAGGACGGATATAGAGGATGGATATAGAGAACGTTGCTGGAGACAGCATAAAGAGAGGTTACAGTTGTTGAGGGGTATTATGCTTGCCGTATAGAAGGTTGATTAAAATACGATATTTTTAAAAAGGTCTTTCATCTCATGGTGTGCGTTATCAGATTTTAATAAATGTTGGATCTAATTCCAAGGTGGCTATTTACTACTGCATGCCAAAACCGAACACAAGGTCTCAAAGGGAAACGGACGAACCAAACAAAAGTGTTAGGACATGTATAGTGAAGAAGATATCAAAACCGTCCTCAAACATAAGGGACAAATAAAAGATTATATTATACAATAAATTATCTATAAATATAGTATATTTATAAATGTAGAAGTGAATACATGTATAGAGTAAAGCATCAGATCGATAGAAGAGACTACAAATTCGTACGAGAAAAATAAAGATATCTATTACTACTGTTGACGCTTTTTTGAAGCGCCAAATACTCAACAAGAACCGTGGCGGTGCTCTACACAGGTGCGGATGGTCCGCGGCACAGGGCCGTACGGTCCGCGACCTGGCGCAGGGGCTAGGGCTTTCTGCCTGACGGCCGGACGGTCCGCGCCCTAGGGCCGGACGGTCCGCGCGTGCGCAGGGGCGGCGGAGGATCGCTGGCAGCGCTTGGATCTCGCTCTCGGGAGGGACCCCGTCGAGGAGGAGATATCCTAAGAGTTGTCTAGGCTCGGGCAGGCCGACCTAGACTCCTCTAATCGATGTAGAGTTGAGGAGAGGCGGAGAATTTGGGGATTGGAAGGCTAAACTAGAACTAGACTAGAACTACTCCTAAGAATAAATATAAATTGTATTGATTGTGGGTTCGATTGATTCTTACAAATCAACCGTATACCTCTCTATTTATAGAGGAGGGGGGCTGGACCCTTTACAAACTAATTTCCGAGCTTATCCCGAGATTCTCGCCAACAAACATAGCAAAAACCTCGGAACCCTAATCTGTTCTGCACTTGCGCGGACCGTCCGGACCGCGGACCGTCCGGCCTCAGGGCCGGACCGTCCGCCGCTCATTTTGGTTCCAAACATATGCCCCCCTGCCTTTTGGTGGAGCTGAGTGAACCAAAAGCAACTAACTCGGTGTGATCACATCGGTTTTCTTAGGCATCTTGACACTTACTAGGATGATACGTAGTGGCCTTAGTCCCGGTGGTTGACTCAACGGACGTGACCCCTTTAGCTTTGATCGAACTGTTAGTCCCAATACCGTCGAGCGCCATAGTCGACCAGATCTTGACCAATTCGTCACCTTGCTTTCCTAATTTTCTAAGTGTTCTAGTGTAGCTTCATAGTCGACCAGATCTTCTCCTTGCATGTCGTCTTCCTCCATGGGTATTGGTACGTCGTTGCAGGTGTCATGGTATATTGCGGATGAGCCCGGTTGGTCCGGTCTTTATAGCCTGAAAGGGAAATGTGCCCTTGGGCCATTTCCACAAGATTTTGGTGATTAAGTGCTCCACACAAATGCTTTGAGTAATATTTGTGCCAAAGACTCAAGAAGTGCAATTCAAGATTAAAGGTATGTTTCTAGACTTAGTACATTATTTTGAAGACTAATGTATTGTGTCTAAGTGCTAGAAACAGGAGAAATCGCTTTGAAGATAAGTTGGTTGTGTTCAGCCAAAAGGCTGCTCGGTCTGGGTGCACCAGACTGTCCGATGGTGCACCAGACAGTGTCCGGTGTGCCAGGACCAATTTCGATGAACAACCTGCTCTCGGGTCTCGACGGCGGCGTGCGACTATAAATCACCGGACTGTCCGGTGGTGCACCGGACTGTCCGGTGAGTCATCTGCGGCGAAGTCGCCGCTCTCGGGAAACAGTCAACAGCGTATGGCTAAAATTCGCCGGACTGTCCGGTGAGGCACCGGACTGTCCGGTGAGCCAACGATCGACTGCGCCAACGGTCGGCCGCGCAATCCGCGCATGACGCGTGGCTAAGCCAACGGTCGGATGGGGGCACCGGACTGTCCGGTGTGCACAGGACAGTGTTCGGTGCGCCAACGGCTCCAAATCTTCAATGGTCGGCTGCGCCAATTTAGGAAAGCAATCTGCACCGGACTGTGAACAGTGCCTGTCCGGTGCGCCACCCGACAGAAGGCAAGAATTGCCTTCCTGGATTGCTTCCAACGGCTCCTAGCTGCCTTGGGGTTATAAAAGGGACCCCTAGGCGCATGGAGGAGAACACCAAGCATTCTTTGATCATCCCTAAGCACCAAGACTCCATTCTAGCGCATTTGATTCGTTGTGATAGCAATTTGAGCTCCTTTTGAGTCGAGAACTCCGTGTGTGAACTTTGAGCTCAAGTTGTTGGCTAGTGTGCGTGTTTGTGCTCTTGCTTTGAGTCTTGTGTGTGTTGCTTTTCCCACCCTTACTTCCGTGCTTCTTTGTGATCATCAAATTGTAAGGGCGAGAGGCTCCAAGTTGTGGAGATTCCTCGCGAACGGTATAGTGAAACAAAGAGAAACACCGTGGTATTCAAGTGGGTCTTTGGACCGCTTGAAAGGGGTTGAGTGCAACCCTCGTCCATTGGGACGCCACAACGTGGAGGTAGACAAGTGTTGTACTTGTCGAACCACGGGATAACTCGCGTGTCTTGTGATTGCTTTTCTGTGATACTTGTGTTCACAAGAGCTCGCTATTTAGTCTACTAACTCTTAATCAAGTTTTGTGGCTTTAAGTTTCAAGTTTTTACAGGATCACCTATTCACCCCCCCTCTCTAGGTGCTCTCAATTGGTATCAGAGCCGTTCTCTTCACGAAAGGGACTAATCGCCCGAAGAGATGGATCCTAAGGGAAAGGGGATGGTGGTCAATGATAAGGAGGAGTCCACCTTCAACGAGCCAAGAGACGATAAGCCCACTAACTCTGGCTCGAGTCACAAAAAGAAAGACGGGAAGAAGAAGAGGCGCATCAAGAAGATAGTCTACTACGACAGCGACGAGTCTTCTTCTTCCCAAAGAGACAACAACGACTATGACGAGAAAAAGAAAACGGTCAACTCAAACTTTTCTTTTGATTATTCTCGTATTCTGCATTTTCGAATGCTCATTTGCTTTCCATTCCTCTTGGTAAACCTCCACACTTTGATGGAGAGGACTACAGATTTTGGAGTCACAAAATGAGTAGTCACTTGTTCTCTCTTCATCCAAGTATATGGGAGATAGTAGAGAATGGAATGCATTTTGATAGTTCGGATAATCCCATGTTTATCAATGAACAAATTCACAAAAATGCACAAGCTACCACTGTTCTATTAGCATCCTTGTGCAGGGAAGAGTACCATAAGGTGAGCGGCTTAGATAACGCCAAGCAGATTTGGGACACCCTCAGGATCTTGCATGAGGGAAATGATGTCACCATGCTCACCAAGATGAAGTTGGTGGAGGGCGAACTGGGAAGGTTCGCAATGATCAGGGGGGAGGAGCCAACCCAAACATACAACAGGATCAAGACCCTGGTCAACAAAATAAGGAGCTTTGGAAGCACGAGATGGACGGACCACGACGTCGTCCGGCTTATGCTAAGGTCCTTCACTGTCCTTGATCCTCATCTTGTAAACTCTATTCGTGAAAATCCTAGGTATACCAAGATGACGCCCGAGGAAATACTTGGGAAATTTGTAAGCGGGCGAATGATGATCAAGGAGGCGAGATATGTTGATGAGGCGCTAAATGGCCCAATGCCGATCCACGAGCCTCAAACCGTTGCTCTCAAAGCAACAAGTAGCAGGGAGGCGCTACCTAGCAAGGTGGCGCAAGTTGAGGCGGCTAGGCTTAATGAGGAAGAAATGGCCCTCATCATCAAGCGCTTCAAGATGGGCTAAAAGGAAGAAAGGAGCATCCCAACAAAAGCAAAGTGAAGGGGAAACACTCCTGCTTTAAATGTGATAAGTATGGTCATTTTATAGCAAATTGTCCCGACAATACTAATGACCAGGAACAAGAGAAAGGCGGGAAGAGGGAAAAGAAGAAGGCCTATAAGAAGGCGAAGGGCGAGGCACACCTCGGCAAAGAGTGGAACTTGGATTTTTCATCGTCCGACTCCAACGAGGAAGGACTCGCCGCCTCTGCCTTCAACAAGTCGTCGCTCTTCCCCAACGAGCGCCACACTTGCCTAATGGCAAAGGAGAAGAAGGTAAACGCTCGTGACACTCCCAAGTACTCTACTTCTAGTGATGAGTACTCTAGTGATGATGAAGTAGACTACACTAGCTTGTTCAAAGGATTAGATAGAGCTAAGGTAGAAAAGATTAATGAGTTAATTGATGCATTGAATGAAAAAGATAGACTTTTAGAAAAGCAAGAGGATCTTTTATATGAAGAGCATGATAAATTTGTAAGTGTGCAAAAGTCTCTTGCTTTAGAAGTTAAAAGGAATGAAATGCTTTCTTGTGAATTATCTACTTGTCATGAGACTGTGGCTAGCTTAAGAAGTATTAATGATGATTTAAATGCTAAGCTAGAAGTAGCAAACAAATCTAGTTCTTGTGTTGAGCATGTTGTGATTTGCACTAGGTGTAAGGATTTTAATGTTGATGCATGTAGTGAACATTTAATTTCCATTACTAGATTAAATGATGAAGTGGCTAGTCTTAATGCCCAACTTAAGACTAGCAAAAATGATTTTGATAAACTAAAATTTGCAAGGGATGCCTACATGGTAGGTAGACATCCCTCAATTAAGGATGGGCTTGGCTTTCGAAGGGAAGCCAAGAACTTAACAAGTCAAAAGGCTCCCATTCCCAACAAGGAGAAAGGGAAGGCCCCTATAGCTAGTAGGAGTCAAAAGAATCATGCTTTCATGTATCATGATAGAAAATATGCTAGGAATTTTCATTATAGTAGGAGTTGTAATGCTTTTGACTCACATGCCATGATTGCTTCAAGTTCAAACCTTAATGGTAGATCTAAGAGGAATTTTGTGTCTCATGCTCCTAGGAAAGTGTATAATGGATCTACCACTATCTTTCATGCTTGCAATGCTAAATTTGTTCTTTCATGTAAAAATAAAAAGGTGATTGCTAAAAAGGTGGGAGCCAAATGCAAGGGAGACAAGACTTGCATTTGGGTCCCTAAGGCTATTGTAACTAACCTTGTAGGACCCAACAAGAGTTGGATACCTAAAACCCAAGCCTAATTTGCCTTGCAGGTTTATGCATCCGGGGGCTCAAGCTGGATTATTGACAGCGGATGCACAAACCACATGACAGGGGAGAAGAAGATGTTCACCTCCTACGTCAAGAACAAAGATTCCCAAGATTCAATCATATTCGGTGATGGGAATCAAGGCAAGGTTAAAGGACTAGAAAAAATAGCTATTTCATCCAAGCATTCCATTTCTAATGTGTTTTTAGTAGAATCGCTCGGGTATAACTTGTTGTTCGTTAGTCAATTATGTAATATGGGTTACAATTGCTTATTTACAAATGTAGATGTGTCTGTCTTTAGAAGGAGTGATGGTTCATTAGCCTTTAAGGGTGTACTAGACGACAAACTTTATTTAGTTGATTTTTCGAAGGAGGAGGCCGGTCTAGATGCATGCTTAATTGCTAAGACTAGCATGGGCTGGCTGTGGCATCGCCGTCTAGCACATGTTGGGATGAAGAACCTTCACAAACTTCTGAAGGGAGAACATGTGTTAGGTCTAACAAATGTGTATTTCGAAAAAGATAGACCTTGTGCAGCTTGTCAAGCAGGTAAACAAGTGGGAAGCGCTCATCACATCAAGAATGTGATGACTACATCAAGACCTCTGGAGCTACTGCATATGGACCTCTTCGGACCCGTCGCCTACCTTAGCATTGGGGGAAGTAAGTATGGTCTTGTTATTGTTGATGATTTTTCCCGCTTCACTTGGGTATTCTTTTTGCAGGATAAATCAGAAACCCAAGGGACCCTCAAGCTCTTTCTAAGGCGAGCTCAAAACGAATTTGAGCTCAAGGTGAAGAAGATTAGAAGCGACAACGGGTCCGAGTTCAAGAACCTTCAAGTGGAGGAGTTTCTTGAGGAGGAACGAATCAAGCACGAGTTCTCCGCTTCCTACACACCACAACAAAACGGTGTGGTAGAGAGGAAGAACATGACGCTTATAGACATGGCAAGGACGATGCTTGGAGAATTCAAGACGCCCGAGCGGTTTTGGTCGGAAGCTGTGAACATAGCTTGCCACGCCATAAATCGGGTCTACCTTCATTGCCTCCTCAAGAAGACGTCATACGAGCTTCTAACTGGTAACAAACCCAATGTTTCATATTTTCGTGTATTTGGGAGTAAATGTTATATTCTCGTGAAGAAAGGTAGGAATTCAAAATTTGCTCCCAAAGCTGTAGAAGGGTTTTTACTAGGTTATGACTCAAATACAAATGCGTATAGAGTCTTCAACAAATCATCGGGTTTGGTTGAAGTCTCTAGCGATGTTGTATTTGATGAAACTAATGGCTCTCCGAGAGAGCAAGTTGATCTTGATGATGTAGATGAGGATGATGTTCCAACGGACGCAATTCGCACCATGGCGATTGGAGATGTGCGACCACAGGAACACAAGGAGCAAGATCAACCTTCTTCCTCAACGATGGTGCACCCCCCAACTCCAGACGATGAACAGGTTCCTCAAGAGGAGGCGTATGATCAAGGGGGAGCACAAGAAGATCATGTTGAGGAGGAAGAAGCACCACTGGCCCCTCCAACTCAAGTTCGAGCGACGATTCAAAGGGATCATCCCGTCGACCAGATATTGGGTGATATTCGCAAGGGAGTAACTACTCGCTCTAGATTAGCTAATTTTTGTGAGCATTACTCTTTGGTCTCTTCTATTGAGCCTTTTAGGGTAGAAGAGGCCTTGCTAGATCCGGACTGGGTGTTGGCCATGCAGGAAGAGCTCAACAACTTCAAGCGAAATGAAGTTTGGACACTTGTGCCACGTCCCAAGCAAAATGTTGTGGGAACCAAGTGGGTGTTTCGCAATAAACAAGACGAGCACGGGGTGGTGTCAAGGAACAAGGCTCGACTTGTGGCAAAAGGTTATGCCCAAGTCGTAGGTTTGGACTTTGAGGAGACTTTTGCTCCTGTGGCTAGGCTAGAATCGATTCGTATTTTGTTAGCCTATGCCGCTCACCATTCTTTCAGGTTGTTCCAAATGGACGTGAAGAGCGCTTTCCTCAACGGGCCAATCAAGGAGGAGGTGTACGTGGAGCAACCCCTGGCTTTGAGGATGAACGGTACCCCGACCACGTGTGTAAGCTCTCTAAGGCGCTCTATGGACTTAAGCAAGCCCCAAGAGCATGGTATGAATGCCTTAGAGACTTTTTAATTGCTAATGCTTTCAAGGTTGGGAAAGCCGATCCAACTCTTTTCACTAAGACTTGTGACGGTGATCTATTTGTGTGCCAAATTTATGTCGATGACATAATATTTGGTTCTACTAACCAAAAGTCTTGTGAAGAGTTTAGCAGGGTGATGACTCAGAAATTCGAGATGTCGATGATGGGCGAGTTGAACTACTTCCTTGGGTTCCAAGTAAAGCAACTCAAGGACGGCACCTTCATCTCTCAAACAAAGTACACGCAAGACTTGCTCAAGCGGTTTGGGATGAAGGACGCCAAGCCCACAAAGACTCCAATGGGAACCGACGGACATGTCGACCTCAACAAAGGAGGTAAGTCCATTGATCAAAAAGCATACCGGTCTATGATAGGGTCTTTACTTTATTTATGTGCTAGTAGACCGGATATTATGCTTAGCGTATGCATGTGTGCTAGATTTCAATCCGACCCAAGGGAGTGTCACCTTGTGGCCGTTAAGCGAATTCTTAGATATTTAGTTGCTACGCCTTGCTTCGGGATCTGGTATCCAAAGGGGTCTACCTTTGACCTGATTGGATACTCAGATTCCGACTATGCTGGATGTAAGGTCGATAGGAAGAGTACATCAGGGACGTGCCAATTCCTAGGAAGGTCCGTGGTGTCCTGGAGTTCTAAGAAACAATCTTTTGTTGCCCTATCCACCGCTGAGGCCGAGTACGTTGCCGCAGGACAGTGTTGCACGCAACTACTTTGGATGAGGCAAACCCTCCGGGACTTTGGCTACAATCTGAGCAAAGTCCCACTCCTATGTGACAATGAGAGTGCGATCCGCATGGCGGACAATCCTGTTGAACACAGCCGCACAAAGCACATAGACATCTGGCATCACTTTTTGAGAGACCACCAGCAAAAGGGAGATATCGAAGTGTTTTATGTTAGCACCGAGAACCAGCTAGCCGATATCTTTACCAAGCCCTTAGATGAGAAGACCTTTTGCAGGCTGCGTAGTGAGCTAAATGTCTTAGATTCATGTAACTTGGATTCATCTAGAGCATACATGTGTTTTATGCCTTTGATCATGTTCCATTATGTATTTTATTGCTCATTTATGGTGCTCAAGTTGTGCAAGGGATCCCCGGACCTCACAAGTCCATGTGTGAATGATGCACATACTTAGGGGGAGAAATGCTACAACTTGACCCTTTGAGACTAACCGTGTGCTTGAGTTTTCTTAAATTAGTCTCAAAGGAGGATTGAAAGGGAAAAGGTGAACTTGGACCATGCAAGACTTCCACTGCACTCCGATGAGAGGGTAATTTACTCTAAGTTCATCTCCGTGCTCTTATTGCCTTTTTACTCTTAATTGAAGATTTTGGTGAGGCAGTGGGGTTTAAGGGCCAATAATGATCCCGTTTTGGTGCTTAATGCCAAAGGGGGAGAAATTAAGGCCAAAGCAAGAAATGGATCAGCTACCACTTGAGAATTTTGAAAATAGTAGAGTTAGAGCTTTTGTTTTGTCAAAATACTCTTATTGTCTCTTATTGTCAAAAGTTGGTCTTTTGTGGGGAGAATGTTTGATTATGGGAAAAAGGGGGAGTTTTTGAATCTTTGATCAATTTCTCTTGGAATACCTCTCTCTATGCCTCAACAAGTGATTTTGACTTAGAGATAGGAAATTGAGGTTGATTTGCAAAAACAAACCAAGTGGTGGCAAAGAATGATCCAAATATGCCAAATTTGAATCAAAAACAAATTTTTGTTCTCATTTGCATTGATGTTGCACTTCTTTTAGTTGCTTTTTGTTGTGTTGGCATAAATCACCAAAAAGGGGGAGATTGAAAGAGAAATGTGCCCTTGGGCCATTTCTACAAGTTTTTGGTGATTAAGTGCTCCACACAAATGCTTTGAGTAATATTTGTGCCAAAGACTCAAGAAGTGCAATTCAAGATTAAAGGTATGTTTCTAGACTTAGTACATTGTTTTGAAGACTAATGTATTGTGTCTAAGTGCTAGAAACAGGAGAAATCGCTTTGAAGATAAGTTGGCTGTGTTCAGCCAAAAGGCTGCTCGGTCTGGGTGCACAAGACAGTGTCCGGTGTACCAGGACCAGTTCCGATGAATAGCCTGCTCTCGGGTCTCGACGGCGGCGTACGACTATAAATCACTGGACTGTCCGGTGAGTCGTCTGCGGCGAAGTCGCCGCTCTCGGGAAACAGTCAACAGCGTACGGTTAAAATTCATCGGACTGTCCGGTGAGCCAACGGTCGACTGTGCCAATGGTCGGCCGCATAATCCGCGCATGACGCGTGGCCGAGCCAACGGTCGGATGGGGGCACCAGATAGTGTCCGGTGCGCCAACGGCTCCAAATCTTCAACGGTCGGCTGCGCCAATTTAGGAAAGCAATCTGCACCGGACTGTGAACAGTGCCTGTCCGGTGGTGCACCGGACTGTCCGATGCGCCACCCGATAGAAGGCAAGAATTGCCTTCCTGGATTGCTTCCAACGGCTCCTAGCTGCCTTGGGGCTATAAAAGGGACCCCTAGGCACATGGAGGAGAACACCAAGCATTCTTTGATCATCCCTAAGCACTAAGACTCCATTCTAGCGCATTTGATTCGTTGTGATAGCAATTTGAGCTCCTTCTGAGTCGAGAACTCCGTGTGTGAACTTTGAGCTCAAGTTGTTGGCTAGTGTGCGTGTTTGTGCTCTTGCTTTGAGTCTTGTGTGTGTTGTTTTTCCCACCCTTACTTCCGTGCTTCTTTGTGATCATCAAATTGTAAGGGCGAGAGGCTCCAAGTTGTGGAGATTCCTCGCGAACGGGATATAGTGAAACAAAGAGAAACACCGTGGTATTGAAGTGGGTCTTTGGACCGCTTGAAAGGGGTTGAGTGCAACCCTCGTCCATTAGGACGCCACAACATGGAGGTAGACAAGTGTTGTACTTGTCGAACCACGGGATAACTCGAGTGTCTTTTGTGATTGCTTTTCTGTGATACTTGTGTTCACAAGAGCTCGCTATTTAGTCTACTAACTCTTAATCAAGTTTTGTGGCTTTAAGTTTCAAGTTTTTACAGGATCACCTATTCACCCCCCTCTAGGTGCTCTCATAGCCGGACTGTCTGCCATACCTGCAAAGAGCTGCACAGTTGTTGTTTTATTTTCTGTCTCTGTGGCTGTTTGATTTTCCTCAACGGCCTTTGGTCTCCATCTCATTTGTGGTGGTGGATACTGCGGATGTGTGTCATTGAATATTTTTTCCGCCTCCTTCTCCTGATTCTCCTTTGCTCTAAGGCACTGTAATTTTCACTTTTGCGATCGCGTCAATCCCGATGGGCACCATCGGGGCATGGAGTATTTTGGATCGGCTGTTTTGTTCACATCCGCACCTTCTTTTTTGTTTGTGTTGGCCGATTCACCAAAAATCATCGGCCCTTCGTTATTTTGTTGTACGACGACATCTGTCGTTCCTATTTTAATGACGTCTCCTTTTTTCGTACTATTGGAGGTTGTAGCTGTATGCCCCCCTACCGGATTAGTTAGCCTTTGGGGTCGAGTTGTTCGACAATCTTGCTGGGCCTGTGCTCGTGGACCAGATTGAGGGGCTCTTAATCGGTCTTGTACTGGAGATGTTAACCTATTGAATACAGATGTTTGAGGTGCCCCCCAAGCGGGGTACTGTGGCATCCCAAATGGATATGGTGGCATGCCCCACATTTGATTTAGGACATATGGTGGAGGTATGTATGTGTATGGATATGGCATAGGTGGATATGGTGGTGGAGGTGTCCATGTAGGTACGTTAGGTCTTAATTGAACATTATGACCTCCCGTCCTTTCCGATTGGTGTGGTGGTCCAATTGGCCTAACCTGCTGTCGCACCTGGGTGGGTAAGCGAGGTCGCTTCAGTGGCCGGTCGCTGGGGCCAGCCTTCTTTTTCACATATTTAGACAATAATTGATCAAAGGTCGGGCTGGATTTCACCAACTGACCAGTTGCCTTGAACATGTTAATTTTCCACGTACCTATTTCTGGTCGTCGTGGTTTGAAGGCACGTGGTCGCCGCGGCTCTTCAGCGTTGCCGGACCGTCCGCTGGTGAAAGTCGCCTAGAGGGGGGGTGGTGGATAGGCGAAACCTGAAAATTAAAACTTTATCCCCCAACGAGATCTCTTGATTAGTGGATAGAACAAGATATACCATTATTGGAGTATAAAAACTAAGTCCTTGCTTGTAAAGAGTATTGCTTTCAAATAATGCAGAATTGATAAAACAATACAACTAATAGGTCTATGAGAATAAAGCAAAGGGGTTTAGATAAGAAGAGCAATGACACAAGTTCTTTCTTGCAATGTGTTGCTTCACTAAATGAGAATTTTGTGACGGAACCTCCCAAGTAATTAGGCCCACCTACAGTTGTCCTTGTCCAACGGACTTCAGACAACCCTGTAGGTGCCCCTGAATTACTTGACAAGTTCGGTATCTTTCCTTACCTTACCAGGAACGATTCACCCGTCTTGCAAACATTACAGAACATCGGAGGTAAAGAATTGCGGAAGCGATTACATAATTCACATTTATTTAAAAGCAAGCACAAGTTGTTTCATTACAGACCAGAACTAAGAGTGAGTGCTGAGTAGTAAAATTATACAAACCAAGGGAGGCAAAAATTCCTCCCGAGAAGATTCAAGAAAAAGATCTATATGGAGGACCAAGTCCTCCCGCACTTCAGTCTTGTGTTTCTTCTTTGGGAACCACCTTGGCACAGAAGTAGCAGAAATCTGCTACTTCCTCACCTAAAAACAACGAAGGGATAAACCCTGAGTATGGAATTACTCAGCAAGACTTACCCGACTGAAGAAAAGACTCTCAAGGGTATGCTGGGTATATGGGAGTCAAGGTAAGGCTTTTTCAATAATCAAAGACTCTGTTTTGCAGAAATGCTTACTAAAGTGGATCCTTAAAAATCAAATTTTATTTGTCAAGTTAGGTTCAATTACCTGCAACTAGAGTTCTTTCTACCCTAGTTCAATCACTGGTCCTGTACTAGCCAGTTTCTTGACAAAAACCCATCATCTTTAGTGGAATGCTACGTGTAGGGCAGTGACCAAGTCTTCATAACCGCGAAGGTACGGCGATCCGAATCGATTATACTCAGCTGAGGATCTCCAATCACACGACATATGTAGCACTTAACCCTTGCATATGTCAACCCGCCACCGGGGTTCTTAAGACCGGATCAGGTTCACGCAAACCGAGAGCACAGATACACCACCGTCCAGCCTCTTGCCACGGAGGGTACACGCTACTCTCGCCATCGCTCCACGCCCATTTCGTGTTATCTTATTCCGGCCTTAGTCTGCCCGAGGCAAGGCTTACCCATGACGAGGCATGTGACCAGTTAAAGGGTCCTCGATCATCAAGCCTACATCGAGACGGTCCTTAATCGACTCAGACGAAGACACTACACCGAGACTCTCTTCTCGTGCAAGTCACCCGCCCGGTCTCAGCTTAATCTTTTTAACCCAAAAACTTGGTACCTGACAGAGGTACATCTTTTCCGATGTTGAATCCATCACGGCCGTGATGGATTCACCATCAAGTTTTATTTTTTTGAAAACATCCCACCCACTTTTGCCACATCATATTTTGTAAAAACAAAACATTTTGTTTTGTTCTAAAGCAATGCTAAGCATAGTAAAACCTTTTGTAAAAACAGGGTTTCAAGGCAGGTAATCAACGAAGGTAATGTAGGAATTGTTTAGTCAATCAACTCCTATCACCTAATGCAGCAATCAAGTGAGAAAGATTTTAAAAACATCAAGGAAGGTGGCAAATGCACCGGGGCTTGCCTTTGTTATCAGGTGAGTCCTGCTCGGATCCACAAATATCGAAATAAAAGCAGTTGCCTGCTTGAGGATCTGAGGATGGTGGTGTCCCTTCTTCAGTGACTTCTTCTTCTTCTTCGTGTTCTAACATAACCATATACATGTATAAGAATGGATGCCATGGGATGCTCATGAGGATGCGAAGATAATATAAACTTATTATCTAAGTCTTGAGTACAACTTTCCTTCACGGTACTCCGAGAACCTAGGGTTTCCGGAGTCAGTAAAGGAGTTCATAGGGCAGGGGGGTGGTTTTGGGTTCAGTGATCAAACAAGGTCCAAATCAACCCAAATTCTACCCAAGGCTTCTGAAGCGTCCCGATCCTTTGGGACTCAAATGTGAAACAATTACTAGTCCCAGGAGGCTAGTAAACACATTTCTTACTTCAAATAGTACAGAGTTTTAGATAAATTTATTACAATACCGGGGTACAAGCTCGAGAGAGCCAATTAGAGAAGCGCAGTAGGAAAAATACACTAGCCCAAGCCACAGGCAGAACTGGGTGCAGACACAGCCCTCTTAATCAAGCATAGCAGAAAAGAAGTCCTCGGCTGCTGAAAAACATAAATAAATTTGGGTGAATACACTAGGTATTCCGCAAGCCCACCCCGCTCCCGTAGAGAGAAAGAGACCTATGATGTACATGCTCAATTTGGTGGAGTTGAAGTCACTCATCATTTTCTTAGAGAGAGGCAGTTGTTTGAAGGTTTTCCCATGGTCTTAAAAGTAACCAAGACTCAACCACCACTGAGCTTCCCGCTCCCATGGCCTTATTTTCTTTTTCAACACCCATTTGATCACACCTTTCCCTTGACAAGCAACTTAGAGAAAAGAAAGGAAAAGCTCTAATTGCCATACCATACCAGACTCATCCATACCAGTGGACACGGACTATTCGAATAGGTTTTCAAACTCTGCGCAGAGGTGTACACTTTACCCACTAGTCCGGTTTCTGCGATCTCACCGTCGCGAGACCCGAATGCCGGATCTCTTTCCTTACTCGCGCGTCCTAACCTTAACGGTTATCCGGAAGGAGTCAGGCCACCACCATGCCCAAACCGGACAAAACTTTCCCCCTCCTTATCCTCCCGGTGCTCCCCAGCCTTCTTAACCCTGGGGTTGGACCGCACGAGTTCAGATTGAGTGACTGCCCACACAGTCTCGAGTGGTTGTACGATAAGGAGTACAGGTAGTGAGAAATGACAAGCCGGTCCTTATATGAGGGGACAATCCTTCTGCTCACGCCTAAACCAGCTGAGCCAACACCTTAGGCCCTCCCTTAAACCAGGGAGTCCCTGATCGTCCCACTCCCAGGTGATGAGGGTGAGTACCCTTCATCGCATAACTTTTCAAAATAAGATTTTATTTGGAGAAACACATGGCCTTTCTTCCCAATCCACTTTACGTATCCAGAATGTGTATGTTAATGCGGGCCATCTCTCACTCACAATGCAATATTCCCCATAATTCCCGGCCTAGGCAGTGGTAGAGAGAATAGGTAATTTATGCATCAAGGGAAGGATGGACTTGCCTTCGTCGAAGCTTTCCTGGCACAGAAGATCTACTTCCGGAAGTTCGGGCTCTGGCCCTTCTTCCGGGGCTACGGGTTCCGGATCCGCGGTCCCCGCTTCTTCTAGTAAAACAGTCAACAAAACAACACATCAACGGTAGTTTACTTAATTATAGTGTGTCATTTACCAACATTATTAATACTTAGGACTTTAGAAATTATTTGGGTGGTTTTTGGTACATAAAACATTGAAGGAAACTAATTAAATGAGAAAAGGTGAAGAAAAGAAAATCGAAAGGGATTTTCTCCTTAGACGGGCCGGGGGGGGGGGGGATTTTGGCCCAGCTCGGCGCGGGGCAGACGCGCGGGCGCGCTTTCGGCCCAGCAGCGGCCCACGGGGAGGGGGGCGACGACGCGGGCGCGCGGGGCGACGGCGTCATCGCGGGGCCCACGCGACAGAGAGAGCGGAAGGGGAAAACGGCGCGGGCGCGATTGACGACGGGGGTGAACCGGCCGATGGGGGGGGGGAAGAACCGGCCGCCGGGGGGGGGGGGGGGTTCGACGGCGGCTTGCCGCCGGTGGCCCGGTTCCTGGTCCAAGTGAGGGTGGTTTAGCACGGGCGGGGGCTGGCGATTCTAGGGGTGGGCTCAATTCGGCCGGAGGGGGTTGGGAGGGGGCTGCCCACGGGGAGGGGGCGGAGCTCCGTGGCGGGGATCGCCGCCGGCGGGCTCTGGGTGAGGGACCGGGGCGGGGGAGTGGTGTTTTGGGTTCGCGGCTTTGTGAGGGAGCTGCTTGGTTCCCTTAATTTCTCGCTGGACCAACGGAGAGGGAGGGAGAGAAGGGGGGAGGGACTCACCGGAGAGGGGGAAGACAGCGGTGCTCTGCGAATTGCGCTCGGGCGAGGGGAGGAAGGTAGTGGCCGAGGCCGGTGCGAGGAAGAAGGAGCCCGGGGCGAGCTTTTTATAGGCGCGCGGGGGCAAGGGGGGCGGTGGAGCTCCCTGACTCCGGCGAGCCTCCCGGTGTCGCCATAAATGGCGCACAGCGCCGCCGAGGGGACGCCACGGCAGGGCGGTACCGGCGAGGACGCGGTCAAGGGAAGGAGGACGGAGCGGTGCCAAACTTTCCTGTGTGGCCGGACGGCAGAGGGGAGGACGGAGGCGACGACCGGAGGTGACTTCGGCGAGGGGACGGCGGACGGATGATGAAGCGGCTGACCTGTGGGGTCGCTTGGTCAGAGGGAGCGAGCGAGCGGGCGGGCGAGCGAGCGAGCGGGTGGGTGGCTGACAGGTGGGGCCGCTTGGTCAGCGAGAGCGAGGGCGAGGTGCGGGGCGGCTGCCGCGCGCGCGGAAACAGGCCGCAGATGGGCCGGGAGAGGAGGAGTGCGGCGCGAGGGGGAGAGGGGGCGGCCGCGGCTTGGGCCGAACTCGGCCCAGCTGGGGAGGAAGGCTTTTCCATTTTTTTTCCTTTTTATTTTCTAACCTTTCATCCATTTTTATACTCTTTTCTTTTAAACAATAAATTTTAATAAATAATCTTAGGTGTTAGAAAATAGAATCTAAGTGAGGTGCTGGTGATCAAATAAAGTGTATGCATATGATGAAAGAAGACCTAGGGGAGATCTTGGAATTAGAGGGGAAAGGGTAGATTAGGGTTTCAAACCTGGGTTAGGATTTTGGGATGCTACAAACCTACCCCACTTAAAGGAATCTCGCCCTCGAGATTAGACGGGGCTCGAGAAAAGGTAAGGGTATTCCTTCCTCAGAGAGTCCTCACTTTCCCAGGTGGCTTCCTCTTCTCCATCTCTGCTCCACTGAACCTTACAGAGCCTTACTTCTGAATTGCGGGTCCTTCTGACTGCTGAGTCAAGAATCTTCACTGGTTTTTCCCGGTACTGGAGATCTTTTTGAATCTGAATTGTCTCCGCCTCGATACGGGTTTCTGGTACCTTTAGGCATTTGCGGAGTTGAGATACATGGAACACATTGTGAATATCGGACATGGATTCTGGTAGCTCAAGACGGTATGCCACGGGTCCTATTCGGGAAACGACAGGGTAAGGACCGACGAAACGGGGTGCTAGCTTTCCCTTCATCTGGAACCTTCTGACACCACGCATTGGAGAAACCTTGAGATAAACAAAATCTCCTTCCTCAAATCTGAGTTCCCTTCGCCTATTGTCTGCGTAACTCTTTTGTCGACTCTGAGCTTCAAGTAATCTTCTGCGGATCAAGGCAACTTTTTCTTCGGCTTCTTTAACGAAGTCGGGTCCTTCTAGTGTCCTTTCCCCTACATTGGACCACATTAGGGGAGTTTGGCATTTTCTTCCATACAGTGCTTCGAACGGTGACATTTTGATGCTGGCCTGATGGCTATTGTTGTATGAGAATTCGGCGTACGGCAAACTAGACTCCCAATCTCTGTCGAAGGCTAATACGCAGGCTCTGAGTAAATCTTCAAGGACCTTGTTGACTCTCTCTGTTTGACCATCTGACTGGGGGTGGTAAGCAGTGCTGAAATCTAGCTTGGTGCCCATTGCTTGCTGAAGGCCCTTCCAAAACTTTGAAGTGAACTGCGTTCCTCTATCTGATACTATCTTCCGTGGAATGCCATGTAGCCTGACTATCTCTTTAAGGTATAATCGGGCGAGGGCTGCTCCTCCAAAAGTGGTCTTTACTGGAATAAAATGGGCCACTTTGGTGAGACGATCGATTATTACCCATATGGAATCATTTCCTCTTTGTGATCTGGGTAGTCCGGTTACGAAATCCATGCCTATTTCTTCCCACTTCCATTCGGGTATTGGGAGGGGTTGAAGCAGGCCTGCAGGCTTCTGATGTTCGGTCTTTGTTCGCTGACAGGTGTCACATCGGGCCACATACTGTGCTATTTCCTTCTTCATCCCTTTCCACCAATATCTGGTTTTGAGGTCCAGGTACATCTTGGTGGTCCCTGGGTGGATAGAGTAAGCTGAGTTGTGGGCTTCATCGAGCAGGGTCTCCCGTGCCTTTCCAATTGGCACGCACAGACGGTTCTTGAACCAGAGGATTCCTTGCTCGTCTGTTCTCAGGTCCGGAAGTTGCTCCTTGCGTGTTCTTTCCTTAAGCCTGGTTGTTTCTGCATCGAGGCATTGGGCCTTGCATATGAGATCTTCTAGGTTTGGCTTGACTTCCAGGCCACCGTCGTCTCCCAGACATGCATTCAGCTGAGCTGATTCTTTCTTCCAATCTTCTAGGAAGTTTGTTCCTTTAACCCCGAAAGGTTTCCGGCTGAGGGCGTCTGCTACCACATTGGCCTTTCCGGGGTGGTAGTGGATTTTGAGGTCGTAATCTTTGATCAATTCGAGCCACCTTCTTTGACGGAGGTTGAGGTCCGGTTGCGTGAAGATGTACTTTAGACTCTTGTGATCAGTGAAGATGTGGCATTTGTTCCCAATCAGATAATGCCTCCATATTTTTAGAGCGTGCACTATGGCTGCCAATTCCAGATCGTGGGTAGGATAGTTCTGTTCGTGCGGCTTGAGTAATCGGGATGCATAAGCAATGACTTTCTCATTTTGCATTAAGACACACCCTAAGCCTTGCTTGGAAGCATCACAGAAGATGACAAAATCCTGGTGTATGTCTGGTAGAGTCAAAACTGGCGCGGTTGTAAGCTTCTCCTTGATGATTTGGAAACTTTCTTCACAATTGGGAGTCCACACGAACTTATTGTCCTTTTTGAGAAGTTCCGTCAAGGGCTTTGCTATGCTGGAGAATCCCTTGATAAAGCGGCGATAATACCCTGCCATTCCCAGAAAGCTTCGAACTTCACTGACGTTGGATGGTCGCTTCCAATTTGAAACAGCTTCTACCTTAGATGGGTCCACTTCTATCCCTTCAGCAGTCAAGATATGCCCTAGGAAGGCTATCTTCTCTAACCAGAACTCACACTTGCTGAGCTTAGCATAAAGTTGATGTGCTCTGAGTCTTCCGAGGACGGTTCGAAGGTGCCGCTCATGGTCCTTGCGACTCTTGGAATAGATGAGGATGTCGTCGATAAAAACCACGACAAACTTATCCAATTCTTCCATAAATACCTTATTCATGAGATTCATGAAAAAGGCGGGTGCGTTGGTTAGTCCAAATGGCATCACTGTGAATTCATATTGCCCGTATCTGGTGACGAATGCAGTTTTCTGAATGTCTGCTTCCTTAATCCTGAGTTGGTGATACCCTGACCTGAGGTCTATCTTGGAGAAGTATTTGGCTCCTTGCAGTTGGTCGAAGAGATCATCGATCCGGGGAAGGGGGTACTTATTCTTGATTGTAACTTCGTTCAAGGATCGATAATCAATACACATCCTCATACTCCCATCCTTTTTGGTAACGAAAAGAACGGGTGCTCCCCAGGGAGACGAACTGGGACGGATGTACCCTTTTTGCTGTAGTTCTGAAAGCTGAAGTTTCAGTTCTGCCAATTCAGTAGGGGCCATGCGGTATGGTCTTTTTGCGATGGGCGCAGTGCCGGGAATGAGGTCTATATAGAACTCTACTTCTCTTTCTGGTGGCATCCCGGGCAACTCTTCTGGAAATACATCTTCAAATTCCTTGATTACAGACATGCTTTCTACTGCCAGACTAAATATCATTGGATCAATTGCGGGCGGTTGGGCTTGGCAGGAAACTACCTTTCCTTGGTGATCTATGAGAAGGACAGTCTTGCTTGCGCAGCTGATAACACCCTTGTGCTTAGCTAGCCAATCCATTCCTAGGATTACATCAATTCCTTGGGATGGCAAGATGGTTAAGTCTGCCAGGAACACTACCCCACTCAAAAGAATTCTGACTTGTGAACACCTGAGTTTGCACAGGAGGTCTGATCCCGGGGTTCGGGTGACCAAAGGGATAGCTAAAGGTGTAGAGGGTATGCCATGCTTCTCCACAAACTTAGCGGCTATAAATGAATGGGATGCTCCTGAATCAAAAAGCACAGAAGCGGGAGTAAATTCAACAAGGAACTCACCGAGCACTACTCCTGGGGCCTGCTGGGCTTCCTGGGCGTCGACGTGGTTGACTCGGGCCCTGCCCTGGTACTGAGCCCTGCTCTGCTGGCTGCTGGAAGGAAGCGCCTTGGAGGTAGGTGCTGATGGAATCTTGGGGCCATTCACCGAGTTGGAGTAGGTTGGTCCGGGTGCCTTCAGCTGAGGGCAGTTGTTCTTGAAGTGCCTGGGGTCTCCGCAGTGCCAGCAGGCGTTTACTGGCGGCTGGTTACTTGCAACAGAGGGTGCCTGAAAGGAGCTCTGGTTCTGCTGACTGTAGCGTGATGGAGTGGGTCCAGATTGTTTATCGAAGCCTGGACCCCTGGGTGGGAGCCCAAAGGGTCGAGCTCTCTGCTGACGCTCTTGCTGTTGAGCTCGAAGAACTTGGAATTTCCTCTTGATGTGCCCTTTTTCTTCCTCTTTTGCTCTTTCCACTTGAATAGCTTTGTTGGAAAGGTGAGAGAAGCTGTGGAAGTCCTGGCTGGCGAGGATGGTCTTAAGCTCGGGTCTTAACCCTCTCAGGAAACGGGCCATTTTCCTGGCCTCGGTGCTGACATCCTCAGGCGCGTAGCGAGCCAGCTCTGTGAACTTGTGCACATACTCACTGACTGTTCGCCCACCTTGGGTTAGCTCCCGGAATTCATCCTCCTTGAGTTGGACTATCCCTTGGGGTACATGGTGCTCACGGAAAGCTGTTTCGAATTCTGCCCAGGTAGCATCTCTGACGGCTTCACTGAAAGTGTCCCACCATGTTAAAGCCATTCCTGAAAGCTGATGTGCTGCCAGCTGAACACGCTGATTCTCAGGGCAAGCGATGGCTTCCAACTTCCTCTTGATCGTGCGAAGCCAGTCATCTGCATCGAGGGGATTGCTGGACCCTGCGAATGTGGGAGGCTTGAGTCTCAGGAATTCTCCCATCCTGTCCTGGGGCCTTCCACCACCTGGGCGCTGGTTCTCCAGACTTCGAGTGAGGACTTCAATGAGTCTGGTTTGATTGGCTAGAACTTGGGCCAGATCTAGTGGTAGTTCCGGAGGTGCGGGGAGGTGGGTCCCATCCCCTTCTCCACCGGCTCCTCCTTCTGCTCCTAAGGGAAAACCTGCTCCAATCCCGGAGGCGGTAGGCGTGGTTTTATCCGAAGCCATCTGCCATGGGAAGAGAGTTACTATTATGCACATGCCATTTTTTTTAACTGGTTATTTTATTCATTACATCAAGCCATTACATGACACCACACCCTGCTATCATAAGTTCGTCACACACGAGTGCTATCTAGGGTACTCCCGCACTCCTTCTCTAATGTGTCCCCAAATTCCTTGAGGAGGTCATCAAGGCTAGCCAGGGACATCTCATCGGTGTCGGATAGGTTCCTTGGAGGGTTTTCTTCCTTCTGCTCGGTCTGGCATCCTTGGCTTTTGGTCTTCTTGCGGATTTTCTTTGCGGGGGCGAGCTTCTTCAGTTTCTTGTCGTAGTCCATCTTCAGTGTGCGGTAGGCCTCTCGGGTATTGGTTTCCTCACCTTCAGCTATTGCGAGGCTCTCTTGAAGGGACACTTTTTCTTCTGAGAGTTCCCTGACTTTCTGCTCCAGGCTTTCCACCCGGGAGGTTAGAGAGGTGCAGTGGAGGGTGAGGTCATCATATTGGTTATCAAGGGTATGAAGGTATCCAGCCATGTAGACAATGGTGGGATCATTCTCAGTAGGATCTCCTCCTGATAGGGCCTGAAGTCTTTTCCTCCAGGTGGGGGTATTCTTGTTGCTGGGTGGAAAGTAGCGAAGGGGGGTTTCAATGATTACTTTGTGGTAGTTCTGACATAGCTGACGGAGGGCTTTTCGGGCGACATTTTGGCAAGCATCTAGGAAATGGACTCCGGTAAAAGTGACTTGGAAGGAGCGTTGGTTTGGATAGCTTTGGCTTTCCCCCAGGTAGACTGCCATAGAGCATCTTATCATCCCTCCCTCGACATGTTCCGTCCAGATGTATTCCGGCTTTTTGCGGATTCCCATGCGGAGCGCACAGCTTCGCAAGAGGCGTGGGAACCCTTCCACTTCTGAGCAGTAGGATGTCTTAATGGCCAGAGAGTCTTCCATCTGGAATAGGAAAAGAAGGGTCTTGTTAAAACCGGGGAAGGGAAGAGAAAACTTTTCTTGAGGTAAGAGGTATTTTCTTTTTAAGGTAGGTTTTAGGGTCAGGGCTGCGACCTACGGCCAGTCCTATGGCTCTGATACCACCTGAAGCGTCCCGATCCTTTGGGACTCAAATGTGAAACAATTACTAGTCCCAGGAGGCTAGTAAACACATTTCTTACTTCAAATAGTACAGAGTTTTAGATAAATTTATTACAATACCGGGGTACAAGCTCGAGAGAGCCAATTAGAGAAGCGCAGTAGGAAAAATACACTAGCCCAAGCCACAGGCAGAACTGGGTGCAGACACAGCCCTCTTAATCAAGCATAGCAGAAAAGAAGTCCTCGGCTGCTGAAAAACATAAATAAATTTGGGTGAATACACTAGGTATTCCGCAAGCCCACCCCGCTCCCGTAGAGAGAAAGAGACCTATGATGTACATGCTCAATTTGGTGGAGTTGAAGTCACTCATCATTTTCTTAGAGAGAGGCAGTTGTTTGAAGGTTTTCCCATGGTCTTAAAAGTAACCAAGACTCAACCACCACTGAGCTTCCCGCTCCCGTGGCCTTATTTTCTTTTTCAACACCCATTTGATCACACCTTTCCCTTGACAAGCAACTTAGAGAAAAGAAAGGAAAAGCTCTAATTGCCATACCATACCAGACTCATCCATACCAGTGGACACGGACTATTCGAATAGGTTTTCAAACTCTGCGCAGAGGTGTACACTTTACCCACTAGTCCGGTTTCTGCGATCTCACCGTCGCGAGACCCGAATGCCGGATCTCTTTCCTTACTCGCGCGTCCTAACCTTAACGGTTATCCGGAAGGAGTCAGGCCACCACCATGCCCAAACCGGACAAAACTTTCCCCCTCCTTATCCTCCCGGTGCTCCCCAGCCTTCTTAACCCTGGGGTTGGACCGAACGAGTTCAGATTGAGTGACTGCCCACACAGTCTCGAGTGGTTGTACGATAAGGAGTACAGGTAGTGAGAAATGACAAGCCGGTCCTTATATGAGGGGACAATCCTTCTGCTCACGCCTAAACCAGCTGAGCCAACACCTTAGGCCCTCCCCTAAACCAGGGAGTCCCTGATCATCCCACTCCCAGGTGATGAGGGTGAGTACCCTTCATCGCATAACTTTTCAAAAAGAGATTTTATTTGGAGAAACACATGGCCTTTCTTCCCAATCCACTTTACGTATCCAGAATGTGTATGTTAATGCGGGCCATCTCTCACTCACAATGCAATATTCCCCATAATTCCCGGCCTAGGCAGTGGTAGAGAGAATAGGTAATTTATGCATCAAGGGAAGGATGGACTTGCCTTCGTCGAAGCTTTCCTGGCACAGAAGATCTACTTCCGGAAGTTCGGGCTCTGGCCCTTCTTCCGGGGCTACGGGTTCCGGATCCGCGGTCCCCGCTTCTTCTAGTAAAACAGTCAACAAAACAACACATCAACGGTAGTTTACTTAATTATAGTGTGTCATTTACCAACATTATTAATACTTAGGACTTTAGAAATTATTTGGGTGGTTTTTGGTACATAAAACATTGAAGGAAACTAATTAAATGAGAAAAGGTGAAGAAAAGAAAATAGAAAGGGATTTTCTCCTTAGACGGGCCGGGGGGGGATTTTGGCCCAGCTCGGCGCGGGGCAGACGCGCGGGCGCGCTTTCGGCCCAGCAGCGGCCCACGGGGAGGGGGGCGACGGCGTCATCGCGGGGCCCACGCGACAGAGAGAGCGGAAGGGGAAAACGGCGCGGGCGCGATTGACGACGGGGGTGAACCGGCCGAGGGGGGGGGGAAAGAACCGGCCGCCGGGGGGGGTTCGACGGCGGCTTGCCGCCGGTGGCCCGGTTCCTGGTCCAAGTGAGGGTGGTTTAGCACGGGCGGGGGCTGGCGATTCTAGGGGTGGGCTCAATTCGGCCGGAGGGGGTTGGGAGGGGGCTGCCCACGGGGAGGGGGCGGAGCTCCGTGGCGGGGATCGCCGCCGGCGGGCTCTGGGTGAGGGACCGGGGCGGGGGAGTGGTGTTTTGGGTTCGCGGCTTTGTGAGGGAGCTGCTTGGTTCCCTTAATTTCTCGCTGGACCAACGGAGAGGGAGGGAGAGAAGGGGGGAGGGACTCACCGGAGAGGGGGAAGACGGCGGTGCTCTGCGAATTGCGCTCGGGCGAGGGGAGGAAGGTAGTGGCCGAGGCCGGTGCGAGGAAGAAGGAGCCCGGGGCGAGCTTTTTATAGGCGCGCGGGGGCAAGGGGGGCGGTGGAGCTCCCTGACTCCGGCGAGCCTCCCGGTGTCGCCATAAATGGCGCACAGCGCCGCCGAGGGGACGCCACGGCGGGGCGGTACCGGCGAGGACGCGGTCAAGGGAAGGAGGACGGAGCGGTGCCAAACTTTCCTGTGTGGCCGGACGGCAGAGGGGAGGACGGAGGCGACGGCCGGAGGTGACTTCGGCGAGAGGACGGCGGACGGATGACGAAGCGGCTGACCTGTGGGGTCGCTTGGTCAGAGGGAGCGAGCGAGCGAGCGAGCGGGCGGGCGAGCGAGCGAGCGGGTGGGTGGCTGACAGGTGGGGCCGCTTGGTCAGCGAGAGCGAGGGCGAGGTGCGGGGCGGCTGCCGCGCGCGCGGAAACAGGCCGCAGATGGGCCGGGAGAGGAGGAGTGCGGCGCGAGGGGGAGAGGGGGCGGCCGCGGCTTGGGCCGAACTCGGCCCAGCTGGGGAGGAAGGCTTTTCCATTTTTTTCCTTTTTATTTTCTAACCTTTCATCCATTTTTATACTCTTTTCTTTTAAACAATAAATTTTAATAAATAATCTTAGGTGTTAGAAAATAGAATCTAAGTGAGGTGCTGGTGATCAAATAAAGTGTATGCATATGATGAAAGAAGACCTAGGGGAGATCTTGGAATTAGAGGGGAAAGGGTAGATTAGGGTTTCAAACCTGGGTTAGGATTTTGGGATGCTACAGCTTCTAAATATTGGTTTAAGTGCCCATAAAAAGTTTGGGCATTTTTGGGCTTATTACTTATTTTCTAAAAATCCATAACTATTACTTTTAACCACTTTAAATACCCTAAAATTTCTTATTTCCACTAAAAATTACAAAACTATTTTTATTAAATTCTAGGGAAAATAACAAGCCTAGGAAAATTAGTTTCACAATTTTAGCATTTTTCTACATTTTTCTACATATTTCTAAAGCTTTGCTGAAAAAGAAAAAGAAAAGGATTAAACAGAGCTGGGCCGGTTCTGGCCCAAACGGCCCAGGACCAGGGCAAAACGCGCCCGCGCCCGCCCGCGTCCTGGCATCTTTGCAGAAGAGACCCCGAGTTTTTGACTAACTGAAAACGAGCTTCTTCACTGTTCCTGTGTGTCGCTGACCGATTACAAAAAGGCCCCTGCACCTCAACCTATTCACGATTGGAAGTCCACGACGGCGCTCGCGCACAGCCGTGCTCCGGCGAGCACTAACACCGGCCGATTAGGGCAACGGCAGGGTTCTCCGAGCAGCGGACACAAAATTAGCACTACCCTGAGCATTTCCCCCAACATAATTTCACTAATGGTCACAAGGTTTGGTCTAGCCACGGCGACCGTGGACAAGGCGGACCGATGAGTGCGTTCCCGTCGATTCATGGCGGTCTAATTCGATTTAACGGGTCGGTGAGCATCAAGAGCAAGCAAGGATGTTGAAACAAGGAAACCGAGGGTGAGATTGGACCTGAATCGGGCTGACCACGGCGAGGTGTTCTTCGCGGTGTTCTTCAACGATTTTGGGGAAATCCCAAATTCACGTGCTCTGGTGGGGGTTTCGGGATGCCGGTGGGTGTAGTAGGTGCTTGGATACATGGCGGAGCTAGGGGTACGAGCAATTTATAGAGCCCACGGGCGGTGGTGCTCAATTTGGCTGAGCCGTGTTGGCGGCCGGAGCTGGAGAGTAACGTGGGTACGGTGAATTCGTGTCCGCCGCCGTGGCAACCTCCCCGTCGACGATGGGACGGGTATAGGGAGTCATGGCGACGCGGTGGAAAAGCTTGGACACGCGGCGCACAGCCGGGAAGCGGCGGTCACCGGCGAGTTAATCTGCTCAGCCGCAAAGAGGGAGAGAGGGCCACGGGGGTCACCAGAGTGATCGCCAGCTCACCGACGGCGAAGATCTTTTACCGTGTGCCCTTATCCGCCCATCCCGAGCACAAGTCGGGCCGGCAACGGCACAAATCACGGCGGAATTGGTCGTCGGCGGTGGGTTTGCTGGCGTCCTTATCTGTTTCAGTTGAACACTGTACCATGGTGAACACCAATTCAGAGCGACTGACAGAGCACATTAGAGCTTCATTTTCTCCCAGTTTCATGTGACAACAGGTCCAAGTCTCTGCATCAAAGTTGTAGTGCTACATACCAGCTACAACTTTGCTACATGGTGTTGTCACAAAAAGTCACTGAATCTGGTTTGAAATTGGGCTTGAAGTTCATGGCATGAATCTGTTAGTCTGATATTCAGACAGAACCAGACTGACAGTCCAACTTGAGTTGAGATTTTCTCCACATTTTTCATAAGAACATGGCTGAATCCTTAAACAAAGTTGTTCTCCAATGATTGGTCTTCAACTTTGATGTGGTCACCTAACATGAATTCTCACTATTTTGAAAGCTACACAGCCTCAAAGTTGGGCCTACAACCCTGTTTTCAGACTTAGCATAGGAATCAAAATCAAGGTCCTTTTTGCAAATGAGTCCAAAACTTAGGGTTAGCTTTCAAGTCCACATATTTGTGAACTAAATGACTTAAGATACTTATTTGGCTTGGTTTTTGCACTTTAGCCCAAAAGTGGACTAATTTTGCACATAAGCCCCTAGGGTTTGGTTTAAGGGTTTTCCAGGGTTCCAATTAGGGTTTCTGGTATCCCAGGGGTATAAATGTGACTCCACTTTGTTTTTGGGGATATTTTATGACTCTTACCCCAAAGTCTTTAGGTTTTCTCACTTGGGTTAAGTTTTAGCCCTTTAATCCCTATTTAGGGTTAAGTTTCCTATCCAGGGTGCTATTTGCAAAAACACTTAAACAATACAACTTGTTTGAAATTTTTGCCTAGTGAATGCACTCTAGGTGTATCAAACATATGCAATGCCAATGTTATGATGTCATGCTCAAGTTTTAGTTATAGTAACACCAGGGGTGTTACATCCTTCCACCTATAAAAGAATCTCGTCCCGAGATTTAAAGTCCTAGGGTGAGTAATGGAAAAGGAAATGTGTCATGTTTTTATTTCCTCATTTCTGGTACAAGGCAGGGTGGTGTGGGATTCACTCCTTTATTGCAATAACTATATACACTTTACAAATTACATGAGGCTAGAAAGCCTGGGAAATTCTTATTCAAGAAGTCTTGAGTTTCCCACGTAGCCTCTTCCTCAGAATGTTGGTTCCATTGTACCTTGTAGAACTTGAGAGTCTTTCTCCGGGTAACCCTGTCCTTTTGGTCCAGAACTCGAATAGGATGTTCCGAGTATGTTAAGTCTGGTTCCAGGACAACATCTGTCACTTCCATGGTTCGATCGGGAACCCGTAGACACTTCTTCAATTGCGATACATGGAACACATTATGTACAGCAGACAATGTTTCGGGAAGTTGAAGTCGATACGCCACTGGCCCATATCTTTGAAGAATAGGAAATGGACCAATGTACCTGGGTGCAAGTTTTCCCTTTACCCCGAAACGCGATACTCCCTTCATTGGTGAAACCTTTAAGTAGACGTAGTCTCCTTCTAAGAAGTATAAGGGCATTCGCCGTTTGTCTGCATAACTCTTCTGACGAGCTTGTGCTTTCTTTAGATTATGAATAATTTTCTGAACCTTATCCTCGGCTTCTTTCACCAGATCAGGTCTAAAGAAGCACCTCTCACCGGGTTCAGACCAGTTTAGCGGAGTCCGACACCGTCGTCCATATAAAGCTTCAAAGGGTGCCATCTGGATACTGTCTTGATAGCTATTATTATATGAAAACTCCGCCAAAGGTAAACATTCATCCCATTTCTGTGAGAAATCCAGGACACATGCCCGCAGCATATCTTCAAGTATCTGATTCACTCTCTCAGTTTGTCCACTGGTTTGAGGATGATAGGCCGAACTGTGGAGCAGTTTAGTACCCAGGAATTTATGAAGTTCTTCCCAGAATTTAGATACAAATTGTGGTCCACGATCCGACACTATGGTCTTTGGAACACCATGCAAACTGAGAATACGGGCGATGTACAATTCCGCATAGGTAATGACGGGATATTTTACTTTGACAGGGAGGAAGTGGGCGATCTTGGTAAGTCGATCAATGATAACCCAAATAGAGTCATATCCTTTTGCGGTTCTGGGCAATCCCACAATGAAGTCCATGCTTATGTCTTCCCATTTCCATGTTGGTATTGGTAATGACTGCAATGGACCAGCAGTTTTCATGTGTATGGCCTTGACACGTCTGCAAGTGTCACACTTAGCCACATAGCGTGCAATTTCAATTTTCATCTTCGTCCACCAGTAGTACTGCTTTAGATCATGGTACATCTTAGTGCTTCCCGGATGAATAGAATAGCGACTAAGATGCGCTTCATCTAAGATTTGCTGGCGGAGTTCTTCATTCTTTGGTACTACTATGCGGTTGTTAAACCATAACACACCTTGATCATCTTCCTTGAAACATTTGGCTGTTCCAGCCCTTATCTTCTCTCGTATGTGCTTCATACCCAGATTATCCTTTTGAGCATCAATTATCCTTTGCCAAATGGTTGACTCAAGCTTTAGCTGATTCAGAGTCCCGTGTTGGATTATCCCCAGGTTTAGCTTCTCCATTTCTTGGCATAAGGTGTTCTCGGAGGTCTTCGCCATAAGACAGTGGCAGGAAGTCTTACGACTCAATGCATCTGCCACCACATTGGCCTTGCCTGGGTGATAATGGATCTCTAGTTCATAGTCCTTAATGAGCTCAAGCCATCGTCTTTGCCTCATATTTAATTCTGACTGGGTGAAGATGTACTTCAAACTTTTACGATCTGTATATATGTGATAGATATTTCCCAGCAGATAATGACGCCATATTTTCAGGGCATGAACCACAGCAGCTAGCTCCAGATCATGAGTTGGATAATGCTCCTCATGTCGGCGCAACTGCCTTCAAGCATATGCAATTACTCGGCCCTCTTGCATCAGCACACAGCCGAGCCCACTGCCAGATGCATCACAATATACATCAAAAGGCTTAGTGATGTCCGGTTGAGCCAATACCGGAGCAGTGGTTAATAATGTCTTCAATTGCTCAAAGGCTTCATTACACTTAGAAGACCAATTGAACTTAATGTCATTCTTCAATAAACTTGTGATTGGCTTCACAAGCTTAGAAAAATCAGGTATGAATCTGCGATAATATCCAGCTAGTCCAAGAAAACTCCGGACTTGGTGAACAGTGGTTGGGGGTTTCCACTCCAGAATATCTTTGACCTTGCTAGGATCTACCGCAATTCCTTTAGCTGATAACACATGCCCCAAAAATTGAATTTCCTCCAGCCAGAACGCGCACTTGCTGAACTTGGCATACAGCTGATGTTCCCTCAGGCGCGTCAATACAATCCATAGATGCTGAGCATGCTCCTCTTCATTTTTAGAGTATATCAAAATATCGTCGATGAAGACCACCACGAACTTGTCCAACTCGGGCATGAATACCGAGTTCATCGAATAGGTGAAGTGGGCAGGAGCATTAGTGAGCCCGAAAGACATTACCAAGTATTCAAACAATCCATACCGCGTAGTAAATGCGGTCTTCGGTATATCCTCGGGCCGAATACGGATTTGATGATAGCCCGACCTGAGATCAATTTTAGAAAATACCCTCGCCCCAGTCAGTTGATCAAATAAGATGTCGATCCTTGGAAGAGGGTACTTATTCTTGATGGTGACCTCATTCAGGGGCCGATAATCCACGCACATGCGCAAGGTTTGATCCTTCTTCTTAACAAAAATGGCGGGACAACCCCATGGGGACGAGCTTGGCCGGATAAATCCCTTATTCAGTAGATCTTGTAATTGAATCTTCAATTCTGCCAACTCATTAGGGGGCATACGGTACGATCTTCGGGAGATGGGGGCCGTACCGGGCTTTAGCTCAATTACGAATTCTACATCTCTTTCAGGGGGTAGTCCAGGCAAATCTTCCGGAAATACATCTGGAAACTCACATACTACCGGAATGTTCTTGATCTCCGGTACAATAGCTTCATATATCCTACCAGAAGTTTTGGCTGGATTGGTCACGGGGAGAGACAAAAGAATTTCTTCTTGATTATAGCTCAACCTGACGGTTCTGAGTTCAGTGTTGAGAATTGCCTTGTGTTGGGTTAACCAATTCATACCCAAAATTACATCTATATCCTGGCCTCTTAGAACAATCATGTTAGCAGGAAAGTTCCGTCCGGCCATTGTTACTGGCACTTCATAGGCCACTTCTCTAGTAAAAATATGTCCCCCAGGTGAATGAATTTTAAATCCCTCTTTTGATTCATGACATGCAATGTGATGTTGCTCCACAAATTTCTTGCTAATGAAGGTATGCGAAGCACCAGAATCAAAAAGAATAATTGCAGGGTGACTGGCCACGGGAAACGTACCCATCATCACCGGCTCTCCCTCCGGTGTAGTGGCCACTTGGGTGTAATATACACGCCCCGTCTTCTTGGTATTCTTCCCCACAGCATTTCCCTTAGGCTGAGTAGACTTCCCAGTTCCTTGCTGAGCATTGGATTGATTTTGCTTGGGGTATGGGCAGTCTTTGATAAAATGTCCCGACTTGCCCCAGTTGAAACACCCAGTTGAAGAGCTGGGCAAGGCAGGGAATCGAGTGCCTAGGGCACCCAACTGATTTGAGGAAATGGAGGTATTGTTGGGGTGGATAACAATGGGTTGTTTGAAAGGGAATGCTGGTGGACGAGAAAAAGTACGGTTTTGGCTAGAAGGCCGGATGACGAACCGTTGCCTCTTCGCCTGGCCCTGATTAGGCCTCTCACCACTAAATCCCTTATTTTTCCCAGAACTTGCGTATTTTGCTTCCACAGATAAGGCTGTACTGACAGCCTTTCCATATGTGAGATCAATACATGTGGCCATTTTTCGCTGCAACCGGTCATTTAGACCTCTCATAAAACAGTTCTTTTTCTTCAAATCAGTATTCACCTGGTCGATAGCATACTGCGACAAGTGATTAAACTTGTTAAGATACTGATTGATGGTGTCTCCTCCTTGTTTCAGCTTCATGAATTCCTCTTGTTTCATATGCAGCACTCCTTCAGGTATGTAGTGCTCGCGGAAGGCTGCTTTAAATTCTTCCCAAGTGATTTGATGGTTGTCAGGTTGGATAGCCACAAAATTTCCCCACCCAACGCGCGTCCCGCAACGTGAGAGGGTCCGGCTTCCGCCTCAGCGGAGTGTGCAGGCACACTAGGGTGTAATTGTGAGTATAGTATATGGACTTCCTCATGCAACGTATTGCAGTAGACCTGCAGGTTGTCGACAGCTGAGCTAAGTTCTTTAATTCGGGCCTGAGCCCTTGCTTCCTTAGCACATGCCAGCATATGAGACTGTACTGCCCAGTCAAGTGCTAAGTCTCGATCAGCAAGCTGATCCTGCAGGTGACGGATGTCCCTTCTTAGTTCATTGATTCTATCTCCGTCTGCGATCCAAGCATTGGTCCTGTGTTGCAGCGTTGCTTGAAGTCGACTCACTTGGGCTTCAAGGTCTCCTATGGGGTCATTACTTCCGCTGCTGCTGCTTTCGTGTCGAGGGGCTAGTTGATGCCGGGGTACTCCAATTGGTCCCGTTGACTTACGTGCCGTTAGCCTTGTGCGTGGCGGCATCTTTTTAAGGGGGAAAATTTATTAGCATAATTCTTAGCATGATGCATGAATAAGTACAGAATCAACCTTAGTCGATTCAACCTTCTATACATTGCACTCTTCCTATCTGGTCTTTAAGATAGACTCTTCAGAATACTTAGGTAAGAAGAGAAAAGAATTTTTAGGTAAGACTTTCAAAAATCCTTTTGAAGATGCCTCATAATGTCTGCAAAGAAGGGCTACGCTCCGATACCATCTGTGACGGAACCTCCCAAGTAATTAGGCCCACCTACAGTTGTCCTTGTCCAACAGACTTCAGACAACCCTGTAGGTGCCCCTGAATTACTTGACAAGTTCGGTATCTTTCCTTACCTTACCAGGAACGATTCACCCGTCTTGCAAACATTACAGAACATCGGAGGTAAAGAATTGCGGAAGCGATTACATAATTCACATTTATTTAAAAGCAAGCACAAGTTGTTTCATTACAGACCAGAACTAAGAGTGAGTGCTGAGTAGTAATATTATACAAACCAAGGGAGGCAAAAACTCCTCCCGAGAAGATTCAAGAAAAAGATCTATATGGAGGACCAAGTCCTCCCGCACTTCAGTCTTGTGTTTCTTCTTTGGGAACCACCTTGGCACAGAAGCAGCAGAAATCTGCTACTTCCTCACCTAAAAACAACGAAGGGATAAACCCTGAGTATGGAATTACTCAGCAAGACTTACCCGACTGAAGAAAAGACTCTCAAGGGTATGCTGGGTATATGGGAGTCAAGGTAAGGCTTTTTCAATAATCAAAGACTCTGTTTTGCAGAAATGCTTACTAAAGTGGATCCTTAAAAATCAAATTTTATTTGTCAAGTTAGGTTCAATTACCTGCAACTAGAGTTCTTTCTACCCTAGTTCAATCACTGGTCCTGCACTAGCCAGTTTCTTGACAAAAACCCATCATCTTTAGTGGAATGCTACGTGTAGGGCAGTGACCAAGTCTTCATAACCGCGAAGGTACGGCGATCCGAATCGATTATACTCAGCTGAGGATCTCCAATCACACGACATATGTAGCACTTAACCCTTGCATATGTCAACCCGCCACCGGGGTTCTTAAGACCGGATCAGGTTCACGCAAACCGAGAACACAGATACACCACCGTCCAGCCTCTTGCCACGGAGGGTACACGCTACTCTCGCCACCGCTCCACGCCCATTTCGTGTTATCTTATTCCGGCCTTAGTCTGCCCGAGGCAAGGCTTACCCATGACGAGGCATGTGACTAGTTAAAGGGTCCTCGATCATCAAGCCTACATCGAGACGGTCCTTAATCGACTCAGACGGAGACACTACACCGAGACTCTCTTCTCGTGCAAGTCACCCGCCTGGTCTCAGCTTAATCTTTTTAACCCAAAAACTTGGTACCTGACAGAGGTACATCTTTTCCGATGTTGAATCCATCACGGCCGTGATGGATTCACCATCAAGTTTTATTTTTTTGAAAACATCCCACCCACTTCTGCCACATCATATTTTGTAAAAACAAAACATTTTGTTTTGTTCTAAAGCAATGCTAAGCATAGTAAAACCTTTTTGTAAAAACAGGGTTTCAAGGCAGGTAATCAACGAAGGTAATGCAGGAATTGTTTAGTCAATCAACTCCTATCACCTAATGCAGCAATCAAGTGAGAAAGATTTTAAAAACATCAAGGAAGGTGGCAAATGCACCGGGGCTTGCCTTTGTTATCAGGTGAGTCCTGCTCGGATCCACAAATATCGAAATAAAAGCAGTTGCCTGCTTGAGGATCTGAGGATGGTGGTGTCCCTTCTTCAGTGACTTCTTCTTCTTCTTCGTGTTCTAACATAACCATATACATGTATAAGAATGGATGCCATGGGATGCTCATGAGGATGCGAAGATAATATAAACTTATTATCTAAGTCTTGAGTACAACTTTCCTTCACGGTACTCCGAGAACCTAGGGTTTCCGGAGTCAGTAAAGGAGTTCATAGGGCAGGGGGGTGGTTTTGGGTTCAGTGATCAAACAAGGTCCAAATCAACCCAAATTCTACCCAAGGCTTCTAAATATTGGTTTAAGTCCCCATAAAAAGTTTGGGCATTTTTGGGCTTATTACTTATTTTCTAAAAATCCATAACTATTACTTTTAACCACTTTAAATACCCTAAAATTTCTTATTTCCACTAAAAATTACAAAACTACTTTTATTAAATTCTAGGGAAAATAACAAGCCTAGGAAAATTAGTTTCACAATTTTAGCATTTTTCTACATTTTTCTACATATTTCTAAAGCTTTGCTGAAAAAGAAAAAGAAAAGGATTAAACAGAGCTGGGCCGGTTCTGGCCCAAACGGCCCAGGACCAGGGCAAAACGCGCCCGCGCGCGCCCGCGTCCTGGCATCTTTGCAGAAGAGACCCCGAGTTTTTGACTAACTGAAAACGAGCTTCTTCACTGTTCCTGTGTGTCGCTGACCGATTACAAAAAGGCCCCTGCACCTCAACCTATTCACGATTGGAAGTCCACGACGGCGCTCGCGCACAGCCGTGCTCCAGCGAGCACTAACACCGGCCGATTAGGGAAACGGCAGGGTTCTCCGAGCAGCGGACACAAAATTAGCACTACCCCGAGCATTTCCCCCAACATAATTTCACTAATGGTCACAAGGTTTGGTCTAGCCACGGCGACCGTGGACAAGGCGGACCGATGAGTGCGTTCCCGTCGATTCATGGTGGTCTAATTCGATTTAACGGGTCGGTGAGCATCAAGAGCAAGCAAGGATGTTGAAACAAGGAAACCGAGGGTGAGATTGGACCTGAATCGGGCTGACCACGGCGAGGTGTTCTTCGCGGTGTTCTTCAACGATTTTGGGGAAATCCCAAATTCACGTGCTCTGTTGGGGGTTTCGGGATGCTGGTGGGTGTAGTAGGTGCTTGGATACATGGCGGAGCTGGGGGTACGGGCAATTTATAGAGCCCGCGGGCGGTGGTGCTCAATTTGGCTGAGCCGTGTTGGCGGCCGGAGCTAGAGAGGAACGTGGGTACGGTGAATTCGTGTCCACCGCCGTGGCAACCTCCCCGTCGACGATGGGACGGGTATAGGGAGTCATGGCGACGCGGTGGAAAAACTTGGACACGCGGCGCACAGCCGGGAAGCGGCGGTCACCGGCGAGTTAATCTGCTCAGCCGCAAAGAGGGAGAGAGGGCCACGGGGGTCACCAGAGTGATCGCCAGCTCACCGACGGCGAAGATCTTTTACCGTGTGCCCTTATCCGCCCATCCCGAGCACAAGTCGGGCCGGCAACGGCACAAATCACGGCGGAATTGGTCGTCGGCGGTGGGTTTGCTGGCGTCCTTATCTGTTTCAGTTGAACACTGTACCATGGTGAACACCAATTCAGAGCGACTGACAGAGCACATTGGAGCTTCATTTTCTCCCAGTTTCATGTGACAACAGGTCCAAGTCTCTGCATCAAAGTTGTAGTGCTACATACCAGCTACAACTTTGCTACATGGTGTTGTCACAAAAAGTCACTGAATCTGGTTTGAAATTGGGCTTGAAGTTCAGGGCATGAATCTGTTAGTCTGATATTCAGACAGAACCAGACTGACAGTCCAACTTGAGTTGAGATTTTCTCCACATTTTTCATAAGAACATGGCTGAATCCTTAAACAAAGTTGTTCTCCAATGATTGGTCTTCAACTTTGATGTGGTCACCTAACATGAATTCTCACTATTTTGAAAGCTACACAGCCTCAAAGTTGGGCCTACAACCCTGTTTTCAGACTTAGCATAGGAATCAAAATCAAGGTCCTTTTTGCAAATGAGTCCAAAACTTAGGGTTTAGCTTTCAAGTCCACATATTTGTGAACTAAATGACTTAAGATACTTATTTGGCTTGGTTTTTGCACTTTAGCCCAAAAGTGGACTAATTTTGCACATAAGCCCCTAGGGTTTGGTTTAAGGGTTTTCCAGGGTTCCAATTAGGGTTTCTGGTATCCCAGGGGTATAAATGTGACTCCACTTTGTTTTTGGGGATATTTTATGACTCTTACCCCAAAGTCTTTAGGTTTTCTCACTTGGGTTAAGTTTTACCCCTTTAATCCCTATTTAGGGTTAAGTTTCCTATCCAGGGTGCTATTTGCAAAAACACTTAAACAATACAACTTGTTTGAAATTTTTGCCTAGTGAATGCACTCTAGGTGTATCAAACATATGCAATGCCAATGTTATGATGTCATGCTCAAGTTTTAGTTATAGTAACACCAGGGGTGTTACAAATTTAACTTAAAGCAACACTAAATAATATTAGCAATGAATAGTGCAAGAAAACTTGGAACGGGAAAGAACAAACAAATCACAAGCAATAAGCACACGAGACACGGGTGATTTGTTTTACCGAGGTTTGGCCCTCGAAGGCCTAGTCCCCGTTGAGGAGTCCACTAAGGACGGGTCTCTTTCAACCCTTTCCCTCTCTCCACTGATCACGCAAGACTGGTGAGCTCTTCTTCTTCTCAAGGATCACTTAAGACCCCGCAAGGATCACCACACTCTTTGGTGTCTCTTGCTAGCTTTACAAGCCTCCAACACTTTGGAGGAAGTTAAATGGGAGTCAAAACTCCACGCGCAAATGAACACAAATATGTAGTGCACACTATCTCTCAATGAATCTCACAAGGCACTAGAGCTAAATCACACGAGAGGCTTTTTGCTTGCTCTCGCTTTTGTGGCACTTGTGTGGGTTGTAGTGGTCTAAATCTTGTGTATAGGATGGATCAATGAATATATGTGGTTGGGAGGGCTTGAGTATGTCAACTAGATGACTTGGAATGTTGCTTGGGCTCCCACACCTTGAAGTGGTCGGTTGGGGTGGTATTTATAGCCACCAACCAATTTGTAGCCGTTGGAGAAAGCTGCTGGCCATGGACACACCGGACAGTCCGGTGCGCCACCGGGCAGTGTCCGGTGCGCCACCAGACATTGTCAGGTGCGCCGCCATGTCATCCTCCCGTTAGGGCTTGGAGCTGGTCGACCGTTGGAGGCTTTGTCCTCATGTGGCACCGGACAGTCCGGTGCGACACCGGACAGTTCGGTGCGACACCGGACAGTCTGGTGCCTCTCTGACCAACTGCTCTGCCTTCTGTCGCCTTCACTGTGCTGCACTATTCACTGTCAGAGTCGACCATTGCGCGTAGGTGACCGTTGCTCCGTTGGCGCACCGGACAGTCCGGTGAATTATAGCGGAGCTACGCCTGGGAAACCCGAAGCTGAAGAGTTTGAAGTCAATCCTCCCTGGTGCACCGGACACTGTCCGGTGGTGCACCGGATACTGTCCGGTGGCACATCGGACAGTCCAGTGCGCCAGACCAGGGCACACTTCGGTTTTCTTTGCTCCTTTCTTCTTGAACCCTTTTTTTAATCTTTGTATTGGCTTTGAGGTGAACCTTTGGCACCTGTAGAACATATACTCTAGAGCAAACTAGTTAGTCCAATTATTTGTGTTGGGCATTTCAACCACCAAAATCATTTAGGAAAAGGTTTAAAGCCTATTTCCCTTTCAATCTCCCCCTTTTTGGTGATTGATGCCAACACAAACCAAAGCAAATATATAAGTGAATAATTGAACTAGTTTGCTTAAGGTAAGTGCAAAGGTTGCTTAGAATTAAACCAATATTATTCTTTTTCTAGATATGCACGGTTTGCTTTTTTTCTTATTTAATATTTTGGACCACACTTGCACCACTAGTTTTGTTTTTACAAATTCTTTGTAAAAATCTTTTCAAAATCCTTTTGCAAATAGTCAAAGGTAAATGAATAAGATTGAAAGAAGCATTTTCAAGATTTGAAATTTTCTCCCCCTGTTTCAAATGCTTTTCCTTTGACTTAAACAAAACTCCCTCTCAATGAAATTCTCCTCTTAGTGTTCAAGAGGGTTTTACAAATTTTTGAAGATACTCCCCCTTTTTGAACACAATAAGATACTAATTTGAAAACTTTATTTTTAAAATTCGGTGGTGGTGCGGTCCTTTTGCTTTGGGCTCATACTTTCTCCCCCTTTGGCATGAATCACCAAAAACGGATACTTGTGAGTGAAATATAAGCCCTTGTACTTTCTCCCCAATGGTGAACAAATAAATATGAATGAAGATTGTACCAAAGTGGAGAACAATGCGGAATACCGGCAAAAAGTGGATAATATCGAAGGAGTTGAGTGGAAGCGTCGTCTTTGCCGAATACTCCATTTCCCTTTCAATTCTATGAATAAGCATGAGAACACACTTGAAAACACATTAGTCATAGACATATGATCAAAGGTGAAAGTTCCCTTTGCCCGGGAACATGATCTGGATGTCGCCTAGAGGGGGTGAATAGGCAAATAAAAATTATCACTTTAAAACTTAAATTCTTACTCTACTCGAAGACTAGAACGCAGTGGAATGAGAAGACCCTTCGAGTAGGTTGCAGCGGAATAGAAGATCCTGTCTCAAAGTGTCCTGCACTTCAAATATAACTTGTACAACAGATAAGTATTGAAGTGCAGATATAAAGAGTAGATAATGCAAAGAGACAGCACACAATATAGAGCGAAGCACACAGACACATGGATTTATCCCGAGGTTCGGCCAAGCCTGAAATGCTTGCCTAGTCCTCGTTGGAGTTAGCCACACCTGGGCTTGGAGTCTATTTCAACTCCTTCCTCTGTTTGCTCAGATCTGTCAGTATGACAGATAGAGCCTTCCACTATGTTGAGTTGGTTACAACAGAGCCGCAACTGCTTATAATCTTCTTGGCAGCACTCCGGCAGAGTAACGATATGCTCAAGACTATGCTCTAGCTCTTAGCAGCACTTCTCCACTCTCTAGAGGCTTGTAGCTTTGCCTCTACACAAACTAGAGAGATATACACGAGAGGGAGAGAGAGAATTGATCTGAGTGATGTCTACACTTGTTGGCTGCACTTGCTTATAGTTTGAGGCACCTAGAGGTCCCTTTTATAGGCCCAAGGGGCCTAGGAGCCATTGGAAGTAATCCAGGAAGGCAAATCTTGCATTCTGTCGGGTGGCGCACCGGACAGTCCGGTGCACCACCGGACATCCACTATTCACGGTCCGGTGCGGATCTCCTTCCAAACTTGGCGCAGTCGACCATTACAGACTTGGAGCCGTTGGCGCACCGGACACTGTCCGGTGCACACCGGATAGTCCGGTGCCCCCATCTGACCGTTGGCTCGGCCACGCGTCACGCGCGGATTGCGCGGACGACCGTTGGCCCGTCCGACCGTTGGCTCACCGGACAGTTTGGTGCACCACCGGACAGTCCGGTGCACCACCAGACAGTCCGGTGAATTTTAGGCAAATGCCGTCGACGAATTCCCGAGAGCGGCCAATTGACCAGACACCGACCTGGCGCACCGGACACTGTCCGGTGCACCACCGGACACTGTCCAGTGCACCACCGGATAGTCCGGTGCACCCAGACTGCGCATAGTCATGGCTGCACCAGCCAAGTCTTTTTCTTTTTGTATTTTCTCTTCTTTTCTTCTTCTCTCTGTTTCTAACACTTAGACAAATATGTTAGTACACAAAAACCAATGTACTAAGTCTAGAAACATACCTTCTCTTGGATTTTCACCTCTCTAGCATTTGATCAAGTCAGCTTAACTTGATCTAGACTGACATTTCTGAGCTCCAACATCCTGCAAAGGTCACATAGAATATCTCCAAACTAGGAACAACCCAAACTAAGGATCAAGGTGCACTTAGCTCTTTTGGGCTGCTTCCAGTTCTGGTTTTGATACTTGTTCTTCTTCTAGTGACCTTGTTCACTTCCTAGAGCTTGATCTTGAGCCTTATGACTTACACCACATAACTATAGATGTTTCCTCATTGGTTGTAAGTCACGTCCGTATGTAGTGATTCTTAATGTGCCATAGCTCTTCTCAACTCGATCACCCTTGACTTTGCAAGTCTTCTTCTTCACCCTTGGCTTTGGGTTCCTCAGCCTCTTTGACCTTCTCCCGTGCACTTGGTACCTCGAAGCTCTTCTTGCCTCCATCCTTGGCTTGATCAGTTGTCTCCGAGCTACGCACCCGAGTCTCACTTTATGCAATGTCCATCTTACTTGTGATGCCCATTATCTATCCATCATCTAGTCCTTGGACCATCACACTTGTTCACTTGTGTTGAACCCTGTTAGCTTTACATTAAGCACATGTTCAACACTTAGCACACTTGTTAGTCCTTTAATTGAGTTTTCATCCAAACACCAAAACCCACAAGAGAGCTTTCAAAAGGATTTATCAAATTAACCATGATCATAGTTCTATACAACATAGATTGCTCCACCTAAATGTGTGCATGGAGAGGATCACATATTTTGGCCTTAAATGCCAATTGCACATAATTAGGTTAATGAGAACATATTTATATCATACAGAATGTGAAGTGCATTGTGTCATAGTATAAGTGTGATGCTCACGACAGTTTATGCACTTATGAAAGCATGTTATGAACAATTTAAGCATTTCCCCTTGAGGATTTCAAAGAGGCTTAAGGACCATCCACCTTTGGAACAAAGGCAGCTTATCCTCGTTACAAGGTTAAGCTTTAAGCTCTTCGACAATAAAACCACTTCATCTAGTTTTAACAAAGATACATTAATGCATGAGTGAGATTATGAGAAGTTAAACTAGGTATGAAGCAGGGTTAATGCATGGACATGCTTTCTCTTCCTTTTATACAAGATATGCAAAGAATGTATAGAAAAGGAAGATTTAGGTACATGTGTAAATGAATGGAAGTAGTTTTACCGTTTTGTACCTTCACATAGAGACGCTCTCTTCATTGTGCTTTGTCCTTTGTCTTAGTTGCTTAAGACCTATACTTAAGACAATATATGGAAATATTTTGCACAAGAGAGAGTTTGACAACTAGTGATCCTTTTCCAAGTTATTGTTAGCATATATCAAATGGATCACAAATTGCATAAATGTATCATGATTTCTCCTTTTAACTTAGTGCATATTAAGAGAGATATCGATTGGTAGTATATATGGCACTAAGAAGCATGAGTGTTAATTGAGGTTATTCAATGATCAAACAAATAACAGATGTGATCAAAAGAACAACATACACATTAGATTATCAATTAAGCTTAGAGAGGAGAATCCAACAAATATGCTACTTTAGAGTGAAAAATAAGAATTGAAAAATAGTAGCATACTTCATGAGAAACTCATTCTCATGCAAGAGACTATATGAAATTACTAAGATAAAGTGATAGTCTCAACATAATCAAGATATAGAAAGAGGCTCCCCCTAAAGATATGCATCAAGTATTTGAATGAATTGAATGGATGAATTTACTCTAAAGACAAATAGGGAGAAGCATTATACATCTTGATCAAGGCTCATAAAATTTGCAATAAACAACTTAAGCCTGGTATTCTTCACTATGAAAGGATTTAGAATACTCACAACCACACCATTGATTGTTTTGAGGATCTTATTATCCAAGTGAGTGTTGTTGTTCTTGACATCCTTCTCTTTCATGTGAGTGTCCTCCCTTTGTAGTTGTTTCTTTTTCCTTTCAAACTTATTGAAAATACTCAAGAAAGATGTTAATAGCACAAGGGAGCATATGATGAAGGATGACTTCTTTAGATAAGAAATATAAACAATTCATCATCCATAAGTCACATGAAGTAAAATCCTTATCCTTAGTGCACATAATTAGAAAGGAGGAATATGCACCTTTTAAGCATTTTGATTAATCATAGGAATTTTACTTCTTCACATTGAATTTTATTATCATAACTTAAAAGCATATCAATATGAACATAGTTATAGCAAAGGCATGAATTAGATTTTAATGGACAAGTGCATTTATGAGAATGAGATTGAATGCACATCTAGCTGACTTAAGTCTAATAAAGAATCTATTCCTCACATGGGTAGAATATGATAATTTAGATTAAATAGCCATCGAGATGGGAACTATGTTTGATTAAAAAGATCAGTTCCCATACCTTTGCTTTTACCTTTCTTCCTTTAGGTGAAGAGCAACCCTTGAGGCTTGTGGCTTTGAACATGCACTTACTTTCTTGTAGATTTCCATAAGTAAGCTCAAGAGATATGTCATTAGTAGCACAAGCACTAGTTTCCCTTTTTGTAATCAATTTGATAATGAATGAAAACATAGATTACTAAAACATGGAAACTTCATAGCATGAACTAGATTATCCTATAGATGATATTATGCTCAATTTTAACTAATAAAATAAGCATAAATAATCCTTTAAGATTATGGAAATAAATCTAATTCATGATATGTAAAGCGATAAATGTAAAAGAATCATATCCAATTTAAGCAAGTAGAAATACATCATAAATCATTGGATTGATTTTTCTTTTCATGTTAGATTACGGATTTCCAAAGAGAAACTTATTCTCTACAAGTGAGACTACTTGGGTTACTTCGATAAAAGCATTGGTCCCACTATTCTAGTTATAGAGAGAATTTTCCTTTTATAAGTATCCTAAGGATTTGAATTCTTTACATGACACTTAATTCTTTTAAAAACTTGGACTATCTCTCTATATCTAGAAGCATGGCAATAATAGAATGACTAGCGAAAAACATGCCATGAGATACTTGCAACAATTTAAAGCATGTAGATTTCCATAGGATGGAAATGATGAGTATGAAATCTACCATATGAGAGGAAATTCTTCAAAGAATGGTAATATAAATTTAGAGACATTTGAAGTGCTTCTTTTTCTATGCGACTACACAAGACACATGAGAAATCATAATTTAAGGTACTTGCACTCAAAAACACAAGTGTTACCATCCTTCGGCTTTCCTCCATGTTGTAGGCCTTGATTTTTCCGCACAAGATAATTCTTTATTTCCTACAACATCAATATCTTCCTCGAGATGATATGAGTTGTAGACATAACAATTTGAAATAACTTTGGGCCAATCTTGGATATATAGTGTGACGGAACCTCCCAAGTCATTAGGCCCACCTACAGTTGTCCTTGTCCAATAGACATCAGACAACCCTGTAGATGTTCTTGAATCACTTGACAAGTTCGGTATCTTTATCCTTACCTTTCCAGGAACGTTTCACCCGTCTGGCAGACAATATGTTCATCGGAGATGCAGAAATGCGGAAGTGATTACATAAACTTACATTTATTTATAAAGTAGGAGTAAGTCATATAATACAGACCAGAGTATAAGCGAGTGCAGAGAAGTATTATTACAATACCTGGGAGGTAAAAGCTCCTCCCATAAAGTTCTTTACATAAAAGTTTTTAAGGAGGACCCGATCCTCTGGCAACTTCATTCTTGATTATCTTCACTTTTCACCACCTTGGTACAAAAACAACAAAAGTTTGTTGTCTCCTCACCTAAAAACAACGGGGAATAAACCCTGAGTATGGAATTACTCAGCAAGTCTTACCCGACTAAGGAAAAGACTCTCAAGGGTATGCTGGTTATATGGGAGTCAAGGTAAGGCCTTTCAATAATCAAAGACTCTGTTTGCAGAATTGCTTACTAAAGTGGATCCTTAAAATCCAATTTTATTGTTAGGTTAAGTAAAATTACCTGCAGCTAGAGTTCTTTCTACCCTAGTTCAATCACTTGACCTGCACTAGCCAATTTCTTATCAACCCTTCATCTTCACTGGATTGCTACGTGTAAGTCAGTGGCCAAGTCTCCATAACCGCGGAGGTACGGCGATCCGAATCGATTATACTTAGCTGAGGATCTCCGATCACACGACATATGTAGCACTTAACCCTTGCATATGTCAACCCGCCACCGAGTTTCTTAAGACCAGATCAGGTTCACGCAAACCGAGAGCACATATACACCACCGTCCAGCCTCTTGCCACGGAGGGTACACGCTACTCTCTCTCCACCGCTCCATGCCCATTTCGTGTTATCTTATTCTGGCCTTAGTCCACCCGAGGCAAAGCTTACCCATGACGAGGCATGTGACCAGTTAAAGGGTCCTCGGTCAGCAGGCCTACATCGACAAGGTCCTTAATCGACTCAGACGGAGACACTACACCGAGACTCTCTTTCTCGTGCAAGTCACCCGCCCGGTCTCAGCTTAATCATTTAACCCCAAAGGTTGGTACCTGGCAGAGGTACATCTTTTCCGATGTTGAATCCATCAAGGCCTTTGACAGATTCACCATCAAGTTTTATTTTGAAAACAACCCTCCCACTTTGCCAAACATCTTTTGTAAACAAATCCTTTTGCTTTTCTAGAGCAATACTAAGCATAGTAAACCCTTTTTATAAAAACAGGGTTTCAAGGAAGGTAATCAAATCCAAGGAAAGTAATACAGGAATTGTTTAAGCAATTAACACCTATCACCTAGTGCATCAAGCAAGTGAGAAAGATTTTTAAAACACAAGGGGGGTGGCAAATGCACCGGGGCTTGCCTTTGTTTATGGGTGAGTCAGGCTCAGATCCACAAATATCAAAGTAGAAACAGTTCTCAGCCTGTGTTTCCAAAGGTGGTGGTACTTGCTCTTCAGTGGCTTCCACTTCTTCCTCGTGTTCTAATCATAACCATACATATGTATAAGAATGAATGCCATGTGATGCTCATGAGGGTGCAAAGATAATATAAACTTTTTATCTAAGTCTTGAATACAATTTTCCTTCACGGAACTCCGAGAACTTAGGGTTTCCGGAGTCAGTAAAGGAGTTCACAGGGCAAGGGGGGTGTTTTGGGGTTTGGTGATCAAACAAGCTCCAAATCAACCCAATTCCTACCCAAGGCTTCTAAATAATATAAGAAGCTCATATAAAAATTTTGAGCATTTTTGGGACTACCATTTATCTTTAAAAAATCCAGAACTACTATCTTAAACTATTTTAAATACCTTAAAATTCCTGATTTAACCTAAAAATCATGAAACTATTTTTATTAAATTCTAGGAAAAATAAGAAGTCTAGGAAAATTAGTTTCACAATTTTACCATTTTTCTACGATTTTCTACATATTTCTAAAGTTCTCCTGAAAAAGAAAAAGAAAAATACCCAACAGTATTGGGCTGATTCTGGCCCGAACCGGCCCAACCACACAGGAAACGCGCGCCCGCGCCCGCGCGATGGCAGTTTTGCACAGAGGTCCTCAGAGTTTTGGGTAACAGGAAACAAGTTCCTTTACTGTTCTTACGTGTCGCTGACGGTTTACAGAAACACCCTCAAGCTTCTAATTCTTCACAGGGAAGGATCCTCGACGGCGTCGCGCACGGCCGAAGTCCGGCGAGCCTCTGTACCGGCCGATTGGGGCAACGGCAAGGCTCTCCGAGCAACAGACACCAAATCGGACCTATCCCAAGCCTTTCCCCTAACTTAATTGCATCTAAGACCAACGGAGGAGCTCTGGCCACGGTGACCGAGAGCATGGCAGCTAAAGCATTGTGTTCCCGGTGATCCCTGGCGGTTCGGTTCGATTAAAGGGGTCGGGAAGCTTAAGGAGGACCTAGGGATGCTAGAGCAATCAACAGAGGAGTATGAATTCACCTGGAATAGGCTGGCCGCGGTGCAGTGTTCTTACGGGGTGTTCAAACCGATTTTGGGGAAATCAGGAATTCGAGCTCTCAGGTGAACAATTGAGGACGATATTTGGTGGCTGGGTGCGCGATGATGTTGCGAAGCTCACTACGAGGTCAATTTATAGAGTCCGTGTGCGGTGATCGCGAATTTGGGCGCTGACGCGCGGCGGTCGGAGGTGAAGAAGAACCAGGCGCGCGTGAGTGCGTGTCCACGGTCGTGGCGAGCTCACCGGCGATGATGGGACTGCTATAGGGAGTCACGGCGGCGCGATGGAAAGACTCGGACACGCGGCGGACATAGAGATGGCACGACGGCGGCGAGCAACCTTATCCACGGCGGTGAGCGAGGGGGGATGAATTGCGGCTGACCGGGGTGGCCTCCAGCTCGACGGCGACGACGATCTTTCTACCCCGAAGGGTTATCCGGTTACCAGCGAGCGTTAATCTTAACGGCGGCGGCGCGAATCCTTGCGCAGGGGGGGTCACCGGCGGCGAGCAGGCTACGCTGTCATCCTGATCCTATTGGCTACTGTACCATCAGAGTTCTTATTCAATCGCCTGACATAGCATTTTGCACAGGAATTTCCCCTCAATTTCATATGGCAACTCCTCCCAAGCTCTACAGCAAAATTGTAGAGCTACAAACCAGCAATAATTCGGTTATAGGACTTGAACTCATTTGAGTACTAAATCAAGGTGGAATTCATACTCAAAGTTGGCTCTGCTACACTGAATATCTGAATTTCAGATTGAATCAGCCTGACAGCCAATCTTTAGGCTTAATTATCTCCAATATTTTCTTAACAACTCTGCTCACACTCTTAAGCAAAGTTATGCTCCTATGATAGGGCTATAATTTTGATGTGGTGACCTAGGGCAAAAACCCTAGAATTTGAAAGATACAATGCTCCAAAGTTGAGCCAATATCACTGAAAATCAGACTTAGATTATTAAGGGCTTAAGAGGTGAGTTTTGCAAATAAGCCCAAAACTTAGGGTTTAACTTGCAAATTCACATATTTGTGCCCCAAATGACTTAAGATACTTATTTAACTTGGTTTTTGCACTTTAGTCCAAAAGTGGACTAATTTTGCACATATGCCCCTAGGGTTTGGATTTAGGGTTTTTCCAGGGTTCTATTTGAGATTTTTGGTATCCCAGGGGTATAAATGTGATTCAACTTTGTTTTTGGGGACATTTTATGATTCTTTCCCTAAAGCCTTTAGGTTTTCTCATCTTGGGTTAAGTTTTACCCCTTTAATCCCTATTTAGTGTTAAGTTTCCCATCTAGGGTTCTATTTGCAAAACACCAAAAACAATACACTTGTTTGAAATTTTTACCTAGTAAATGCACTCTAGGTGTGTCAAACATATGCAATGCTAATGTTTATGATGTCATGCTCAAATTTTAGTTACAGTAACACCAGGGGTGTTACATCCTTCCCCCCATAAAAGAATCTCGTCCCGAGATTTAAAGTCCTAGGGTGAGTAATGGAAAAGGAAATGTGTCACATCTTTATTCCCTTATTTCTGGTACAAGGCAGGGGTGGTGTGGGGGCCACTTCTTTATTACAATACTAAATATACTTTACAAATTACATGAGGCTAGAAAGCCTGGGAAATTCTTATCTAAAAAGTCTTGAGTTTCCCATGTAGCCTCTTCTTCAGAATGTTGGTTCCATTGTATCTTATAGAACTTGAGAGTTTTTCTCTGGGTAACCCTGTCCTTTTGATCCAGAACTCGAATAGGATGTTCCGAGTATGTTAAATCTGGTTCTAGGACAACATCAATCACTTCAATGGTTCGATCGGGAACCCGAAGACACTTCTTCAATTGCAACACATGGAACACATTATGGATAGCAGACAGAATTTCGGGGAGCTGCAGTTGATACGCCACTGGTCCACATTGCTCAAGTATCAGGAATGGACCAATGTACCTGGGTGCAAGTTTCCCTTTAACCCCGAAACGCGATACTCCCTTCATGGGTGAAACTTTCAGGTAGACATAGTACCCTTCATGAAAATATAAGGGCATTCGTCGTTTGTCTGCATAACCCTTCTAACGGGCTTGTGCTTTCTTCATGTTATGAATAATTTTTTGAACCTTTTCCTCGGCCTCCTTCACAATATCAGGCCTAAAGAAATACCTTTCTCAGGTTCAGACCAATTTAGTGGAGTTCGACACCGTCGCCCATATAAAGCTTCAAAAGGTGCCATCTTGATACTTTCCTGATAGCTGTTATTATATGAAAACTCCGTCAAAGGCAAACATTCGTCCCATTTTGGTGAGAATTCCAGAACACATGCTCGCAACATATCTTCGAGTACTTGATTAATCCTCTCAGTCTGTCCACTGGTTTGTGGATGATATGCCGAACTATGGAGCAACTTAGTACCCAAGGATTTGTGAAGTGCTTCCCAAAACTTGGCTACAAATTGGGATCCACGATCCGACACAATGGTCTTCGGAACACCATGCAGACTAAGAATACGAGCAATGTACAATTGGGCATAGACAGTAACCGGGTAACTTGTCTTGACTGGTAAAAAGTGAGCAATCTTCGTAAACCGATCAATTATAACCCAGATAGAATCATACCCTTTTGCAGTCCTGGGCAATCCCACGATAAAGTCCATACTTATATCTTCCCATTTCCATGTTGGGATCGGCAAAGATTGTAATGGACCAGCAGTTTTCATGTGTATGGCTTTGACACGTCTGCAAGTGTCACACTTAGCCACATAGCGTGCAATTTCAATTTTCATCTTCGTCCACCAGTAGTGCTGCTTTAGATCATGATACATCTTAGTGCTTCCCGGATGAATAGAATAGCGACTAAGATGCGCTTCATCTAAGATTTGCTGGCGGAGTTCTTCATTCTTCGGCACTACTATGCGGTTATTGAACCATATCACACCTTGATCGTCTTCTTTGAAACATGTGGCTGTTCCAGCCCTTATCTTTTCCCGTATGTGCTTCATACCCAAATCATCCTTTTGAGCATCAATTATCCTTTGCAAAATGATTGACTCAAGCTTTAGCTGATTCAAGGTTCCTTGTTGGACCATCCCCAGGTTTAACTTTTCCATCTCTTGACATAACGTGTTGTCAGCGGTCTTCACCATGAGACAGTGGCAGGAAGGCTTACGGCTCAGTGCATCTGCCACAACATTGGCTTTACCTGGGTGATAATGAATTTCTAGTTCATAGTCCTTAATAAGCTCAAGCCATCGCCTTTGCCTCATATTCAATTCTGACTGGGTGAAGATATACTTCAAGCTTTTATGATCTGTATAAATATGACAGATATTTCCCAGCAGATAGTGACGCCAAATTTTCAGGGCATGAACCACAGCAGCTAGCTCCAGATCATGAGTTGGGTAATGCTCCTCATGTCGGCGCAACTGCCTTGAAGCATATGCAATTACTCGGCCCTCTTGCATTAATACACAGCCGAGTCCACTGCCTGATGCATCACAATATACATCAAAAGGTTTGGTGATGTCCGGTTGAGCCAATACCGGAGCAGTGGTTAATAATGTCTTCAATTGCTCAAAGGCTTCATTACACTTAGAAGACCAATTGAATTTAATGTCATTCTTCAATAAACTTGTGATTGGCTTCACAAGCTTAGAAAAATCTGGTATGAATCTGCGATAATATCCAGCTAGTCCAAGAAAACTCCGGACTTGGTGAACAGTGGTTGGGGGTTTCCACTCCAGAATATCCTTGACTTTGCTAGGATCTACCGCAATTCCCTTGGCAGATAACACGTGCCCCAAAAATTGAATTTCCTCCAGCCAGAACGCGCACTTGCTGAACTTGGCATACAACTGATGTTCCCTCAAGCGCGTCAATACAATCCGCAAATGCTGAGCATGCTCCTCTTCATTTTTAGAATATATCAAGATATCGTCGATGAAGACCACCACAAACTTGTCCAACTCGGGCATGAACACCGAGTTCATCAAATAAGTGAAATGGGCAGGAGCATTTGTTAGCCCAAAGGACATTACCAAATATTCAAATAAACCATATCGCGTAGTAAACGCGGTCTTCGGTATATCCTCGGGCCGAATACGAATTTGGTGATAGCCCGACCTGAGATCAATTTTAGAGAATACCCTCGCCCCGGTCAGTTGATCAAATAAGATGTCAATCCTTGGAAGAGGGTACTTGTTCTTGATAGTGACCTCATTCAGGGGTCGATAATCCACGCACATTCGTAAGGTTTGATCCTTCTTCTTAACAAAAATGGCGGGGCAACCCCAAGGGGATGAGCTTGGCCGGATGAATCCCTTATTCAGTAGATCTTGTAATTGAATCTTCAATTCCGCCAACTCATTAGGAGGCATACGGTACGATCTTCAGGAGATGGGAGCCGTACCGGGCTTTAGCTCAATTACAAATTCTACATCTCTCTCAGGGGGCAGTCCAGGCAAATCTTCCGGAAATACATCTGGAAACTCACATACTACCGGAATATCCTTGATCTCTGGTACAATGGCTTCATATATTCTACCAGAAGCTTTGGCTGGATTGGTTACGGGGATGGATAAAAGAATCTCTTCTTGATTATAGCTCAACCTGACGGTTCTGAGTTCAGTGTTGAGAATTGCCTTGTGTTGGGTTAACCAATTCATACCCAGAATCACATCTATATCCTGGCCTTTCAGAACAATCATGTTAGCAGGAAAGTTCCGTCCGGCCATAGTTACTGGCACTTGATAGGCCACTTCTCTAGTAAAAATGTGTCCCCCAGGTGAATGAATTTTAAATCCTTCTTTTGATTCATGGCATAAAATGTGATGTTGCTCCACAAATGCCTTGCTAATAAATGTATGCAAAGCACCAGAATCAAAAAGAATAATTGCAGGGTGACTGGCCACGAGAAACATACCCATCATCACCGGTTCACCTTCCGGTGTAGTGGTCACTTGAGTATAGTATACCCGCCCCGTATTCTTTGCATTCTTCCCCACATTATTTCCCTTGGGCTGAGCTGATTTCCCAGATCCTTGCTGAGCATTTGATTGATTCTGCTTGGGATATGGGCAGTCTTTGATGAAATGTCCTGACTTGCCGCAATTGAAACACCCGGTTGAAGAGCTGGGCAAAGCAGGGAATCGAGTGCCCGAGGCACCCGGTTGATTTGGGGTAGTGGGGGCATTGTTGGGACGAATGATGATTGGCTGCTTGAAAGGGAATGAGGGCGGTCGAGAAAAAGAGCGATTTTGGCTAGAAGGCCGGATCACAAACTGTTGCCTTTTTGCCTGGCCCTGATTAGGCTTCTCACCACCAAATCCCTTGTTCTTCCCGGAACCTGCATATTTTGCTTCAATAGATAGGGCTGTGCTGACAGCCTTTCCATACGTGAGATCTATGCAGGTGGCCATTTTTCTCTGCAATCGATCATTCAGACCCCTCATAAAGCAGTTCTTCTTCTTTAAATCAGTATTCACCTGATCGATGGCATACTGCGACAGGTGATTGAACTTGTTGAGATATTGATTGACAGTATCTCCTCCTTGTTTCAGCTTCATGAACTCTTCTTGCTTCATATGCAGAACACCTTCGGGTATGTAGTGCTCACGGAAGGCCGCTTTAAATTCTTGCCAAGTTACTTGATGGTTGGCAGGTTGAATAGCCACAAAATTTCCCCACCAGGTGCTGGCAGGGCCGCGCAGTTGTTGCGCTGCGAACAACGGCTTCTATGTCTCTGAACAGCGGAGAAGACCAAATTTTTGCTCAATAACCCGTATCCATTCATCAGCTTCCAACGGGTCCTCAGCCTTGACAAATAGTGGTGGACGGGTTTTAGAGAAATCTAGATATGTGGTTTCACGGGGGCCTTGCTGATAACCCCTTCCACCCTGCTGCTGGAATTGTTGGCCCGCCATTTCCCTAAGAAAGCGGGTATTGTCTGCAGTTGCGTTCACCAAGGCGGCAATCGCCTCGGCCAATGTGGGAGGAACCGGAGGTGGATTTAGGGTAACATCCCTTCCCCCAGAAGTTCCTGCTGCATCCTGTCCTCGAGTCCTGGTAGACATTTGAGGCAAAGAACATTTGAAGTAAACATAATATGCCAGAGAAACCTTCCATTTTACATTACTATCAAAAGTAATGATACAGACTCGATGTTATACAACAGGATACATTACCCATTATACAATAGTTCAACCTATTATACACTACTTCTATTTCTACAAGCTATACTATTACTCCAGCTTCTGGTTACTCTTGGCAGCTTCGTCGTCAGGTGTGGGAGACCATACGTCGACCAGCCTCATAGAAGGAGGGGGCCTAAAAAGGTCTAACTCACCACCAAGCGCTTCTCCCACATTATGCGAGGGTCCGGCTTCTAACCTGACAGGATCCGCAGGGACATGTGGGTGTAATTGCGAATAAAGTACATGAACTTCCTCATGTAAAGTATTGAAATATGCCTGCAAGTTGTCAATAGCAGTGCTAAGCTCTTCGACTCGTGCTCGAGCCTTCGCTTCCTTAGCCCAAGCTACTGAACGAGACTGTACTGCCCAATCAAGCGCCAAATCTCGATTAGCTAGTTGATCTTGCAGGGTGCGGATGTAACTTCTTAGTTCATTTATTCGGTCACCATCCGCAACCCATAAATTAGTCCTGCGTTGTAACTCTGTTTGAAGTTGATTCACGCGAGCTTCGAGATCACCAATAGGATCGTTGCTCCCGCTACTGCTATCTTGCTCCCGTGGGGCAAGTTGGTGTCGAGGTACACCGACAGGTCCAGTATGCTTTCGCGCCGTCTTCCTTGTACGTGGCGGCATTTTCTAAGGGGAAATTTATTAGTACAATTCTTAGCATGATGCATGAATAATTACAGAATCAACCTTAGTTGATTCAACCTTCTATACATTGCACTCTTCCTATCTGGTCTTTGAAATAAACTCTTCAGAGATGCTTAGGTAAGAAGAGAAGAAATTTTCTAGATAAGTCTTAGAAAAATCCTTTTGAAGATGCTATATAATATCTGTCAAAAAGGGCTACGCTCCGATACCAGCTGTGACGGAACCTCCCAAGTCATTAGGCCCACCTACAGTTGTCCTTGTCCAACAGACATCAGACAACCCTGTAGATGTTCCTGAATCACTTGACAAGTTCGGTATCTTTATCCTTACCTTTCTAGGAACGTTTCACCCGTCTGGCAGACAATATGTTCATCGGAGATGCGGAAATGCGGAAGTGATTACATAAACTTACATTTATTTATAAAGGAGTAAGTCATATAATACAGACCAGAGTATAAGCGAGTGCAGAGAAGTATTATTACAATACCTGGGAGGTAAAAGCTCCTCCATAAAGTTCTTTACATAAAAGTTTTTAAGGAGGACCCGGTCCTCCGGCAGCTTCATTCTTGATTATCTTCACTTTTCACCACCTTGGTACAAAAACAACAAAAGTTTGTTGTCTCCTCACCTAAAAACAACGGGGAATAAACCCTGAGTATGGAATTACTCAGCAAGTCTTATCCGACTAAGGAAAAGACTCTCAAGGGTATGCTGGTTATATGGGAGTCAAGGTAAGGCCTTTCAATAATCAAAGACTCTGTTTGCAGAATTGCTTACTAAAGTGGATCCTTAAAATCCAATTTTATTGTTAGGTTAAGTAAAATTACCTGCAGCTAGAGTTCTTTCTACCCTAGTTCAATCACTTGACCTGCACTAGCAAATTTCTTATCAACCCTTCATCTTCACTGGATTGCTACGTGTAAGTCAGTGGCCAAGTCTCCATAACCGCGGAGGTACGGCGATCCGAATCGATTATACTCAGCTGAGGATCTCCGATCACACGACATATGTAGCACTTAACCCTTGCATATGTCAACCCGCCACCGAGTTTCTTAAGACCAGATCAGGTTCACGCAAACCGAGAGCACAGATACACCACCGTCCAGCCTCTTGCCACGGAGGGTACACGCTACTCTCGCCACCGCTCCATGCCCATTTCGTGTTATCTTATTCTGGCCTTAGTCCACCCGAGGCAAAGCTTACCCATGACGAGGCATGTGACCAGTTAAAGGGTCCTCGGTCAGCAGGCCTACATCGACAAGGTCCTTAATCGACTCAGACGGAGACACTACACCGAGACTCTCTTTCTCGTGCAAGTCACCCGCCCGGTCTCAGCTTAATCATTTAACCCCAAAGGTTGGTACCTGGCAGAGGTACATCTTTTCCGATGTTGAATCCATCAAGGCCTTTGACAGATTCACCATCAAGTTTTATTTTGAAAACAACCCTCCCACTTTGCCAAACATCTTTTGTAAACAAATCCTTTTGCTTTTCTAGAGCAATACTAAGCATAGTAAACCCTTTTTATAAAAACAGGGTTTCAAGGAAGGTAATCAAATCCAAGGAAAGTAATGCAGGAATTGTTTAAGCAATTAACACCTATGACCTAGTTGTAACACCCGGCTTTAAGGAACAAAGCCAGGTGCAACTCATACATGTGCCAAGAAGACAACATATATAATAACAGAGTGTATAGAGATAAATGTCATAAAACATCAGAGTACTTATTACATAGCGGAAGTCTTATTACAAAATAAAATAATAAAGATAAAACGAACTAAGGATCGTCGGCGTCAATGTCGACTGAGAAACGCCACCTAGATCAGATCATACTCCTCGCCTTGAGGCTCCTCCTGAACCACCTGCTCTTCTCCTGTGGGGGGGTGTGAGACAGCAAGAGTGAGCTCACATACGTTCATAGCTCAACAAGTCGTGGGGAATAATGTGGCATGAACTCACCAAAGGTGGGAATTCATGAAGTGTAAGGCTGATCATTGAAATAAAGGCTGAAGCTGAGCATTGCTTTTATATGTTGGTCAAAATTTTATTAGCAATTACTAAGTGTAAGTAAATACCAAACCTTAATAATAAGTAAAAGTAATAATAAAATAATCCCAAATGCAATGAAATGACAGGTTAAGTTTAAGTTCCATAATTTAATCATGTGAGGGTCCGAGCCGCTCTTGACCGTGAGCACGGCTAGTATACTAGTTTTACACTCTGCAGAGGTTGCGCATCTTTACCCACAAGTCATGTTACCCATCTGCCAAGAGACGGCCAATCCCATACACCTCTACCGAGGAGGCGAGGCAGGGTAACACTACGAGGCCTTTACAAAGTTCCACTAGCTTCAGACTACCCGCTACAGTTTATAGGAAGCTCCAGTGCAGGGTTCCTGGCTGACCGCCATCGCAGCAAAATCAACCAGGGACCTCCCTACACTGACCACTCCCCTACTGCCCTTGCCCCTTTCGGGTAAGGTAGCCCTCCCCTAGCTTTCCTAGTTAATCAGCCAAGGGCGTCCCATTAAACCCTTGTGGTAGCACTGTTTTCCCGGGTGGTCGCTCCATGTTCCCATTAATTTAATGATCTTAACATGAACAACGATAATAACAAGATAATAACAGAATAATCATGAATAGTGTATCTCCATACCCAATCCACATAAAGCAATAGCAAGTACTACCCAAAAAATATTTCAGGGGTGAACAAGGTATAGAGGTAATCAAAACTGGGGTAACATAAAGGATCCCATCAAAATTATCCTATGCAGATCATTAAAATTAATAAGAACATGGCTGGGAAAAGTAAGTGATCAAGGGCACAACTTGCCTGTAATGAGCTCCTGCTCAGCTACCTCTACTTGCTGAACCTCAGTTTCCACAGTGGCTTGCTCGTCTACTCGCATCAACGCAATACATACATAGTATAGCCAAAATCAACATCACACCAAACAGATGAATAAAATATACAGTAAAAATCTACACATTAAAATGAAACCATAGGAACTGGAATCACTAAATTTGGAGTTATATATTTCAAGTTATGAATTTCTGTAGCTTTTATGTATTTAATACAAGATTAAGTATTAGATAAATTTAAATGAGTCTTTCATGTCAAAACAGAGGCACTAATGCGTAGACAATATTATTACAAAGATTTAGGAACTGGAATGGGCCAATTTGGAGCTCATATGAATTTTCTATGAATTATCAAAGTTCTAGCAATTATTTTCATATTAAAAATCTATTTTCTATTTTATTTATTCAATTTAAACGATCTCTGTGAATAGTAATAGGTGGACGGCGGGTTAATTTCCAGAGAGGTGAGGGTCTCTTTAGAAAAATTGACCCGCGAAGGGGTATCTTCTAATCTCAGCCGCACGATCACCACTGGACGCTACAGATTAGATCCTAACGGCCCCGAACCGGTATGCTCTCATAGCCGCACGAATCAAGATCTAGGGTCCTGATTTAAAACAGGGGAACACGCCCCAGACGCGCACGATCCCGATCGGACGGCCACCGCTACACTTCCCGAATCGGTACGCATAAACTAATCAACACCGTCGGTGAAAGATCCGACGGTTGAAAACCTCACACTCTCATATCTAATCATAGCCGTACATCTCCGCATCAACGGACCAGGATCTTCCCCTACCTCACGGTCGAGCGAACGGCGGCGCCCGCGATGGACGTGGCGGCACATCGCCGGAGCAGCCCGATTCCTACCCTACGGTGCACCATCCCTGCTTCTGATACTCGCAGAACAAAATTGACACGACGGCGAACATGGGATGGAGGTTCATACCAACAGTTGAAGGCCGAACGCCCCTGACCACGGCGCGGCGCGGATTGACGGTGGTGCGCCCCCACCGGCGAGGAATTGGCGCCGATGCAGCGAAGCTCTCCCCAAATTGAGCACAACACCCCACTCCCCACACTCAGGCGATGCTCCGGTACACAATCGGGGAACGAAACTCAGGCAGGGGAGCGAAGTTGACGGTGGCGGCGGCAGATGGCTATGGCGGGCGACACTCGCGCGAGGAGGCGGAAGGAGGAGAACGAGGAGGAGGTACGAGGGCAGGGTCAAGGGGCTCGGTTCCGCATTTGAAGCCAGAGCGAGGTGGAGTCGTGCGCCAACGATTCCGTCTGAATCGCGCGGAGCCGTTGCGCGTGCGATTCCGTCGCCGCAAGTCCGGTCGGGGAAGAGGACGATCTGCCAAGCGGGCCCGCCCAGACAGCGATAGAGAATAGCCGATTGTAGAGCGGACGCTGGCGTGTGACTTCCAGGTGGGCCCGGCTGTCGGCGTTGCACGCGCGCGTGAGGTGCAGGGTCCACGCAGGGAATCGCCTGGTGGGCCAAAATACAGGGTTCCGGCCCAGGTAAGGTTTTTATCTTTTTCCATTTTCTTTTCTATTTTCTTTTCCTTTCTCTCTATTTTCAAACCCAAATTTGAATTCAAACTTAAGCTTAACTCTATAAAATTTATGCTTGTGGAATTAGGGGTATTAGTTCTGGATATATTTATTTATGTATATTATTTATATTTTTCATATCATTTCTCTTCTTACTTTTAAACCCTTTCTTTTCTTCTCATTTTCAAAAACCCTAGGTTTAATTTAGGGCTTAATCCAATTTCTAGTCATTTTATATTATTGTTATTTTTATTTAATGCACAAACATAAAAACTCCAACAAATGCACTTTTTCTTCATTTTAGAATAATTGTTTTATTTAGTCACTCTCAATTACATAGGTGCTCTTTTTATGACGCAAATGAAACACACAAAATGAGAAGCTCTCTCTATTACTCTTGGTATACAACTTTGAGTATTACAAATCCTACCCCCCTTAAAAATAATCTCGTCCTCGAGATTTAAGAAGATCTAGGAAAAAGGTGGGGAAAATCTATACGAAGCTCTTCTTCTCTTTCCCAAGTTGCTTCATCTTCTCCGTGGTGGCTCCATTGAACTTTGCACATCTTTATAACCTTATTCCTCGTAACTCGAGTCAGAGTATCCAAAATCCTGATGGGGTACTCAGCATAAGTCAAATCCTCTTGAACACTAAGGTCCTCCATTGGTAGCTGTTCCTCAGGTACCCTGAGGCATTTCTTCAGCTGAGATACATGGAATACATCATGAACATCCGCAAGATGATCCGGTAACTCCAATTGGTATGCAACCTCTCCCACTCGTTTCAAGATTAAGAAGGGTCCAATAAAGCGAGGGGACAACTTTCCTTTGACTTTGAATCTTCTCATACCCCGGAGTGGTGACACCTTCAAATAGACGTAATCTCCCTCCTTAAACTCAAGCAGTCTTCTCCGGGTATCTGCATAGCTTTTCTGCCTGGACTGTGCAGTTCTCAAATTCTCCCTGATCTGTTGGACTTGTTCCTCTGCCTCCTGTATAATCTCGGGCCCAAACAACTGTCTTTCACCAGTTTGATTCCAATACAAGGGAGTCCTGCACTTTCTGCCATACAAAGCCTCAAACGGTGACATCTTCAAGCTGGCCTGATAGCTATTATTATATGAGAACTCCGCATACGGTAGACTCTTATCCCAACCTCCACCATGCTTAAGAGCACAAGCTCTTAACATATCTTCCAATACTTGGTTAGTCCTCTCAGTCTGCCCATCAGTCTGGGGATGGTAAGCCGAACTAAAATTCAATCTTGTATCCAATGACTCGTGCAACTTCTTCCAATATCGAGAGGTAAACTGTGATCCTCGATCTGACACAATCTTCTTTGGCACACCATGCAGGCATACAATCCGTGCCATGTACAACTTTGCCAACTTAGCTCCTGAATAAGTGGTCTTCACTGGAATAAAGTGGGCTACCTTGGTTAGCCTGTCCACAATCACCCATATAGAATCATATCCAGCAGACGTGCGGGGTAATCCAACAATGAAGTCCATGCCAATCTCTTCCCATTTCCACTCAGGTATCTTCAGTGGGTGCAACAGTCCGGCTGGCCTCTGGTGTTCAGCTTTAACTCTTTGGCATACCTCGCACATAGCCACATGTGCAGCCACATCTCTCTTTAGTCCATACCACCAATACTTTTGCTTTAAATCCTGATACATCTTAGTGCTCCCAGGGTGGATAGAATAAACTGAATCATGTGCCTCCTTCAATATGGTTTCCCGAAGACTATCAATATCGGGAACACAGATCCGATTCTCGAACCATATCGTGCCTTGCTCATCCTCCGTGAACTCCGGGCCTCTACCCTCTGTTATAAGATCCTTGATCTCTTGAATCTTAGCATCACCAATCTGACCTTTACGAATTTCTTGCTCCAAGGTAGGTTCCAATTCAATAGTCACTCCTTCCGTATGTGTAACAATTCCCAGGTTGAGCCTCTCAAAGTCTTTTGCTAATTCATCAGGTAGCTGGACAACGAAAGTGGAGTGAACATGCTCCTTCCGACTCAAGGCATCTGCAACCAAATTCGCCTTGCCTGGGTGATAGTGAATCTCCAAGTCATAATCCTTAATGAGCTCCAACCAACGGCGTTGCCTAAGGTTGAGATCCTTTTGAGTGAATATATACTTCAAACTCTTATGATCCGTGTATACTTGGCACTTAGTTCCCATAACGTAGTGTCTCCAAATCTTCAGTGCATGCACAACTGCTGCCAGCTCTAAGTCATGAGTGGGGTAGTTCAATTCATGCTTCCGCAATTGACGAGATGCATAGGCAATCACATGACCATCTTGCATAAGCACACATCCAAGTCCTTGGCCACATGCATCACAATAAATGTCAAACCCCTTCTGCAGATCTGGCATAATCAATACTGGTGGTGACATCAATCTCTCCTTCAATTGATCAAGCTCTCTTGGCATTTCTCATCCCACTTGAATTCTCTTCCTTTCTCCAAAAGCGATGTCATAGGCTTAGCAATCTTAGAGAATCCTTCAATAAATCTCCGATAATATCCTGCGAGTCCCAAGAAACTCCGAATCTCAGTAACTGTAGTGGGCACTCTCCACTCCATTATCTCCTTGACCTTAGCAGGATCCACTGCTATTCCTCCATTAGAAATAATATGACCAAGGAATGGCACCTTGTCAATCCAAAACTCGCACTTGCTGAACTTAGCGTAGAGTTGATTATCTCGTAACTTCTGTAGCACCAACCTTAGATGTTGTTCATGATCGCTTTCATTCTTAGAATAGATAAGAATATCGTCGATGAATACCACGACGAATCTGTCCAAATAATCCATAAACACTTTGTTCATCAAATTCATGAAATAAGCCGGTGCATTGGTTAATCCAAATGACATAACAGTAAACTCATATAATCCATATCGAGTCGAGAAAGCCGTCTTAGAAATATCCGATGGTCTAATCCTCATCTGATGGTAACCGGATCGGAGATCAATCTTCGAGAATACTCTAGCACCTCGCATCTGATCAAATAAATCCTCAATACGGGGCAACGGGTACTTGTTCTTCACCGTAACATCATTAAGAGATCTATAATCCACACACATCCGTTGCGATCCATCCTTCTTCTGCACAAATAACACCGGTGCTCCCCAAGGTGAGGAACTCGGACGAATGTAACCAGCCTCTTGTAACTCCGTTAACTGCTTCTTCAGTTCCTTCAACTCCTCTACGGACATTCTATATGGCCGTTTAGAAATAGGGGCGGTTCCAGGTAAGAGATCAATAACAAACTCGACTTCTCTATCAGGTGGCATCCCTGGTAACTCCTCTGGAAAGACATCCGGAAAATCTCTAACCACCCGGATGTTGTCACCAACAAACTCCTCAGGCATAAAGAACATTGCACGCATGGATGAGGAGGTTACTGCAATATTAACTTGAAACCTTTCTCCTTTAGTGGTAGTGAGTTCTATGGTACCTCTACCACATGCTATAACGGCCTTTGCCTTTCTTAGCCATGACATACCAAGGATCAGATCTATACTGCTTGACTCTAATATTATAGCAGTAGCTCCAAATTCTCTACCCATAATGGTTAATGTCAATCTACGTGTCATTTGATTCGCCTCAACAGGCCCTTTAGGTGTAATTACTATCAGGGGTTTTCTCATATTTAGCAGTGGTATTTCATTTGTGTTGGCATATCTAGCAGACATGAATGAATGTGTAGCACCAGAATCAAATAATATTGTTGCAGGAATTGTATTAACATAAAACATACCAATTACGAGGTCCCCACCATCAGGAGTATCATCAACGCTGACTTGATTCACCCTGGCTATAGAATATCCCTTGCCAGGGGTCTGTTGCTTGTTCTGAACTGGAGTAGTGGCAATCCTCTATGGGCAGACATTTGCATAATGACCAATCTTCCCACACTTGAAACATTGAGTGCCCGGACTCTGTCCTGCAAACTTCATCGGGGTGCCCGTGGGAGTAGCCTGTCGAGGAGGTGGAGTCCTCAGTGGTGATTGCTGAACTGGGCGTGGTCCTCCTGGTCGAGTCGGTGTACCCTGTGGTGAACTGTAGCGAGGACGAACACTGCTTCTACCCTGTCCCTGTGAGATAGCCTTCCTCTTCAAATCACCCAGTTGAACACGCTTGTGTTCAATAGCAAGAGCCTTATCCAACAGTCTCTGAAATGAGGGAAATGTGTGTGCCACTAGAGCATACTGCAGTGGTCCATTAAGTCCTTCAATGAAATGCTCCTGCTTCCTCTCGTCTTCAGCAACTTCTTCAGGGGCATATCTGGATAACTGAATAAACTTGTCGCGGTACTTGCTGACTGACATACTTCCTTGCTTCAGCGACAGAAACTCCTTCTTCTTGATCTTTATCATCCCAGCTGGAATATGGTAGTTCCTGAACTGTGTACTGAACTCTGCCCAAGTAATAGTATCCGCAGCATCATGGGCAGCAGTATAAGAATCCCACCAGTCAGCAGCAGGACCCGTCAGACGTCCAGAAGCATATAAAACCTTCTCCCGGTCAGTGCATTGTGCAATGTTGAGCATCTTCTCAATTGCTTTCAGCCAATCATCTGCATCAAGTGGATCTGGCGAACTTGCAAATGTAGGTGGCTTATGACTCATGAACTCTCGGTGCTTATCACGAGGTGGAACTGGTGGTGGTGGTGGAGGCAGTGGTACTTGTTGTTGTTGCTGCTGTTGTTGAAGCTGTTGTTGTAGCTGTTGTTGTTGCGCCCTCCTTTCTTGGCGTATCTCATCTCTCTCCTGGCGCAACTCCTGGCGTATATCTTCTCTTTCCTGACGCATCTCTTGGCGTTCTTGCTGCATCTGAGCACGCATGTCAGCCATAGTGTCCGCCATTTGCTGCATCACCGCCATCTGAGCAGCAACCAGTGGGTCAACTCCGCCTGGTGGAGGATTAGGAGGATTCATCTCTGCAGGCTGTGGCTGAGGTTGTCTATAAATTCTTCGAGTGTGTCGGTTAGGAGGCAAATCAATTCCACCACCCCTCCTGGTATTGACCATCTGAGTTAGATACATATGGTAAGAAAGAGCAGTAGACAAGGCAGTAATTACAATCATGTTACTTTGGGGGATTTATTAGCTAAGCAGATTAATATTTCACCTACTATAGCTAATTCAATACCTTATGTTGGTACATGCTAAGATGTCCATCTATAATAATTCAATCAATCAAAGAAGCAAATCAGGCATTTAGCATCAGCACAATCAACCAACATTTTTTTTAAGAAAATAGTTTTAAATTTTGTCTTGGGTTCCCTAACTCTTAAGAATGTCATAGGGGTAGGGATTCCAAGGTGTGAAATCCATCTTGTCTAAGAGTGGAAAAGATAAGAATGATCATAGTAGAACAGTAGAAGGTGAGACAGGATCAAGATAAGTGTAGAAAGAATCAGAGTAAGGTAAGTAGGTAAGGGTTGTCCATTTCTATCTAGGTTTCGTCCTACAGTCAACATTTCCTCTGATACCACTTCTGTAACACCCGGCTTTAAGGAACAAAGCCAGGTGCAACTCATACATGCGCCAAGAAGACAACATATATAATAATAGAGTGTATAGAGATAAATGTCATAAAACATCAGAGTACTTATTACATAGCGGAAGTCTTATTACAAAATAAAATAATAAAGATAAAACGAACTAAGGATCGTCGGCGCCAATGTCGACTGAGAAACGCCACCTAGATCAGATCATACTCCTCGCCTTGAGGCTCCTCCTGAACCACCTGCTCTTCTCCTGTGGGGGGGTGTGAGACAGCAAGAGTGAGCTCACATACGTTCATAGCTCAACAAGTCGTGGGGAATAATGTGGCATGAACTCACCAAAGGTGGGAATTCATGAAGTGTAAGGCTGATCATTGAAATAAAGGCTGAAGCTGAGCATTGCTTTTATATGTTGGTCAAAATTTTATTAGCAATTACTAAGTGTAAGTAAATACCAAACCTTAATAATAAGTAAAAGTAATAATAAAATAATCCCAAATGCAATGAAATGACAGGTTAAGTTTAAGTTCCATAATTTAATCATGTGAGGGTCCGAGCCGCTCTTGACCGTGAGCACGGCTAGTATACTAGTTTTACACTCTGCAGAGGTTGCGCATCTTTACCCACAAGTCATGTTACCCATCTGCCAAGAGACGGCCAATCCCATACACCTCTACCGAGGAGGCGAGGCAGGGTAACACTACGAGGCCTTTACAAAGTTCCACTAGCTTCAGACTACCCGCTACAGTTTATAGGAAGCTCCAGTGCAGGGTTCCTGGCTGACCGCCATCGCAGCAAAATCAACCAGGGACCTCCCTACACTGACCACTCCCCTACTGCCCTTGCCCCTTTCGGGTAAGGTAGCCCTCCCCTAGCTTTCCTAGTTAATCAGCCAAGGGCGTCCCATTAAACCCTTGTGGTAGCACTGTTTTCCCGGGTGGTCGCTCCATGTTCCCATTAATTTAATGATCTTAACATGAACAACGATAATAACAAGATAATAACAGAATAATCATGAATAGTGTATCTCCATACCCAATCCACATAAAGCAATAGCAAGTACTACCCAAAAAATATTTCAGGGGTGAACAAGGTATAGAGGTAATCAAAACTGGGGTAACATAAAGGATCCCATCAAAATTATCCTATGCAGATCATTAAAATTAATAAGAACATGGCTGGGAAAAGTAAGTGATCAAGGGCACAACTTGCCTGTAATGAGCTCCTGCTCAGCTACCTCTACTTGCTGAACCTCAGTTTCCACAGTGGCTTGCTCGTCTACTCGCATCAACGCAATACATACATAGTATAGCCAAAATCAACATCACACCAAACAGATGAATAAAATATACAGTAAAAATATACACATTAAAATGAAACCATAGGAACTGGAATCACTAAATTTGGAGTTATATATTTCAAGTTATGAATTTCTGTAGATTTTATGTATTTAATACAAGATTAAGTATTAGATAAATTTAAATGAGCCTTTCATGCCAAAACAGAGGCACTAATGCGTAGACAATATTATTGCAAAGATTTAGGAACTGGAATGGGCCAATTTGGAGCTCATATGAATTTTCTATGAATTATCAAAGTTCTAGCAATTATTTTCATATTAAAAATCTATTTTCTATTTTATTTATTCAATTTAAACGATCACTGGACTGGGCCTCAATTTTCAGAAAGCGCGGGGGTCTCTGTGCAAGAGATACTAGGCACAGTGAATAGTAATAGGTGGACGGCGGGTTAATTTCCAGAGAGGTGAGGGTCTCTTTAGAAAAATTGACCCGCGAAGGGGTATCTTCTAATCTCAGCCGCACGATCACCACTGGACGCTACAGATTAGATCCTAGCGGCCCCGAACCGGTATGCTCTCATAGCCGCACGAATCAAGATCTAGGGTCCTGATTTAAAACAGGGGAACACGCCCCAGACGCGCACGATCCCGATCGGACGGCCACCGCTACACTTCCCGAATCGGTACGCATAAACTAATCAACACCGTCGGTGAAAGATCCGACGGTTGAAAACCTCACACTCTCATATCTAATCATAGCCGTACATCTCCGCATCAACGGACCAGGATCTTCCCCTACCTCACGGTCGAGCGAACGGCGGCGCCCGCGATGGACGCGGCGGCACATCGCCGGAGCAGCCCGATTCCTACCCTACGGTGCACCATCCCTGCTTCTGATACTCGCAGAACAAAATTGACACGACGGCGAACATGGGATGGAGGTTCATACCAACAGTTGAAGGCCGAACGCCCCTGACCACGGCGCGGCGCGGATTGACGGTGGTGCGCCCCCACCGGCGAGGAATTGGCGCCGATGCAGCGAAGCTCTCCCAAAATTGAGCACAACACCCCACTCCCCACACTCAGGCGATGCTCCGGTACACAATCGGGGAACGAAACTCAGGCAGGGGAGCGAAGTTGACGGTGGCGGCGGCAGATGGCTATGGCGGGCGACACTCGCGCGAGGAGGCGGAAGGAGGAGAACGAGGAGGAGGTACGAGGGCAGGGTCAAGGGGCTCGGTTCCGCATTTGAAGCCAGAGCGAGGTGGAGTCATGCGCCAACGATTCCGTCCGAATCGCGCGGAGCCGTTGCGCGTGCGATTCCATCGCCGCAAGTCCGGTCGGGGAAGAGGACGATCTGCCAAGCGGGCCCGCCCAGACAGCGATAGAGAATAGCCGATTGTAGAGCGGACGCTGGCGTGTGACTTCCAGGTGGGCCCGGCTGTCGGCGCTGCACGCGCGCGTGAGGTGCAGGGTCCACGCAGGGAATCGCCTGGTGGGCCAAAATACAGGGTTCCGGCCCAGGTAAGGTTTTTATCTTTTTCCATTTTCTTTTCTATTTTCTTTTCCTTTCTCTCTATTTTGAAACCCAAATTTGAATTCAAACTTAAGCTTAACTCTATAAAATTTATGCTTGTGGAATTAGGGGTATTAGTTCTGGATATATTTATTTATGTATATTATTTATATTTTTCATATCATTTCTCTTCTTACTTTTAAACCCTTTCTTTTCTTCTCATTTTCAAAAACCCTAGGTTTAATTTAGGGCTTAATCCAATTTCTAGTCATTTTATATTATTGTTATTTTTATTTAATGCACAAACATAAAAACTCCAACAAATGCACTTTTTCTTCATTTTAGAATAATTGTTTTATTTAGTCACTCTCAATTACATAGGTGCTCTTTTTATGACGCAAATAAAACACACAAAATGAGAAGCTCTCTCTATTACTCTTGGTATACAACTTTGAGTATTACACTAGTGCATCAAGCAAGTGAGAAAGATTTTTAAAACACAAGGGGGGTGGCAAATGCACCGGGGCTTGCCTTTGTTTATGGGTGAGTCAGGCTCAGATCCACAAATATCAAAGTAGAAACAGTTCTCAGCCTGTGTTTCCAAAGGTGGTGGTACTTGCTCTTCAGTGGCTTCCACTTCTTCCTCGTGTTCTAATCATAACCATACATATGTATAAGAATGAATGCCATGTGATGCTCATGAGGGTGCAAAGATAATATAAACTTTTTATCTAAGTCTTGAATACAATTTTCCTTCACGGAACTCCGAGAACTTAGGGTTTCCGGAGTCAGTAAAGGAGTTCACAGGGCAGGGGGTGTTTTGAGGTTTGGTGATCAAACAAGGTCCAAATCAACCCAATTCCTACCCAAGGCTTCTAAATAATATAAGAAGCTCATATAAAAATTTTGAGCATTTTTGGGATTACCATTTATCTTTTAAAAATCCAGAACTACTATCTTAAACTATTTTAAATACCTTAAAATTCCTGATTTAACCTAAAAATAATGAAACTAATTTTATTAAATTCTAGGGAAAATAAGAAGTCTAGGAAAATTAGTTTCATAATTTTACCATTTTTCTACGATTTTCTACATATTTCTAAAGTTCTCATGAAAAAGAAAAAGGAAAATACCCAACAGTATTGGGCTGATTCTGGCCCGAACCGGCCCAACCACACAGGAAACGCGCGCCCACGCCCGCGCGATGGCAGTTTTGCACAGAGGTCCTCGGAGTTCTGGGTAACAGGAAACAAGTTCCTTTACTGTTCTTACGTGTCGCTGACGGTTTACAGAAACACCCTCAAGCTTCTAATTCTTCACAGGGAAGGATCCTCGACGGCGTCGCGCACGGCCGAAGTCCGGCGAGCCTCTGTACCGGCCGATTGGGGCAACGGCATGGCTCTCCGAGCAACAGACACCAAATCGGACCTATCCCAAGCCTTTCTCCTAACTTAATTGCATCTAAGACCAACGGAGGAGCTCTGGCCACGGTGACCGAGAGCATGGCGGCTAAAGCGTTGTGTTCCTGGCGATCCCTGGCGGTTCGGTTCGATTAAAGGGGTCGGGAAGCTTAAGGAGGACCTAGGGATGCTAGAGCAATCAACAGAGGAGTATGAATTCACCTGGAATAGGCTGGCCGCGGTGAAGTGTTCTTACGGGGTGTTCAAACTGATTTGGGGGAAATCAGGAATTCGAGCTCTCAGGTGAACGATTGAGGACGATATTTGGTGGCTGGGTGCACGATGATGTTGCGAAGCTCACTACGGGGTCAATTTATAGAGTCCGTGCGCGGTGATCGCGAATTTGGGCGCTGACGCGCGGCGGTCGGAGGTGAAGAAGAACCAGGCGCGCGTGAGTGCGTGTCCACGGTCGTGGCGAGCTCACCGGCGATGATGGGACTGCTATAGGGAGTCACGGCGGCGCAGTGGAAAGACTTGGACACGCGGCGGACACAGAAATGGCACGACGGCGGCGAGCAACCTTATCCACGGCGGTGAGCGAGGGGGGATGAATTGCGGCTGACCGGGGTGGCCTCCAGCTCGCCGGCGACGGCGATCTTTCTACCCCGAAGGGTTATCCGGTTACCAGCGAGCGTTAATCTTAACGGTGGCGGCGTGAATCCTTGCGCAGGGGGGTCACCGGCGGCGAGCAGGCTACGCTGTCATCCTGATCCTATTGGCTACTGTACCATCAGAGTTCTTATTCAATCGCCTGACAGAGCATTTTGCAGAGGAATTTCCCCTCAATTTCATATGGCAACTCCTCCCAAGCTCTGCAGCAAAATTGTAGAGCTACAAACCAGCAATAATTCGGTTATAGGACTTGAACTCATTTGAGTACTAAATCAAGGTGGAATTCATACTCAAAGTTGGCTCTGCTACACTGAATATCTGAATTTCAGACTGAATCAGCCTGACAGCCAATCTTTAGGCTTAATTATCTCCAATATTTTCTTAACAACTCTGCTCACACTCTTAAGCAAAGTTATGCTCCTATGATAGGGCTATAATTTTGATGTGGTGACCTAGGGCAAAAACCCTAGAATTTGAAAGATACAATGCTCCAAAGTTGAGCCAATATCACTGAAAATCAGACTTAGATTATTAAGGGATTAAGAGGTGAGTTTTGCAAATAAGCCCAAAACTTAGAGTTTAACTTGCAAATTCACATATTTGTGCCCCAAATGACTTAAGATACTTATTTAACTTGGTTTTTGCACTTTAGTCCAAAAGTGGACTAATTTTGCACATATGCCCCTAGGGTTTGGATTTAGGGTTTTTCCAGGGTTCTATTTGAGATTTTTGGTATCCCAGGGGTATAAATGTGATTCAACTTTGTTTTTGGGGACATTTTATGATTCTTTCCCTAAAGCCTTTAGGTTTTCTCATCTTGAGTTAAGTTTTACCCCTTTAATCCCTATTTAGGGTTAAGTTTCCCATCTAGGGTTCTATTTGCAAAACACCAAAAACAATACACTTGTTTGAAATTTTTACCTAGTAAATGCACTCTAGGTGTGTCAAACATATGCAATGCTAATGTTTATGATGTCATGCTCAAATTTTAGTTACAGTAACACCAGGGGTGTTACATATAGATCATTGAAGATTGATAGCTTGAGTTAAATTGAATTAACATTCTCAAGCACCCCAAAGCTTCATATCATCTCCTTCTCCTGCAAAGCTTGTCAAGCATATTTTGGTACCCATCGCTTGATGGGTCCATCACGGTTAGTCAACAAAGATCTAGGAACCCAAAAGTCCTTTGTGTTAGCACTAGGTAAACTCATTACCTTTCTAGCACAAGTTGCAATTTTGGGTTGCCTAGTTACAAGAGAATTAATTGACAAGATAGGAGTGGAAGTGTTACCAATAGGACAATCTTTGCATTGATGTCCCTTATTTCGGCATATGTAGCATATGCGATCTTCAAGCCTTGAAGATTTCTTCCTTCCTTGTTTCTTGCTTGCTACATGGTTAGTGAATATTTTCTTTTCTAACATTATGCCTTTTTGTTTTAAATGGGGACAAGTTCTAAAAAAGTGTCCCTTCTTAGAGCATTTAAACAAACTTTATCATCCTTGTTAATAATCAAGTCATTTTTAATATAGGGACATGACCTAATCGAGTGCCCCTTTTCAAAGCATTCACTACACTTCTTACTTCTCTTAGTGTGAAGTGTGACTTGATTATTACCTTGGATGTTACCTTTTATGGAGGCGTGGTTGAGGCTTTTGGAAGAGGTATTGATTTTCTTCTTTTGTTCCTTCCTCTTGGCAATCCTCAAGTCCTTGACATTTTCTTCAAGGGATTTAGTGCATGCCACGGTTATTCCCGTCTCAAGCTTCTTCACCATGTGATCACGGTTATCTTGAGAAGGTTGAGCAATGCACTTCCCTTGTAGTTGTGTCAAGCTCATTTTTAGCCTCTCATTTTCTTCTTTGAGCTTTTGATATGTGTCATCTTTTGTTCCTGCAAATTCTAGCTCAAAGAAAGATTTGCTTGTCGACGGAAAACAAGCATTAGCACATGGTAATGTAGTTTCAATTTGAATACATGTGCATGAGTGAGGTTGTTGGAATTTTAAGTTTTCTATCACAACCTCATGAGCAATATTTAATATGATATGATCATCCATAAGATTTTCATAAGAACATAGAAGCATATCATATTTTTCTTGAAAAGCTAGATTTTCAAATTTTAGCTTTTCTACTTGGTCCTTAAGTAAGGCATTCCTATTTACCAATTGAGCGATACAATGTAAAGAGTTATCTTGCTCAATTGAAATAGTTTCATACTTTTGGACCAAATCAACATGAGAGCACTTTAGCTCCTCATGTTCTTTAGTCAACTCGTCAAAGCTTAGCATTTTTATGGAGAGAATATCTTCTAGCCTTTGATGAGCTTCGCTTTGCTCTCTTGCCCTTTTTAGAAGTTTGAGCATGGCCGCCTTATCTTCTTGGCTTAGGCGAGCGTAGAGTTGCAAGAAGCTTCTTTCTTCCTCCTCATCCTCATTTGTGCTTCTGCTATCATTTTCAATAGCCACACAACATATGTGGGAATGGAAATGGGAAGACAAACCTTTTGGAGAGGTGGATTCATCGTTTGGTCTCCATCGTTCATTTTCTTCTTCTTCTTTGCAAGGGTTAGTATCACAAAGACCAAAGGAAGTAGAAGCACAAAATGAACTATCATGTTTGGACTCATCAAATTTGCTTTTAATTCTAGTCCAAATATCATGCACATCACAAATAGGTTTATCATATTTTATTATGAAGGCATGGTAATCTTCTTTGCTAAGTGATTTACTTAAGATGTCATAAGCTAGATAGTTTAAGCGTATACATCTTAAATCTTCTTCGGAGGCATTTTCCCTAGCATAGTTAGAAGGAATGATACTCTTGTCTAAAATTTGTTCTAATTGTGGATCAATGGTTCTAAAAGCATTTATCACCCTAGTAGACCATGAAACATAATTAGAACAATCGGGAAGTAATATCTCAAGAGTACCTCTTTGTTCTCCTTGGTCTTCTTGTTCTTTTGGGATCTTCTTCGAACCATCACTTCGAGTTGTTAGACTCAATATGAAGTGCCTAGCTCTGATACCAATTGAAAGTCGCCTAGAGGGGGTGGATAGGTGAAACCTGAAAATTAAAACTTTATCCCCCAACTAGATCTCTTGATTAGTGGATAGAACAAGATATACAATTATTGGAGTATAAAAACTAAGTCCTTGCTTGTAAAGAGTATTGCTTTCAAATAATGCGGAATTGATAAAACAATACAACTAATAGGTCTATGAGAATAAAGCAAAGGGGCTTAGATAAGAAGAGCAATGACACAAGTTCTTTCTTGCAATGTGTTGCTTCACTAAATGAGAATTTAACTTAAAGCAACACTAAATAATATTAGCAACGAATAGTGCAAGAAAACTTGGAACGGGAAAGAACAAACAAATCACAAGCAATAAGCACACGAGACACGGGTGATTTGTTTTACCGAGGTTCGGCCCTCGAAGGCCTAGTCCCTGTTGAGGAGTCCACTAAGGACGGGTCTCTTTCAACCCTTTCCCTCTCTCCACCGATCACGCAAGACCGGCGAGCTCTTCTTCTTCTCAAGGATCACTTAAGACCCCGCAAGGATCACCATACTCTTTGGTGTCTCTTGCTAGCTTTACAAGCCTCCAACACTTTGGAGGAAGTTCAATGGGAGTCAAAACTACACACGCAAATGAACACAAATATGTAGTGCACACTATCTCTCAATGAATCTCACAAGGCACTAGAGCTAAATCACATGAGAGGCTTTCTTTTGCTTGCTCTCGCTTTTGTGGCACTTGTGTGGGTTGTAGTGGTCTAAATCTTGTGTATAGGATGGATCAATGAATATATGTGGTTGGGAGGGCTTGAGTATGTCAACTAGATGACTTGGAATGTTGCTTGGGCTCCCACACCTTGAAGTGGCCGGTTGGGGTGGTATTTATAGCCACCAACCAATTTGTAGCCGTTGGAGAAAACTGCTGGCCATGGGCGCACCGGACAGTGTCCGGTGTGCCACCGGACAGTGTCTGGTGCGCCGCCACGTCATCCTCCCGTTAGGGCTTGGAGCTGGTCGACCGTTGGAGGCTTCGTCCTCATGTGGCACCGGATAGTCCGGTGCGACACCAGACAGTCTGGTGCCTCTCTGACCAACTGCTCTGACTTCTACCGCGTTCACTGTGCTGCATTGTTCACTGTCAGAGTCGACCGTTGCTCCACTGGCGCACCGGACAGTCCGGTTGCCCACCGAACAGTCTGGTGAATTATAGCGGAGCTGCGCCTGGGAAACCCGAAGCTGAAGAGTTTGAAGTCAATCCTCCCTAGTGCACCAGACACTGTCCGGTGGCACACCGGACAGTCCGGTGCACCAGACCAGGGCGTACTTCGGTTTCCTTTGCTCCTTTCTTCTTGAACCCCTTTTTTTAATCTTTGTATTGGCTTTGAGTTAAACCTTTGGCACCTGTAGAACATATACTCTAGAGCAAACTAGTTAGTCCAATTATTTGTGTTGGGCATTTCAACCACCAAAATCATTTAGGAAAAGGTTTAAAGCCTATTTCCCTTTCAGCTGGAACGCTCCGGACCGTCCGCAATGCGTAGTATGGGTTCTCGCGCATATCCCCTCATCTGCGCTTGCCCCCCAGTGCCGGAGTTTGTGATGGTCACTTTCAGTGTCTCTCCTCCATCAGGAGTCTTCTCGGCCACCACTTTCATGCAAGAGATTTTGTTGTTTCCATCGGCCTCCCGTGAGTTGCTGATGATGACTTCTTTGTCTTTGCCCTTATCGACTGTGCTGGGCCGAATTAGGACCCTTTTGCCCTTGAAGTCGATCATATTCATTGGGAAGGGCTCCATGTCCTCCTGAAATTTCAATCGTCCCTCATTAATGGCCGATTGGATTTGCCGTCGGAACACATTACAATCATTAGTGGCATGGGAAAATGAGTTGTGCCACTTGCAATATGCGCGACGCTTTAGTTCATCGGCAGGTGGAACGATATAATCAATCTTAATGTTATCATTTTTTAGTAATTCATCGAATATCTTATCACATTTGCCAACATTAAATGTAAACTTAATCTCCTCCTGCCGTCTCTTTTGAACTGGCTGCAAGGAGGAGCAAGCCGAAGATTTGGTCTGCTCAGGCCAAACTATTTCGACAGTGTAAATTTCCTTTGGTTCACCGTCCGAACTACTTTGATTGTGTTCTACTATATGGACATTATGATGAACCGTTTTGACTAGTTCTTTGCTTCGGCTTTCACAAGCCTAAGCTTTCCGATGTAATTGTGCTAGCGTAAAGAACTGGATGCCTTCTAATTTCTCTTTTAAATAATAGCGCAATCCATCAAAGGCTATTCCCGCCAGTTGTTTATCTGTTAAATGAATTTAAAAGCATTGGTTTCTCGTATCCTGGAATCTCCGGATGTAATCACTAACCGATTCATCCTTTTCTTGTCGTAGGGCCACTAAGCCTACTAAATCTAGCTCATAATCGCCAGAGAAGAAATGTTCATGAAATTTTTGTTCTAAATCTCCCCACGATAAAATAGAATTAGGAGGGAGCGTGGCATACCATGTGAATGCAGTCCCTGTTAAAGATAATGGAAATAAATGTACACGGAATGCTTCGGTGTCGGCCAATTCTCCTAACTGTGCTAAGAACTGGTCTATGTGCTCACGCGTGCTCTTTTCTTGGTCACCCGAAAACTTTACGAATTCGGGTATTCTGGTCCCCTGTGGGTATGGGAGCCGGTCAAACTGGCTATCATAAGGTCTCCGATATGACTGCCCCCCCAGGGACTATACTAACTCCGAGCTTATCTCGGAACGCCCCAGCTATTTCTTCCCTTACTATATCGATGGCAGCCGATGGGAGACCACCGGCTCTTTGACCCAATATGGGTGAGTTTGTTTGGATGTTGGTATGTTGTTTTCCTCCCCATTGGTTTGGGTTTTGCGGCACGTCAATGCATGCCCTATGAGGCTCATAGGACTGGCCATTCCTTTCTGGCCTTCTAGGGACCAGAAAGTACTCACTCTCACGGGTTTGATAGATTACATTATGGTGCTGGTGTGTCGTATGGTGAGATGGGGAGTCTAGCTAGGATGGATACGGAGTTGGATATCCATCCTCCTTAAAAAAACTCTGTGCCGGACCGTCCGGCCATGTGGCCGGACCGTCCGACATTATATTCGGACTATCTGGCATCATACGCAGACAGTCCGAATGGGTTATCTAGGGTTTGCACGTCATGTGGTGGCTTGGGTGCAGGTCTCGGTAATTCGCTTCTAAAAATGGGATCAGCCGCCGCTGGCCCGGACGGTCCGCGCTCATGTGCGGACGGTCCGGACATGCGCAAATCGGCAACTTTATCGCCGATGTGCGTGGGAGGCTATCGTTGCCCAGGGTACATGTCCATCGGCATCCCATAAAGGGGTTGTGACTGGTCGTGACAACCTGTAGCCGATGAATTATGTGTGTATTCCCTCAATTCAACCTCGTGCGAAGGAAGATTTGCCATAGTAGACTTATCAAGCGCACGCACTAGCCTTTTATGATCATTTTGTATATCCCCTACGATACGTTGCAACTGTTCTCGCTGTTCGTCTATGTAAGCTTTAAGAGATTGGAGTTCGTTGGTGCTACTTACATTGGGGATATCTGGTGTGGGTCGGAACGAAGCCGGATCCGTCGCCCGATGTCGGACGACCTTGTTGTTCCTATCCACTTTGAAGTTGGCCAAGAACTTTGCTTTTGCTTCTTGGATCAGCTGCTCCTGGCGCTCCTCGAACAGGAGCTGTTCTTCAGCCGGCAAGGTCTCCCATGTAGGTGTGATGATATTTGAAAGTTGCCTAGAGGGGGGTGAATAGGCAAGTTAAAACTTTTTCAACAAAAACTAGAAGCAAACTGTGTAAAACTGAATTGATCTCGAAATTCACCCAGTTAACTTTGGAAATGAGATGTTCTAAATGATCCACAGGGTTCAAAGTAGTAGATCTGAGAAGGGCACTTCTCAAAATCCACACACCAAAAAGATATAAACAAATCTTTCACAGAATGGTGAGAGAACGAAGAACACAAACAAACACAATGAGCAAGAACACAAGAGACACAAGATTTATCCCGAGGTTCGGTCACACCACCAAGGTGCCCTACTTCCTCATTGAGGCGCCCACAAAGAGTCGGGTCTCTTTCAACCCTAATCCTCCCTTTGCCGACCACAAAGGTCAAGCCCACACACTAATCTTTGCTCAAACGAGCGGGTAATACAAACTTTCTTGTGGTCTTCCACAAGATTTGGAGACTCACAAGAGACACCTAGTCGTCTAGGAGCTAGAAGCTCCAAGAGTAATGAATCCACAAAGAACTCGATGTAGTACCAAAGCTCGAATGAAGAAGAGCAAGAGAGATTTGGAGATGAAGCACAAAAACCGCAGCTCTCAAACTCACTCAAAGATTTCTCTCCAAAGATTTGAAATGGGAGAGGCAAGAGGTGTGTGAGAGAGAGTGGGAGGTGTTTCTCAGGTTAGAAATGGAGTTTTGTGCGTGCTCTACTGTGGGGGAGAGAGGTAGGAGTGAGTATATATAGGTGGGGCTCCAAAACTAGCCGTTTTTGACTTTTCTGCCCAAAAACCGATTGAACCGGTCCCAAAACCGGTTGAACCGGTTTTCAAAAAGTTGCGCACAGCTTTTTGGCTGACACAGCAGACTGGCAGAAAAAGTGAACAGTGCAAAAACCGGTTGAACCTGTTTTAAAACCGGTTGAACCCGTTTCCACCAGACAAAAACCAGTTGAGTGTCCGGCTGAACCAGTATTTTCCAAAAAGGTGAACAGTGCAAAAACCGGTTGAACCTGTTTCCACCAGACAAAAACCGGTTGAGTGTTCGGCTGAACCAGTATTTTCCAGAGAGCAATTTTGGCTAAGATAGACTTAAAAAGGTTGTACTACATACTTTCACTAAGGATTAACAAGGGTAAAATGGAAGTTTTGGATCAAGGATTTTTGAGCTTTAGTACCAACACCAACCTTCTTTTTGGATCCCCCTTGATAGTACGACGATTTCTATACTCAAGTTAAATAAAATATAATTAAGTAACCTCCTTGAGAAATTGGTGTCTCATGTGTGATTTCTCCATGGCGTTGCTTCATAAGGATCACAAACATCTTTGTCTCACCTTTTGAAGCAAACACAAATCGAGCCTGTGACTTGTGCCGTTTCACCATATATGAGTTCAAATCATGGCTTCAAGTCACCTTACTGATGCATTAACATGTTGTAACTCTTCATAGCTGATTAGTTCATCGACTTAGTGCAAGTACTCTCTTCTTCACCTTAGCCATGGTACCTCGGTCTACAAGCCGTCGCTTGGCCTTCACCTTCGCTTAGTTCCTCGAAGCCCTTTCCTTGCTATCTTCACCCTATCAAGCCATTCTTGAGTCACATCCTATTGAGCATCCATTGAGAGAATCATTTCTTCAATATTGTGAACCTTGCTTGAATGTCATCTAGATATAACTGCTAAGATCAATCAATCTCTAGTTTGATTCTCATATATTCATATATGTACTAATAGTAATATGGTCAAGCCAATTCACGATTCCTCATATCTTATTCACTTTGGCTTGACCAATCCTCTTAATCACTTCAACCTCTATTATGATCATATTTATGCATAGTGATTTCTCATGACTTGTCCATATATTCAAACCAATATAGAGACCATATTATATCCATTTGCATTGTCTCACTGGTTATTTGACATTGTGTTGAACCTTGTTCACTGATCATTATACATTATTCAAGTATGTTCATCATACTGAATTTCCTGTTCAACACTTAGCAAACTTGTTAGACCTTTAAATGTGTTGTTATCCAAATCACCAAAACTCACAAAAGGGATGAATGCACTTTCAATATTGCTGGTGGAAACTTCAGGGCTATCTTTTGAACCGGCCATTAAGGGCCGATTTGATAGGTCTATATGTGTTGTCCCCAGCGGAGTCGCCAAAAAGTATGTTGACGCTTTTTTGGAGCGCCAAATACTCAACAAGAACCGTGGCAGTGCTCTCTGGTCAGGTGCGGACGGTCCGCGGCACAGGGCCGGATGGTCCGCGACCTGGCGCAGGGGCTAGGGCTTTCTGCCTGACGGCCAGACGGTCCGCGCCCTAAGGCCGGACGGTTCGCGCGTGCGCAGGGGCGGCAGAGGATCGCTGGCGGCGCCTGGATCTCGCTCCCGGGAGGGACCCCGTCGGGGAGGAGAGATCCTAGGAGTTGTCTAGGCTCGGGTAGGCCGACCTAGACTCCTCTAATCGACGTAGAGTCGAGGAGAGGCGGAGAATTTGGGGATTGGAAGGCTAAACTAGAACTAGACTAGAACTACTCCTAAGAATAAATGTAAATTGTATTGATTGTGGGTTCGATTGATTCTTACAAATCGGTCGTATACCTCTCTATTTATAGAGGAGGGGGGCTGGACCCATTACAAAATAATTTTCGAGCTTATCCCGAGATTCTCGCCAACAAACATAGCAAAAAAACTCGGAACCCTAATCAATTCTGCGCTTGCGCGGACCGTCCGACCCATAGGCGCGGACCGTCCGCCGCTCATTTTGGTTCCAAACAACTACTTACGTTACGAGTCTATGTAAACCGGTGTGCCCGGCTACTACGAACCGATGCACGCAGCTAGCGTCTCTTGGGCACCATGTGAGAGCTGAGCTGTCCCTGAGCAGCTGCAGTGCACACGGCGCCTGCGGGCGTTTCTTCGACCCTGTGTTCTGTGACCAGGTCGCAAATGTGTTGTGGGCAGAAAGAAGGCACATGCGCCGCCGACGCACGGACACGGCGGGTCGCCAGGGTCGGTGGCGCGGCCCGCCGCCGATCCGGCTGGTACGCGAGCCTCCGGTCGGCGGTAGCGCGAAGAAGGCGCACGGAGTGTACGGGTGACGGCGTACGTGGTGGCAACGAAGCCTAGATTGCCGGACGCCGCCCGCCAGGTCGCGTGAGCGAATCTGAAGCAGTACAGTGTAGGACAGTGCAGGCACACCGTGATCAGTAAACGATGGCTCAAATGCGATCCACTTCAGTACTTGTTCGGTTATTCCTGTCCCATGTGGATTGGATAAGATTGGAAAAAAATATGAAGGATTTTGACTTGTTCGAGATTTAAACCCATCTAGGCCCTGTTCGGTTGTTCCGGATTGGAGCCCCGGATTAATTACTAGCCGGATTACTTCTCTAATTTATATAGATTTTGATGAGCTGGAATGAATCCTGGCTCATTCCGGTACAACCGAACAGGCCCCTAATCCCACCCAATCCACATGGATTGAGATGAAAGCAAACAAGCCCTCACTTTGTTGTGTGCATCAACGCACGCCGACACGGCCACGTGCCACGGCGCGGTGGTTCGATCGTTCCCTGGTTCGGTACTTCGGTTCGCTTCCGGCCGCCTAACCTGCCAGGCAGCGGGCAGCAGGGAGCTCGGACGACAGGGCTCGTGAGCGCACACGCTGGCCATCTATCTATCTTCTCCAGCAACTCCTGATCTGGAGGCATGAGCGGCCGGCTCTGTTCGGCCGGCCGTGCGCTGGAAAAGGGGTCTGCAGATCGGCTACATACCCCTAACAGCAAACCGATGTGATGTACCTGTAGCATGTCATTGGCAGCCTGCATGCGCGCCATCGATCCCCATGCATTGACATGTGATGTTGATTGTTGAGACTAGTCAGTGACACCGCTTTCAAGATGTAATTTCGGAACCTATTTTGCTGTTATCTGGTCACCAGCCGGAGGAATAAAAAAACGCCTGTGGTCTGGCTGGTCACAGGAAACTCAGCGACTCTTTCTGGCTGGTCTCTCACTGACTACCAAGCGCTAGAACTGCTGAACAATTCTTTTTCTCAACTCCTCAACGGTCAACACACAGTACAGGATGAGACTTGTTCATTCTTCGCCGGCCTGGAAGCTACTACGTACGTATAAAACAAAGCACGTACGCATTGGGCGATCGGCGGCGTCGGAAATGGTGCTAGTATTCAGGAACTAGCGTTGAATCCGCCGTCACTCTCGCCACCACCAAATGCGCTGAACAGTTCCGCTTCCGCTTTGAAGCTCTCAAACTTCACACGTCGCCATCGCCGCCATCACTGCGCCCGGTCACAATCCCTAGAAGCCCTCTGCACAACGAGGCAGCCTCCCTCGGCCTCCTGCCGATCACTGCGCCCAGTAAACTCCGTAGTGGATGCAGTTCTACGTGTCAAACGAGTACAAAATAACCAGGCAGTTGCACAAGTCACACTTCATCCAAAGATCTCAGCTAGCTAGCCCTACATTCCCCTCCGCTGCACATTGTTGGGCGTGCAGCCCTGCCTAGCCTAGTGCTGGCAACATGGATCGGGCTAGCACGAGTACGGCCTGAAAATAGAAGTCCAAAGTACGGCCCGGCACGAAATAATATGGGTCAGGCCTCAATTTACGGCCCATCGACCCCTCGGCACAGCCCGCATAAATGGGTCGGGCTTGGGCCGACACGGCCCAATTAAGCCAATCCGTTTAGTTTTTTAATTTAGTAAGATATCGACTTTATATTGTTGCTATATTTGGAGTTTATGTGGTCAAATGATGCTAGAATTGTTTAATATGTTTAATTTAGTAAGCTATGAACTTTATATGGTTACAATATTTTGATTTTATGTGGTCAAATATACAGGCCGGGCTTGGGCCGGGTTGGGCCACTGTTTTTACACTTCGGACTGGCACGACACGGCCTAAAAATCTTTTGGTCTTTGCTGGCCCGAACCGATTTGGCACGAAGCACGATAGGCTTGAACCAGGCTGGCTCGGCCCGGCCCAATTCCCAGCACTAGCCCTGCCTGCAAACCGAGAAATTTGCTACTGTGGCTCTCATGCCCACATGCACAACCACATGTCCATGACCTGAAGCCCCCACCACCCCACCCCACCGCACCTAGAGATCCAACGCTGCTGTCGATATCTCGCGCCTAGAGCTTTTTCTATAGGACATTTTTCTATAGGGTTTAGTCTTTTGCTTTCTAGCCATATTTTTAATAGGCCCTGTTCTTTTACTCCGGAACGGTTCTGATACCTTAATTGATATGCTTATTTGTATTAATATAGATTAGCTGAAACAATTTTTGGCCTCAATTCGAGATAAACGAATAGATCCTAAGTAGAATACTGACCAGAGCACATGTTTGGACATTCAGATCGGCAACTTTATATCAAGTCCTTTGAAGAACTGATGTTGACACCACCAAGTCCTATTAAGAACCATTAGCATCTTGGGGGTAATTCTAAGGTCCAAAGCCAAGGGCTCTAGGACGTCCTCAGTTAGAACAATCTAAATCTTTAAGCCCCTTAGTACACTAGGATGCTCATAGAAGTTCTTGAGGCCCTCCATGCATCAAGGCGCTAATAATAAAATTAGATGCCTTGAGCCTTCCATCCCCAAGCACTCAAGGACACTTAGTCACTCGAGACCATTTGTTGGCCCTTGAATCCCTATAGTTCCTGATCTTGTGTAATATGAACGGTTGGATCTCAAACCCTCGGGCATCGAGGTCTCCGTGGGAACAAGAGACTAGCTGGGACTAAGTGTAATCATGTCCATAGGGCATTACAACCCTGAGGCAAAGAACACGCCACGCATCTAAGGTCTAGTGATAGCTTTGTAATATTGTCATATTGAATAAGGTTCCCTGTACAACACATTAAATATGTGGTGTGTGCCATTATAATATGATAGATACACCGTCGTCATGACTTAGGTATTAGGTTACTCGATACCACTATCGAGTACATGTATCATCGTTGCAGCCGCGCATGCGCACGCCAGTAGTGTACCATGAAGCATTATTGAGTATTAAAAGGTTAGATCGGCTACCGACTACGTCATACCCCACGACATGAGTTTGGACACCCATGAAAGCGACATAATATGCAATTCCCTACAATAGATGTGATAGGCACAGAAGAAGGACGTTGACATCCCGACATTATGCCATCACTAGAGGCATAGATCTGCGTACGACTTCACGAACATGATAAGGACAAGGTTGTTGGATCTTAGCCGGTTAGACCCAAGGTCCAACTAATGTAACCTACCTCCTCCCTTGAACTTTAAAAGGGGGAGCATGGTAACATTTAGAGGTAGATCTCAGGCATCCAGAAATTTAGGGATTCAACACATTTGTAGGTGTTTGGTTTCTATGGACTAATTTTTAGTCCCTTCATTTTAATCTTTTTAGTCTATAAATTGTCAAACTAAAATAGAGAATCCCTCTTTTAGTCTTTGTGTCTGGTTATTTAGAGACTAAAAATTAGTTCATAAAAACTAAACATCCTTGATGTAGCACTCACGCAAAAGAGAACACACAGATTGGAGTCACAATTGGATAATCGTGTTCCATATAAGATGAAAAGATCTAATTGCATTGCTAAACGTTTTTCTTTATTGGATAAATGAAATCTTCAATAGAATGTCTTAAAAATGACAGCACCTTACCTAAAAATCACCACGAACGGACCTTCTATCTGTTTGTGATGTCAGGGAAAGAAGTCGTAATAAAATATTAATATCAGCCGGTGGCATAGGACTGTATAGAACCCTAGAGCTAATAGTTAGTTAACTAATAAATTATTAACTAGATTTAGCCAGCTAATGAACTAGTTATTGAGATAGCTAATAATTAAATATGATATTAGTCGAGGATGTTTGGAACTCAACGACTAATTTTTAGTAGCTAACTATTAATTTTAGAGGTTCTAAACAGGGCCTTAATCAGTAGGAATAGTAACGTTTGTATCAGTATCGACTCTAATTTAACCTGTACTAAGTGTTACTGGTCTAAAAACCCATTTGAGTAATAGTGCAAGGACCGTGGCAGCTGCAGCCTGTAATGTGTTTGGATAGAGGGATGAGGAAGGACGAAGAGGGATGGGATGAGATCATTTTAACTTGACCCGCGTTTAATTTGGAAATCCAGAGTTAGGGTTAAAAATATTCTTCAAAAATAGTGGATAAGGCCATCCCTCAAAAAATAAGAGACGGAATCAGCCTAGGATTGATTTTGTCTCGCATCTCTCGTTGAGACCGAACCTAACATAACCTAAGGAAGAAAGGTTGGTCCCCGAGAGATGGGGGCATTTATTCGACGCGACGCAAGCAAGCGGAGAAGGTTCCTACGGTTTTTTAACACCAACAACACCCCGCCCATGAGGCTGACGAGGGCTGTTTGTTCCCTCCGACCCACGAGGGCTGTACAGCACAGCTCAGCTCACTTACTTGGCCTCCCCACTTTCCAGCTCGGTTTGCTAACCCATGGTCGCCTCGCCTCATCCTCTCGCCCACCTCCATAACTTTGCATGGCCTATTACATGTCGTCCCTATCCCTCCCTAATCCCTATGTATAGCTAGCTAGCCATCTTCTTCTTCCTCCTTCAGTCACCCGGCCTGTCGTGTCGATCTCACTCTCAGGGTCGGGTCCGGTGCATCATATATACCCTTGGCAGATAGATACACTAGATAGCTAGGATTGCATTGTGTTCCACCAAAAGCCAGCCACAACACATCGACATGATGCAGGACTTGTTCTCGGTCCCTTCGTGTTTCTCGGCGGGCGAGAAGCTCCCGGACGTCCCGGCGTCCGCGGCGGCCACCACCAGGTCCGGGCAGAGCGCGGCGACGCTGGTCTACCGCGCGGGAATCGCCGGCCACGACCGCCTGGTGACGGTGACGTGGTGCAGGAACCTGCTCACCCACGGGCTGACCGTGTCGATCGAAGGGTCGGCGGGCGGCGGCAAGGACAAGAGCGGCGGCGGCAGCAGGGAGTGGGGCGACGCCGACGGTGGCGCGGCCTCGGCCTCGGCCTCCAACAAGGGCTGTAGCACCGCCTGCAAGGTGGAGATGCAGCCGTGGCACTTCTGGCGCAAGTACGGCGCCAAGCAGTTCCACGTCGACGGCAGGGCCGTGGACGTGGTCTGGGACCTCAGGAGCGCGAGGTACTCCGACGAGCCCGAGCCGCTGTCCGACTACTACGTCGCCGTGGTGTCGGACGAGGAGGTGGTCCTCCTCCTCGGCAACCTCAAGAAGGAGGCGTTCCGGCGCACCGGGTCCAGGCCGTCGCTGCGGGACGCCGCCCTGGTGTGCAAGAAGGAGCACGTCTTCAGCAAGAAGCGGTTCCTCACCAAGGCCAGGTTCCACGACAGGGGCAAGCTGCACGACATCAGCATCGAGTGCAGCAGCAGCAACCTCGGCGGCGGCGGCGTCGACGTCGACATGGTCATCAAGATCGACGGCTACGTCAACGTCCTCGTCAGGCACCTGCAGTGGAAGTTCAGGGGCAACGAGTGCATCTCCATCAACCAGCTCAAGGTGCAGGTGTACTGGGACGCGCACGACTGGATCTTTGGCACGGGGGTGAGGAACGCGCTGTTCATCTTCAAGCCCGAGCCGCTGCCGTCCGCCACCAATGAGTACTCTGATTTCTGCCTGTTTCTGTACGCATGGAAGCTTGAGTGAGCTAGGAGGATTCCTGTTCCTGCATTATACTACTGGACACCTCACCATATGTTATGAACCAATAATTCATACGTATCATGTAACTGATGGATTATTGGGCGATGGAAGTTTATGCGAAATGAATGATTGGGGCCATTTTCCCTTTGCCTTTCCCTTTCCTTCCTTCCCATGGGACTATGGGAGTGTGTTGTGCACATGGAGGATCGGACTGGAGGGGCACAGGATAGTCCTGGGGATTAGGAACAGGCGGGTCCTGATACAGAAACATGACAGGCAGGATTCGCAGTGCCATGCCTTTCCCAATCATGCATTCATGCTGATCTATCCTGGGAAAGTCCAGCTAAGATCCGGTCCCTTCCCTCCATCTCATGGAGTACTATTGAGTTCTTAAAAAAATGTTCCTCCTAATTCCTTTAATTTTGCTCTAACGAGGACCCCGCAGAATTCCAATATAAGATTTCAGAACGCCTCATCAGTTTATTTTCTCTGCATGTTATTAACAGATGAAAGAAACAATCGCAGAAAGAAATGGTAGTCAATTTGCACATCATATCTACTCATCAGTTTGGGGGGTGGGCTCAATGTGCATTTTCACCAGTGATACCATATAGATATAGGGTTCAGGGAAAAAACTGCAGTTTTATGGGCAATTCAAGTAGAGTAAAAAGAATTGTTTCCTGATGCTGATTATTAATTCTAATTGTTTTTTCTCCATGTCGATAGGATTTCAGTTTAGGGACACAGAATCTATAACAAAGAAACCATATGCATCTGTGTTATGCTGCTAGTAGCTCTCATGGAAAGCCTTTTAGATTTTCACAGAGTTTCCACCTTTGGACATAGAAATGCTGCAATAACATAGGCCAGCACATGTAAACATGGAAAAGTAAAATTGTCTGACCAAATGGCCAGTTTACACAGTTACAAACACAAACGGGTTTTCACATGAACAGAATCAATAGATTTTTTTTCCACATGGTACTTCCTTAAAATAATGATGCTTCTTAAATCCATGACATATTATTTAAATTGTTAATAAAACTAATAGAAATGCGAAAAAGACTATTTTGAACCAAAACCAAACCATTTCGTCAAGAAGAACTTATTTTTCCCACGAGAAGCTTCATCTGATGCTCTTCCACCACTTCCACGTGTTGTCCTTTGGTTAGCTGTAATGGAAACAGACATAACCGAATCAGAGGAGATATATCACGTACGAAATTGCACTGTCATAAGATCAGCTTAACAAAGTTCTTAATTAGTAGCAGATAGATGCTATGTATAGAACAGTTTAAACGGTGCCCAGAGTTTATAGTAAAAGTTAAAAGTGCGAGTTTGTGAAAAACAATAAAAAAACTTAATGGAAACAAAAGGCCAAAAGGTATCATTTCTGGATTCAAAGGCTAACCAAGTAAATTAAAGTGCGAGTTTGTGAAAAACAATAAAAAAACTTAATGAAAACAAAAGGCCAAAAGGCATCATTTCTGGATTCAAAGGCTAATCAAGTAAATTGTTGTATTCTTAATTAATTAATTGTTCAGCTCTATACAAGTAATGTGATTATCAAATCATAATGGTCCAGTGGAGGCACTAAAAAGCTTACTTGAATTTGATTTTTTAGCATCTTGGGATGACCCTGAGGCCGAGCTTGATTGTTTTTTCTCTCGAGGCCTGTCCTCATTATCTAGTATAAAGAAAAGGGACAAAATCATGTAAGACAATAATGGTTTAACAGAAATGATCAGCTAGGCACTTCGAAGAAATATAGTGAGATGTGTTATTAAGAAATTCTAATCAAGTGACTAAGGTTGTACAAGATGGCAGGTGGAGTTGCTATTAATCATAATCACATGCTGAAACGTCAGTTGTAACATCTGAATGTTAGTTCAATTTTAAAATAATGGACATAAATCTTAAATCTGTCTTCAAGATGAAAGTACAGTAAATTAATAAAATAAAAGTCAGTTATTTTATCACGTGAATACATAATGGATGGGACTCACCATCTGTGGTTGAATATCTGTAGGTGTTTTTCATGTACTCGACAAAGGAGTGATCATTGTGAACAAGCATCACTGGACAAAATGAAAGGTAGAAGTTAATAACGGCCATTAATGTATGGATTTTCAACTTCTTGATTATATACTTAGAGATCAATGCCTAAGTAAGATTCGTATATTACATTGTTGAAACAAATCATGTCTCGAATGCTCAGAGGTACCAAACAAAAGCAATTGCACTGCATCTGAATCTCTATCTGAGCACTTCTAGGAAAGGTTGCTCGTATCTAACAGGATACCTGCGAGCTGATGGGAAACCACATTTAGTATAATCAAGAGAGTTCCTCAGAAAAAATATAATCAGGAGATGCCCATAATTTACACAAGATAGTGCATATAGAAAATATACTTACCAGAAGTTTCTTTATGTCCAAGTTCTGACGCAGGCTATACGCATCCTCGCAATAGGTATGGGTCAGGGTTGTACAAACTGAAGCCACCTAGAAGACAAAATCAAGCATCTTATGAAGTAAATGCTGATGTCATATACATTAACCTATGAAGCAGTTGATAAGTACAATAAGTCAATAAGTACACATTATTACCTCAGCTTTTGATTTCAAAACATCTTGCCCCACCACAAGCAAGCTAACTCGCTGGTCCATTATTAGCCCATCCATGTCTTGTTAGAAAGTTAGGCATTTTTAGTTTTAATTTAATCCAGAAAAACAGTGCGATATATGTGATGACATGTATGTGCATGTGTGTATAACTACTCGCATAAGCAGTAAATAGCAATAAAACATGCACAAATACGAAGAATAGAGTGTACCCAGCGGAGGGACCGATGCTCAAGGCATCAGTGGCTCCATTCACACGAGTCATCTCGTGTGTTTGTTCGATGTAGCCGTACGAAGTCGATGCAGGAAGGTGTACGCAGTGCAGTCCCTCGAACGGTCGCCGGGAAGAAGACGAAGCAGATCACGCGAGCAGTCGCGAAGACGCTCCCCAAAAATCTGATCGCCCGCACACCCGTGCAAGTGTATCTCTGCGGTCGGTGATTTCGGAGGCCTGCTCTCCCACTCTCTCTGTGCTCGCAGAAGATGGGACGGGAATGAGTTGTTTGCAATTCGCGTGAGATGATTCGCGTGCCTGGAAGAGCCCTCCCTCTCCATTCTTATAGGCGGTCAGAAGGAGGGAGAAGACCAACGGACAGAAACGGTCGCGCATTAGAACTGGAAACTGACGACAGTAATGACGTCCGTTACTAGCCATAATGACGTCCGTTACTAGCCATTAAACGGACGGTTATTATGACGTCCGTTACTAGCCATAATGACGTGAAACGGACGGTTATTATGACGGTCATCGCTCCAGGCAAAATGCGCAACCGTTTGAAAGGAATATTCGGACCAAGGTCCGATCTACCACGAGCCACGAGCCACGGCCACGGCCACGGCCCGGCCCGGCCGGCGGCGGCGGCGGCGCGCGCGCGTGTGGCAGTCCTTCATCCTTTTCTCAACTTCTCAATAGATGCACCAATGGTCCACCTATTTAAGTTGATTGATTTGTCTTTTGAACTTCCAATATGGTACTAAATAATTAGTACACCATAGCATTAAAGTGGGCCATTAGCATTGACTATTATTGAATATTAATTTGGGCCAAGCCCACATTAATCCAACAATCCCCACCAAATGCTAAGTCACACTAAAAAGCTCTCATCACCTCAAACGTTTGATATACTGGTGTTTCGATGGAGACTGTTAAGTTGAACATCCACCTAGAACTTAGACTACACTTGACCACAACTGCACAATGGACTAGGCCTTGAATTGGCAGTTTTGCGTGGAATGAGTTTCATCTAAACTCTTTACCAGTACTAGATTGCTGAACGCATCCCCTCTGGTTGGAGCATATAAGTCAAACTCCATAGCCTTTCATGGGTATCTAGAAACCACCCAGATCTCATAAACTGTGACTAGCAGTTAACCCATATAGGTATGTTCCTCTAAAGATGTTCTGTAGGACAACATCTTTGCTTCACAAAGCCACTTGGAACATATTAAGGTGTAAACACCAACCTACCTTACAGTAAGGAAAGATATGCATCTGAAATGAGCCTTATTAAGGGTCTTTCCTCTCAGTCTACCACTAGCTTGTTTCACCATTCTAATTCACGGGATCTCCGATCACATAGAACAGGTTACCACTATGATAAACTTTAGGTGGGTCTCATGCCCATCTCACTTGATGCACTATCTATCACACTACGTGATAGCTCCTTAGTAAATTGATCTGCCAGATTTTTAGACGTATGGACATAATCCAACGCTATTACTCCGGAGTTTCTCAATTTCCTGACAGATTTCAAACGCCTCTTTATGTGCCTTGTCGACTTCATATTATCCTTAGAACTGTTTATCTTAATTATCACAGTCTGATTATCACAGTTCATGGAAATAGCCGGCACAGGTTTTTCAACCACCGGTAAATCCATAAGGAGTTCACGAAGCCACTCAGCCTCAACTGAAGCGGTATCTAATGCTGTGAGTTCTGCTTCCATAGTCGACCTCGTTAAGATGGTCTGCTTGCAAGACTTCCATGAAACAGCACCACCTCCAAGTGAAAACACATATCCACTTGTGGCATATATCTCATCAGCATCAGATATCCAGTTTGCATCACAATAACCCTCCAGTACTGTTGGGTACCCGGTATAATGGATGCCTAAACTCATAGTACCCTTTAGATAGCGCAAAACTCTCTCAAGAGCACGCCAGTGATCATCTCCTGGATTTGAAACAAATCGACTAAGTTTGCTCACAGCAAATGAGATGTCAGGCCTCGTAGCGCTAGCTAAATACATGAGTGAACCAATTATTTGGGAATATCTCAATTGATCCCTAGCTATCCTTCGATTTTTCTTTAATAGCTTACTAGGATCATAAGGCGTTGGAGCAGGTTCACATTCGCTAAAACCAAAGCGACTCAAAACCTTTTCCACATAATGGGATTGCACAAGTGTGATCCCACCAATGCCTTCTCTCAGTAGCTTAATGTTAAGAATAACATCAGCTTCTCCCAAATCTTTCATTTCAAAATTATTAGACAGAAAGTCTTTTGTCTCTTTAATCACATCAAGACTCGTCCCCAAGATTAGAATGTCATCAACATATAGGCATAAAATTACTCCCTCGCCCCCACCATACCGATAATATACACACTTGTCTGCTTCGTTCACAACAAAACCGGCAGATGTCAAAGTTCTATCGAACTTTTCATGCCATTGCTTAGGTGCTTGTTTTAGGCCATATAACGATTTCAATAATTTACACACCTTGCCTTCTTGACCGTTTGCTACAAACCCAGCTGGCTGCTCCATGTAAATTTCCTCATCTAGCTCTCCATTTAGGAATGCTGTCTTAACATCCATTTGATGGACGAGTAGACCATGAGAGGCAGCCAAAGAAAGTAGCACACGAATTGTGGTCAATCGAGCCACAGGTGAATAAGTATCAAAGAAATCCTCACCTTCCTTCTGTGCATAGCCTTTAATTACAAGCCTCGCCTTGTACCTTTCAATAGTACCATCAGGCCTAAGTTTTTTCTTGAACACCCATTTACTTCCAATGGGCTTACACCCATAAGGACGCTCAACTACCTCCCAAGTTGCATTAGACATAATAGAATCCATCTCACTCCTTATTGCTTCCTTCCAAAAGTCAGCATCAGGAGAGGAATATGCCTCTTCAATGGTACTTGGTGTGTCATCCACAAGATATACAATGTAATCATCACCAAAGGACTTTGCAATCCTTGGTCTCTTACTCTTTCGAGTTGATACATTGTCATTTTCCACATGATTATGTATATGGGATTCCTCAGTGTGTTCTACCGGAATAAAATGCTCATGGGGTATCGTTGGTTCATCATTAGACGTATCATGTGTAGCTTTCATGGGAAATTCGTCCTCAAAAAACGTAGCATCTCTGGACTCCATAATTGTACCAACCAACATGTCCGGTACTCCAGAGTTTATAATTAAAAACCTATATCCAATGCTGTGGAAAGCATACCCAAGGAAAACACAATCAACAGTTTTCGGTCCTAATTTGCGCTTCTTGTTAATTGGCACATTCACTTTAGCCAAACAACCCCAGGTGCGCAAATAGGAGATATTTAATTTCTTCTTTTCCCATTCCTCGAATGGTGTGATTTCTTTGTTCTTTGTGGGAACTTTATTCAGGACATGACACGCCGTCAAGATCGCCTCACCCCACCATTCCTTAGATAGCCCTGAAGTCTCTAACATGGCATTAACCAAATCAGTTAGAGTACGGTTCTTTCTTTCAGCAACCCCATTGGATTGTGGTGAGTATGGCGGTGTCCTCTCATGAATAATACCATGTTCCACACAAAAATCAGAAAAATCACCCGAAAAATATTCTCCACCACGATCAGACCTTAACCGTTTAATTTTCCTCTCGAGTTGATTTTCAACTTCAGCTTTGTAGGTCTTAAAATAATGCAAAGCTTCATCTTTTGATTTTAAGAGATACACATAACAAAATCTAGTAGAGTCATCGATAAAAGTAATAAAATATCGCTTGCCTCCTTTAGTCAATATTCCGTTCATCTCACATAAATCGGAATGTATTAAGTCTAGTGGTGCCAAATTCCTCGCCTCCGCAGCCTTGTGAGGCTTGCGAGGTTGCTTAGATTGCACGCACACCTGGCACTTAGAACCTTTGACTAAATCAAATTTCGGGATTAAATTTAAATCTGCTAACCGCGAGACACAACCAAAATTGATATGACAAAGTCGTGAATGCCAAATATACGACTCATTCGAAACAACATTGTTCACAGACTTATTACACGCATCATGCAAAGATAAGCGGAACAAGCCTCCGCTGTCATAGCCTTTTCCAACAAACGTTCCATACTTAGACAGTATACATTTATTAGACTCAAAGACAATTTTGTAGCCATCTCGGCACAATTGAGAGCCACTAACTAGATTCTTTTTGATGGAGGGGACATGCTGCACGTTCTTCAATAGCACCGTCTTTCCCGAAGTAAACTTCAGAATGACTGTACCAACACCAAGAACACGCGCATGTGATCCGTTCCCCATCAGCAAGGCTCCAGTCCCTTTGCACTGATAAGAAGAAAATAAAGAAATATCAGCACACACATGAATATTAGCACCGGTATCAGCCCACCACTCAGGGGATTGACACACTGAAAGAACAGTAGGTAAAAGATTACCATACCCCGATGTTCCTTCTGCAGTCTCGCTAACAACCATGTTTACTGTTTTCTTCTCTTGAGCTGGTTTTTTCTCTTGCTTAAATTTGCGGTCTGGACAAGCGCTTGCCCAATGATCAGTACTCCCGCAAACAAAGCAACCAGCTCCTTTGTTCTTCTTTTTGAACGAGGCTGCCTGCTTGGGCTTCGTGGCATTCTGTTGCTTGTTCTTCTTTTTATTATTATGTGATGCATTGGAGTTCTTCTTTTGTACCATATTGGCACTAGAAGTCTCAACTCCTTTTCCACGAGTGTCTTTTGCTCTCGCCCTCTCCTCAACATCAAGAGAACCAATAAGCTCAGCCACGCTAAACTCTTGTCTCTTATGTTTTAGAGTGGTAGCAAAATCCGTCCAAGAAGGTGGCAGTTTAGCGATAATACCGCCGGCCACGAACTTGTCAGGCAAGACACATGGGAACTGTTCGAGTTCTTTAGCCAGTGCCTGTATTTCATGAGCCTGTTCAACTACAGGACGGTTTTCCACCATCTTATAGTCAAACAGCTGCTCCATGATGTACAGCTCGCTACCAGCATCAGAAACACCAAACTTCTCATCTAATGCATCCCATAGCTCTTTTGCAGATGTGCACGTTAGATAAGAATCAACATACTTGTTGGCAAGAGCGCCAATCACGACGCCTCGAAACAGGTTATCGGCAACGTCGAACATTCTCTCCTCTTCAGGAGTGAACTGTTCGGGTTTCCCCTGTGCGGCGTGATAGCAGTTCATTGCGGTCAACCACAGTATCATCTTACTACGCCATCTCTTGTAAAATGTCCCATCAAAAGGTTCACTTGGTTTTAACGCAGCAGCAAAACCACTAACAAAAAAATGCCTAATATCAGATTTTTGGATTGTTAGAAAGTTAGGCATTTTTAGTTTTAATTTAATCCAGAAAAACAGTGCGATATATGTGATGACATGTATGTGCATGTGTGTATAACTACTCGCATAAGCAGTAAATAGCAATAAAACATGCACAAATACGAAGAATAGAGTGTACCCAGCGGAGGGACCGATGCTCAAGGCATCAGTGGCTCCATTCACACGAGTCATCTCGTGTGTTTGTTCGATGTAGCCGTACGAAGTCGATGCAGGAAGGTGTACGCAGTGCAGTCCCTCGAACGGTCGCCGGGAAGAAGACGAAGCAGATCACGCGAGCAGTCGCGAAGACGCTCCCCAAAAATCTGATCGCCCGCACACCCGTGCAAGTGTATCTCTGCGGTCGGTGATTTCGGAGGCCTGCTCTCCCACTCTCTCTGTGCTCGCAGAAGATGGGACGGGAATGAGTTGTTTGCAATTCGCGTGAGATGATTAGCGTGCCTGGAAGAGCCCTCCCTCTCCATTCTTATAGGCGGTCAGAAGGAGGGAGAAGACCAACGGACAGAAACGGTCGCGCATTAGAACTGGAAACTGACGACAGTAATGACGTCCGTTACTAGCCATAATGACGTCCGTTACTAGCCATTAAACGGACGGTTATTATGACGTCCGTTACTAGCCATAATGACGTGAAACGGACGGTTAACGAGCCACGAGCCACGAGCCACGAGCCACGAGCCACGAGCCACGAGCCACGAGCCACGAGCCACGAGCCGGCCGGCGGCGGCGGCGGCGCGCGCGCGTGTGGCAGTCCTTCATCCTTTTCTCAACTTCTCAATAGATGCACCAATGGTCCACCTATTTAAGTTGATTGATTTGTCTTTTGAACTTCCAATATGGTACTAAATAATTAGTACACCATAGCATTAAAGTGGGCCATTAGCATTGACTATTATTGAATATTAATTTGGGCCAAGCCCACATTAATCCAACATGTCAACCTGATTATGATTCTCAAAATCAGAATCATATATACATTTTGGTTCTATGTGGCATGTCTATAGCTTGATTGTTCCTTACAAACTGGGGAATGGCGCATTTTGCATGCCATAAACAAATGCGAAATTCTGAAAAGCAGTTGGAAGGAAACAAGCACATATAGTTAGTGGCTGGTGATGGTGCACGTTGCTCTTCTTTCACTCTTCATGATATCGTATATTCTTATGCATACATTACTTTATGTTGTCCCCCACTCGTGGCATGGATTCGTCTTCCCTTTCTATCAGTGTATTGTGCTAAAAACGCAAATGTGAAATTCTGAAAACCTGTTGGTGTCATGGTCACTAAGGACGACAACCACATGGTGCCAATCAAAATTGAGGACACCCACATGACCCGACTGAAATGTGTTGCTGTATATACCCCATCCCTGTTGCCTCTGCCTCAAATAAACGCTCAATAACTCTAGGACCAAGACAGTTGTCTAATCTGTCCAAAACTAACTCCATACCGTACGGTGTCCATCACCATTCACGTCTTGAAGAGGCACAGTGTATACTCATTAACATCACATGGTGTACCTCATCGGTGAAGAGCAGCGCCGATGCATCGACCCCAACGTGAAGAGCCAAGCCGCCTGCCTGCACCAAGCCATCCTGCTCCGGCGCATGTTCACCACCGGCACTGCAGCCTGGCCATCCCCCTTGCTTGGTAGCATCCACGCGTAGCATATTGCCGCCACAATCGAGCTCACGCCTGCCCAAGTTCAAAACAAAGTTCCAATAAACGACGACACAGCTCAGATTCAGTTCAAATTTCAAATATGGGGCTAGAAGCTCAGGAGAAACTTTTACTTTTGGAGGCGTCAGAGAGCACGAGCTTGGTGGGCCTCGACGCGGTACGGTCCCCTGCTGCTAGGACGGCGACCAGCCGACCACGGCGCGCTGGCGGCGAAGGAAGGAGTTAAGGCGGGCGACACCGTCGCTGGATCCATCGGCGGCGAAAGCGGGGGCGGAGGACGCGGAGGTGTGGCGACGGTGGCGAGAGTGCACGGCAGAGATGGGCGAGATGGAGGTGGCGCGACCATGAGGAGAATCGGGAGTAGAGGCGTCGCGGAAGCGGGACTTGCGGCGAGGGTTTGGAGGTAGGGAGGGGATGAGGAGGAGGGGGGCGGAGGAGGCGAAGGGGTCGGAGCGCAGAGGGGACGAGGTGATGGACGCGCGTTGCATGATCTCGTCGCTGATATCGCCAGGTTGCCAGTGCCTGCAAGCAGGAGGAAGATCAGTTTAGCGGGGAGGATGACACCGCAGTTCGAGGCGGGCGCCATGGGCGGCAAAACTTGCAGAGCGAGGGTGAAATTGCAGTTGGGCCCACAAACAAATTGTTGATGCCTGTTGGGCTATTTGTTAGTTTTTTTCGGCCTGTTAAAAATCAATCGTTCAATATAGCGAAGGGAGTGTTTAGGGGTGAAGGTTTTTCATGGTTTTGGAAAATAATGCAAACAATATTTTATAGTGTTTGATAATCTGGATAAAATCTCTGTTTTCAAAACTGAAGTACTACAAATATTCTTGTTTTAAGATACTTTGAACTTAGGACTAGAACTCATTTTCTAAAATTGTAGTATTTTAAACTATGATATTGTTATGACTAAATTATATTGTAGTATTCCAAAAACTTTGTTCGCAAACAAAGGCGAAGCCTGTTAAAGATCAACTTCGTTTTAGAAAGCCTTCGGGAACATGTAGTCTTTGCGAATACGGTATGTGCACAATACCCAAGAAAATTCAACACAATGGTGATAATAGAGATTCTTTCTTGCATCACATTATCCAATATATAGAATCTAAAGTGTTTGGATTCATTGCACATAAAAATTATCTAAATATGAGAATTTGTAAGTAACCAAACATGGCCTTAATACAATGATCGAGTATAAAAATACTCACAATATAGTTAGACCTTAAGGGCTGATTTGGAAACCTCAATTTTCCAAGGGTTTTCATTTTCCTATGGAAAATTAGTTCATTTTCCCTTGGGAAATTGAAAATCCCATAGAAAAATGGGGTTACCAAACTAGCCCTAAGGGGAACTCCAATAGTCTGAGGGTTTATTTGGTTCATTACTGAAAATCTGAATTTAGCTATGAGAAAACTGTTACGAGTTGTGGAAAAACTAAAATATATTTGGTTGATGTTGGAACTTGCCGACACGTGGTCAAGCTAGCTCAAATAGTGGGAGAACGAAAACAGTTTGATGCCAGCCAACACAATGTATTAGAGCAACTGTGTTTTTTCTGTCCCCCACAATGGTGTTGTACGGGGGTATTTTATAGGTAACCAGAGGACGATTCCACCCCGTCAAACACGGTAATGCCCCTAATTACCTACGTTATCCATGGAATATTCCCCTCCTAGGGGTTATCGTGGGTCATTACAACGTGATTAAGTACATACATGGATGGACACACTATCAACCTCTGCTCACACAGTGGCTTACAAGTGGGACCCTACTGAGAGCACCTAGAGGGGGGTGAATAGGTGATCCTGTAGAACTTAAAACTTAATGCCACAAAACTTGATTAGAAGTTAGCGCAATAATGCCAAGTGGCTAGAGAAGAGTCTTAGCAAAACACAATAACCACAAAAAGATCAACACAGAGATGGCACAGTGGTTTATGCCGTGGTTCGGCCAAGTCCAACGCTTGCCTACTCCACGTTGTGGCGTCCCAACGGACGAGGGTTGCAATCAACCCCTCTCAAGCGGTCCAAAGACCCACTTGAATACCATGGTGTTTCGCTTTGCTTTACTATATCCCGCTTGCAAGGAATCTCCACAACTTGGAGCCTCTCGCCCTTACAAAGATGTTCACAAAGAATCACGGAAGTAAGGTTGGGATGAGCAACGCACACAAGACACAAAAATCACAGCAAATACGCACACACAAGACCCAGACTTGAGCTCAAAAGAGTATCGCGAGGTTCTCACTAGAACGGAGCTCAAATCACTAAGAATGTCGAACAAGTGCGCGAGAATGAAGTGTGAGTGATCAACAATGCTCAAAGGTTGCTTGGTATGCTCCTCCATGCGCCTAGGGGTCCCTTTTATAGCCCCAAGGCAGCTAGGAGCCGTTGAGAGCATTCCAGGAAGGCAATTGTTGCCTTCTGTCGACTGGCGCACCGGACAGTCCGGTGCACCACCGGACACTGTCCGGTGCGGATTTCTTTCCTGATTTGGCGAAGCCGACCGTTGCGGATTCAGAGCCATTGGCACACCGGACACTGTCCGGTGCACACCGGACCGTCCGGTGCCCCCTTCTAGCCGTTGGCTCGGCCACGTGTCCCGCGCTAATCGCGCGGCCGACCGTTGGCCCACCGGACAGTCCGGTGCACCACCGGACAGTCCGGTGAATTATAGTCGTACGCCGTTAATTGCTTCTCGAGAGCGACGACTTCGCCTGTGAACGGCTCACCGGACAGTCCGGTGCACCACCGGACAGTCCGATGATTTATAGCCGTACACCGCCGTCGAAGTCCCGAGAGCAGCAAGTTCACCAGAGCCAGCCTGGCGCACCGGACACTGTCCGGTGCACCACCGGACAGTCCGGTGCACCCAGACTGAGCAGACTTTGGCTGAACAAAGCCATCTCTTTTCCAATTCGATTTCTCCTGTTTCCAGCACTTAGACACAATACATTAGTTCTCAAAACAATGTACTAAGTCTAGAAACATACCTTTTGACTTGATTTGCACTTTGTCCTTCAATTGGCATAGATTTACACTTAAGCACTTGTGTTGGCACTCAATCACCAAAATACTTAGAAATGGCCCAAGGGCACATTTCCCTTTCAATCTCCCCCTTTTTGGTGATTTATGCCAACACAACAAAAAGCAACTAAAAGAGGTGCAACATCAATACAAATGACAACTCAAAATTGTTTTGATTCAAATTTGGCATATATGGATCACTCTTTGCCACCACTTGGTTTTGTTTTTGCAAATCAACCTCAATCTCCTATCTCTAATTCAAACACAATTGTAGAGACATAAAGAGAGTTGTTCCAAGAGAAATTGATCAAAGATTTCAAAAACTCCCCCTTTTTCCCATAATCAACCATTCTCCCCACAAGAGGCCAACTTTTGACAAGAGAGACAATAAGAGAGTTTTGACAAATCAAAAGCTCTATTATACTATTTTCAAAATTTCTCAAGTGGTAGCTGATCCATTTCTTGCTTTGGCCTTATTTTCTCCCCCTTTGGCATCAAGCACCAAAACGGGATCAATCTTGGCCCACTAACCCCATTGCCTCACCAAAATCTTCAAATAAGAATACAAAGGCAATAAGAGTACATGAGATGAACTTGGAATAAGTTACCCTCTCATCGGAGTGCAGTGGAAGTCTTTCATGGTCCATGTCCACCTTTTCCCTTTCAAACCTCCTTTGAGACTAAATTAAGAAAACTCAAGCACATGGTTAGTCTCAAAGGATCATGTTGTAGCACGTCTCCCCCTAAACATGTGCATCACTTGCAAATGGACTTGTGAGGTCCGGGGAGTGCTTGTACAACTTGAGCACCATAAGTAAACAACAAAATGCATAAGGAACATGATCAAGGCATAAACACATGTATGCTATTAATCAATCCAAGTTCCGCGAATCTAAGACATTTAGCTCACTACGCAGCCTGCAAAAGGTCTTCTCATCTAGAGGCTTGGTAAAGATATCGGCTAGCTGGTTCTGGGTGCTAATATAGAACACTTCGATATCTCCCTTTTGCTGGTGGTCTCTCAAAAAGTGATGTCGGATGTCAATGTGCTTTGTGCGGCTGTGTTCAATAGGATTTTCCGCTATGCGGATAGCACTCTCATTGTCACATAGGAGTGGGACTTTGCTCAGATTGTAGCCAAAGTCCCGGAGGGTTTGCCTCATCCAAAGTAGTTGCGCGCAACACTGTCCTGCGGCAATGTACTCGGCCTCAGCGGTGGATAGGGCAACGCAAGTTTGTTTCTTAGAGTTCCATGACACCAGGGACCTTCCTAGGAATTGGCACGTCCCCGATGTACTCTTCCTATCGACCTTACATCCAGCATAGTCGGAATTTGAGTATCCAATCAAATCAAAGGTAGACCCCTTTGGATACCAGATCCCGAAGCAAGGCGTAGCGACTAAATATCTAAGGATTCGCTTCACGGCCACAAGGTGACACTCCCTTGGATCAGATTGGAATCTAGCACACATGCATACGCTAAGCATAATATCCGGTCTACTAGCACATAAATAAAGTAAAGACCCTATCATTGACCGGTATGCCTTTTGATCAACGGACTTACCTCCTTTGTTGAGGTCGGTGTGTCCGTCGATTCCCATTGGAGTCTTTGCGGGCTTGGCATCCTTCATCCCAAACCGCTTTAGCAAGTCTTGCGTATACTTCGTTTGGGAGATGAAGGTGCCGTCCTTGAGTTGCTTCACTTGGAACCCAAGGAAGTAGTTCAACTCGCCCATCATTGACATCTCGAATTTCTAAGTCATCACCCTGCTAAACTCTTCACAAGACTTTTGGTTAGTAGAACCAAATATTATGTCATCGACATAAATTTGGCACACAAATAAGTCACCATCACAAGTCTTAGTGAATAAAGTTGGATCGGCTTTCCCAACCTTGAAAGCGTTAGCAATTGAAAAGTCTCTAAGGCATTCATACCATGCTCTTGGGGCTTGCTTGAGTCCATAGAGCGCCTTAGAGAGCTTACACACGTGGTCGGGGTACCGTTCATCCTCGAAGCCAGGGGGTTGCTCCACGTACACCTCCTCCTTGATTGGCCCGTTGAGGAAAGCGCTCTTCACATCCATTTGGAACAACCTGAAAGAATGGTGAGCGGCATATGCTAGCAATATATGAATAGACTCTAGCCTAGCCACAGGAGCAAAAGTCTCCTCAAAGTCCAAACCTGCGACTTGGGCATAACCTTTTGCCACAAGTTGAGCCTTGTTCCTTGTCACCACCTCGTGCTCGTCCTGTTTGTTGTGGAACACCCACTTGGTTCCCACAACATTTTGCTTGGGACGTGGCACCAGTGTCCAAACTTCATTTCTCTTGAAATTATTGAGCTCTTCCTGCATGGCCAACACCCAGTCCGGATCTAGCAAGGCCTCTTCTACCCTAAAAGGCTCAATAGAAGAGACAAAAGAGTAATGCTCACAAAAATTAACTAATCTTGAACGAGTAGTTACTCCCTTGCTAATGTCACCCAAAATTTGGTCGACGGGATGATTCCTTTGAATCATCGCTCGAACTTGGGTTGGAGGGGCCTGAGGTGCTTCTTCTTCTTCAACTTGGACTTCTTGTGCTCCCCCTTGATCACATGCCTCCTCTTGATGAACCTGTTCATCGTCTTGAGTTGGGGGATGCACCATTGTTGAGGAAGAAGGTTGATCTTGCTCCTCGAGTTCCTGTGGTCGCACATCGCCAATCGCCATGGTGCGTATCGCGGCCGCTGGAACATCTCCTTCATCTACATCATCAAGATCAACAACTTGCTCTCTTGGAGAGCCATTAGTCTCATCAAATACAACATCGCTAGAGACTTCAACCAAACCTGATGATTTGTTGAAGACTCTATACGCCTTTGTATTTGAGTCATAACCTAGCAAAAACACTTCTACAGCTTTGGGAGCAAACTTAGAATTTCTACCTTTCTTCACTAGAATATAGCATTTGCTCCCAAATACACGAAAGTAAGACACATTGGGTTTGTTACCGGTTAGAAGCTCATATGAAGTCTTCTTGAGGAGGCGGTGAAGGTAGACCCGGTTGATGGCGTGGCAAGCCGTGTTCACGGCTTCCGACCAAAACCGCTTGGGGGTCTTAAACTCTCCAAGCATCGTCCTCGCCATGTCTATGAGCGTCCTGTTCTTCCTCTCTACCACACCATTTTGCTGTGGTGTGTAGGGAGCGGAGAACTCGTGCTTGATCCCTTCCTCCTCAAGGTATTCCTCCACTTGAAGGTTCTTGAACTCGGACCCGTTGTCGCTCCTTATCTTCTTCACCTTGAGCTCAAACTCATTTTGAGCTCTCCTGAGGAAGCGCTTGAGGGTCCCTTAGGTTTCAGATTTATCCAGCAAAAAGAATACCCAAGTGAAGCGGGAAAAATCATCAACTATAACAAGACCATACTTACTTCCTCCTATGCTTAGATAGGCGGCGGGTCCGAAGAGGTCCATATGAAGCATCTCCAAAGGTCTTGATGTGGTCATCACATTTTTGGAGTGATGAGAGCTTCCCACCTGTTTTCCTGCTTGACAAGCTGCACAAGGTCTATCTTTTTCGAAATGCACATTAGTTAGACCTATCACGTGTTCTCCCTTTAGAAGCTTGTGAAGGTTCTTCATCCCACATGTGCTAAACGGCGATGCCACAGCCAGCCCATGCAAGTCTTAGCAATTAAGCATGCATCTAGACCGGCCTCTTCTTTTGCAAAATCAACTAAATAAAGTTTGCCGTCTAGTACACCCTTAAAAGCTAGTGAACCATCACATATTCTAAAGACAGACACATCTACATTTGTGAATAAACAGTTATATGCCATATTACAGAGTTGACTCACAGATAACAAGTTATATCCAAGCGACTCAACTAAGAACACATTAGAAATAGAGTGCTCGGATGAAATAGCAATTTTTCCTAACCCTTTCACCTTGCCTTGGTTCCCATCACCGAATATTATTGAATCTTGGGGATCCTTGTTCTTGACGTAGGAAGAGAACATCCTCTTTTCCCCCGTCATGTGGTTTGTGCATCCGTTGTCGATAATCCAGCTTGAGCCCCCGGATGCATAAACCTGCAAGGCAAATTTAGGCTTGGGTCTTAGGTACCCAACTCATGTTGGGTCCTACAAGGTTAGTTACAATGGTCTTAGGGACCCAAATGCAAGTTTTATCTCCCTTGCATCTTGCCCCTAATTTCCTAGCAATTACCTTCTTATCCTTTCTACAAATAGCAAAAGAAGCATTGCAAGTATGAAATATTGTATAAGGTTCATTAATTACTTTCCTAGGAACATGAGCAAGATTCTTTTTAGGCACATGATGAATATTTTTCCTAGGCATATCTCTATCATGCACAACATGGGAACTAGAAGCAGTCATAGCATATGAATCATAAGCACAGGTCCTATATGCATTTCTAGAAAATTTTCTAACACCATAAATGAAAGCATGATTCTTTTGAGCACTATTGGCCATAGGGGCCTTCCCTTTCTCCTTGGTGGAGATGGAAGCCTTATGGCTTGTTAAGTTCTTGACTTCCCTTTTGAAGCCAAGCCCATCCTTAATTGAGGGGTGTCTACCAACCGTGTAGGCATCCCTTGCAAATTTTATTTTATCAAATTCACTCTTGCTAGTCTTAAGTTGGGCATTAAGAGTAGCCACCTCATTATTCAATTTAGAAATTGAAACTAGATGTTCACTACAAGCATCAATATCAAAATCTTTACACCTATTGCAAATTGCAACATGTTCTACACAAGATGTTGATTTATTGGCTATTTCTAACTTAGCATTCAAATCATCATTTATGCTCTTTAAGCTCGCAATAGAGTCATGGCATGTAGACAATTAACAAGAGAGTATTTCATTCCTTTTTAATTTCTAAAGCAAGGGATTTTTGAGCCTCTACAAACTTATCATGTTCTTCATATAAAAGGTCCTCTTGCTTCTCTAACAATCTATTTTTATCATTGTTGGAGCGAACATCACGCACCGCCAAGTCCTCCGCATCACGCACAAAGGCGGCCGGGTCACGGTTTCGCAAGTTCAGTGCTAAGGCAGGACTTCGCACCACCCTTCCTCCGTGAAAAGGCATCTGACGAGGGCACACTTCGCCCAGCGTCCAGCCGTGCGCCAAGGGCCAGACCCCGTACGCCACAAACTCTTCAACTAAATCACGACCACTGCTCTGGCCGGCGGCACACCGAAGGGCCCCTTCGTCTGCATCCTCTTCTGCCACTTCAAAAGGCGGATACGCAGAGTAATAGTGAGAGCACATCTCAGACATGGGGAGTCCTTCATGGCCTTCGACAGTAGCCTCAGCAACGTAAAACCAAAATTCATTCCAATTGCCCCACTTGTTGCGGGCGCACGGAACCAACTCCACTACTGGCATTGTGGTCTTGCCGGTCTTCGGCGTGAATGTACACGACCCAAACTGGGCAACTCCGTCCTCAATCACCCTCTTCTGCCAATGCAAGCAGTAATTCTTTGCAAAAACTTCAACCGACGGCTGTCCGCCGTACGAAGTCGTCGCCCAGACATACTTCGCCAGCGCCACCACGGCGTTCGGTGTCAGCTGATGAATTTGAACGTTGAATCTACGCAGGACTTCGCCAACAAACCGGTGCGCAGGCAAGCGGAGACCGGCGACGAAGAACGCCTCGAAAACAACCAACTCACCCTCCGGCTCGGGGACTTCCTCCGTCCCCGGAGCACGAGCGACTCCGCCGCCAAAGTAGCCCAAGCGCTGCATCTCTTCGACGCGGGCCGACGTCATCCGTGACACACCAAAATCAACAGAGTCGCCGGCGCGCAGCTCCTCCACCATCACGCTACTCAACGTCCCCTCAGACGAGGCGGCGGCCGGCGGCGTGGCGTCGGCGGAAGAAGAAGAGGATGGCATTGCTACGTACCGTCGGCGGCGGCGGGCGGTTTGCTTCACTCGAGCCAGATCTCCGACGAGCAAAGGGAGCAGTAGAAGAAGAGGAGCAGAAAGACGGCGGGCGGCTAGGGTTTTCACGGAGCGCGGAAGGCAAAGTGCAAACAGCACCGTCCCCCGCCCCCCTTTATAGGCAGGGCGCGGCTCCTCGGGAAACCCGCAATCCCACAGGGCGCGACGCTTCGGAAAACCCGCAGTCCAACAGTACGATGTCCATTAACGGTCACATCAAAAACCCCCGCGGAACCACTTCGAGCGAGGGCAGCGTCTCCGCCATCTAGCGACGTCTTCGGCACCAGGTGACTTTGTCGAACTGGTCCCTCGGAGGGCAAATGTTGGAGCGAAGGCAGAAACGCCACCCTTCGCCCGAAGTCTCCACCGCTTAGCCCCTGCCCTGACAGACAAAGCAGGCAGGGACACCCTTCGCTTCATCGGCACCAGAGACAACATGGAGACCCTTCGCTCGATTCGGCACCAGACGAAGGCCTGCGGCAACGCCTCCCCACGGCGCGGCCTCGGTCAGCTCCGAGGCCCACGTGAGATCAGGCCCATTGTAACGGGCCCTGCGTGGCCGCGTTTGTGTTACGGGCCTAATTTGTAAAGGTGTACTTGTAATTACAGCTTGTAACCCCGCTTTATGGGAATATTCTGGGGATAAACTAGGTACCTGAGGGCACATGCGTCCTTAACGCAAGGCGCCGTGCACTCGGATACCTATAAATACCCCCGCACAGTGCCCGTGAGAGGCCAGATTAACAGAGCTTTTGCCATCACGCGCGAGTGCCCTGTTGCCATCTCCATTCACCCGTGTTGGATCTCCTTGCTGTCGAGAGACAGTCCTCAACAATCATTCAAAGCATCAATCAATTCATTAATCTTATCAACTTTAGTTCTATCTAATCCCTTGAATAAGCATGAATAGTCTATCTCATCATCGCTAGATTCTTCATCACTTGAGGAAGCATAAGTACTAGTATCACGAGTGCTTACCTTCTTTTCCCTTGCCATGAGGCAGGTGTGATGCTCGTTTGGGAAGAGGGATGACTTGTTGAAGGCAGTTGCGGCGAGTCCTTCGTTGTTGGAGTCAGACGACGAACAATCCGAGTCCCACTCCTTGCCAAGGTGTGCCTCGCCCTTAGCCTTCTTGTATGCCTTCTTCTTTTCCCTCTTGTTCCTTTGTTCCTGGTCACTCACATTATCGGGACAATTAGCGATAAAATGACCAATCTTACCATATTTGAAGCATGATCGCTTCCCCTTCGTCTTCGTCTTGTTGGGATGCTCCTTGCGACCCTTTAGTGCTGTCTTGAAACACTTGATGACGAGGGCCATTTCTTCATCATTAAGCCCGGTCGCCTCCACTTGCGCCACCTTGCTAGGTAGCGCCTCCTTGCTCCTCGTTGCTTTGAGAGCAATGGTTTGAGGCTCTTGGATTGGGCCATTCAACGCATCATCCACGTATCTAGCCTCCTTGATCATCATCCGCCCGCTTACGAACTTCCAAGTACCTCCTCGGGCGTCATCTTGGTGTACCTAGGATTCTCACGAATATTGTTCACAAGATGTGGATCAAGGACAGTAAAAGACCTTAGCATTAGGCGGACGGCGTCATGGTCCGTCCATCGCGTGCTTCCATAGCTCCTTATTTTGTTGATGAGGGTCTTGAGCCGGTTGTACGTTTGGGTTGGTTCCTCGCCCCTGATCATAGCGAATCTCCCAAGTTCGCCCTCCACCAACTCCATCTTTGTGAGCATGGTGACGTCATTCCCCTCATGTGAGATCTTGAGGGTGTCCCAAATCTGCTTGGCGTTGTCCAAGCCGCTCACTTTATGATATTCATCCCTGCACAATGAGGCTAGAAGAACAGTAGTAGCTTGTGCATTTTTGTGAATTTGCTCATTTATAAACATGGGACTATCAGTACTATCAAATTTCATTCCACTCTCGACTATCTCCCATATGCTTGGATGGAGAGAGAACAAGTGACTACGCATTTTGTGGCTCCAAAATCCGTAGTCCTCTCCATCAAAGTGAGGAGGTTTACTAAGTGGAATGGAGAGCAAATGAGCATTTGTACTTTGTGGAATACGAGAGTAGTCAAAAGAAAAGTTCGAATTGACCGTTTTCTTTTTCTCGTAGTCGTTGTCATCGTTGTCATTTTGGGAAGAAGAGGACTCGTCGCTGTCGTCGTAGTAGACGATCTCCTTGATGCGCCTTGTCTTCTTCTTCTTCCCATCCTTTCGTTTGTAGCCTGAGCCCGAGTCGGTAGGCTTGTCATCCTTTGGCTCATTGACGAAGGACTCCTTCTCCTTATCATTGATCACAATTCCCTTCCCCTTAGGATCCATCTCTTCGGGCGATTAGTCCCTTTCTTGAAGAGAACGGCTCCGATACCAATTGAGAGCACCTAGAGGGGGGGGGGTGAATAGGTGATCCTATAGAACTTAAAACTTAATGCCACAAATCTTGATTAGAAGTTAGTGATAGTCGCCTAGAGGGGGGTGAATAGGGCGAAAACTGAAATTTACAAAAATAATCACAACTACAAGTCGGGTTAGTGTTAGAAGTATAATAGAGTCCGCGAGAGAGGGTGCAAAACAAATCACAAGCAAATGAGGAATGTGACACAAGGATTTGTTTTACCGAGGTTCGGTTCTCGCAAACCTACTCCCCGTTGAGGAAGCCACAAAGGCCGGGTCTCTTTCAACCCTTCCCTCTCTCAAACGGTCCCTCGGACCGAGTGAGCTTTCTCCTTCTCAATCAACCCGGGAACAAAACTTCCCCCCCAAGGACCACCACACAATTGGTGTCTCTTGCCTCGGTTACAATTGAGTGTTTGAACACAAGAACAAAGTGAGAAAGAAAAACAAGCGATCCAAGCGCAAGAGCTCGAAAGAACACGACAAATCTCTCTCGCTAATCACTAAAGCCTTGAGTGGAATTGGAGAGGATTTGATCTCTTTGGTGTGTCTAGAATTGAATGTCTAGCTCTTGTAAGTGGTTGAGAAGTGGAAAACTTGGATGCCATTGAATGTGGGTGGTTGGGGTATTTATAGCCCCAACCACCAAACTAGCCGTTTGGTGGGGGCTGTCTGTCGCATGGTGCACCGGACAGTCCGGTGCGCCAGCCACGTCACCAAGGCCGTTGGGTTCCGACCGTTGGAACGCTGACTTCTGGGCCCGCCTTGATGTCCGGTGGCGCACCGGACATGCACTGTAGAGTGTCCGGTGCGCCAGCATGGGCGTGCCTGACCTCTGCGCGCGCTGGCGCGCATTCAATGCGCTGCAGGTATCCGTTGGCGCCGGAAGTAGCCGTTGCTTCGTCGTCACACCGGACAGTCCGGTGCACACCGGACATGTCCGGTGAATTTTAGCGGACTGGCCGTTGCGGATTCCCGAAGCTGAAGAGTTTGGAGCCGCGTCCCCTTGGAGCACCGGACACTGTCCGGTGTACACCGGACATGTCCGGTGAATTATAGCGCGCCGGCTCTGGGATTTCCCGAAGGTGAAGAGTTTGGCCTGAAGTGCCCTGGTGCACCGGACACTGTCCGGTGGCACACCGGACAGTCCGGTGTGCCAAGCCAGGGCAGCCTTTGGTTGTCCCTTGCTCCGTTTGTTGAACCCTTTGCTTGGTCTTTTTATTGGCTAAGTGTGAACCTTTTGCACCTGTAGAACTTATATACTAGAGCAAACTAGTTAGTCCAATTATTTGTGTTGGGCAATTCAACCACCAAAATCATTTTAGGAAATAGGTGTAAGACTAATTCCCTTTCAATCTCCCCCTTTTTGGTGATTGATGCCAACACAAACCAAAGCAAATATAAACGTACTAGTTTGCATAATGTAAGTGCAAAGGATACTTGGAATTGAGCCAATATAAATACTTAGAATGCGCATGGATTGTTTCTTTCTTATTTAACATTTTGGACCACGCTTGCACCACATGTTTTGTTTTTGCAAATTCTTTTGTAAACTCTTTTCAAAGTTCTTTTGCAAATGGTCAAAGGTAAAGGAATAAGATTTTGCAAAGCATTTCCAAGATTTGAAATGTTCTCCCCTATTTAAATGCTTTTCCTTTGACTAAAAACAAAACGTCCCCTAAATAAATTCTCCTCTTAGTGTTCAAGAAGGTTTTAAGATATAAATTTTTGAAATACTACTTTCTCCCCCTTTTGAACACAATAAGATATCAATTCGAAATTTACCAATTGGAAAACTCCAATTTTTTGAATTATTTTTTGAATTAGGTGGTGGTGCGGTCCTTTTGCTTTGGGCTCTATACTTTCTCCCCCTTTGGCATGAATCGCCAAAAACGGATATGTAGAGTGAAATATAAGCCCTTTCACTAACTACTTTCTCCCCTTTGGCAAATAAAACGTGCGAGTGAAGATTATACCAAAGTCGGAGTCCTTTTGCTTCATACTTTCTCCCCCTGAGATGAAGCGTGACTTGGAGCGTCGGCGAGGTATGAGTTATGGAGTGGAAGCCTTTGTCTTCGCCGAAGACTCCAATTCCCTTTCAATATACCTATGACTTGGTTTGAAATTTACTTGAAAACACATTAGTCATAGCAAATGAAAGAGACATGATCAAAGGTATATGTATGAGCTATGTGTGCAAGTTAACAAAAGAAATTCCTAGAATCAAGAATATTCAACTCATGCCTAAGTTTGATAAAAGTTTGTTCATCAAGAGGCTTGGTAAAGATATCGGCTAATTGATCTTTAGTGTTAATGTAAGAAATCTCGATATCTCCCTTTTGTTGGTGATCCCTAAGAAAATGATACCGAATGGCTATGTGTTTAGTGCGGCTATGCTCGACGGGATTATCCGCCATCTTGATTGCACTCTCATTATCACATAGCAAAGGGACTTTGGTTAATTTGTAACCGTAGTCCCGCAGGGTTTGCCTCATCCAAAGCAATTGCGCGCAACAATGGCCTGCGGCAATGTACTTGGCTTCGGCGGTAGAAAGAGCAACCGAATTTTGCTTCTTTGAAGCCCAAGACACCAAGGACCTTCCCAAGAACTGGCAAGTCCCCGATGTGCTCTTTCTATTGATTTTACACCCCGCCCAATCGACATCCAAATAACCAATTAAATCAAATGTGGATCCCCGAGGGTACCAAAGCCCAAACTTAGGAGTATAAGCTAAATATCTCAAGATTCGTTTTACGGCCGTAAGGTGTGATTCCTTAGGGTCAGATTGGAATCTTGCACACGTGCAAACGAAAAGCATAATGTCCGGTCGAGATGCGCATAAATAGAGCAATGAACCTATCATCGACCGGTATACCTTTTGATCTACGGATTTACCTCCCGTGTCGAGGTCGAGATGCCCATTGGTTCCCATGGGTGTCTTGATGGGCTTGACATCCTTCATCCCAAACTTGGTTAGAATGTCTTGAGTGTACTTTGTTTGACAAATGAAGGTGCCCTCTTGGAGTTGCTTGACTTGGAATCCTAAGAAATACTTCAACTCCCCCATCATTGACATCTCGAATTTCTGTGTCATGATTCTACTAAATTCCTCACATGTAGATTCATTAGTAGACCCAAATATGATATCATCAACATAAATTTGGCATACGAACAAATCATTTACAAGAGTCTTAGTGAATAAAGTAGGATCGACCTTGCCGACTTTGAAGCCAATAGCAATAAGGAAATCTCTAAGGCATTCATACCATGCTCTTGGGGCTTGCTTGAGCCCATAAAGCGCCTTAGAGAGCCTATAGACATGGTTAGGGTACTCATTGTCTTCAAAGCCGGGAGGTTGCTCAACATAAACTTCTTCCTTGATTGGTCCATTGAGGAAGGCACTCTTCACGTCCATTTGATAAAGCTTGAAGCCATGGTAAGTGGCATAGGCTAATAATATGCGAATTGACTCAAGCCTAGCTACGGGTGCATAGGTTTCACCAAAATCCAAACCTTCGACTTGTGAATACCCCTTGGCCACGAGTCGAGCTTTGTTCCTAGTCACCACACCATGCTCGTCTTGCTTGTTGCGGAAGACCCACTTGGTTCCTACAACATTTTGATTAGGACGTGGAACTAAATGCCATACCTCGTTCCTAGTGAAATTGTTGAGCTCCTCTTGCATCGCCACCACCCAATCCGAATCTTGAAGTGCTTCCTCTACCCTGGTTGGCTCAATAGAGGAAACAAAAGAGTAATGTTCACAAAAATGTGCAACCCGAGATCTAGTAGTTACCCCCTTATGAATGTCGCCGAGGATGGTGTCGACGGGGTGATCTCGTTGGATTGCTTGATGGACTCTTGGGTGTGGCGGCCTTGGAACTTCCTCATCCTCCTTGTCTTGATCAATTGCATCTCCCCCTTGATCGTTGTCGTCATCTTGAGGTGGCTCATCATTTTGATTCTCTCCTTCATCATCTTGAGCCTCGTCCTCAACTTGAGTAGGTGGAGATGCTTACGTGGAGGAGGAAGGTTGATCTTGTGCATTTGGAGGCTCTTCGGATTCCTTAGGACACATATCCCCAATGGACATGTTCCTTAGCGCGATGCATGGAGCCTCTTCTTCACCTATTTCATCAAGATCAACTTGCTCTACTTGAGAGCCGTTAGTCTCATCAAACACAACGTCACAAGAAACTTCAACAAGTCCTGAGGACTTGTTAAAGACTCTATATGCCTTTGTGTTTGAGTCATATCCTAGTAAAAAGCCTTCTACAGTCTTAGGAGCAAATTTAGATTTCCTACCTCTTTTAATAAGAATAAAACATTTGCTACCAAAGACTCTAAAATATGAAATATTGGGCTTTTTACCGGTTAGGAGTTCGTATGATGTCTTCTTGAGGATTCGGTGAAGGTATAACCGGTTGATGGCGTAGCAAGCGGTGTTAACCGCCTCGGCCCAAAACCGATCCGGTGTCTTGTACTCATCAAGCATGGTTCTTGCCATGTCCAGTAGAGTTCGATTCTTCCTCTCTACTACACCATTTTGTTGTGGAGTGTAGGGAGAAGAGAACTCATGCTTGATGCCTTCCTCCTCAAGGAAGCTTTCAATTTGTGAGTTCTTGAACTCCGTTCCGTTGTCGCTTCTAATTTTCTTGATCCTCAAGCCGAACTCATTTTGAGCCCGTCTCAAGAATCCCTTTAACGTTTCTTGGGTCTGAGATTTTTCCTGCAAAAAGAACACCCAAGTGAAGCGAGAATAATCATCCACTATTACAAGACAATACTTACTCCCGCCGATGCTTATGTAAGCAATCGGGCCGAATAGATCCATGTGAAGTAGCTCAAGCGGCCTGTCGGTCGTCATGATGTTTTTGTGTGGATGATGAGCTCCAACTTGCTTCCCGGCTTGGCAAGCGCTACAAATCCTGTCTTTCTCAAAATGAACATTTGTTAGTCCTAAAATGTGTTCTCCCTTTAGAAGCTTATGAAGATTCTTCATTCCAACATGGGCTAGTCGGCGGTGCCAGAGCCAACCCATATTAGTCTTAGCAATCAAGCAAGTGTCGAGTTCAGCTCTATCAAAATCTACCAGGTATAGCTGACCCTCTAACACTCCCTTAAAAGCTATTGAATCATCACTTCTTCTAAAGACAGTAACACCTACATCAGTAAAGAGACAGTTGTAGCCCATTTGACATAATTGGGATACAGAAAGCAAATTGTAATCTAAAGAATCAACGAGAAAAACATTAGAAATGGAATGGTCAGGAGATATAGCAATTTTTCCCAAACCTTTGACCAAACCTTGGTTTCCATCCCCGAATGTGATAGCTCGTTGGGGATCTTGGTTTTTCTCATATGAGGAGAACATTTTCTTCTCCCCTGTCATGTGGTTTGTGCACCCGCTATCAATGATCCAACTTGTGCCCCCGGATGCATAAACCTACAAAACAAGTTTAGTTCTTTGTTTTAGGTACCCAAACGGTTTTGGGTCCTTTGGCATTAGAAACAAGAACTTTGGGTACCCAAACACAAGTCTTGGAGCCCTTGTGTTTGCCCCCAACAATCTTGGCAACTATCTTGCCGAATTTGTTAGTAAGCACATAAGATGCATCAAGAGTTTTGAATGAAATAGCATGATCATTTGATGCATTAGGAGTTTTCTTCTTAGGCAACTTAGCACGGGTTGGTTGCCTATAACTAGATGTCTCACCCTTATACATGAAAGCATGGTTAGGGCCAGAGTGAGACTTCCTAGAATGAATTCTCCTAACTTTGCTCTCAGGATAACCAGCAGGGTACAAAATGTAACCCTCGTTATCCTGAGGCATGGGAGCCTTGCCCTTAACAAAATTAGACAATTTCTTAGGAGGGGCATTAATTTTGACATTGTCTCCCCTTTGGAAGCCAATGCCGTCCTTAATGCCAGGGTGTCTCCCATTATAGAGCATGCTTCTAGCAAATTTAAATTTTTCATTTTCTAAGTTATGCTCACTAATCTTAGCATTAAGTTGAGCTATGTGATCATTTTGTTTCTTAATTAAAGCTAGGTGATCATGGATAGCATCAACATTAATATCTCTACATCTAGTACAAATGGAAGTATGCTCAATAGTAGATGTAGATGGTTTGCAAGAATTAAGTTCAACAATCTTAGCACGCAAAATTTCATTCTTATCTCTAAGATCGGAAATTGTAACATTGCAAACTTCTAATTCTTTAGCCTTAGCAAGCAATTTTTCATTCTCATTTCTAAGGCTAGCAAGAGAAATGTTCAATTCTTCAATCTTAGCAAGCAATTCATCATTATCATTTCTAAGATTGGGAATTAAAACATTACAAACATATGAATCAACCTTAGCATTTAAACTAGCATTTTCACTTCTAAGGTTGTTAATGATCTCATGGCAAGTGCTTAGCTCACTAGATATTTTTTCACATTTTCAACTTCTAGAGCATAGGCATTTTTTACTTTAACATGCTTCTTGTTTTCTTTAATAAGGAAGTCCTCTTGGGAGTCCAAGAGATCATCCTTCTCATGAATAGCACTAATTAATTCATTTAATTTCTCCTTTTGTTGCATGTTTAAGTTGGCAAAAAGAATATGCAAGTTTTCCTCCTTATTTTTAGCATCATCCTCATCACTAGAGGTTTCATATTTGGTGGAGGATCTTGATTTTACCTTCTTTTTGCCGTCCTTTGCCATGAGGCACTTGTGGCCGACGTTGGGGAAGAGGAGGCCTTTGGTGATGGCGATGTTGGCGGTGTCCTCGTCGGAGGAGGAGTCGGTGGAGCTCTCGTCGGAGTCCCACTCGCGGCACACGTGGGTATCGCCGCCCTTCTTCTTGTAGTACCTCTTCTTTTCTCTCCTCTTGCCCTTCTTGTCGTTGCCCCTGTCACTGTCACTAGATATTGGACATTTAGCAATAAAATGACCGGGCTTACCACACTTGTAGCATACTTTCTTGGAGCGGGGTTTGTAGTCCTTCCCCCTCCTTTGCTTGAGGATTTGGCGAAAGCTCTTGATGATGAGCGCCATCTCCTCATTGTCGAGCTTGGAGGTGTCAATGGGTGTTCGACTTGGAGTAGCCTCCTCCTTCTTCTCTTCCGTTGCCTTGAATGCGACGGGTTGTGCCTCGGGCATGGAGGAGGTGCCTTGCTCGATGATCTTCTTTGAGCCTTTAATCATTAGCTCAAAGCTCACAAATTTTCCTATCACTTCCTCGGGAGACATTAGCTTATATCTAGGATCACCTCGAATTAATTGAACTTGTGTAGGGTTAAGAAATACAAGGGATCTAAGAATAACCTTGACCATCTCATGGTCATCCCATTTTTCGCTCCCGAGGTTGCGCACTTGGTTCACCAAGGTCTTCAAGCGGTTGTACATGGCTTGTGGATCCTCCCCTTGGTGAAGCATGAAGCGACCGAGCTCCCCCTCGATCATTTCCCGCTTGGTGATCTTTGTCACTTCATCTCCTTCGTGCGCGGTCTTGAGCACGTCCCAAATCTCCTTCGCACTTTTTAACCCTTGCACCTTGTTATACTCCTCTCGACTTAGAGAGGCGAGGAGTATAGTGGTTGTTTGGGAGTTAAAGTGGTGGATTTGGGCCACCTCGTCCGAATCGTAGTCTTCATCCCCTATGGATGGTACCTGTACACCAAACTCAACAACATTCCATATGCTTGTGTGGAGTGAGGTTAGATGATGTCTCATTTTATCACTCCACATGTTATAATCTTCACCGTCAAAAACCGGTGGTTTGCCTAATGGAACGGAGAGTAAAGGAGTACGCTTTGAAATACGGGGATAGCGTAAGGGGATCTTACTATACTTCTTGCGCTCTTGGCGCTTAGAAGTGACAGACGGTGCATCGGAGTCGGAGGTCGATGGTGATGAAGAGTCGGTCTCGTAGTAGACCACTTTCCTCATCCTCTTGTGCTTGTCGCCTCTCCGATCCGACTTGTGGGAAGAGGATTTCTTCTCCTTCCCTTTGTTGGAGGAGTTCTTCTTCTCCTTCCTCTTGTTGCGGGACTCTTCCGATGAAGTCGACCCGTGGCTAGTAGTGGGCTTGTCGCCGGTCTCCATCTCCCTCTTAGCGGATGCTCCCGACATCACTTCGAGCGATTAGGCTCTAATGAAGCACCTAGCTTTGATACCAATTGATAGTCGCCTAGAGGGGGGGTGAATAGGGCGAAAACTGAAATTTACAAAAATAATCACAACTACAAGCCGGGTTAGTGTTAGAAGTATAATAGAGTCCGCGAGAGAGGGTGCAAAACAAATCGCAAGCAAATGAGGAATGTGACACAAGGATTTGTTTTACCGAGGTTCGGTTCTCGCAAACCTACTCCCCGTTGAGGAGGCCACAAAGGCCGGGTCTCTTTCAACCCTTCCCTCTCTCAAACGGTCCCTCGGACCGAGTGAGCTTTCTCCTTCTCAATCAACCCGGGAACAAAACTTCCCCCGCAAGGACCACCACACAATTGGTGTCTCTTGCCTCGGTTACAATTGAGTGTTTGAACACAAGAACAAAGTGAGAAAGAAAAACAAGCGATCCAAGCGCAAGAGCTCGAAAGAACACGACAAATCTCTCTCGCTAATCACTAAAGCCTTGAGTGGAATTGGAGAGGATTTGATCTCTTTGGTGTGTCTAGAATTGAATGTCTAGCTCTTGTAAGTGGTTGAGAAGTGGAAAACTTGGATGCCATTGAATGTGGGGTGGTTGGGGTATTTATAGCCCCAACCACCAAACTAGCCGTTTGGTGGGGGCTGTCTGTCGCATGGTGCACCGGACAGTCCGGTGCACACCGGACATGTCCAGTGCGCCAGTCACGTCACCAAGGCCGTTGGGTTCCGACCGTTGGAGCGCTGACTTCTGGGCTCGCCTTGATGTCCGGTGGCGCACCGGACATGCACTGTAGAGTGTCCGGTGCGCCAGCATGGGCGTGCCTGACCTCTGCGCGCGCTGGCGCGCATTCAATGCGTTGCAGGTATCCGTTGGCGCCGGAAGTAGTCGTTGCTTCGTCGTCACACCGGACAGTCCGGTGCACACCAGACATGTCCGGTGAATTTTAGCGGACTGGCCGTTGCGGATTCCCAAAGCTGAAGAGTTTGGAGCCGCGTCCCCTTGGAGCACCGGACACTGTCCGGTGTACACCGGACATGTCCGGTGAATTATAGCGCGCCGGCTTTGGGATTTCCCGAAGGTGAAGAGTTTGGCCTGAAGTGCCCTGGTGCACCGGACACTGTCCGGTGGCACACCGGACAGTCCGGTGTGCCAAGCCAGGGCAGCCTTTGGTTGTCCCTTGCTCCGTTTGTTGAACCCTTTGCTTGGTCTTTTTATTGGCTAAGTGTGAACCTTTTGCACCTGTAGAACTTATATACTAGAGCAAACTAGTTAGTCCAATTATTTGTGTTGGGCAATTCAACCACCAAAATCATTTTAGGAAATAGGTGTAAGACTAATTCCCTTTCAATCTCCCCCTTTTTGGTGATTGATGCCAACACAAACCAAAGCAAATATAAACGTACTAGTTTGCATAATGTAAGTGCAAAGGATACTTGGAATTGAGCCAATATAAATACTTAGACTGCGCATGGATTGTTTCTTTCTTATTTAACATTTTGGACCACGCTTGCACCACATGTTTTGTTTTTGCAAATTCTTTTGTAAACTCTTTTCAAAGTTCTTTTGCAAATGGTCAAAGGTAAAGGAATAAGATTTTGCAAAGCGTTTCCAAGATATGAAATGTTCTCCCCTATTTAAATGCTTTTCCTTTGACTAAAAACAAAACTTCCCCTAAATAAATTCTCCTCTTAGTGTTCAAGAAGGTTTTAAGATATAAATTTTTGAAATACTACTTTCTCCCCCTTTTGAACACAATAAGATATCAATTCGAAATTTACCAATTGGAAAACTCCAATTTTTTGAATTATTTTTTGAATTAGGTGGTGGTGCGGTCCTTTTGCTTTGGGCTCTATACTTTCTCCCCCTTTGGCATGAATCGCCAAAAACGGATACGTAGAGTGAAATATAAGCCCTTTCACTAACTACTTTCTCCCCTTTGGCAAATAAAACGTGTGAGTGAAGATTATACCAAAGTCGGAGTCCTTTTGCTTCATACTTTCTCCCCCTGAGATGAAGCGTGACTTGGAGCGTCGGCGAGGTATGAGTTATGGAGTGGAAGCCTTTGTCTTCGCCGAAGACTCCAATTCCCTTTCAATATACCTATGACTTGGTTTGAAATTTACTTGAAAACACATTAGTCATAGCAAATGAAAGAGACATGATCAAAGGTATATGTATGAGCTATGTGTGCAAGTTAACAAAAGAAATTCCTAGAATCAAGAATATTCAACTCATGCCTAAGTTTGATAAAAGTTTGTTCATCAAGAGGCTTGGTAAAGATATCGGCTAATTGATCTTTAGTGTTAATGTAAGAAATCTCGATATCTCCCTTTTGTTGGTGATCCCTAAGAAAATGATACCGAATGGCTATGTGTTTAGTGCGGCTATGCTCGACGGGATTATCCGCCATCTTGATTGCACTCTCATTATCACATAGCAAAGGGACTTTGGTTAATTTGTAACCGTAGTCCCGCAGGGTTTGCCTCATCCAAAGCAATTGCGCGCAACAATGGCCTGCGGCAATGTACTTGGCTTCGGCGGTAGAAAGAGCAACCGAATTTTGCTTCTTTGAAGCCCAAGACACCAAGGACCTTCCCAAGAACTGGCAAGTCCCCGATGTGCTCTTTCTATTGATTTTACACCCCGCCCAATCGGCATCCAAATAACCAATTAAATCAAATGTGGATCCCCGAGGGTACCAAAGCCCAAACTTAGGAGTATAAGCTAAATATCTCAAGATTCGTTTTACGGCCGTAAGGTGTGATTCCTTAGGGTCGGATTGGAATCTTGCACACATGCAAACGAAAAGCATAATGTCCGGTCGAGATGCGCATAAATAGAGCAATGAACCTATCATCGACCGGTATACCTTTTGATCTACGGATTTACCTCCCGTGTCGAGGTCGAGATGCCCATTGGTTCCCATGGGTGTCTTGATGGGCTTGACATCCTTCATCCCAAACTTGGTTAGAATGTCTTGAGTGTACTTTGTTTGACAAATGAAGGTGCCCTCTTGGAGTTGCTTGACTTGGAATCCTAAGAAATACTTCAACTCCCCCATCATTGACATCTCGAATTTCTGTGTCATGATTCTACTAAATTCCTCACATGTAGATTCGTTAGTAGACCCAAATATGATATCATCAACATAAATTTGGCATACGAACAAATCATTTACAAGAGTCTTAGTGAATAAAGTAGGATCGGCCTTGCCGACTTTGAAGCCATTAGCAATAAGGAAATCTCTAAGGCATTCATACCATGCTCTTGGGGCTTGCTTGAGCCCATAAAGCGCCTTATAGAGCCTATAGACATGGTTAGGGTACTCACTGTCTTCAAAGCCGGGAGGTTGCTCAACATAAACTTCTTCCTTGATTGGTCCATTGAGGAAGGCACTCTTCACGTCCATTTGATAAAGCTTGAAGCCATGGTAAGTAGCATAGGCTAATAATATGCGAATTGACTCAAGCCTAGCTACGGGTGCATAGGTTTCACCAAAATCCAAACCTTCGACTTGTGAATACCCCTTGGCCACGAGTCGAGCTTTGTTCCTATTCACCACACCATGCTCGTCTTGCTTGTTGCGGAAGACCCACTTGGTTCCTACAACATTTTGATTAGGACGTGGAACTAAATGCCATACCTCGTTCCTAGTGAAATTGTTGAGCTCCTCTTGCATCGCCACCACCCAATCCGAATCTTGAAGTGCTTCCTCTACCCTGGTTGGCTCAATAGAGGAAACAAAAGAGTAATGTTCACAAAAATGTGCAACCCGAGATCTAGTAGTTACCCCCTTATGAATGTCGCCGAGGATGGTGTCGACGGGGTGATCTCGTTGGATTGCTTGATGGACTCTTGGGTGTGGCGGCCTTGGAACTTCCTCATCCTCCTTGTCTTGATCAATTGCATCTCCCCCTTGATCGTTGTCGTCATCTTGAGGTGGCTCATCATTTTGATTCTCTCCTTCATCATCTTGAGCCTCGTCCTCAACTTGAGTAGGTGGAGATGCTTGCGTGGAGGAGGAAGGTTGATCTTGTGCATTTGGAGGCTCTTCGGATTCCTTAGGACACATATCCCCAATGGACATGTTCCTTAGCGCGATGCATGGAGCCTCTTCTTCACCTATTTCATCAAGATCAACTTGCTCTACTTGAGAGCCGTTAGTCTCATCAAACACAACGTCACAAGAAACTTCAACAAGTCCTGAGGACTTGTTAAAGACTCTATATGCCTTTGTGTTTGAGTCATATCCTAGTAAAAAGCCTTCTACAGTCTTAGGAGCAAATTTAGATTTCCTACCTCTTTTAATAAGAATAAAACATTTGCTACCAAAGACTCTAAAATATGAAATATTGGGCTTTTTACCGGTTAGGAGTTCGTATGATGTCTTCTTGAGGATTCGGTGAAGGTATAACCGGTTGATGGCGTAGCAAGCGGTGTTAACCGCCTCGGCCCAAAACCGATCCGGTGTCTTGTACTCATCAAGCATGGTTCTTGCCATGTCCAGTAGAGTTCGATTCTTCCTCTCTACTACACCATTTTGTTGTGGAGTGTAGGGAGAAGAGAACTCATGCTTGATGCCTTCCTCCTCAAGGAAGCTTTCAATTTGTGAGTTCTTGAACTCCGTTCCGTTGTCGCTTCTAATTTTCTTGATCCTCAAGCCGAACTCATTTTGAGCCCGTCTCAAGAATCCCTTTAACGTTTCTTGGGTCTGAGATTTTTCCTGCAAAAAGAACACCCAAGTGAAGCGAGAATAATCATCCACTATTACAAGACAATACTTACTCCCGCCGATGCTTATGTAAGCAATCGGGCCGAATAGATCCATGTGAAGTAGCTCAAGCGGCCTGTCGGTCGTCATGATGTTTTTGTGTGGATGATGAGCTCCAACTTGCTTCCCGGCTTGGCAAGCGCTACAAATCCTGTCTTTCTCAAAATGAACATTTGTTAGTCCTAAAATGTGTTCTCCCTTTAGAAGCTTATGAAGATTCTTCATTCCAACATGGGCTAGTCGGCGGTGCCAGAGCCAACCCATATTAGTCTTAGCAATCAAGCAAGTGTCGAGTTCAGCTCTATCAAAATCTACCAGGTATAGCTGACCCTCTAACACTCCCTTAAAAGCTATTGAATCATCACTTCTTCTAAAGACAGTAACACCTACATCAGTAAAGAGACAGTTGTAGCCCATTTGACATAATTGGGATACAGAAAGCAAATTGTAATCTAAAGAATCAACGAGAAAAACATTAGAAATGGAATGGTCAGGAGATATAGCAATTTTTCCCAAACCTTTGACCAAACCTTGGTTTCCATCCCCGAATGTGATAGCTCGTTGGGGATCTTGGTTTTTCTCATATGAGGAGAACATTTTCTTCTCCCCTATCATGTGGTTTGTGCACCCGCTATCAATGATCCAACTTGTGCCCCCGGATGCATAAACCTACAAAACAAGTTTAGTTCTTTGTTTTAGGTACCCAAACGGTTTTGGGTCCTTTGGCATTAGAAACAAGAACTTTGGGTACCCAAACACAAGTCTTGGAGCCCTTGTGTTTGCCCCCAACAATCTTGGCAACTATCTTGCCGGATTTGTTAGTAAGCACATAAGATGCATCAAGAGTTTTGAATGAAATAGCATGATCATTTGATGCATTAGGAGTTTTCTTCTTAGGCAACTTAGCACGGGTTGGTTGCCTATAACTAGATGTCTCACCCTTATACATGAAAGCATGGTTAGGGCCAGAGTGAGACTTCCTAGAATGAATTCTCCTAACTTTGCTCTCAGGATAACCAGCAGGGTACAAAATGTAACCCTCGTTATCCTGAGGCATGGGAGCCTTGCCCTTAACAAAATTAGACAATTTCTTAGGAGGGGCATTAATTTTGACATTGTCTCCCCTTTGGAAGCCAATGCCGTCCTTAATGCCAGGGTGTCTCCCATTATAGAGCATGCTTCTAGCAAATTTAAATTTTTCATTTTCTAAGTTATGCTCACTAATCTTAGCATTAAGTTGAGCTATGTGATCATTTTGTTTCTTAATTAAAGCTAGGTGATCATGGATAGCATCAACATTAATATCTCTACATCTAGTACAAATGGAAGTATGCTCAATAGTAGATGTAGATGGTTTGCAAGAATTAAGTTCAACAATCTTAGCACGCAAAATTTCATTCTTATCTCTAAGATCGGAAATTGTAACATTGCAAACTTCTAATTCTTTAGCCTTAGCAAGCAATTTTTCATTCTCATTTCTAAGGCTAGCAAGAGAAATGTTCAATTCTTCAATCTTAGCAAGCAATTCATCATTATCATTTCTAAGATTGGGAATTAAAACATTACAAACATATGAATCAACCTTAGCATTTAAACTAGCATTTTCACTTCTAAGGTTGTTAATGATCTCATGGCAAGTGCTTAGCTCACTAGATATTTTTTCACATTTTCAACTTCTAGAGCATAGGCATTTTTTACTTTAACATGCTTCTTGTTTTCTTTAATAAGGAAGTCCTCTTGGGAGTCCAAGAGATCATCCTTCTCATGAATAGCACTAATTAATTCATTTAATTTCTCCTTTTGTTGCATGTTTAAGTTGGCAAAAAGAATATGCAAGTTTTCCTCCTCATTTTTAGCATCATCCTCATCACTAGAGGTTTCATATTTGGTGGAGGATCTTGATTTTACCTTCTTTTTGCCGTCCTTTGCCATGAGGCACTTGTGGCCGACGTTGGGGAAGAGGAGGCCTTTGGTGATGGCGATGTTGGCGGTGTCCTCGTCGGAGGAGGAGTCGGTGGAGCTCTCGTCGGAGTCCCACTCGCGGCACACGTGGGCATCGCCGCCCTTCTTCTTGTAGTACCTCTTCTTTTCTCTCCTCTTGCCCTTCTTGTCGTTGCCCCTGTCACTGTCACTAGATATTGGACATTTAGCAATAAAATGACCGGGCTTACCACACTTGTAGCATACTTTCTTGGAGCGGGGTTTGTAGTCCTTCCCCCTCCTTTGCTTGAGGATTTGGCGAAAGCTCTTGATGATGAGCGCCATCTCCTCGTTGTCGAGCTTGGAGGCATCAATGGGTGTTCGACTTGGAGTAGCCTCCTCCTTCTTCTCTTCCGTTGCCTTGAATGCGACGGGTTGTGCCTCGGGCATGGAGGAGGTGCCTTGCTCGATGATCTTCTTTGAGCCTTTAATCATTAGCTCAAAGCTCACAAATTTTCCTATCACTTCCTCGGGAGACATTAGCTTATATCTAGGATCACCTCGAATTAATTGAACTTGTGTAGGGTTAAGAAATACAAGGGATCTAAGAATAACCTTGACCATCTCATGGTCATCCCATTTTTCGCTCCCGAGGTTGCGCACTTGGTTCACCAAGGTCTTCAAGCGGTTGTACATGGCTTGTGGATCCTCCCCTTGGTGAAGCATGAAGCGACCGAGCTCCCCCTCGATCATTTCCCGCTTGGTGATCTTTGTCACTTCATCTCCTTCGTGCGCGGTCTTGAGCACGTCCCAAATCTCCTTCGCACTTTTTAACCCTTGCACCTTGTTATACTCCTCTCGACTTAGAGAGGCGAGGAGTATAGTGGTTGTTTGGGAGTTAAAGTGGTGGATTTGGGCCACCTCGTCCGAATCTTAGTCTTCATCCCCTATGGATGGTACCTGTACACCAAACTCAACAACATTCCATATGCTTGTGTGGAGTGAGGTTAGATGATGTCTCATTTTATCACTCCACATGTTATAATCTTCACCGTCAAAAACCGGTGGTTTGCCTAATGGAACGGAGAGTAAAGGAGTACGCTTTGAAATACGGGGATAGCGTAAGGGGATCTTACTATACTTCTTGCGCTCTTGGCGCTTAGAAGTGACGGACGGTGCATCGGAGTCGGAGGTCGATGGTGATGAAGAGTCGGTCTCGTAGTAGACCACTTTCCTCATCCTCTTGTGCTTGTCGCCTCTCCGATCTGACTTGTGGGAAGAGGATTTCTTCTCCTTCCCTTTGTTGGAGGAGTTCTTCTTCTCCTTCCTCTTGTTGCGGGACTCTTCCGATGAAGTCGACCCGTGGCTAGTAGTGGGCTTGTCGCCGGTCTCCATCTCCCTCTTGGCGGATGCTCCCGACATCACTTCGAGCGATTAGGCTCTAATGAAGCACCTAGCTTTGATACCAATTGATAGTCGCCTAGAGGGGGGTGAATAGGGCGAAAACTGAAATTTACAAAAATAATCACAACTACAAGCCGGGTTAGTGTTAGAAGTATAATAGAGTCCGCGAGAGAGGGTGCAAAACAAATCGCAAGCAAATGAGGAATGTGACACAAGGATTTGTTTTACCGAGGTTCGGTTCTCGCAAACCTACTCCCCGTTGAGGAGGCCACAAAGGCCGGGTCTCTTTCAACCCTTCCCTCTCTCAAACGGTCCCTCGGACCGAGTGAGCTTTCTCCTTCTCAATCAACCCGGGAACAAAACTTCCCCCGCAAGGACCACCACACAATTGGTGTCTCTTGCCTCGGTTACAATTGAGTGTTTGAACACAAGAACAAAGTGAGAAAGAAAAACAAGCGATCCAAGCGCAAGAGCTCGAAAGAACACGACAAATCTCTCTCGCTAATCACTAAAGCCTTGAGTGGAATTGGAGAGGATTTGATCTCTTTGGTGTGTCTAGAATTGAATGTCTAGCTCTTGTAAGTGGTTGAGAAGTGGAAAACTTGGATGCCATTGAATGTGGGGTGGTTGGGGTATTTATAGCCCCAACCACCAAACTAGCCGTTTGGTGGGGGCTGTCTGTCGCATGGTGCACCGGACAGTCCGGTGCACACCGGACATGTCCGGTGCGCCAGCCACGTCACCAAGGCCGTTGGGTTCCGACCGTTGGAGCGCTGACTTCTGGGCCCGCCTTGATGTCCGGTGGCGCACCGGACATGCACTGTAGAGTGTCCGGTGCGCCAGCATGGGCGTGCCTGACCTCTGCGCGCGCTGGCGCGCATTCAATGCGTTGCAGGTATCCGTTGGCGCCGGAAGTAGTCGTTGCTTCGTCGTCACACCGGACAGTCCGGTGCACACCGGACATGTCCGGTGAATTTTAGCGGACTGGCCGTTGCGGATTCCCGAAGCTGAAGAGTTTGGAGCCGCGTCCCCTTGGAGCACCGGACACTGTCCGGTGTACACCGGACATGTCCGGTGAATTATAGCGCGCCGGCTCTGGGATTTCCCGAAGGTGAAGAGTTTGGCCTGAAGTGCCCTGGTGCACCGGACACTGTCCGGTGGTGCACCGGACACTGTCTGGTGGCACACCGGATAGTCCGGTGTGCCAAGCCAGGGCAGCCTTTGGTTGTCCCTTGCTCCGTTTGTTGAACCCTTTACTTGGTATTTTTATTGGCTAAGTGTGAACCTTTTGCACCTGTAGAACTTATATACGAGAGCAAACTAGTTAGTCCAATTATTTGTGTTGGACAATTCAACCACCAAAATCATTTTAGGAAATAGGTGTAAGACTAATTCCCTTTCAGTTAGCGCAATAATGCCAAGTGGCTAGAGAAGAGTCTTAGCAAAACACAATAACCACAAAAAGATCAACACAGAGATGGCACATTGGTTTATCCCGTGGTTCGGCCAAGTCCAACGCTTGCCTACTCCACGTTGTGGCGTCCCAACGGACGAGGGTTGCAATCAACCCCTCTCAAGCGGTCCAAAGACCCACTTGAATACCACGGTGTTTCGCTTTGCTTTACTATATCCCGCTTGCGAGGAATCTCCACAACTTGGAGCCTCTCGCCCTTACAAAGATGTTCACAAAGAATCACGGAAGTAAGGTTGGGATGAGCAATGCACACAAGACACAAAAATCACAGCAAATACGCACACACAAGACCCAAACTTGAGCTCAAAAGAGTACCGCGAGGTTCTCACTAGAACGGAGCTCAAATCACTAAGAATGTCGAACAAGTGCGCGAGAATGAAGTGTGAGTGATCAACAATGCTCAAAGGTTGCTTGGTATGCTCCTCCATGCGCCTAGGGGTCCCTTTTATAGCCCCAAGGCAGCTAGGAGCTGTTGAGAGCATTCCAGGAAGGCAATTGTTGCCTTCTGTCGACTGGCGCACTGGACAGTCCGGTGCACCACCGGACACTGTCCGGTGCGGATTTCTTTCCTGATTTGGCGAAGCCGACCGTTGCGGATTCAGAGCCGTTGGCACACCGGACACTGTCCGGTGCACACCGGACCGTCCGGTGCCCCCTTCTAGCCGTTGGCTCGGCCACATGTCCCGTGCTGATCGCGCGGCCGACCGTTGGCCCGGCCGACCGTTGGCTCACCGGACAGTCCGGTGCACCACCGGACAGTCCGGTGAATTATAGCCGTACGCCGTTAATTGCTTCCTGAGAGCGACGACTTCACCTGTGAACGACTCATTGGATAGTCCGGTGCACCACCGGACAGTCCGGTGATTTATAGCCGTACACCGCCGTCGAAGTCCCGAGAGCAGCAAGTTCGCCAGAGCCAGCCTGGCGCACCGGACATTGTCCGGTGCACCACCGGACAGTCCGGTGCACCCAGACTGAGCAAACTTTGGCTGAACAAAGCCATCTCTTTTCCAATTCGATTTCTCCTGTTTCCAGCACTTAGACACAATACATTAGTTCTCAAAACAATGTACTAAGTCTAGAAACATACCTTTTGACTTGATTTGCACTTTGTCCATCAATTGGCATAGATTTACACTTAAGCACTTGTGTTGGCACTCAATCACCAAAATACTTAGAAATGGCCCAAGGGCACATTTCCCTTTCACCTACGACACTGGGTGGTTTTACACGGGCCCCATTACAATAACGTGCGGGTAACGACACGTAGTCTTCGCGTTCCATGTGTTTAGCCTTCGGTAGTCGTGGAGGCCTTCGCCATTCATGGCAAGCCTTCGCCCGTTCCGAATGCTCCCTTCGTCATGAGGCTCTCGCTCTTCAGTCTTCACTTGCTTTTGCTTTCCCTCTGACACATTTCACTTTTGTTGTGGAGACGATCGAGCGAGGGGGCGTTGTGCCTTCGTCCCAACAGTTGAAACATCTGTTAACTATAAAATTTATAAAAGCATGATAGCTTCGTAACATGAATGGCACTAATATGGAATATCTAAGATATGAGATGATTTTGAATTGAACTATAGTATGTAGGTTTCTACAAATCTATTCTAATTTTGTGCTTGTCTGATTGAGGTTCTAGTCTCTACTATACTTAAAGCACCAGTTTCAACGGTCGTCTTGCATCATCTTTTTACAAAAAAGTCCCTATATTTCTAAAAGCATCTAGGCCCCTGGTTGGTTTTAGTGATTAATGACAACGTAATGTTATATGTGACTAACGTGTGTTTTGCAGAGATAAATGGTAAGTTAGGTCCAATTACAGGTAGAAGCACTACAACGGTGAAAACAATCCCGGAGATAAGAACTCAAAGCGACAGCTAAAGCGATGAAACACAAAGTGAAGGTCTACGTAGTCCGAGTGTCAAGGATTTTGTTTTAGCTGTACTATAAAGAGGGGTTGTCGATGAGTAGTTTGACCAAGAGAGTTCTAGTGTAGCGTTGTTGCATATTCACACTCACAGATAGTGCTAGGTGACACTCTAGAACATACACTCAAGTTAGAACGAAAATCGATTTGAAAAACAACACAAAACAGAAAATAGGGTTTCTGGCCTTGGGGCACCGGACTATTTGGTGTGCACCGGACTGACCGGTGCACCCTCGCCAGGTGGGGCAGGATGGCCTGGGGAAGGGTTTCCCATGCAGAAAATCCGAGAGCGCAATGTTCATAATTGAATTTTAGTGGCGCACCGGACAGCGCACCGGACTGTCCGGTGTGCATCGGACTGTCCAGTGTGCACCGGACAGTGGCTGTTCACTGTCCGGTGTGCCATTAGCCTAACGGCTAGCTGCCAGAACTAGCCGTTGGAGTCGACCATTGGCGCACCGGACTGTTCGGTGCGCCCATGCGCAGAACACTGCTTGCAACGGCTAGTTGGTGGGTGAGGGCTATTTATACCCCCTCCACCCACCATATTCAATGTCTTGCTGCCCACATTAATTCCTGCACATTAGAAGAGCATTGCAAGTACCAAAAGCCTAGTGAGGAGATTAGAGAATCTTAATCCCGCATTTGGACCTCATTAGGCTTCTCTTGGTCAAGCGAAAGTCTACGGCTTGTTACTCTTGGTGATCGGCATCAGCTAGACGACTTGGTGGCGTTGGGAGCTCGGTGATCATCGTGGAGATCTTGTTGGTGACCCGACTCAAGTTTGTAAGCGGTCATGAGGGATCCACCGCGCCGGAGTGGCAAAGGATCATCTCGTAGTGAGCACTTGGTTCTTGCGAGGACCAAGGGGGAGCGATACCCTTGCGCGGGTGCTCCAACGAGGACTAGTGGAGAGTGCCGACTCTTCGATACCTCGGGAAAAATTGGAGGAGTCTTCTAAACCTTGCTTTACATTCCGCACTTAATTCAAGCATTTTACATTGTGTATTTGTTTAGCAAGTATTTGAAGTATTGTCTTAGCATTGTTGCATTTCTAGTATTATTATCTTAGTGCTAGTTGTTGGGGTGAAGTTGGGCTCTTGCTTAGCTCTTGCTTAGTTTTTAAATTAGTGTTGATTTTTAGAAAAGCCCAATTCACCCCTCCTCTTGGGTATCGTGATCCTTTCAATTGGTATCAAAGCCTTGTTGCTCTTAGATTAGCTTAACCGCTAGAGTAACGATGTCCGGTGGGGATGGACCTCCTCCCGTTTTTTATGGTGACGATTTTCCATATTGGAAAATTCGTATGGAAGCATATTTAGAGGCTATAGACATTGGTGTCTACAAAGCCGCCACACAAGGATTCCCCCAACCTAAAGATCCCACAAATCTTGTAGGTGATGAGTTTAATTATGAGAAATGGAATGCTAAGGCCAAAAACACCCTTTTTAGAGGCCTTTGCAAAGATGTGTTCAATAGAGTTAGAAATCATAAAAATGCTCATGATTTGTGGATGGACATATGTGCTCTACATGAAGGAACTAGGAGTGAGCGTGAGGAGAGATATCACATTGCTATGAGAAAGTTAAATTCTTTTGAAATGCTTGCTAATGAAAATGCCAATGCTATGTACTCATGTCTCAATATTCTTGTAGAGGAAGTAAATGGATTGGGGCTTACACAAATTTCACAACCGGATGTTGTGAGGAAGATTCTCAGTGTCCTCCCAATTGACAAATATGGACACATTGTCATTGTACTGCATCAAATGGATCTTTCAATTACCACACCTACACAGATATTGGGAAAGATCAATGCTCATGAGATGTACATGCACATCAATGACAAAGATGAGTCATCTTCCAAGTGAAAGGATTTGGCTCTTAAAGCAAATCAAGAAAGAAAAGGAAAAGCTAAAGTACAAATTGAGGAACAATCCTCAAGTGATGATGACCTTGATGCTAACATTGCCTTGATGGTGAGGAAGACCACCAAGATGTTAAAGAAGCTCAACAAAGAAGGCATCAAATTTGATTCAAGAAAGAAGAAATTCTTTTCCAGCAAAAGAAAGCCCATTTCTGAGATGGATTGCTACAACTGTGGGGAGCTTGGTCATCTTGCTCATCAATGTAACAAGCCCAAGAAGAATAAGTTCAAGGGCAAGAAAGAAGATGACAACGATGATGAGAAAAAGGAAAAGAGATTCTTCAAGAGGAAGGATGGGAAGCAAAAGAGGTTCCACAAAAAGAAAATTGGAAAGGCATATATTGGTGGTGACTGACTCACTAACATTGAGTCATCAAGTGGATCTTCTTCAAGTGAAGAAGAGAATGATGAAAAGGTTGCCGCGCATCGCCGGGGACTTCTCTTCACCACCACCATCGTCATCATCGACTTCTCACCTATGCCTCATGGCTAGAGGTGAACGGAAGGTACAAAATGATATTGATATTACTGATGATAGTGATAGGGATGAGGAATTTGCTTCACCTTCCTATGATGAACTAGCTGACTTGCTTAAAGAATACACTCAAATCATTAGGAAGTCAAAAGCTAAATGTGATATGTTGAAAAATGAAAATGAATCTTTGAATGCTAAATATGACATAGTTATGAAAGCCAGTAATGAAATGAAAGAACAAAACAAAACTATGTCATCCACTATAAATGAGCTCACATCCTCCCTAAAAGATGCTAAGGATAAATGTGACAAGTTAAATGAAGCTAATAGGGAGTTGAAAGATAAACTAGTGAAAATCAAGGAAGACTATACTAAGATTAAATTTGATCATGATAATCTTCTTGTTGAAAATGAACTTTTATCTTGCAATACACATGAGGCTATTAACCCTATTGTTAAGATTGATGTAGCAACCTCATGTGATGATTTAAGTCAAGGAGCGCAAACTAGTCTACATGATGAATTGACTGAAAAAGTTGAAGTCTTGACTTTAGACAACCAAAAATTGAAGAGATACCTGACTGATGCAACTACTAGAGGAAAGGTTGCCATTGAGAACAATGATTTCAACAAAGAGTTGGCAGTGGATAATGAAAGGCTTAAAAATGAGGTCAAGAAACTTAAGAGTGAAAATGAACATCTTGCAACAAGTGTGCAAAAGTTCAACAAGGGTCAATACCTCCAAAATGAATTGCCCATGAACACTGTCATGAAAAACAACAAGAGTGGTATTGGATACAATGCTTTTGTGCAAAAGAAAGCTACTACTCAATACAAGCCAAAGCAGAATCACAAGCCTATCAAATGCTTTGAGTGTGGAAAAGAAGGCCACTTTGCCCACAACTGCAAAGCTAAACCACCAACTCCCTTGCCTAAGCACTCAAGACCATTTGCTTTCAATGCTCATTATGTTCTAAGAAAAGTTGCAAATGGAAAGGTCAAAGTTACATTCCTAGGTCCACCAAGCAAGAGTAGACCTAGACAAATTTGGGTTGCAAAGTCCTTGATTGAGAAAGTTAGTGGTCCTATGCAATATAGGGCCCTCAAAACTCAAGCTTGATTTGTCTGTGGATGTAGGTGAACTACAAGACCAGTGGGTGTCATTGGGTTATTGACAGTGGATGCACACAACATATGACAGGCAACCCACGGATGTTCACCTCACTTGATGAGAATGTTGATGGACAAGACAAAATCACATTTGGGGACAATTCAAAAGGGAAAGTTCAAGGACTTGGCAAGGTGGCAATTTCAAATGATTTATCAATTTCAAATGTTCTCTTGGTTGCGCCTTTGAGCTTCAATTTATTATCAGTGGGTCAACTCTGTGATCTTGGACTTCAATGCTTATTCACTCCAATAGAGGTTATTGTATCAAAAATGGATGATGAATCAATGGTGTTCAAAGGATTTAGATACAACAATCTCTACTTAGTGGATTTAACTTCAGAAGATGCAGACTTAAGAACTTGCCTCTTCACCAAAGCTTCACTTGGATGGCTTTGGCATAGGAGGCTTGCACATGTTGGGATGAGCACACTCAAAAAGGTATTAAAGAAAGACATGGTTAGAGGATTAAAGGATGTTGTATTTGAAAAGGACAAGCCTTGTAGTGCATGTCAAGCTGGGAAGCAAGTTGCTAACACACATCCTACAAAAGCTTTCATGTCAACATCAAGGCCACTGGAACTACTTCATATGGATTTATTTGGACCTACAAATTATGTAAGTGCTGGTGGCAACCTCTACTGTCTAGTGATTGTTAATGATTTCTCAAGATACATTTGGGTGTTCTTTCTTCATGGCAAATCTAAAGTTGCATCTATATTCAAGAAGTTTGCCAAGAAAGCTCAAAATGAATTTGATTGCAAGATCAAGAAGATTAGAAGTGATAATGGTAAAGAATTTGACAACACCAACATTCATGAGTACTATGATGAAATTGGGATCAAGCATGAAGTATCTGCAACATATACGCCTCAACAAAATGGAGTTGTTGAAAGGAAAAACAGGACCTTGATCACACTTGTAAGAACAATGATTGATGAGTATAACACACCGGAGAGGTTTTGGGCCAAAGCTGTCAACACTACATGTTATGCATCAAACAGGCTATTTCCTTACTGGCTACTTGCGAAGACTCCCTATGAACTGCTAAATGGGAAAAAGCCAGACGTCTCCTTCTTCCGGGTGTTTGGATGCAAATGCTACATCTACAAGAAACGCCATCACCTAGGGAAGTTTCAAAGATGTTGTGATATTGGTTTTCTTTTGGGTTATTAATTAAAGTCCAAAGCATATCGAGTATTCAATCATGCTACTGGCGTGGTAGAAGAAACATATGATGTGGAATTTGATGAGACTAATGGCTCCCAAGGAGCACTTGAGAATCTTGATGATGTAGGTGATGAGCCACTTAGGGAAGCAATGAAGAACATGCCAATTGGAGCTATCAAACCAAAATAAGATGAAGAAGAGGTGCAAAACATTGACAGGCCTTCTTCATCAAATGTACCACAAGATGATGAAAAAGATGAGAGGCATGCAAATGAAGATACATTTGTCTCTCATGAACAAGCAAGGGTACAAGCCGAAGATGTTGATGCTCCAGGATCTTCTTCCCAAGTGGTTAACAGGAGAAATTCATCACTACTTCAAGCTCACCCTCAAAACCAAATCATTAGGAGTCCTTCACAAGGGGTTATTACTCGATCACATAGACATGCTTCTTTTATTGAACATCACTCCTTTATTTCTTGTGTTGAGCCTACATGTATAGATGAGGCGCTGCAGGATCCGGACTGGGTGAACGCCATGCATGAAGAACTAAACAACTTCACCCGTAACCAAGTTTGGACCCTGGAGAAGCCTCCACAAGATGCAAGAATCATTGGAACAAAGTGGGTGTTCAGGAACACCCAAGATGATCAAGGCGTGATTGTAAGGAATAAGGCAAGATTTGTTGCAAAGGGATTCTCTCAAGTTGAAGGCTTAGATTTTGGAGAGACCTTTGCACCAGTTGCTCGACTGGAAGCCATTCGTATCCTACTCGCATATGCATCATGCTATGATATAAAGCTTTATCAAATGGATGTAAAAAGTGCATTTTTAAATGTCTTCATAAATGAACTTGTATATGTTGAGCAACCACTTGGATTTGAAGACCCTAGATATCCTAACCATGCTTACAGGTTGTCCAAGGCGCTATATGGGCTAAAGCAAGCTCCAAGGGCTTGGTATGAGCGTCTTCACGACTTACTCATCAAAAAGGGCTTCAAGATCAGGACCGTCGACACAACTCTATTCACAAAGAAACATAACAGTGATATTTTTATTTGTCAAGTATATGTTGATGACATGATCTTTGGCTCAACAAATGACTATCATTGCAAGGAATTTGGTGAGTTGATGTCGAAGGAGTTCGAGATGTCAATGATTGGTGAGCTAACGTACTTCCTTGGCTTTCAAGTCAAGCAAATGAAAGATGGTAACTTTCTCTCACAAGAGAAGTATACCAAAGACTTGTTGAAAAGGTTCAACATGGAGAAATGCAAACCAATCAAGACACCTATGCCAACAAATGGACATCTCGACCTAGATGAGGGAGGTAACCCGGTTGATCAAACTCTCAACCGTTCTATGATTGGTAGCTTATTGTATCTTACTGCATCTAGGCCCGATATCATGTTTAGTGTCTGCATGTGTGCTAGATTTCAATCTAATCCTAAGAAAGCTCATCTTCGCGCTGTTAAAAGAATTCTTAGGTATCTTAAGCACACCCCAAGCGTTGGTTTGTGGTATCCCAAAGGAGCTACTTTTGATCTAATTAGCTATTCCGATTCGGATTATGCCGGTTGCAAAATTGATAGAAAAAGTACTTCTGGGGGTGCCATTTGCTTGAGAGATCACTAGTATCATGGACATCAAAAAAAGCAAAATAGTGTTGCCTTGTCAACCGCCGAAGCGGAATATATTGCCGCGGGTGCTTGTTGCACACAAATTTTATATATGAAACAAACTCTTCTAGACTATGGCGTAGTTCTAGAAAAAATACCTTTGTTGTGTGACAATGAGAGTGTTGTTAAAATTGCTAATAACCCTGTTCAACACTCTTGCACCAAGCACATTGATATCCGTCATCACTTCCTTAGAGATCATGTTGCAAAAGGAGATATCATTTTAGAAGGAGTGAGGTCAGAAGATCAATTAGCAGATATTTTCACTAAGCCACTTGATAAGACCCGCTTTTGCATGTTGAGGGATGAATTAAATATACTTGATCTCAGAAATTTTATTTAAGATGTCAAATGGTGTTGTCAAGCTTGCATTGCATATTTAAATTTCCTGTATTGCATCTAGGGCTTGTCTAACCTAGTTGAAATAACCGCCAACAAAGCGAGTGAAAAAGCTTAACTCGGATCAAACTTGACAAGTCTTAGTTTTAAGCTTTTAGTACTTAAATTCTTACTTTCTATGCAATTGTTGGTTCTTAAGATATGCATGAGGTACTGCACTTAGGGGGAGTATTCAAAACTCAAATCACTCATGAAAACCCCTAGTGCAATGCCAAAATGCAAATCTCACCATTTGCCTATTTTCTCTAAAAATTATCTAGCCTATGGCAAAATATTTTGAAAATTATGAGAAAATATATGAGGGTGCCAATACCTGTCCCAACAAGTGTTATTTTGTGTGATTATAAGTTAGGATTTGGTTTGGTTGAAAACTAGATAGAAAATTCAAAAATTTCAAAATTTCCCTCTGTCTGGGGTCACCGGACAGTCCGATGTGCACCGGACACTGCACTGTGCAATGTTCGGTGCACCGGCAGCCGCGCGCGCAAATCCCATTTTCCTGTGCGTTGTCCGCTGGTTCACCGTACAGCTTCTGTGCGCTGTCCGGTGTGCACCGGACAGGCACTGTAGGCTGTATGGTGCGCCCATATTGCGTTTTAAAAAAAATGTCTCCTGCCCGAGCCCGAGGCTAGGCCTCCCATTTCCTCTCTGTTCCCAGCTGCTTTCCATCTCTCTGGCGATCCAAACCCCCTCTCCGGCGATCTCCTCACCTGCGGCGATCCTCCGGCGACCAAGTGCTCCTCTCCTGCCCCCCTATCTGGTGAGCAGTCTCTGCTTCTCCCCTTCCTTCTCTCTCTCTCTGTTTCAGGGGCAGTCAACCTCTCCAATCCACCCTCTTGTCAATTTCCTGTGAATCCATGTGGTTGGAGGTGTTCCTATGTGTCCCTTGAATATCCCTGCAGGTTTCTAGCTCCCTTTGGGAGGGTTTCAATCCTCAAATAGCCTTTTCACCAAAACCCTAATCCACTGCATGCCACATGCTCGGTGAAATGTCCAAACCAGCCAAAAATGCTCTGATTGAACCCAAATTTTTCAGGCACCTTCACAACACCTCCAGTAACATATTCCCCAAATTTCACGCCAATCTGATATACCAGGCTTCAATTTCACACATTTCCCTGTTTCGAGCGATCGTTTCCAAGCCGAGTGTCCAAATTCCATTTTCTTTGCCTAAATTCAAACCAAGCACACACTTCACTCATATTTACCAATATAAACCTATTCGTGAAGTATCGGCTCAATTCCAAATTATTTCATACCTCAATTCGAATTCCAAATCTCCTATGGCACTATTTCTCGTTCAAACGCTGTTTTCGCGTCGTTTGACCTCTCGATCGCCATAACTCTCGATTTCTGTGCCATAACACTCTGTGTATGTATTTATTCACATTTCATATACTTATGACTATGTGACTAATACGTACTCACTTCTTCTGTCATTTCAGTGACCTTGCCTGCCCGTGAGCCGTCTCCTGTCCTGCCTGGATTTTCACCTCTCGTGTGAGCTTTCCAGGTAGACATCCACTCTTTTGATATTCTATCGGCTATTATTGACTTGTGCTTAGCTTCTCTCTCTCATTTGCAGTCGTCAGGTCAGAATGCCGCGCACGAATAATGTGTCGGCGCCAGGGGGAGGAGATGACGAGGATCCTCCTTGCCCCTTCAGGCAGGTCAAGGGAAAGACCATGCATTTGGAGCATCAGGAAGGCCGCAAGAAGCGGCGTCTAGACAGAGCAGCCCGAGCAGCGGCAGCAGCAGCAGCTGCTAAGCAGGCAGAGCGAGGAGATCAGCCACAGACTTCTTCAGATCAGATTGCTTACCGAGTTCGTCGCCTCGCCTCCCGACCTCGCTCCTCCACTCCCACCACTGCTACCACTCCACCACCCACTTCACCTGCTCCCGTCACTCCTGCGCCATCCACTACCTCAACCATACCTACCACCTCTACTACTCTAGCTTCCACTGCTCCTTCCGCTCCCCTTTCCACTCCACCTATCCCACATACTCGCTTCCGGGAGCACGATGAGACTGAGGTGTGACCACTTGCTGCGGATCCCAGACTATTTGATCTTCAGCATGCTACAGCGGCACGGGTACGTCGGTTCAGATACGTACCCGTGGAGTCTTGGTTACCTGCACAGAGAGACCCTACAGCGGCAGATCCATTCAGCACCAGGATATAGGAGTCTTTCTACAGAGCACAGTTGTTAGCTCAGATTGCTCTGCGAGCGCACCGGCTATTAGATCTCCCTACCTTCCTGCTAGCAGCTGATGCCGACTCTGAGGTTCACCTCTCCTATCTGCCTGGACTTCTCACTCTTTTGACTACCAGCAGTAGATATGTAGAGGAATGGGTCCGAGTTTTCTATGCCACTATATGGATCGACCCTGATCACCACTAGATGAGATTCCGATTTGAGCGAGAGGATGTTACCATTCATGCCAGCCAGTTTCGACAGTTGTTTGGATTTCTCGAGTCATCGACTCGTCTTCACAGCTTGTGCTATGACACCTCTGATCCTCCTCGTCGCCCTCATGACGGAGTTGCTCCTAGTATAGCTCACGTCGCGGCCTTGTTCCGACCACCCTTCTCAGATGGGTCACGACGTTCTCCGGCAGACTTTACCGCATCGGTCAAGTTTTTATATCAGCTTATGAGACGGACGCTTCTGCCACGGATGGGTTACAGGGAGGCTGCCACTCATATTCAGCTTTGGCTCCTTGGTGCCCTAGTTTCTCACTCAGAGTTTGATGTTGTGGATTTCCTCATTTGTGAGATCGAGGACACAGTATTGGATGGTCTACGTGCTCGTCGACAGCTACCTTATGCTCACTATATGTGCCACATCTTTACTCAGCTGATTCGGCCTCCACAGTTTCAAGGTACTCTTGAGGCCTCTCGCCTCCTTTTTGGGTCCTACCGTCCAGCTCCAGAGGATCCTATGCCAGCATCTGCTCTAGTGATTGATACTCAGGCCGAGGACACCACCTTCCATCAGTTTGAGACTCAGGGCGGAGCAGCCCATGATGATGATGATTGTCGGTGTTTCGGACCTGGGGGGTCCCTGGACCGACGAGTAAATTTGTCGCTGCGTGCCCCTGCCCAGATGGGTTGGTGCGAGATGGAACACAAGTGGGGGAATGAGCCTTGTATTATCCTGCACCAGGGTGCTCGTAGTAGGGGTTACAAGCATTGCGAGAGAGTGAGAGCGAGAGAGGGCGAGTAGCAGAGAGCGAGAGAGAGAGAGGGTCTGACCCCTGCTCGTCTTCTACCGCCGTGCGTACGTATGCTTCGTATGTTCGTCCCTTTGTTCTCTCACTCCCCCTTTCATCCCCCCTCATGGGGCCCTGGACACCCCCTTTTATAGACGTAAGGAGATGTCCAGCTGTACAATGGGGTGTAGCTGGGAGCTAACGTGGCTGGCAGGGAAGTGCCCTGAGCTCTGTACAGATAACAACGTGGCCGAAGGGGGGACGTCTCGAGTCCTATAGAGGTAGTGTCGTGGCTGTCAGAGAAGTGCCTTGGACCCTATAGCAGTACAGCTGTTGGCGTTGCATGGATCTTGTTGACGTCTCCTTGCTTCCGTAGGGGGCTTGAGGACCACCGACATCATGGTTGCATGCGGGAAACCACCATCGCCTGTTACTGGGGTAAGCTTGATGGGACGCCGGTCTTGTTCCTGTAACACCCCAGGTGTTACCATGACCTTGGTACATTTATGCACTAATGACTATAATCACCTGTGGAATAGAAGAAGAGCATAAAATCTTGGAAACATGGGTTAACTAAGAGAAGTGAATGGCAAGGGTTTCAACCACCCAAGTGGAACAATGGTCATTTGGAGCCAAGAAGAGTAAACCCTAAAAAGGGCACCTAAGAGCACTAGATTTCCAAGTCAGGGATTAATGGATAAGTTAACCAAATTGCCAAAGCATAATCTTAGTTCTTAAACAAGTTTTAGTAGCCTTATAACCTAACAAATGCAGGGAGGGAGCATTGCAAAAAGACCCCTTGAAGACCCCAATTTCACCTCCTTAAGGAGAAAGAGCACTAGAGCTTTCTATTTCTTTCTAAGTTAAATTTTGAACCTAATTTAAAGATCCACCGTGTTCACCAAGTAAATGGCACCAAATCCACTTGGGTTGTATACCAAAAAGGTGTCATACCACCTAAGGCACCCACTAGAAAAGTTTGAAACCGAGCCCAAGACATTTGGCAAGATTTGGCATGGTTTTTGTCGTGAGGTGGACAGAGGGACAAGCCAGATTTGGCGCCCACAAATCTCCCTGCCTAGGGCATATCTACCATGAGAACTCACATACAAGAGACAGCCCTAGGTGCTAGGAAGAGGCCTGCGCCGGATTTTTGCCAAGATTCGCACGCTTGCGATCTCGGCGAGTTGTTGAACAAGGGCAGAAGAACACTTCCACGTGTTCGACGCGCTCTGAGCGCGCCAGAGCACGCCCAGCGCCCGACCCCGCGCGCCCCGCGCCGCGCCAAGCCCTGCCCGTGTCTCCTGCTCGCGCTCGCGCCTATAAAGCCCACCGAAGCTTCAACCGTACTCCCCTGTGTGCTCTCGACCTCACCGGAGCCAGAGATCACCGGCGGTTGCCCTGCAAGCGGCGTGCCCGCGACCACCCGCTCCCCCACCACCGTAGACCGGCCAGCAGAGCCCCTCCCAGCCACGCCCGACCCTCGGAGTAGACCGTGCATGCCTCGGTGAAGCTCCCTAAGCAAGGAATCGGACTTTGCCTCGCCGGAGAAGCCAGTCCACGGTCGTCGGACATCACCCGATCGCCGGTGAACGTAGACCGGGTAAGTCTCTGCACCATTCTCCGATTCCCTGTGCACTTAGCCTCTATGTCATCCCGTGGAGCTCATCGTGCCATTTAATTGAACGAGATCGCTGTGGTTAGGCTAGAGCTCTCGCCGCCGACGAGTTCACCCGCCTGCGCACGTGGTCCGGTCGATTCCGGCCACCACCGCCGTCGAGCCGTACATCGCTGTGACCGCTATAACCTCCCGAAGCCAACCCCGCCCCTCGCCGGACCTCTCCCACCACCGGTAAGCCGCGCCGTCCTTTTCCATTCCACGGTTACTAGTCACTTAAGGGGAGGGACCGCGGGGAAGAAGGAGAAAAGGGCAGGGGGTTTTGTGCGCTGTCAGTGACTCAGGGGAATAGTGGCGCAAGGGTATAACTGAAGGAATTAGTTTAGTAAGAACCCAGCGTCTTCGATGCAAATGGGTTTTCCAGGAAACCTTTTTAAATATTCTGATTTAAATCCAAACAGAACTTAAAATTCATAACTTCAGTTTGGTTTACCCAAATCGAGTCAAACCAATTTTGCCAGATCCTAAACAATAAAAGCTACTTAGGAAAAATATAAAACCCCTAAGTGTTACAAAAAACTTTAAAGTTTTGATTTAAATGATTAACTGGTCAAAAGCTAAAAGAAATGAGGAAAAATAGCTACACTATTAGACTGGGGTTAAGAAAATTTAGAGAAATACTTAATCACTTCCTAACCTGTTTAAAAATAATAAATCTCTCTGTGCCCCAAATTAAGGTAGAGTTTGCCATTTAAATCATTTTGAGCCTAAAGTTAGAGAAAATATAAAAAGTAATTAAAATAAAGACCAGGGAGCACCCTCATTTTTGTTGGCTCCCTTATTCAGGTAGTTCACTATAAAAATTTATTATACCCTTGTTTAGTACAAAAGAAAGGAGATACCTTTCAATTTAGGAAAAACAAGGAAACCTTAGAAAAACCCTAGAAAAGAAACCTTGAGGAGAAAACACCCCAACCCTTGGGATAACTAATGTTTTGTTATTATGAACATAGGAAAAATATGGAATCTGTTGTTTGATATTTTTTAAATAACAAGTTAGTTATAAGCACCTTTTGGCATAAAACTTTAGAAATTCACAACTAAATATCCAGTAGGCCTTTTTCTGTGATTTTTAACACAGAGGCCTAATATCACCTATGTATCTGGACAAAAATAAAATTTGGTACAGAAACCTCAATTAAATCACAACTATAGTGTAAAATGCCCTTTTAAAGCTTGTCTTTGTTAATTTTGCACAAGTAGTGTCTGAATCATTATCCACCTCAAATTTATAGGACAAACTACAGTGACAAATAGTAACCCATTGTAATTTTTACAGAATTTTTGGGCAAAGTTAAACACTGTTGTAGTTCAAACCCACACAAAAATTCATAAGTGGAAAATGAAAAGAAGAACTAATAGTGGAGACTAATGTTGCACTGACCAAAACAGCCAAACCCCTGACTCCCTACTAAAACATTTAAAGGGCATTCCAAGTCTTAATCCATTATGCTTAGGCAAGAACCTCCTACCTAAATTGATAAGCCTTAAACCCTAAGAGCCTCTTATAACCAGGAAACCCTAAGTTATCCATTAACTTACTTTCTTCACTTAACATGATGATTTCTAAATTTTGCATAATCATAGCATACATGTTCTTACTCATTGCATTCAATAGATTGCAACCTAGCTGACGGAGAGTACATCCTCATGCCGGAGCAAGGAGTTGCTCAGGAGGTAGCCCCGGATCCAGCACTAGAGCCTGCCCCAGAGGATCTGCCTGCCCCAGCTTTGGAAGGCAAGCCTCGGTTTTATGCATAACCCATTTATTATGCTATTTTACTACACTTAATGATTGTAGGATTGAATGTGCACTTAAGTGTAGGAGTTGTTTGAAACCCTAGTTGCATTAACTCAGGATTTCCTTTTGAGCTAGATATTAGTATGCTAGGTCGAGTAGCTACTTTACTAATTAGGGATCTCGGTAGAAGTCGAGTGATTTTCTTAGCACTCGCGCGAGGTCAGGAAATTGGTTGTATCCACTTTCATATCATACTGATGTTGGTCTGTGGACACGGATCCATGGGGGATGCGTGGTCTACGAGATAAAATTTGAGTAAGGATTAACGTGCGGATACCTGTGTCAAGCGTTTGAACGTACTAAGCACATGTCGAGAAATATGGTAAATCGGTAAGCTTAGTACCTGATTGAACCTGGCAGTAGACTTTGCCCCTCACGCGACCTGAGACGTGGTCTCCCATTACGGTTATGGTGGGTACAAGTGCGGTCACTACACGACGGCAGTCGGGGTCAGTGGGGCATTGTACGCTAAGGCGGTGAGCCCTGATCTGCTGATGGGGAATTGATGGGGACGATTGATGTGTGTGGGGACGGAGTGCCTCGCCACGTCGTGTGTTTAGGTTTGCCTTGCAAGGATAAAAACTCGATTTGAATCGTCTGCTTCTCGCAGCTAATGAGACTGCTTGATCCATTGTACTGCATTGAGTAACAAGTGGAAATGTGATGAATTAGCAAAAGTTGTTGATTGCTAAATGTTTGATACCATGTATGATTAGATAGGTATACATTTATTCTTAAGAGAGTCACACTAAAACTTGACAAAGCTAAAACTTGATTTATAGACTCAGCTAGTGCTTTTGGCAAACCAAACCCCTTAGCCAAACAGCTGCATGTCTAGAGGTAGAGGAGTAGACTCCTCACACCAGGTAAGTCTAGCTGAGTATTAGTATACTCAGCCTTGCTTGTGGCATAATTTTACAGGTTCTCTGGAGGACATGGTTGCTGGAGTGACTTGGCTGTCCACCTTGCCACCGGGTTGGACAGTCGAGTGGGACCCTGCCTCGGCAGAGGAGGAGCATGAGGAGTGATGGGACAGGCTTCCCCATCTCTCTGTTTATTTATCGCTAGTTTTATTCCGCTGCATTCCGAACAATGATGACTACTCTTGCTAAAACTCTGATGATGATGTAATAAATTTAATACTCCCCAATGTATGGTTTTATGCCTTATTGTATTTGCTCTGTGCCTCACCATCGAGTGAGTACGTGGTACTTGATCCTGTTAGTGGCCTCGTCGGACTAGATCCGAGGGACTGACGTGTTATTCCTATTTAAGTGTGGTCTAGCCTCTAAGGCGGGACTTAGGCACTTAAGTTTGAATAATTCGGATGGTTCCGCCACAGCTGGTATCGAAGCTCGTACCACCACAGAGGAATCAATAAACTATAAATATCATCCTTTTCCCGAAGTAAAACTGGGTAGAAACAAATGTTGGATAGATCATAGGACGATCAGGATAGACCTAGGACGTGAAGCCTTAGGATGATAGAGGGGTAGCTAGGTGGCTAATTAAGTAAGCCCTACAGGCTACTATAAGGGATGGGAGTTCCTTCCTATTCCCTCTAAGTGGACGTGAGGTCGTTTAGGACGAGCATGCATGCATCCTTAATTAAACTAATTAATAAGTGGGTAAGAACCTTAATACATAGTAATAACAAATTGAGTACCCCAGTACCATTGTCATAGTTTTAGAGAGGCGGAATCGCGATCCCTTTTTATTTTATAATTCTTTTTCTTTTACTTACATTTAACCATACACAGATGACTTCTCACGGATCCTCGGACGAAGGGAATGCACAGTCCCACACTGACGGGCTTGCACGAGAGGGTTTCCCCCGTATCTTGTGGGTGGTACTTCAGGGAGCTGGTTATGCAACGCTTCCCCAGTACGCGGTGCGGCTGTTTGAGAAGCACCGAGTGCCCCGCTGTAGGGTGAGGATGACCCTGGAGCCTCATCCCCTTCAGCTAGGCTGGTGTTCACTGGACTCCGAGTCTTTTGGATACATGGCTGAGGATACTATCGAGGTGATTGCTCTCCACGGACTGACCACCTTCTGCGGATTCCACCCCTTGGAGCTGTCCACTCACCCCATTGGTTTGTTTCCTGCGGAAAAGGAGGACGACCCAATGTGGAAGGATCGAGTGGAGCATGCCAAGGATATTTGGGCTATCTACCCAGGCCAGAATGCTCACTTGACGGTGCGGTGCATGAATGCCCTGTATCGCCTGCAAGTGATGCGTGGAGAAGCAATGTCCCATCTGATGGCATTGTTGGAGGCAACCAAGATCACGTTGGATAATAGAGAGGAACTTGTGGTTGACTTGTCCACTGAGATGGTGTAAAAAGACCTACAAGTGGAACAGTTGTCAGATGAGATCCACGAGCTTGAAGAGCTAGTGGGAACTAGGGAGAACACCATCGAGGTTCTCAAGGATCAGTTGATCAACACCCAGCAGCAGCTTGCAGAGGCTAACCAGCACCTGGATATGCATCACCAGGAGATCTAGGACATGGAGGCCAATGAGGATGTCGATATCGAGGGAGGATAGGAGCCTGTCTCTAGCTTGGACACTGCTGGTTCAGGGAGACCACCTTCCCCCGAGTCGAGCGTTGCCTCGTTTGCTCACTAGGTCGCAGGGATAGATCTAGAAGTCGTTGACGGTAGAACTCCTCGAAGCTAGCTTAGCTTTTGCATCCTTGGGGTACTAGGCTAGATAGAGTTGAGTCTTTTGAGTTACTGATGTAATCATGATAAACTCTTTTGGAAGTATGGATGATGAATGATGCTAGTTTTAATTTAAGAAGAAAAGTATGTGCCATGTGGAATCTGTTATATTTATGTAAGAATATATTGGTTTTACCCTTTTTTGACTCTTTCACCACAATTGAACCTTGAACCTCAGAAGTGTGATGTTGAGAAAATACATGATTTTTCAGATGGCAGGAAGAGCGTGTCGTGGGCAGAATGAGCGCATTCCTCCACCACCGCCACCACCTCCTACTCTGCAGGAGCTGATGGCTCAGCAGAACGAGATTCTGCGACAGTTGGCGTAGCGTCAGCCGCCACCTCAGCATTATGGTGGTGGTGATCATCAGCGTCACCCCGTAGCAGCCACTTATCAGGAGTTCCTCAGTACTCAGCCACCATTGTTCACCAGGGCCGAGGACCCACTTGATGCTGATGTATGGCTGAGGGTAGTGGAATCCAAATTCCCACTACTCAATGGGATTTGTTCAGAGGTGACTAAGGTCAGGTTCACCACCCAGCAGCTTCACGGACCCACGCGGACATGGTGGGACCACTACCTTGCTATGCAACCAGTTGACCATGAGGTGGAATGGAGAGAGTTTAAGGCAGCTTTCAGGGGGCATCATATACCAGCAGGCATTATGGACCGTAAGCTAAATGAGTTTCTGGCACTCACTCTAGGAACCGGACAGTGTTACAGTATGCTCAGCCCTTCAATGACCTATGCTAGTATGCCGGATATCATGCAGATACTGATGAGAAGAAGAGGGACAGGTTCAGGAGGGGGCTTAGCACTAAGCTCCGTGACCGTCTCAACACAGTAAGGGACAACAGCTATAATGAGTTAGTCAACATGGCCATCTCCCAAGAGGATTGTATTACAGCTCGGCAGGCAGAGAAGAAGAGGAAGACCCCTGTAGTAGGACCTTCAGCTCAGCCGCAGCGCTTCAGGATTGTCTCTGACACTCAGAACAGGGGACCTCAGCAGCAGCAAGGACGTTGGCTGATCTGACCACAGCAGCAGCAGCAGGCACCCAACCGCACTCAGTTTCTAGTTCAGAGGAACAATCAACCGCAGCAGCAGTACCGTCAAGCCAATGATAACAGGTGTTTCACCTATGGTAACACCGGACATTATGCCAAGAATTGCCCCAGAAACCAGCAGAATCAGGGATAGAATGCCAACCAGAATCAAGACAAGAGACAGAAGGTGCAAGTGAGGCAAGGCAAACTGAACTTCGCCGCCATGGCTGATATTCCAGAGGGAGCACCCGTCTTGGCTGGTATCTTTTCAGTTCTTAAATTATCCCGCAATTGTTCTTTTTGATTCTGGTGCATCACACAGCTTTATCAGTACCAAATTTAGTGCCAAGTGTCAGTTACCTTTTCATCACACCAATGGGGGTATTACAATTTCTACACCTGGAGGCAGGGTTGCCACCTACCAGATCAATAGGCACGTACCCATAAAGTTGGGTAGTTTCATATTTAAGACCACTCTCTTGATAATGGGATTGGACAGTGTGGATATCATCCTGGGGACTGATTGGTTATCGCGACACCATGCGGTGATTGATGTCATAGCCAGAGCCATAGAAATCCACTCCCCACTGGATGGCGAGATCACCTTGTACCTACCCGACCAGGGATGTACCCGTTCCTGTGCTTTCACCATGATAAAGTCACCTGTTGAGAAGATCCCCGTAGTCTGTGACTACTCGGATGTTTTTCCTGACGAATTGCCAGGGATGCCACCCGACCGAGACATCGAGTTCGCAATCGAATTGCAACCCGGGACTGCTCCTATATCCAAGAGACCCTATAGGATGCCTCCTGCGGAATTAGCAGAGTTAAAAAAGCAGCTACAAGAGTTGTTGGACAAGGGGTTCATTCGCCCCAGTACTTCACCATGGGGATGTCCGGCCCTATTTGTGAAGAAGGATGAGAGTTTGAGAACGTGCATTGATTATCGCCCTCTCAATGCGGTAACCATCAAGAACAAATACCCACTGCCCCGCATTGATGTTTTGTTTGATCAGTTGGTGGGAGCCAAAGTGTTCTCCAAGATAGATCTTCGCTCGGGCTACCATCAAATCAAGATACGTGCCAGTGATATTCCGAAGACGGCTTTCTCCACCAGATATGGGTTCTATGAGTTTTTGGTGATGTCTTTTGGGCTGACCAATGCCCCGGCTTATTTCATGTACCTGATGAACTCAGTATTCATGCCAGAGTTGGACAAGTTTGTGGTGGTTTTCATTGATGATATTCTGGTCTATTCCAAGAATGAAGACGAGCATACTGAGCATCTACATATCGTGCTTCAGCGACTGCGCGATCATCGTCTTTATGCTAAGTTGTCTAACTGTGATTTCTGGCTTAGGGAAATTAAATTTTTGGGTCACACAATTTCTCAAGATGGGATATCAGTTGACCCTGAGAAGGTACAAGAAGTAATGGATTGGAAACCTCCTACCACAGTGCGGCAAATATGGAGTTTTCTGGGATTGGCAGGGTATTATCGACGATTTATTCTGGATTTCTCCAGAATTGCCAAGCCAATAACTGAATTGTTGAAGAAGGGAGTCCGGTATGAATGGAGCCAGAAGTGTGAGGATGCCTTTCATACACTGAGGCAGCACTTGACAACAGCACCAGTGCTAGCTCAACCTGACAACACCAAGCCCTTTGAAGTTTATTGCGATGCTTCCGGTACTGGATTGGGATGTGTCTTAATGCAAGACAATAGAGTCATTGCTTATGCCTCCCGAGCACTCAGGCCCCATGAGCAGAACTACCCCATGCATGATCTAGAGTTAGCAGCTGTGATTCATGCTCTCAAGATATGGAGACATTACTTGATGGGAGCTCACTGTAACATTTACACTGATCATAAGAGTCTCAAATATATCTTCACCCAGGCTGATCTTAATATGAGGCAGAGAAGATGGTTAGAGCTAATCAAGGACTATGATTTGGAGGTGCATTACCATCCCGGCAAGGCCAATGTTGTGGCAGATGCCTTGAGCAGGAAAGCCCAGTGTAATTGTATGAACATGGATGCAAGAGTCACCACCCTATGTGATGAGCTGTGCAAGCTGAACCTAGAAGTCGTTTCCTCTGGAGCTTTAAATTATATTTCAGTGGAGCCTACATTACAAGAGTGAATAGTCATGGCGCAGATTGGTGACAAGGGTGTTCAAATTATCAAGGAAATGATCAAACAGAAGGTGGACAAATACAATTGCTTCCGTCAGGACAGCAAAGGGATCCTATGGTTTGGAGACCGATTGGTTGTTCCCAAGAACCCTGAGCTCAAAAAGAAGATATTAGATGAAGCTCACCTTTCCAAATTCTCCATGCACCCGGTAGTAACAAGATGTACCATGATCTCAGATCCTTATACTGGTGGACTAGAATGAAGAGGGAAATTGCGAAGTATATATCTGAATATGACACCTGCCAGAGAGTCAAGGCCAGTCATTTGAAGGCAGCAGGCCCTTTGCAACCCCTTCCCATACCATCTTGGAAATGGGAGGACATTTGCATGGATTTTATCGTAGGATTGCCCAATACCTCCCGGCACCATGATTCCATCTAGGTCATTGTGGATAGGTTGACCAAGACAGCTCACTTCTTGCCAGTGCATACCACCCACAAGTCAGAGAAATATGCAGAAATCTATGTTGATCAAATAGTGCGTTTACATGGAATTCCGAAGACCATTGTGTCTGACAGGGGAGCACTGTTTGTGGCATGCTTTTGGGAGCAGCTCCAAAAATCCCTTGGGACCCATGTAATAAGAAGCTCAGGATACCATCCTCAAACAGATGGTCAGACAGAAAGGGTGAATCAGATTTTGGAAGATATGTTGAGGGCATGTGTGCTACACTATGGAAAGGATTGGGACAAGTGTCTTTCCTTGTCAGAGTTCTCTTATAACAATAGCTACCAGTTCAGCTTGAAGATGGCACCTTTTGAGGCTTTGTATGGGAGAAGGTGTAGGACATCGCTAAATTGGTCACAAGCTGGAGAGAGAGAGAAATATTTGGACCAAACTTGGTACTCGAAGCAGAGGAAAAGGTTAGGGTCATTAAGAAGAACTTAGAAGCTGCTCGGGCCAGGCAAGGGAGCTATCATGACAAGAGGAGGAAGCCTCTACAGTTTGAAGTAGGAGATCATGTTTATCTTAAGGTGTCACCCACCAAAGGTGTCCAGAGATTTGGAATCAAGGGCAAGTTAGCCCCTCGCTACATTGGACCCTATGAGATCAAGGAAACTTGTGGACCTGTAGCATATCAATTGAAGTTGTCACCCCACATGTCAGCAGTTCACGATGTGTTCCATGTATCTAAGCTACGGAAATGTATCCGCTTACCCACGGAAGTGCTACCTAAACCAGAGATTGAGATCGAACCAGACTTGTCTTATCAAGAGCACCCCGTCAAGGTATTGGACCAAAGGGAGAGATCAACGCGGGCAAGGTCGACCAGGATGTATAAGGTTCAGTGGAGCAACCATTCAGTAGAAGAGGCTACGTGGGAGACTGAGGATTTTCTACGTTCTCGCTTCCCCGACTTTCTGCCCAAAGGAGTCGGTACGTAATCAAAACCCCCCACCTGCCCTTTGAATCTAAATATGAGAAAAACTTAGATGTTAAAGGTATAGTGAGTTTTGAAAATAACGTGAGAAGGACTTCCTTCTGAAGTTGCAAAGAGGATGACATTCGAAGAGCAGTTAACTAGAGAAACTTGGATAAAGGCAGAAACCACACACCAGCACACCTTCATGGCACTCCTCCAAGGACTATACCAAAAAAAATCTCGGGACGAGATTCCTTTAAGGGGGGAGGGCTGTAACACCCCAGGTGTTACCATGACCTTGGTACATTTATGCACTAATGACTATGATCACCTGTGGAATAGAAGAAGAGCATAAAATCTTGGAAACATGGGTTAACTAAGAGAAGTGAATGGCAAGGGTTTCAACCACCCAAGTGGAATAATGGTCATTTGGAGCCAAGAAGAGTAATCCCTAAAAAGGGCACCTAAGAGCACTAGAATTCCAAGTCAGGGATTAATGGATAAGTTAACCAAATTGCCAAAGCATAATCTTAGTTCTTAAACAAGTTTTAGTAGCCTTATAACCTAACAAATGCAGGGAGGGAGCATTGCAAAAAGACCCCTTGAAGACCCCAATTTCACCTCCTTAAGGAGAAAGAGCACTAGAGCTTTCTATTTCTTTCTAAGTTAAATTTTGAACCTAATTTAAAGATCCACCGTGTTCACCAAGTAAATGGCACCAAATCCACTTGGGTTGTATACCAAAAAGTTGTCATACCACCTAAGGAACCCACTAGAAAAGTTTGAAACCGAGCCCAAAACATTTGGCAAGATTTGGCATGGTTTTTATCGCGAGGTGGACAGAGGGACAAGCCAGATTTGGCGCCCGCAAATCTCCCTGCCTAGGGCATATCTGCCATGGGAACTCACATAAAAGAGACAACCCTAGGTGCTAGGAAGAGGCCTGCGCCGGATTTTTGCCAAGATTCGTACACTTGCGATCTCGGCGAGCTGTTGAACAAGGGCAAAAGAACACTTCCACGTGTTCGACGCGCTCTGAGCGCGCCAGAGCACGCCCAGCGCCTGACCCCGTGCGCCCTGCGCCGCGCCAAGCCATGCCCGTGTCTCCTTCTCGCGCCCATGCCTATAAAGCCCACCGAAGCTTCAACCGTACTCCCCCGTGTGCTCTCGACCTCACCGGAGCCAGAGATCACCGGCGGTTGCCCTGCAAGCGGCGTGCCCGCGGCCACCCGCTCCCCCGCCACTGTAGACTGACCAGCAGAGCCCCTCCCAGCCACGACCGACCCTCGGAGTAGACCGTGCATGCCTCGGTGAAGCTCCCCAAGCAAGGAATCAGACTTTGCCTCGCCGGAGAAGCCAGTCCACGGTCGCCGGACTTCACCCGATCGCCGGTGAACGTAGACCGGGTAAGTCTCTGCACCATTCTCCGATTCCCTGTGCACTTAGCCTCTACGTCACCACGTGCAGCTCATCGTGCCGTTTAATTGAACTAGATCGTCGTGGTTAGGCCGGAGCTCTCGCCGCCGACGAGTTCACCCGCCTGCGCATGTGGTCCGGTCGATTCCGGCCACCACCACCATCGAGCCGTACATCATTGTGACCGCCAGAACCTCCCGAAGCCAACCCCGCCCCTCGCCGGACCTCTCCCACCGCTGGTAAGCCGCGCCGTCCTTTTCCCTTCCATGGTTACTGTTCACTTAAGGGGAGGGACCGCTGGGAAGAAGGATAAAAGGGCAGGGGGTTTTGTGCGCTGTCAGTGACTCAGGGGAATAGTGGCGCAAGGGTATAACTGAAGGAATTAGTTTAGTAAGAACCCAGGGCCTTCGATGCAAATGGGTTTTCCAGGAAACCTTTTTAAATATTCTGATTTAAATCCAAACAGAACTTGAAAAATTCATAACTTCAGTTTGGTTTACCCAAATCGAGTCAAACTAATTTTGCCAGATCCTAAACAATAAAAGCTACTTAGGAAAAGTATAAAACCCCTAAGTGTTACAGAAAACTTTAAAGTTTTGATTTAAATGATTAACTAGTCAAAAGCTAAAAGAAATGAGGAAAAATAGCTACACTATTAGACTGGGGTTAAGAAAATTTAGAGAAATACTTAATCACTTCCTAACCTGTTTAAAAATAATAAACCTGTCTGTGCCCCAAATTAAGGTAGAGTTTGCCATTTAAATCATTTTGAGCCTAAAGTTAGAGAAAATATAAAAGGTAATTTAAAATAAAGAGCAGGGAGCACCCACATTTTTGTTGGCTCCCTTATTCAGGGTAGTTCACTAGAAAAATTTATTATACCCTTGTTTAGTACAAAAGAAAGGAGATACCTTTCAATTTAGGAAAAACAAGGAAACCTTAGAAAAACCCTAGAAAAGAAACCTTGAGGAGAAAACACCCCAACCCTTGGGATAACTAATGTTTTGTTATTATGAACATAGGAAAAATATGGAATCTGTTGTTTGATATTTTTCAAATAATAAGTTAGTTATAAGCACCTTTTTGGCATAAAACTTTATAAATTCACAACTAAATATCCAGTAGGCCTTTTTCTGTGATTTTTAACACAGAGGCCTAATATCACCTATGTATCTGGACAAAAATAAAATTTGGTACAGAAACCTCAATTAAATCACAGCTATAGTGTAAAATGCCCTTTTAAAGCTTGTCTTTGTTAATTTTGCACAAGTAGTGTCTGAATCAGTATCCACCTCAAATTTATAGGACAAACTACAGTGACAAATAGTAACCCACTGTAATTTTTACAGAATTTTTGGGCAAAGTTAAACACTGTTGTAGTTCAAACCCACACAAAAATTCATAAGTGGAAAATGAAAAGAAGAACTAATAGTGGAGACTAATGTTGCACTGACCAAAACAGCCAAACCCCTGACTCCCTACTAAAACATTTAAAGGGCATTCCAAGTCTTAATCCATTATGCTTAGGCAAGAACCTCCTACCTAAATTGATAAGCCTTAAACCCTAAGAGCCTCTTATAACCAGGAAACCCTAAGTTATCCATTAACTTACTTTCTTCACTTAACATGATGATTTCTAAATTCTGCATAATCATAGCATACATGTTCTTACTCATTGCATTCAATAGATTGCAACCTAGTTGACGGAGAGTACATCCTCGTGCCGGAGCAAGGAGTTGCTCAGGAGGTAGCCCCGGATCTAGCACCAGAGCCTGCCCCAGAGGATCTGCCTGCCCCAGCTTTGGAAGGCAAGCCCCGGTTTTATGCATAACCCATTTATTATGCTATTTTACTACACTTAATGATTGTAGGATTGAATGTGCACTTAAGTGTAGGAGTTGTTTGAAACCCTAGTTGCATTAACTCAGAATTTCCTTTTGAGATGGATACTAGTATGCTAGGTCGAGTAGCTGCTTTACTAATTAGGGATCTCGGTAGAAGTCGAGTGATTTTTCTAGCACTCGCGCGAGGTCAGGAAATTGGTTGTATCCACTTTCATATCATACTGATGTTGGTCTGTGGACATGGATCCATGGGGGATGCGTGGTCTATGAGATAAAATTTGAGTAAGGATCAACGTGCGGATACCTGTGTCAAGCGTTTGAACGTACTAAGCACATGCCGAGAAATATGGTAAATCGGTAAGCCTAGTACCTGATTGAACCTGGCAGTAGACTTTGCCCCTCACGCGACCTGAGACGTGGTCTCCCATTCCGGTTATGGTGGGTACAAGTGCGGTCACTGCACGACGACAGTCGGGGTCAGTGGGGCATTGTACGCCAAGGCGATGAGCCCTGATCTGCTGACGAGGAATTGATGAGGATAGTTGATGTGTGTGGGGATGAAGTGCCTTGCCACGTCGTGTGTTTAGGTTTGCCTTGCAAGGATAAAAACTCGATTTGAATCGTTTGCTTCTCGCAGCTAATGAGACTGCTTGATCCATTGTACTGCATTGAGTAACAAGTGGAAATGTGATGAATTGGCAAAAGTTGTTGGTTGCTAAATGTTTGATACCATGTATGATTAGATAGGTATACATTTAGTCTTAAGAGAGTCACACTAAAACTTGACAAAGCTAAAACTAGATTTATAGACTCAGCTAGTACTTTTGGCAAACAAAACCCCTCAGCCAAACATTTGCATGTCTAGAGGTAGAGGAGTAGACTCCTCACACCGGGTAAGTCTAGCTGAGTATTAGTATACTCAGCCTTGCTTGTGGCATAATTTTACAGGTTCTCTGGAGGACATGGTTGCTGGAGTGACTTGGTCGTCCACCTTGCCACCGGGTTGGACAGTCAAGTGGGACCCTGCCTCGTCAGAGGAGGAGCATGAGGAGTGATGGGATAGGCTTCCCCATCTCTCTATTTATTTATCGCTAGTTTTATTCCGCTGCATTCCGAACAATGATGACTACTTTTGCTAAAACTCTGATGATGATGTAATAAATTTAATACTCCCCAATGTATGGTTTTATGCCTTATTGTATTTGCTCTGTGCCTCACCATCGAGTGAGTACGTGGTACTTGATCCTGTTAGTGGCCTCGTTGGACTAGATCCGAGGGACTGACGTGTTATTCCTATTTAAGTGTGGTCTAGCCTCTAAGGCGGGACTTAGGCACTTAAGTTGGAATAATTCGGACGGTTTCGCCACAGTTCCTTCATAGCCTGAGCTAGCTAGGAGTAGGGTAATGATGCATCCCTCGTGGCATGGTTGATCCGAGCCTGAGGTCGGGCGAGGCGGCGACTCCTTCGAGGGTGAGGCTAGGGCCGAGACCCAGGGTCAGGCGAGGACATGATTCTTCCCGAGGCTGGGGCCGAGACCGAGCCCTAGGGTCGGGCGAGGCAGAGATTTCCTCCCAAGGCCGAGGCCGAGGCCGAGCCCTGGGGTCGGGCGAGGCGGAGATTTCCTCCCGAGGTCGAGGCCAAGGCCGAGCCCTGGGGTCAGGCGAGGCGGAGCTTCCTGTTGCGCCCGAGGCTGAACTCGACCGTTGTCGGTTTCGCCCGGGTGGTTGGCACAGCAGCCGGAGCAGGGCGGGCGACGTTGTTTTCCTATCAGATCGGTCAGTGAAAGGGCGAAGTGATTGCGGTCACTTCGACCTTGCTGTCTGAGGTGCGCGTGTCAGGATAAGGTGTCAGGCGACCCCAGCATTAAATGTGCATGCAACACGGTCGGCTGGTAAGGCGATTTGGCCAAAGTCGCTTGCAAGACAAGGCTTGTCTTTGGCAGAGTCAAAGGTGCACTCACTGTCTGAAGAGACCCTCGGGCGAGGCGTGGATTCGTCCGGGACCACTGTTCCGCCAGAGGCCGGGCTCGGGCGAGGTGAGACCGCGTCCCTTGGTAGACGAAGCTTTGACTTTGACCCGAGCCATAAGCCTTTATGGTTTGCTCCGAAGGTGTTTGCAAGCCGTGATTAAGTGTGGTGGGGGTACCCCTAATTTTGGTACCCGACAGTAGCCCCCGAGCCTCGAGGGGAGTGGTGATGCTCGCTTCGAGGCTCTGCCGCATTCCTGGTGAGGGGACCGGCCTTTCTCGGTTATACTTTGTTCCGATGGGTGCGCACGAGTGCACCCGCCGGGTGTAGCCCCCGAGGCCTCAGAGGAGTGGTTTTACTCCTCTGAGGTCTTAACGCTTTTTGGGATGTTTTGGTCGGTCCTGTCGTTCCCTCACGTGGCCTGGCCGTAGCCCGGGTGCACGATCAGGTTCCGAGTTTTTGAGCTAGTTTGTTGACGCTGTCAACAGTTTGGCCATAGCCGGTTGCGAGAGCAGCCCCCGAGCCTCTGCACGGAGCGAGAGGACGATCAAGGACTATCTCGACTTTTATTATATGCCCCTTCGTCGCCTTTTCGCAAAGAGGAAGGGCAGGAAAGTGCCATGTTACCCTCAGAGGGCACCGATCATGGTGTTTCCGGTGAGCTGCTAACGGGTGATCCGAGTGGACGCCCATGCCCCATTCGTTAAGGGTCGGCTAGTGACCCAGAGGCACGCTCCAAAAGTACCTGCAGGTGATTCGCTGGACTCGGCCCCTTTTCGACAGGGTCCAAGGGCTCGATGCCTCCCTCCGGTGGGATTCCATTACGAGTCGTTCCCGCTGGTCTCGGAAATGTCCTAGGGTACCTTGGGAGCGTAGCCCGAGCCTCGGCCATGTATCGGACGTACCCAGGGTCATCCCTCACTCTGCGTGTTCTGGGGTGGCTGTCGAACCCCTTCGAGGGGCCAGCCTACGAACCCCTGATCAGTAGTGGGCGTGGAGCCCGAGTGCTTTGGGGCGGCTGTCGAACCCTTCCGAGGGGCCAGCCTTCGAACCCCTGATCAGTAATGGGCGTGGAGCCCAGGTGCTCTGGGCGGCTGTCGAACCCTTCCGAGGGGCCAACGTTCGAACCCCTGATCAGTAGGAGGGCTCGGGGGCCCGTTATCTTCGCGGGGAAGGATCCTTTTCGAAATATCCCCCTTCCTAGTCCCTATGGCAAGAGAGAGGAAACTGAGAGCACCTAGAGGGGGGTGAATAGGTGATCCTGTAAAACTTGAAACTTAATGCCACAAAACTTGGTTAGATGTTAGCACAATAAAGCCAAGTGGCTAGAGAGAAGTCTTAGCAAAACACAATAACCACAAAGGATCAACACAGAGATGGCACAGTGGTTTATCCCGTGGTTCGACCAAGTCCAACGCTTGCCTACTCCATGTTGTGGCGTCCCTACGGACGAGGGTTGTAATCAACCCCTCTCAAGTGGTCCAAAGACCCACTTGAATACCATGGTGTTTTGCTTTGCTTTACTATATCCCGCTTGCGAGGAATCTCCACAACTTGGAGCCTCTCGCCCTTACACTTTGATGTTCACAAAGAAGCACGGAGTAAGGGAGGGATGAGCAACGCACACAAGACACAAAATCAGAGTGACAACACGCACACAAGTCGCAACAAGAGCTCACAACACAACTCGACGAGTTCACAACTCAAAAAGAGCTCTAGATGCTATCTCAAAGAATCAAATGCGCGAAATTGAAGTCTTGGTGCTTAGGAATGCTTAGAGTATATTTTATTGTCTCCTCCATGCGCCTAGGGGTCCCTTTTATAGCCCCAAGGCAGCTAGGAGCCGTTGAGAGCATTCTAGGAAGGCAATTCTTGCCTTCAGTCGCCTGGCGCACCAGACAGTCCGGTGCACCATCGGACACTGTCCGGTGCACACCGGACAGTCCGGTGCCCCCTTCTAGCCGTTGGCTTGGCCACGTGTCCCACGCGGATCGCGCGGCCGACCGTTGGCCCGCCCGGCCGTTGGCTCACCGGACAGTCCGGTGCACCACCGGACAGTCCGGTGATTTATAGCCGTACGCCGTTAATTGCTTCCCGAGAGCGACGACTTCGCCTGTGAACGGCTCACCGGACAGTCCGGTGCACCACCGAACAGTCCAGTGATTTATAGTCGTACACCGCCGTCGAAGTCCCAAGAACAGCAAGTTCGCCAGAGCCAGCCTGGCACACCGGACACTGTCCGGTGCACCACCAGACAGTCCGGTGCACCCAGACTGAGCAGACTTTGGCTGAATAAAGCCATCTCTTTTCCAATTCGATTTCTCCTGTTTCTAGCACATAGACACAATACATTAGTTCTCAAAACAATGTACTAAGTCTAGAAACATACCTTTAGACTTGATTTGCACTTTGTCCATCAATTAGCATAGATTTACACTTAAGCACTTGTGTTGGCACTCAATCACCAAAATACTTAGAAATGGCCCAAGGGCACATTTCCCTTTCAATCTCCCCCTTTTTGGTGATTTATGCCAACACAACAAAAAAGCAACTAAAAGAAGTGCAACATCAATACAAATGAGAACTCAAAATTATTTTGATTCAAATTTGGCATATATGGATCACTCTTTGCCACCACTTGGTTTTGTTTTTGCAAATCAACCTCAATCTCCTATCTCTAATTCAAACACAATTGTAGAGACATAAAGAGAGTTGTTCCAAGAGAAATTGATCAAAAGATTTCAAAAACTCCCCCTTTTTCCCATAATCAACCATTCTCCCCACAAGAGGCCAACTTTTGACAAGAGAGACAATAAGAGAGTTTTGACAAACCAAAAGCTCTATTCTACTATTTTCAAAAATTTCTCAAGTGGTAGTTGATCCATTTCTTGCTTTGGCCTTATTCCCCCCCCCCTTGGCATCAAGCACCAAAACGGGATCAATTTTGGCCCTATAACCCCATTGCCTCACCAAAATTTTCAAATAAGAATACCAAGGCAATAAGAGTACATGAGATGAACTTGGAATAAGTTACCCTCTCATCGGAGTGCAGTGGAAGTCTTTCATGGTCCAAGTCCACCTTTTCCCTTTCAAACCTCCTTTGAGACTAAATTAAGAAAACTCAAGCACATGATTAGTCTCAAAGGGTCAAGTTGTAGCACGTCTCCCCCTAAACATGTGCATCACTTGCAAATGGACTTGTGAGGTCTGGGGAGTGCTTGTACAACTTGAGCACCATAAGTAAACAACAAAATGCATAAGGAACATGATCAAGGCATAAACACATGTATGCTATAAATCAATCCAAGTTCCGCGAATCTAAGACATTTAGCTCACTACGCAGCCTGCAAAAGGTCTTCTCATCTAGAGGCTTGGTAAAGATATCGGCTAGCTGGTTCTCGGTGCTAATATAGAACACTTCGATATCTCCCTTTTTCTAGTGGTCTCTCAAAAAGTGAAGCCGGATGTCAATGTGCTTTGTGCGGCTGTGCTCAACAGGATTTTCCGCTATGCGGATAGCACTCTCATTGTCACATAGGAGTGGGACTTTGCTCAGATTGTAGCCAAAGTCCCGGAGGGTTTGCCTCATCCAAAGTAATTGTGCGCAACACTGACCTGCGGCAACATACTCGGCCTCAGCGGTGGATAGGGCAACGGAAGTTTGTTTCTTAGAGTTCCATGACACCAGGGACCTTCCTAAGAATTGGCACGTCCCCGATGTACTCTTCCTATCGACCTTACATCCAGCATAGTCGGAATCTGAGTATCCAATCAAATCAAAGGTAGACCCCTTTGGATACCAGATCCCGAAGCAAGGCGTAGCGACTAAATATCTAAGGATTCGCTTCACGGCCACAAGGTGACACTCCCTTGGATCAGATTGAAATCTAGCACACATGCATACGCTAAGTATAATATCCGGTCTACTAGCACATAAATAAAGTAAAGACCCTATCATTGACCGGTATGCCTTTTGATCAACGGACTTACCTCCTTTGTTGAGGTCGGTGTGTCCGTCGATTCCCATTGGAGTCTTTGCGGGCTTGGCGTCCTTCATCCCAAACCGCTTTAGCAAGTCTTGCGTATACTTCGTTTGGGAGATGAAGGTGCCGTCCTTGAGTTGCTTCACTTGGAACCCAAGGAAGTAGTTCAACTCGCCCATCATCGACATTTCGAATTTCTGCATCATCACCCTGCTAAACTCTTCACAAGACTTTTGGTTAGTAGAACCAAATATTATGTCATCGACATAAATTTGGCACACAAATAAGTCACCATCACAAGTCTTAGTGAATAAAGTTGGATCGGCTTTCCCAACCTTGAAAGCATTAGCAATTAAAAAGTCTCTAAGGTATTCATACCATGCTCTTGGGGCTTGCTTAAGTCCATAGAGCGCCTTAGAGAGCTTACACACGTGGTCGGGTTACCGTTCATCCTCGAAGCCAGGGGGTTGCTCCACGTACACCTCCTCCTTGATTGGCCCGTTGAGGAAAGCGCTCTTCACATCCATTTGGAACAACCTGAAAGAATGGTGAGCGGCATATGCTAGCAAAATACGAATGGACTCTAGCCTAGCCACAGGAGCAAAAGTCTCCTCAAAGTCCAAACCTGTGACTTGGGCATAACCTTTTGCCACAAGTCGAGCCTTGTTCCTTGTCACCACCCCGTGCTCATCCTATTTGTTGCGGAACACCCACTTGGTTCCCACAACATTTTGCTTGGGACGAGGCACCAGTGTCCAAACTTCATTACGTTTGAAGTTGTTGAGCTCTTCCTGCATGGCCAACACCCAGTTCGGATCTAGCAAGACCTCTTCTACCCTGAAAGGCTCAATAGAAGAGACAAAAGAGTAATGCTCACAAAAATTAACTAATCTAGAATGAGTAGTTACTCCCTTGCTAATGTCACCCAAAATTTGGTCGACGGGATGATTCCTTTGAATCGTCGCTCGAACTTGGGTTGGAGGGGCCTGAGGTGCTTCTTCTTCTTCAACTTGGACATCCTGTGCTCCCCCTTGATCACATGCCTCCTCTTGATGAACCTGTTCATTGTCTTGAGTTGGGGGATGCACCATTGTTAAGGGAGAAGGTTGATCTTGCTCCTTGAGTTCCAGTGGTCGCACATCGCTGTAACACCCACTTTGTAATTGCTAGGAATAATATCAATAGAGAAACAATTTCTCTATATGTGAGTTTGATCCTTATGCACCATCATATGAGAACACCATGTCCAAGAACAATTAATAAAAAGATATGCTACTAAAATTGTTGCATCATGCTGGATATTTTATTTTGTGTGCATTTTGTGACAAGAAAACATTAAATATCCAAATGAGAAATTAAATCCTAAAAGAAATGCTAAAATTTGGAAAGAGAGAAAGAAATGAATAATGTAAGGATTAAAATATGTAAATAAAGATACATTATTCCAACATTAGAGTGTGAATTTGTATCATGGACTCAAAACAGAAACTCACAATTCAAAATTTAAATTTGGATTTAAAAGAGTTAAAAGTAAAAGAAAAGAAAAACAGAAAATAGAAAAAGAAAAGGGGTACTATACCTAACTGGGCCGCAGAACACCATTTCGGCCCAGCTCTGGACGGCACCCGCGCGGCCCACTTTCACTCTTCAGCCGCGCGCCCGCCTTATCACACTGCGCCGTGGCCCCGCTGGTCAGGTGGATTTCCCCTCCCCTCACGCGCGCGCCTCTGTCCCGCGGGACCCGGCTGCCAGCCTCTCATCGCGCGTTCACGGAACTCGCCGCTCGCGCGTGGCTCTTCCCTTGTCTCACTGTCGCGCGGGCTCCACCTGTCAGCTCGGTCATCCTCCCCGTAACAGAATCCGAAGCCGCCGGGCGCGGCGACCTCGCAGGAGCTTCCAGTCGCTTGACCCGGGCGCGTATAAGTTAAGGATCGCCTCGGCCGTGCTATTCATACCTTCAACTGTCGTGCCCTCGCCACACTTCAAGGAAATCGGGAAGGGAAAATCACCGCCGCCCAACAACTCCATTGCCGCCGCGGTGGAATCCCCTGCAGTGCCGCCGTCTGCGCCTTGTGTGGAGTCCGTGGCCTTCACCAGACCCGGGGGAAGGTCCACCATTGCATCGCGTGCGGGATCGGGCGCCAGGGCGACGTGAATTCCTCACCGCACATCGTCCTCCGCTGCGCGCCGCGAGCAGGAGTCTACCGCCATTCAATCGAGGTATTAACGCCACCCGCGTGATCGCATTGTTGTCCAGTAGGTTTAGCATTAGTTAATCGCACTTTAGACGACTCTAGCGCGCGCAATCGCTTCGCCGGCGTGAGAGCTCGCCGCGGTGGCGTCTCGGCGCGGCGCCGTCGGGAGGAAAACGATGTCGCTCGGCCGTTGGATCAGGCGCGTACGGGTACGATTAGATCCAGGGTTAGGGTAATCGTGACCGTCGGATGGCGCTCGGACGGTTCCGATTAGATTAGGGCGTACCTCTTCGGGGATTGAACCAGAGCCGTTAGATCGGATCGGACGGTTCTGGGTGACTCGAGCTACATTAAATCTAGACCGTAGATCTCCAATCCAACGGTGCGCGCTGCGTACCGGTTCGCTGGATTTATCATCTAATCTGGGCCGTTCATTTGTGATCGTGCGGCTCTCGGCGGTGAAAACCCTTTCGCGCTGGCATATTTGTTAAAGAGCCCCTGGACTTCCTAGGAATCAACCCGCCGTCCAGTGCACTGTGCGCTGTGTCTATAGACTTTTACCCCGAGACCCCTAGGTTTCCTGGAAATTGACGCCCAGTCCATAACTTTATAAAACCAGAGAAAAGGATTATTAAATGAATTTTTAATATGAAAATAATTGCTAGAACTTTATAAATTCATAGAAAATTCATACTAACTCCAAATTCATCCATTCCAGTTCCTAAAATTTTGTAATTTTATTCTCTAGCACTTAGTGTCTCTGTTTTGGCATAAAAACAGAAAGGAAATTGATTTATCACTTAATCCTATTTAAAACACATAAACCCTTTGAAAATGCATAACTTAAAATCTATAACTCAGAAAAATATGATTTCTGTTCCTAGGATTTTATTTTAATATGTAGAATACCTCTGTGTAACTTGTTTATATGTTTGGTGTAATGTTAATTTCTCTATATGTACTGTGCTTGCTTGTATTGTGGCGAGTAGAAGAGCCCGTTGCTGAGGATACTGGTGAGCAGCAGGTTGAAGTAGCTGAGCAGGAGCTCATTGAAGGCAAGTTGTGCCCTTGACCACTTTTTACCCAATAATGTTCTTTAATATCACATACTCATGCATAGGTTAATTTTGATGGGACCCAATAGGTCACCCTAGATTGTTTATCTCATTACCTTGTTTACCCCTGAATCACCTGGGTAGTTTTTGCTATTGCTTTACATGGTTTTGGGATAATTATTTATTACCTCTATGTTCCAATTCTTGTTGTTATTCTGTTTATGTTCATGTTGTTATCATTAATGTTAATTGGAACATAGAGCTTAACTTGAGAACCACGTGCCACCACAAGGGTGGAATGGGACGCCCTTGGCTGACTAATTAGGAAAGCTAGTGGAAGACTACCTTACCCGAAAGGGGCAAGGGCAGTAGGGGAGAGGTCAGTGCGGGGAGGTCCCTGGTTGATTTTGCTGCGATGGCTATCAGCCAGGAACCCTTTACTGGATCTTCCCATAAACTGTAGCGGGTTTTCGGAAGCTAGTGGAACTTTGTAAAGGCCTCGTAGTGTTGCCCTGCCGTGCTTCCTAGGTAGAGGTATATGGGAGTCATGACCCCTTGGCAGATGGGTAACATGACTTGTGGGTAAAGGGTACAACCTCTGCAGAGTGTAAAACTGGTATACTAGCCGAGCTCGCGGTCATGAGCAGCTCAGGACTCTCTGATGTTTAAATTATGGAACTTAAATTCAATTTTGTCATTTGCATTGCATGGGTTTATTATAATTTGTGTTCAATTACTCTACTTATGGTTTGGTATTTACTTACACTTAGTAACTGCTAATAAAATTTTGACCAACTACTTAAAAGCAATGCTCAGCTTTAACCCCTGTCTTTGATTAAGCCTTACACATCACATGAACTCACACCTTTGTGAGTTTATGTCCACTGGTTCCCCACAACTTGTTGAGCTATGATCATGTGTGAGCTCACCCTTGCTGTCTCACACCCCCCCCCCCACAGGAGATGATCAGGTGGTTCAGGAGGAGCTGCCTAACACTGAGGAGTTTGATTTGATCTAGGTGGCGTTTCCCAGTCGACATTGGCGCCGACGATCCTTAGTTTGTTTTATCTTTATTACTTTATTTTGTAATAAGTCTTCCGCTATGTAATAAATACTCTGATGTTTTATGACATTTATCTCTATACACTCTGTTATTATATGTGTTGTCTTCTTGGCGCATGTATGAGATGCACCCGGCTTTGTTCTTTAAAACCGGGTGTTACAGAAGTGGTATCAGAGGAAATGTTGACTGTAGGACGAAACCTAGATAGACGGGACAACCCTTACCTACTTATCTCATTCTAAATCATTCTACACTCACCTTACTCTGATTCTTTCTACACTTATCTTGATCCTGTCTCACCTTCTACTGTTCTACTCTGATCATTCTTACCTTTTCTACTCTGAGACAAGATGGATTTCAAACCTTGGAATCCCTACCCCTATGACATTCTTAAGAGATAGGAGGCCTAAGACCAAATCAAAACTATTTTCTCTATTAAAAATGTTGTTTGATTGTGCTGATGCTAAATGCCTGATTTGCTTCTTTGATTGATTGAACTATGGACATCTTAGTATGTACCACCATAAGGTATTGAATTAGCTAGTAGAGGTAAAATATTAATCTGCTTAGCTAATAAATCCCCCAAAGTAACCTGATTTGTAAATACCTGCCTTGTCTACTATCTTCTTACCATATGTATCTAACTCAGATGGTCAATACCAGGCGGGGTGGTGGAATTGACTTGCCTCCTAACCAACACACTCGAAGACAACCTCAGCCACAGCCTGCGGGGATGAATCCTCCTAATCCTCCACCAGGCGGAGTTGACCCACTGGTTGCTGCTCAGATGGCGGTGATGCAGCAGATGGCAGACACCATGGCTGATATGCGTGCTCAGATGCAGCAAGAACGCCAGGAGATGCGTCAAGAAAGAGAGAATATACGCCAGGAGTTGCGCCAGGAGAGAGATGAGATACGACAAGAAAGGAGGGCGCAACAACAGCTTCAACAACAGCAACAGCAGCAACAAGTGCCACTGCCTCCACCTCCACCACCACCAGTTCCACCCCGAGACAAGCATAGAGAGTTCATGAGTCACAAGCCACCTACATTTGCAAGCTCACCTGATCCACTGGATGCGGATGATTGGTTGAAGTCCGTTGAGAAGATGCTGAATATTGCACAGTGCACGGACCGGGAGAAGGTTTTATATGCTTCTGGACGTCTGATTGGTCCTGCTGCTGACTGGTGGGATTCTTATACTGCTGCCCATGATGCTGCGGATACTATTACTTGGGCGGAGTTCAGTACGCAGTTCAGGAACTATCATATTCCAGCTGGGATGATAAAGATTAAGAAGAAGGAATTTCTGTCGCTGAAGCAAGGGAGTATGTCCGTCAGCGAGTACAGAGACAAGTTTATTCAGTTATCCAGATATGCCCCTGAAGAAGTTGCTGAAGACGAGAGGAAGCAGGAGCATTTTATTGAAGGACTTAATGGACCCTTGCAGTATGCTCTGGTGGCACACACATTTCCATCATTTCAGAGGCTGCTTGATAAGGCACTGGCTATTGAACACAAGCGTGTTCAACTGGGAGATTTGAAGAGGAAGGCCATATCTCAGGGACAAGGAAGCAGCAGTGTTCGTCCTCGCTACAGTTCACCACAGGGTACACCGACTCGACCCGGAGGACCACGCCCAGTTCCGCAGTCACCACTAAGGACTCCACCCCCTCGACAGGCTACCCCTACTGGCACCCCGACGAAGTTTTCAGGACAGAGTCCGGGCACTCAATGTTACAAGTGTGGGAAGATTGGTCATTATGCAAATGTCTGCCCACAGAGGATTGCTACTACTCCAGTTCAGAACAGGCAGCAAACTCCAGGAACTGGCAAGGGATATTCTATTGCCAAGGTTAATCAAGTCAGCGTTGATGCTACTCCGGATGGAGGGGACCTCGTAATTGGTATGTTTTATGTTAATGCAATTCCTGCAACCATATTATTTGATTCTGGTGCTACACATTCATTCATGTCTGCTCGTTATGCCAACACAAATGAAATACCACTGCTAAATATGAGAAAACCCCTGATAGTAATTACACCTAAAGGGCATGTTGAGGCAAATCAAATGACACGTAGATTGACATTAACTATTATGGGTAGAGAATTTGGAGCTACTGCTATAATATTGGAGTCAAGCAGTATAGATTTAATCCTTGGTATGTCATGGCTAAGAAAGGCAAAGGCCGTTATAGCATGTGGTAGAGGTACCGTAGAACTCACTACTACTAAAGGAGAAAGGTTTCAAGTTAACATTGCAGTAACCTCCTCATCTATGCGTGCAATGTTCTTCATGCCTGAGGAGTTTGTTGGTGACAATATCCGGGTGGTTAGAGATTTTCCGGATGTCTTTCCAGAGGAGTTACCAGGAATGCCACCTGATAGAGAAGTTGAGTTTGTTATTGATCTCTTACCTGGAACCGCCCCTATTTCTAAACGGCCATATAGAATGTCCGTAGAGGAGTTGAGGGAACTTAAGAAGCAGTTAACTGAGTTACAAGAGGCTGGGTACATTCGTCCGAGTTCCTCACCTTGGGGAGCACCGGTCTTGTTTGTACAGAAGAAGGATGGATCGCAACGGATGTGTGTGGATTATAGATCTCTTAATGATGTTACAGTGAAGAACAAGTATCCGTTGCCCCGTATTGAAGATTTGTTTGATCAAATGAGAGGTGCTAGAGTATTTTCGAAGATCGATCTCCGATCGGGTTATCATCAGATGAGGATTAGACCATCGGATATTCCCAAGACGGCTTTCTCGACTAGATATGGATTATATGAGTTTACAGTTATGTCGTTTGGATTGACTAACGCACCAGCCTATTTTATGAACTTAATGAACAAAGTGTTTATGGAGTATTTGGACAGATTCGTCGTGGTATTCATCGACGATATTCTTATTTACTCTCAGAGTGAAAGAGATCACGAGGAACATCTGAGGATGGTGCTACAGAAGCTACGAGATAATCAACTCTATGCTAAGTTCAGCAAGTGCGAGTTTTGGATTGGCGAAGTGCCATTTCTTGGACATATCATTTCTAATGGAGGAATAGCAGTGGATCCTGCTAAAGTCAAGGAGATTATGGAGTGGAGAGTGCCCACTACAGTTACGGAGATTCGGAGTTTCTTGGGACTCGCAGGATATTATCGGAGATTTATCGAAGGATTTTCTAAGATCGCTAAGCCTATGACTTCGCTTTTGGAGAAAGGAAAAGAATTTAAGTGGGATGAGAAATGTCAAGACAGCTTTGATCTATTGAAGAAGAGGTTGATGTCGCCACCAGTATTGGTTATGCCAGACCTGCAGAAAGGATTTGATATCTATTGTGATGCATGTGGCCAAGGCTTAGGATGTGTGCTCATGCAAGAAGGACATGTGATTGCTTATGCTTCTCGTCAGTTGCGGAGACATGAATTGAACTACCCTACTCATGACTTGGAATTGGCAGCCGTTGTGCATGCACTTAAGATTTGGAGACATTATATCATGGGGACCAAGTGCCAAGTATATACGGATCATAAGAGTCTGAAATATATATTCACTCAGAAGGATCTCAACCTTAGGCAACGCCGTTGGTTGGAGCTTATCAAGGATTATGATTTGGAGATTCACTATCACCCGGGCAAGGCAAACTTGGTTGCAGATGCCTTGAGTCGCAAGGAGCATGTTCATTCAGCTATTGTTGCCCAGCTACCCGATGAGATTGTTGAGGATTTCAGGAGACTTAACCTGGGGATAGTTGCTTATACTGAAGGAGTTACTATTGATGTGGAACCTACTGTGGAGCAAGAGATCCGCAAAGGACAAACTGGTGATGCTAAGATTCAAGAGATCAAGGATCTTATTACGGAAGGAAGGGTCCCGGAATTCACGGAAGATGAGCAGGGCACTGTATGGTTCAAGGACAGAATATGTGTTCCTGATATTAAAAGCCTGCGAGAGACTATTTTAAAGGAGGCCCATGATTCGGATTATTCTATTCATCCTGGAAGTACCAAGATGTATCAGGATTTGAAACGGAAATATTGGTGGTATGGATTGAAAAGAGATGTAGCCGCACATGTGGCTATGTGCGATGTATGTCAAAGAGTTAAGGCTGAACACCAGAGGCCAGCTGGACTACTGCATCCACTGAAGATACCCGAATGGAAATGGGAAGAGATTGGTATGGATTTCATTACTGGATTGCCTCGCACCCAGAAAGGATATGATGCTATATGGGTGATTGTGGATAGATTGACTAAAGTGGCTCACTTTATTCCTGTCAAGACTACTTATAAGGGTACTCAGCTAGCAGAGTTATATATGGCTCGGATTGTGTGTTCACATGGAGTACCAAAGAAGATCGTGTCTGATCGAGGTTCGCAGTTTACCTCAAGATTTTGGAGAAGCTTTCATGAGAACATGAGTACGAAGTTGAATTTCAGTACAGCTTATCACCCTCAGACTGATGGACAGACTGAAAGGACAAATCAAGTTTTGGAGGATATGTTGAGAGCATGTGCCCTTCAGCATGGAGGAAGTTGGGATAAGAGTCTACCTTATGCTGAATTCTCGTACAATAATAGCTATCAGGCCAGTCTGAAGATGTCACCTTTTGAAGCTTTATATGGGAGAAAGTGCAGGACTCCTCTATATTGGGATCAGACTGGAGAGAGACAGTTCTTTGGTCCTGAATTGATTCAAGAAGCAGAAGAACAAGTTCGTATAATTCGAGAGAATTTGAGAGTGGCTCAAACCAGGCAAAAGAGCTATGCTGATAATAGAAGAAGGCCATTGGAATTTGAAGAAGGAGATTATGTGTATCTCAAGGTGTCACCACTTCGTGGAATGAGGAGATTTAAAGTCAAGGGCAAATTGTCCCCTCGCTATATTGGACCATTCTTGATCTTTAGAAGAGTTGGGGAGATGGCATACCAACTCGAGTTACCTGCTAGTTTATCGGATGTGCATAATGTGTTCCATGTGTCTCAACTTAAGAAGTGTCTCCGTGTCCCTGAGGAACAGTTACCCATGGAAGAGCTCAGTGTTCAAGGTGATTTGACTTACACGGAGTACCCGATCAAGATTTTGGATACTTTGACTCGAGTTACAAGGAATAAGGTGATAAAGATGTGCAAAGTTCAATGGAGTCACCACAGTGAAGATGAAGCAACTTGGGAAAGAGAAGAAGAGCTTCGCATAGATTTTCCCCACCTTTTCTCTAGTTCTTCTTAAATCTCGAGGACGAGATTATTTTTAAGGGGGGTAGGATTTGTAACACCCACTTTGTAATTGCTAGGAATAATATCAATAGAGAAACAATTTCTCTATATGTGAGTTTGATCCTTATGCACCATCATATGAGAACACCATGTCCAAGAACAATTAATAAAAAGATATGCTACTAAAATTGTTGCATCATGCTGGATATTTTATTTTGTGTGCATTTTGTGACAAGAAAAACATTAAATATCCAAATGAGAAATTAAATCCTAAAAGAAATGCTAAAATTTGGAAAGAGAGAAAGAAATGAATAATGTAAGGATTAAAATATGTAAATAAAGATACATTATTCCAACATTAGAGTGTGAATTTGTATCATGGACTCAAAACAGAAACTCACAATTCAAAATTTAAATTTGGATTTAAAAGAGTTAAAAGTAAAAGAAAAGAAAAACAGAAAATAGAAAAAGAAAAGGGGTACTATACCTAACTGGGCCGCAGAACACCATTTCGGCCCAGCTCTGGACGGCACCCGCGCGGCCCACTTTCACTCTTCAGCCGCGCGCCCGCCTTATCACACTGCGCCGTGGCCCCGCTGGTCAGGTGGATTTCCCCTCCCCTCACGCGCGCGCCTCTGTCCCGCGGGACCCGGCTGCCAGCCTCTCATCGCGCGTTCACGGAACTCGCCGCTCGCGCGTGGCTCTTCCCTTGTCTCACTGTCGCGCGGGCTCCACCTGTCAGCTCGGTCATCCTCCCCGTAACAGAATCCGAAGCCGCCGGGCGCGGCGACCTCGCAGGAGCTTCCAGTCGCTTGACCCGGGCGCGTATAAGTTAAGGATCGCCTCGGCCGTGCTATTCATACCTTCAACTGTCGTGCCCTCGCCACACTTCAAGGAAATCGGGAAGGGAAAATCACCGCCGCCCAACAACTCCATTGCCGCCGCGGTGGAATCCCCTGCAGTGCCGCCGTCTGCGCCTTGTGTGGAGTCCGTGGCCTTCACCAGACCCGGGGGAAGGTCCACCATTGCATCGCGTGCGGGATCGGGCGCCAGGGCGACGTGAATTCCTCACCGCACATCGTCCTCCGCTGCGCGCCGCGAGCAGGAGTCTACCGCCATTCAATCGAGGTATTAACGCCACCCGCGTGATCGCATTGTTGTCCAGTAGGTTTAGCATTAGTTAATCGCACTTTAGACGACTCTAGCGCGCGCAATCGCTTCGCCGGCGTGAGAGCTCGCCGCGGTGGCGTCTCGGCGCGGCGCCGTCGGGAGGAAAACGATGTCGCTCGGCCGTTGGATCAGGCGCGTACGGGTACGATTAGATCCAGGGTTAGGGTAATCGTGACCGTCGGATGGCGCTCGGACGGTTCCGATTAGATTAGGGCGTACCTCTTCGGGGATTGAACCAGAGCCGTTAGATCGGATTGGACGGTTCTGGGTGACTCGAGCTACATTAAATCTGGACCGTAGATCTCCAATCCAACGGTGCGCGCTGCGTACCGGTTCGCTGGATTTATCATCTAATCTGGGCCGTTCATTTGTGATCGTGCGGCTCTCGGCGGTGAAAACCCTTTCGCGCTGGCATATTTGTTAAAGAGCCCCTGGACTTCCTAGGAATCAACCCGCCGTCCAGTGCACTGTGCGCTGTGTCTATAGACTTTTACCCCGAGACCCCTAGGTTTCCTGGAAATTGACGCCCAGTCCATAACTTTATAAAACCAGAGAAAAGGATTATTAAATGAATTTTTAATATGAAAATAATTGCTAGAACTTTATAAATTCATAGAAAATTCATACTAACTCCAAATTCATCCATTCCAGTTCCTAAAATTTTGTAATTTTATTCTCTAGCACTTAGTGTCTCTGTTTTGGCATAAAAACAGAAAGGAAATTGATTTATCACTTAATCCTATTTAAAACACATAAACCCTTTGAAAATGCATAACTTAAAATCTATAACTCAGAAAAATATGATTTCTGTTCCTAGGATTTTATTTTAATATGTAGAATACCTCTGTGTAACTTGTTTATATGTTTGGTGTAATGTTAATTTCTCTATATGTACTGTGCTTGCTTGTATTGTGGCGAGTAGAAGAGCCCGTTGCTGAGGATACTGGTGAGCAGCAGGTTGAAGTAGCTGAGCAGGAGCTCATTGAAGGCAAGTTGTGCCCTTGACCACTTTTTACCCAATAATGTTCTTTAATATCACATACTCATGCATAGGTTAATTTTGATGGGACCCAATAGGTCACCCTAGATTGTTTATCTCATTACCTTGTTTACCCCTGAATCACCTGGGTAGTTTTTGCTATTGCTTTACATGGTTTTGGGATAATTATTTATTACCTCTATGTTCCAATTCTTGTTGTTATTCTGTTTATGTTCATGTTGTTATCATTAATGTTAATTGGAACATAGAGCTTAACTTGAGAACCACGTGCCACCACAAGGGTGGAATGGGACGCCCTTGGCTGACTAATTAGGAAAGCTAGTGGAAGACTACCTTACCCGAAAGGGGCAAGGGCAGTAGGGGAGAGGTCAGTGCGGGGAGGTCCCTGGTTGATTTTGCTGCGATGGCTATCAGCCAGGAACCCTTTACTGGATCTTCCCATAAACTGTAGCGGGTTTTCGGAAGCTAGTGGAACTTTGTAAAGGCCTCGTAGTGTTGCCCTGCCGTGCTTCCTAGGTAGAGGTATATGGGAGTCATGACCCCTTGGCAGATGGGTAACATGACTTGTGGGTAAAGGGTACAACCTCTGCAGAGTGTAAAACTGGTATACTAGCCGAGCTCGCGGTCATGAGCAGCTCAGGACTCTCTGATGTTTAAATTATGGAACTTAAATTCAATTTTGTCATTTGCATTGCATGGGTTTATTATAATTTGTGTTCAATTACTCTACTTATGGTTTGGTATTTACTTACACTTAGTAACTGCTAATAAAATTTTGACCAACTACTTAAAAGCAATGCTCAGCTTTAACCCCTGTCTTTGATTAAGCCTTACACATCACATGAACTCACACCTTTGTGAGTTTATGTCCACTGGTTCCCCACAACTTGTTGAGCTATGATCATGTGTGAGCTCACCCTTGCTGTCTCACACCCCCCCCCCCACAGGAGATGATCAGGTGGTTCAGGAGGAGCTGCCTAACACTGAGGAGTTTGATTTGATCTAGGTGGCGTTTCCCAGTCGACATTGGCGCCGACGATCCTTAGTTTGTTTTATCTTTATTACTTTATTTTGTAATAAGTCTTCCGCTATGTAATAAATACTCTGATGTTTTATGACATTTATCTCTATACACTCTGTTATTATATGTGTTGTCTTCTTGGCGCATGTATGAGATGCACCCGGCTTTGTTCTTTAAAACCGGGTGTTACACATCGCCAATCGCCATGGTGCGTATTGAGGCCGCTGGAACATCTCCTTCATGAAGTCTTCTTGAGGAGGCGGTGAAGGTAGACCCGGTTGATGGCGTGGCAAGCCGTGTTCACGGCTTCCGACCAAAACCGCTTGGGGGTCTTGAACTCTCCAAGCATCGTCCTCGCCATGTCTATGAGCGTCCTGTTCTTCCTCTCTACCACACCATTTTGCTGTGGTGTGTATGGAGCGGAGAACTCGTGCTTGATCCCTTCCTCCTCAAGGTACTCCTCCACTTGAAGGTTCTTGAACTCGGACCCATTGTCGCTCCTTATCTTCTTCACCTTGAGCTCAAACTCATTTTGAGCTCTCCTGAGGAAGCGCTTGAGGGTCCCTTGGGTTTCAGATTTATCCTGCAAAAAGAATACCCAAGTGAAGCGGGAAAAATAATCAACTATAACAAGACCATACTTACTACCTCCTATGCTTAGATAGGCGACGGATCTGAAGAGGTCCATATGAAGCATCTCCAAAGGTCTTGACGTGGTCATCACATTTTTGGGATGATGAGAGCTTCCCACCTGTTTTCCTGCTTGATAAGCTACACAAGGTCTATCTTTTTCGAAATGCACATTAGTTAGACCTATCATGTGTTCTCCCTTTAGAAGCTTGTGAAGGTTCTTCATCCCCACATGTGCTAAACGGCGATGCCACAGCCAGCCCATGCAAGTCTTAGCAATTAAGCATGCATCTAGACCGGCCTCCTCTTTTGCAAAATCAACTAAATAAAGTTTGTCGTCTAGTACACCCTTAAAAGCTAGTGAACCATCACATCTTCTAAAGACAGACACATCTACATTTGTGAATAAACAATTATATCCCATATTGCATAATTGACTAACGGATAACAAATTATATCCAAGTGACTCAACTAAAAACACATTAGAAATAGAGTGCTCGGATGAAATAGCAATCTTCCCTAACCCTTTCACCTTGCCTTGGTTCCCATCACCGAATATGATTGAATCTTGAGAATCCTTGTTCTTGACGTAGGAGGTGAACATCTTATTCTCCCCCGTCATGTGGTTTGTGCATCCGCTGTCGATAATCTAGCTTGAACCCCCGGATGCATAAACCTGCAAGGGTTTTAGGTACCCAACTCTTGTTGGGTCCTATAAGGTTAGTCACAATGGTCTTAGGGACCCAAATGCAAGTTTTATCTCCCTTGCATCTTGCCCCTAATTTCCTAGCAATTACCTTCTTATCCTTTCTACAAATAGCAAAAGAAGCATTGCAAGTATGAAAAATTGTAGAAGGTTCATTAATTACTTTCCTAGGAACATGAACAATATTCTTTCTAGGCACATGATGAATATTTTTCCTAGGCATATCTCTACCATGCACAACATGGGAACTAGAAGCAGTCATAGCATATGAATCATAAGCATTACAACTCCTATCATGATGAATATTTCTAGAGAATTTCCTATAAATAAATGCATGATTCTTTTGAGCACTATGAGCCATAGGGGCCTTCCCTTTCTCCTTGGTGGAGATGGAAGCCTTATGGCTTGTTAAGTTCTTGGCTTCCCTCTTGAAGCCAAGCCCATCCTTAATTAAGGGGTGTCTACCAATCGTGTAGGCATCCCTCGCAAATTTTAGTTTATCAAATTCATTTTTGCTAGTCTTAAGTTGGGCATTAAGACTAGCCACTTCATCATTTAACTTTGCAATAGACACTAGGTGTTCACTACAAGCATCAACATTAAAATCTTTACACCTAGTGCAAATCACAACATGTTCTACAAGAGTGTTAGATCTATTTGCTACTTCTAGTTTAGCATTTAAATCATTATTAACATCTTTTAAACTAGAAATTGTCTCATGGCAAGTAGATAGTTCACAAGAAAGCATTTCATTCCTTTTAACTTCTAAAGCAAGAGAATTTTGCGCCTCTACAAATTTATCATGTTCTTCATACAAAAGATCCTCTTGTTTTTCTAACAATCTATTTTTATCATTCAAAGCATCAATCAATTCATTGATCTTATCAATTTTATTTCTATCTAAACCTTTAAATAAACTAGAATAGTCTATTTCATCATCATCACTAGACTCATCATCACTTGAAGAAGCATAAGTAGTAGTCCAAGTACATACCTTCTTCTCCTTCACCATGAGGCATGTGTGACGCTCGTTGGGGAAGAGGGTCGATTTGTTGAAGGCGGTGGCGGCGAGTCCTTCGTTGTCGGAGTCGGACGATGAACAATCCGAGTCCTACTCCTTGCCAAGGTGTGCCTCGCCCTTAGCCTTCTTGTAAGCTTTCTTCTTTTCCCTCTTGTTCCCTTGTTCCTGGTCACTATCATTATCGGGACAATTAGCGATAAAATGACCAATCTTACCACATTTGAAGCATGAGCGTTTCCCCTTTGTCTTGTTCCTTTTGGGATGCTCCTTGCGTCCCTTTAGCGCCGTCTTGAAGCGCTTAATGATGAGGGCCATCTCTTCCTCATTTAGCCCCGCCGCCTCAACTTGCGCCACCTTGCTAGGTAGCGCCTCCTTGCTCCTCGTTGCCTTGAGAGCAATAGTTTGAGGCTCTTGGATTGGTCCATTTAATGCATCGTCGACGTATCTTGCCTCCTTGATCATCATCCGCCCGCTTACAAACTTTCCAAGGATCTCCTCGGGCATCATCTTCGTGTACCTAGGATTCTCACGAATATTGTTCACAAGATGTGGATCAAGGATGGTAAAGGACCTTAGCATTAGACGGACGATGTCGTGGTCCGTCCATCGCGTGCTTCCATAGCTCCTTATTTTGTTGATGAGGGTCTTGAGCCGGTTGTATGTTTGGGTTGGATCCTCTCCCCTTATCATTGCAAATCTTCCAAGCTCACCCTCCACCAATTCCATCTTGGTGAGCATGGTGACGTCGTTCCCCTCATGTGAGATCCTGAGGGTGTCCCAGATCTGCTTGGCATTGTCCAAGCCGCTCACCTTATTGTACTCTTCCCTGCACAAAGATGCTAAAAGGACAGTAGTAGCTTATGCATTTCTATGGATTTGTTCATTTATAAACATGGGGCTATCCGTGCTATCAAATTTCATTCCACTCTCTACAATCTCCCATATGCTTGGATGGAGAGAGAACAAGTGACTACACATTTTGTGACTCCAAAATCCGTAGTCCTCCCCATCAAAGTGTGGAGGTTTGCCAAGAGGAATGGAAAGCAAATGTGTATTTGAACTATGCGAAATACGAGAATAATCGAAAGAGAAGTTTGAATTAACTGTCTTCCTTTTCTCGTAGTTATTGTCGTCGTCCTTTTGGGAAGAGGAAGATTCGTCGCTGTCATAGTAGATTATCTCCTTGATGCGCCTTGTCTTCTTCTTCTTCCCGTCTTTTCTTTTGTGGCCCGAGCCCAAGTCGATAGGCTTGTCATCTTTCAGCTCGTTGACGAAGGACTCCTCCTTATCATTGATCACAATCCCCTTGCCCTTAGGATCCATCTCTTCGGGCGATTAGTCCCTTCGTGAAGAGAATGGCTCCGATACCAATTGAGAGCACCTAGAGGGGGTGAATAGGTGATCCTGTAAAACTTGAAACTTAATGCCATAAAACTTGGTTAGATGTTAGCACAATAAAGCTAAGTGGCTAGAGAGAAGTCTTAGCAAAACACAATAACCACAAAGGATCAACACAGAGATGGCACAGTGGTTTATCCCGTGGTTCGGCCAAGTCCAACGCTTGCCTACTCCACGTTGTGGCGTCCCAACGGATGAGGGTTGCAATCAACCCCTCTCAAGCGGTCCAAAGACCCACTTGAATACCATGGTGTTTTGCTTTGCTTTACTATATCCCGCTTGCGAGGAATCTCCACAACTTGGAGCCTCTCGCCCTTACACTTTGATGTTCACAAAGAAGCACGGAGTAAGGGAGGGATGAGCAACGCACACAAGACACAAAATCAGAGTGACAACACGCACACAAGTCGCAACAAGAGCTCACAACACAACCCGACGAGTTCACAACTCAAAAAGAGCTCTAGATGCTATCTCAAAGAATCAAATGCGCGGAATCGAAGTCTTGGTGCTTAGGAATGCTTAGAGTATATTTTGTTGTCTCCTCCATGCGCCTAGGGGTCCCTTTTATATCCCCAAGGTAGCTAGGAGCCGTTGAGAGCATTCCAGGAAGGCAATTCTTGCCTTCAGTCGCCTGGCACACCAGACAGTCCGGTGCACCACTGGACACTGTCCGGTGCGGATTTCTTTCCTTGTTTGGCGAAGCCGGCCGTTGCAGATCCAGAGCCGTTGGCGCACCGGATACTGTCTGGTGCACACCGGACAGTCCGGTGCCCCCTTCTAGCCGTTGGCTTGGCCACGTGTCCCGCGCGGATCGCGCGGCCGACCGTTGGCCCGGCCGGCCGTTGGCTCACCGGACAGTCCGGTGCACCACCGGACGGTCCGGTGATTTATAGCCGTACGCCGTTAATTGCTTCCCGAGAGCGACGACTTCGCCTGTGAACAGCTCACCGGACAGTTCGGTGCACCACCGGACAGTCCGATGATTTATAGCCGTACACCGCCGTCGAAGTCCCGAGAACAGCAAGTTCGCCAGAGCCAGCCTGGCACACCGGACACTGTCCGGTGCACCCAGACTGAGCAGACTTTGGCTGAACAAAGCCATCTCTTTTCCAATTCGATTTCTCCTGTTTCCAGCACTTAGACATAATACATTAGTTCTCAAAACAATGTACTAAGTCTAGAAACATACCTTTAGACTTGATTTGCACTTTGTCCATCAATTAGCATAGATTTACACTTAAGCACTTGTGTTGGCACTCAATCACCAAAATACTTAGAAATGGCCCAAGGGCACATTTCCCTTTCAGAAACGGAAAAGGATATGAATTCGAAAATCGTGGCGCACCTTTTTTGACGCGACCATTATGGCAGAGGTGAAACGTCGCTCGCTTCACCTGCCAACGGTGTTGTTGGCTCTGCCAAGGAGTTAATGCGATAGGACGGGCAATTCGTAGGCCGTCTATTGCGCGTGCGCGAGCCGTTCGAGGAATGGGGCACGGGCGCGTCGCTCTTACGCCATGGGAGAGGGCTGTCCCGCTGCTTCAGGAAAAGACATGAGCCTGGAGGTGATCTGATCGCTGCTTCCGCCCGTCTGTTGCAGTAGTTATTGCTGGTCCACTTTTGGCCACATCAACTGTCGTGCCTAGCCCCGCGGCTGACTGACCCATGACCGCTGCACCCAATTAGCATTGTTGGGTCACGCGCGGGGCCGCCTCGAGTCGTGGCACTGGTTCCGCGGTCGAGAAGACGCGGTATTGGCGCAGGTGGTGGTGCAGTTTCCTCGCACGTAGTGACCGTCGCGCCAATTGCATGGTAGGTGGGACCGGGCCTTCGTGCTGGTCCACCGGAAGTGATGAAGCCGAAAGGGTGCATAACCGTGGTGCAGTCGCATGCTCCCTTGCGAGGCAGCCCGCCCTTTCGTCCGCTGGTTCCGACGAGGATGAGGGAACGCTTGTAACCGTAGGGCGATTTCATGCCTTGCGTGTGGCGGTTTGCCTCCCTCGCGTCTCGAGTCAATTCGCACGACGTATGGGGCCCAACCCTCGTGTCGTAGGGGGAGAACCCTGGAGCACGTCGGTGGAGACTTTGCCCGTGACGCTAAGGGGTGCAAGTGAGGAGATCTGCCTATAAAAGGGGATCGATCCCCTGGGCAGTGGCCATGCCTTCGCTCTTCCCTCATGTGTTGCGCCCTTCCACCTTTCGAGCCCCCGGATGGGGTGCACCGGCGTCGCCTTGCTCTTGCTGTCGTTGGAGGAGCGCGGCCTCGTGGAGATTAGCGCTCTTCAGCCACCGCTCGGCTTCAAGGATTTTCGTCATGCAGCCCGGCTGCATTCCCTCTCCAATGGTCATCTGTAGGGATGATCACCAGACTGGTGGTGGGTAGAAGCAAGTTGGGCTGTGACCTCCGCCCCGCCCTCAGCTTCAAGGATCTTCGTCATCCGGGCTGAGGCGGAGGAGTGCACCGAGTGGGGGTGGCCTCCGCGTGGGTCGGTGACCCTTTTCTTCCCCCAGCGTTCGGGGGAGAAGGGCGTCCTCCAGCCCTGTGGAGGCGTCCTCCAGCCATGCGGGGGAAGGAGAACTGTGCTCCCTGGCCAGGGTGCAGCTTTTCGTCCTCCACCCGGGCGGCGGTCGTGCCGCGCGTGGGCCGGCCACGTCCAGGTCCTCCTCGCACCGTCAGCTACGCCAGGGGGTCGCCTAGCACGTCATACGCTGCGAGGGTGGTACTTGTGTTCTGGGACGGCCTCGGCGAGGACGAGAGTGAGGACCTACCGGTGCGCTTTGGGGCGGCCACTGTTCGCCGGCGCATTGTCGGTGGGTTCGATCCCCACGGACGATGCCCTCCGACTCTTCGACCTTAATGGCTTGTCCTCGCCCCTCGTGTGGGGATGTGGGCAAGGGCCTTTTCACAGCAGCGTCTGTCCTGAGGTCATCGCTGCTGCTGTTTAGCCGCCCAAGGTGGAGGTCGTTGTCTCTGCTGCTGCAGAGGTCGCCGGCGAGCCGCTTTGGAGTTTGTTATCCCGCGGGCCCCCTGGTGTGGAGGTTGTTCATACCCGCAGGATTGGAACCAGAGTCCCGTTTGTATGGGAATATACTGGGTCTTTGCCTGAGCAAAATGTAACTGCTTCAAGGACTTAGACATTTGTTGTAGGCCGGAAGAACCACCACGGGTCCTGCTGACGTCTAAGTCTATGTAGCATAGTTACCCCAAGCATATGTATTTGTTCTTCGTGGCTGTCGAGGTCTGAACTTTTGGGTATTCGAGTATAAAGTTGTGCTTCTTCCTCATTTCGAGCACTAGGACTTTCCTATCAGTGGCTGAACCACTTAACCGAGTGTGAGTTGCCTTGCGCGGAAGGTGACGAGTGAGGTATCCGTATCCCGGAGGCGTAGGAGTCCCTCGGTTCAGTCGGCCTTGCCGCTTAAAGCATCTCTTGCTCGATTTTAGAACCTTCGGCTACTCTGCGATGAGCCGAAGCTGAAGGTAGTGGTGGTGTGGATAGAGGCGATGTCGGCTCGGACAGAGGCTTTCTCGGCGCAGGAGCAGGTAGCTTCCCAGGCCGAGAAGGTGCAGCAGCGGTAGCTGGGGTTTGGCCAGATCACCTGCAAGCGGGGCCAATCCCGGAGCCAAGCCACCGAGGCCGTGAGCCGGGCTGAGATCCTCGGGGGACGGCTGGCTAGGGCTTCGGAGCAGCTGGCCGAGGTGCCTGCTCGCATTGCCTTCTGAGGCTGGGCCAGATTCCACCGAGGGTGGAAACAATGCCGAGAGTGCCGCTCCTCCCCCTGCTGATGTTTGAGCCTGCATGAACAGTTCGTCAGAAGTATGCGTATGTTTGTTGCGGCCATCGAGGCCTAAACATATTCAGCATTCAGATTATAGAGCTGAGTTTTCTTTTCTCTTGTTTTGAGCACTTAGGACTTGTTCGTCGGCAGCAGAATCGCATTATCCAAGCGAGAGTTACTTTTCGCGGAAGGTGATGAGTGAGGTATCCGTATCCCGGAGGCGTAGGAGTCCCTTGGCTCGGTCGGCCTTGCTGCTTACGTGCTCTCTCACCAGTTCGTAGGATTCTGCTATCGATATAGTCGAAAAATGCACGAAAGTCGTTTTCTACCCGAGCGTTAGGACTTGTTCGGTAGCAGGATCGCTTATCCGAGCATGAGTTACTTTTCGCGGAAGGTGATGAGTGAGGTATCCGTATCCCGGAGGCGTAGGAGTCCCTCGGCTCAGTCGGCCTTGCCACTTACGTGTACTCTCATCATTTTTAGGGCCCTGCTATTGACATAGTCGAAAGCACGAAAGTTGTTTTCTGTAGAAAACTTTTCTCGGTAGAAAACTTTTCTAAAGAAAATTCCGACGCAGAGGGGGGGGTCCCCCCTTCTAGCCCCCGAGGGAGGGTCGGGCTTGGCTGAGGCAAGGCTGACCCTTCCTTGACGGTTAGACTTTATTTAAGCGTGTAAAAACGAGGAACATGAACGACTTGAAACATTTTAAGGGTAGAAGCGATGTAGTTGTTCGATGTTCCAAGCGTTGTTGTAGACCTTGCCTTGATCGTTGGCCAGCTTGTATGTTCCGGGCTTCAAGACCTTGGCGATGATGAATGGCCCTTCCTAGGGGGAGTAAGCTTGTGGCGCCCTCGGGCGTCCTGTTGCAGCCGAAGCACCAAGTCTCCCACTTGGAAGCCTCGGGGCCGAACCCTTCGGGCGTGGTAGCGTCGCAGAGACTGCTGATACCACGCCGAATGTAGTAAGGCAACGTCCTGAGCTTCTTCGAGCTGGTCCAGCGAGTCCTCTCGGTTGATCTGGTTGCTTCAGTCGTCGTACGCCTTCGTCCTTGGGGAACCGTATTCTAAGTCCATAGGGAGGACGGCCTTGGCCCCATAGACTAGAAAGAACGGCGTAAAGCTCGTGGCACAGCTCGGCGTCGTCCACAGACTCCAGACCACCGAGGGTAGCTCCTTCATCCACCGCTTGCCAAACTTGTTGAGGTCGTTGTGGATCCTGGTCTTAAGTCCCTGCAAAATCATACCGTTGGCACGCTCCACCTGCCCATTCGTCATGGGGTGAGCTACAGCGGCCCAGTCCACACGGATGTGGTGGTCCTCGCAGAAGTCCAGGAACTTTTTTCCGGTGAACTGCGTGCCATTGTCGGTGATGATGGAGTTCGGGACTCCAAAACGATGGATGATATTGGTGAAGAACGCCACCGCCTGCTCAGACCTGATGCTGGTTAGGGGTCAAACCTCGATCCACTTGGAGAATTTGTCGATGGCGACTAGCAGGTGCGTGAAGCCCCCGGGTGCCTTCTGCAAGGGATCGACGAGGTCCAGACCCCACACATCAAACGGCCAAGTGATGGGTATCGTCTGCAGGGCCTGAGCGGGCAGGCATGTCTGCTTTGCGTATAATTGACACCCCCGGCAGGAGTGTACAATCCTAGTGGCGTCGGCCACCGTGGTTGGCCAGTAGAAACCTTATCGAAAGGCATTCCCCACGAGGGCTCGAGGTGCTGCGTGGTGGCCGCAAGCCCCCGAGTGTATTTCTTGTAACAGCTCTTGTCCTTGGGCGATGGAGATGCATCGTTGGAGGATGCCCGAGGGACTGCGGTGATAGAGCTTCCTTTCATTACCCAGCAAAACGAACGACCTAGCGCGCCGAGCCAGCCGCCGAGCTTCGGCCTTGTCGAGGGGCAGCTCTCCTCAGAGGAGATATTCTAGGTATGGGGTCTGCCAGTTCAGGACCGGTATGACCCCATTCCGCTCTCCCTCGACGCGCAGGGCCTCACCTTCGGCGGCCGAGGGCACCTCGGGCTCGGCCGAGGCTTCCTCGGGTTTGGCCGAGGGTATCTCGGGCGTATCGTCGGTCTTGACGGAGGGTTGATGTATATCCCTGGAGAAGACGTCCGGGGGAACCGGTGTCCGCCCCAAGGCTATTTTAGCCAGCTCATCCGCAGTCTCATTGAATCGTCGGGCGACGTGGTTAAGTTCTAGCCCGTAGAACTTGTCTTCCAGGCATCGAACTTCATCGCAGTAGGCCTCCATCTTCCGATCATAGCAGTGAGAGTTCTTCATGACTTGGTCAATGATAAGCTGTGAGTCGCCACGAGCATCGAGGCGCCGAACCCCTAGCTCGACGACGATGCAAAGCCCATTAACCAATGCTTCGTACTCGGCCACGTTGTTTGATGCCAGAAAATGAAGGCGGATCACGTAGCGAAGATGTTTTCCGAGGGGTAAGATGAAGAGCAACCCCACGCATGCTCCAGTTTTCATCAGCGACCCGTTAAAGTACATGGTCCAAAGCTCGGGTTGGATTGGAGTTGTTGGTAACTGGGTGTCAGTCCACTCAGCCAGGAAGTCGGCCAAGACTTGAGATTTTATGGCCTTCCAAGGGGCGAATGAAAGTGTTTCGCCCATGAGTTCCACTGCCCATTTCGCTATCCTACCCGAGGCCTCTCGGGACTGGATGATCTCTCCCAGAGGAAAGGATGACACCACAGTCACCGAGTGAGACTCGAAGTAGTGTCGCAGCTTCCGCCGTGTCAGAATCACTGCGTCGAGCAGCTTCTGGATCTGCGGGTAGCGGACTTTGGTCTCGAAAAGCACTTCGCTGATGAAGTAGACCGGCCTCTAGATGAGCAGCATATGCCCTTCTTCTCGTCTCTTGACTACGACCGCGGCGCTGACCACCTGAGTGGTTGCGGCTACGTAGATCAAGAGGGCATCTCCCGCAGCGGGGGGCACCAAGATGGGTGCATTTGTAAGGAGTGCCTTCAAGTTCCCGAGGGCTTCTTTGGCCTCGGGAGTCCAAGTGAAGCGCTCGGTCTTCCTTAAGAGGTGGTACAGGGGCAATCCCTTTTCGCCAAGGCGTGAGATGAAATGGCTCAGAGCCACAAGGCATCCCATGACCCTCTATACTCCTTTCAAATCTTTTATCGCCCCCATGTTGGTGATGGTGGCGATTTTCTCCGGGTTGGCCTCTATGCCCCACTCGGAGACGATGAACCCTAGGAGCATGCCTCGGGGGACTCCGAAGACACACTTCTCGGGGTTGAGTTTCACGCCTTTAGCTCTCGGACACTTGAATGTCGTTTCAAGGTCAGAGAGGAGGTCGGAGGCTTTCTTTGTCTTGACAACGATGTCATCGACGTAAGCCTCGACCGTTCTGCCGATGTGTTCTCCGAACACATGGTTCATGCACCTATGGTAGGTGGCTCCTGCATTCCTCAAACCAAATGGCATTGTAGTATAACAGTACATGCCAAAAGGTGTGATAAAAGAAGTCGCGAGCTGGTCGGACTCTTTCATCTTGATTTGGTGATAGCCTGAGTAGGCGTCGAGGAATGATAGGGTTTCGCACCCAGCAGTGGAGTCCACAATTTGATTGATGCGAGGTAGAGGGTAGGGAACCTTCGGACATGCTTTGTTTAGACCAGTGTAGTCTACGCACATCCTCCATTTCCCATCCTTCTTCCTTACAAGAACAGGGTTAGCTAACCATTTGGGATGGAATACCTCTTTGATGAACCCTACCGCGAGTAGCTTGTGGATCTCCTCGCCTATGGCCCTGCGCTTTTCTTCGTCGAAACGGCGTAGGGTTTGCTTCACAGGTCGGGCTCCAGCTCTGATGTCCAGTGACTGCTCGGCGACACCCCTTGGTATGCCTGGCATGTCCAAGGGACTCCACGCAAAAACTTCGACGTTTGCGCGGAGAAAGTCGACGAGCACTACTTCCTATTTGGGGTCGAGCTCGAAGCCGATCCGGACTTTCTTGTTGGCGTCGTTGCTGGGGTTGAGAGAGTCGAACTTAACCGCCTCGGCTGGTTCGAAGTTGCCGGCGTGCCGCTTCGTGTCAGGCGCCTCCTTGGAGAGGCGTTCCAGGTCGGCGATGTGGGCCTCGGACTCGGCGAGGGCCTCAGCGTACTCCACGCATTCCACGTTGCATTCGTACGCGTGGCGGTACGTGGATCCGACGGTGATGATCCCGTTCAGGCCCGCCATCTTGAGCTTGAGGTAGGTGTAGTTGGGGACGGCCATGAACTTGGCGTAGCACGGCCTTCCCAACACCGCGTGGTAGGTCCCTCGGAACCCGACCACCTCGAAGGTGAGGGTTTCCTTTCAGAAGTTGGAGGGAGTTCCAAAATAGACGGGCAAGTCAATCCACCCGAGGAGAAGGATACGCTTTCCAGGTGCGATCCCGTGAAAGGGTGCCGCACCGGCCCGGACCTCGGACCGATCAACTGAAAGGGAAATGTGTCCTTGGGCCATTTCTAAGTATTTTGGTGATCAAGTGCCAACACAAATGGTTTAAGTGTGAAACTATGTCAAATGGTGGATGAAGTGAAAATCAACACAAAGGTATGATTCTAGACTTAGTACATTGGTTTTTGTGTACTAACATATTTGTCTAAGTGCTAGAATCAGAGAAAATACAATTGGAAAATACTTGGCTCGAGCAGCCAAGACTCTGCTCAGTCTAGGTACACCGGACAGTGTCCGGTGCGCCAGGCTGGCGTCTGGTCAACTGGCTGCTCTCGGGTCTCGACGGCGGCGTACGGCTATAAATCACCGGACTGTCCGGTGGTGCACCGGACTGTCCGGTGAGTCGGCTACAGCGAAGTCGCCGCTCTCGGGAATCAAGTCAACACCGTATAGCTATAATTCACCGGACTGTCCGGTGGTGCACTGGACTATCCGGTGAGCCAACGGTCGGCCGGGCCAACGGTCGGCCGCGCAATCCGCGCGTGACGCGTGGCCGAGCCAATGGTCAGATGGGGGCACCGGACTGTCCGGTGTGCACCGGACAGTGTCCGGTGCGCCAACGGCTCCAAATCTTCAATGGTCGGCTGCGCCAAAATAGGAAAGAAATCAGCACCGGACAGTGTCCGGTGGTGCACTGGACTGTCCGGTGCACCAACCGACAGAAGGAAAGAATTGCCTTCCTGGATTGCTCTCAACGGCTCCTACCTGCCTTGGTGTAACACCCGGATTTTAGGGGTCCAAAACCCGGGCGCTAACATAAACACCAGGTATGCTGGGACCAAGTCTCACACATATGATGTATAGTGGCACAGGATCGAATGTCACACCTTTATACATAACAGGAGTTCTATACAAAATAAATAATTACATTATAAGGAGACAACGGTCCAGCAACCCAAAGTTGACTGGGAGACGACGGCCTAGACCTCTCACGAACTCATCGCAGCATCCTCCATGAGCATCATCCTGCGGTACCTGTTCTTGACCTGTGGGGTGTGTGAGACAGCAAGAGTGAGCTCACATACGTTCATCGCTCAACAAGTTGTGGGGAATAATGTGCATGAACTCGCCAAAGGTGGGAGCTCACGTGAAGTGTAAGGCTTACCAAAGAGGATGGTTAGAGCTGAGCATTGCTTTTAATGTTGGTCAAAATTTTATTAGCAATTACTAAGTATAAGTAAATACCAAACCCAATTAAGTAATAGAACAAAAGTAACAACATCACCTGCAATGCAATGCATATGACAAATTGAATTTAGTTCCATAAATTAATCATGTGAGTGTCCGAGCTGCTCATGACCGTGAGCACGGCTAGTATACCAGTTTTACACTCTGCAGAGGTTGCGCATCTTTACCCACAAGTCATGTTACCCATCTGCCAAGAGACGGCCAATCCCATACACCTCTACCGAGGAGGCGAGGCAGGGTAACACTACGAGGCCTTTACAAAGTTCCACTAGTTTCAGAAAACCCGCTACAGTTTATAGGAAGTTCCAGTGCAGGAATCCCTTGCAGGACCGCCATCGCAGCAAAATCCTCCCGAGGGCCTCCCTACACTGACCACTCCCCTACTGCCCTTGCCCCTTTCGGGTAAGGTAGTCTTCCACTAGCTTTCCTAATTAATCGGCCAAGGGCGTCCCATTCCACCCTTGTGGTAGCACTGTTTTCCCGGGTGGTTCTCCATGTTCCAATTAACATAATGATCTTATCATGAACAGTAAATAACAACTGATAACAAAAGTGTAATCATGAATAATGTATCTCCATACCCAAAACCACATATAGCACTAGCAAGTACTACCCAGAAGGTTCAGTGGTAAACAAGGTATAAAGATAGACAAACTGGGGTATCCTATTGGGTCCCATCAAAATTAACCTATGCAGATCATTATGATTAATCAGAACATGACTGGGTAAAAGAAGTGATCAAGGGCACAACTTGCCTGGGACTTGAGATTCCAGGTACCAGGATGATCTTCAGGTGACACGTGACCTCGCACTAGTCGTAGCAATACAAACAAACAGTGTATAGGCAAAATTAACATTACACCAAACATGTATGCCAAAATACATATTAATAATCTACATATTAAAATGAGATCACAGGAAAAAGAATCATTAATTTTGGAGTTATAGATTTTAAGTTATGAATTTTCAAAGGTTTTATGTGTTTAAAATGGATTAAGTGAGAGATTAAATTTCTAATTGTTTTCATGACAAAACAGAGGCTCTAGGTGGTAGATAATAAAATTACAAAATTTTAGAAAGTGGAATGGTTCAATTTGGAGCTAAAATGAATTTTCTATGAATTAACTAAGTTCTAGTAATTATTTTCATATTAAAAATCCATTTTCTATTTCATTTATTCAAATTAAATGAGTTCTGGACTGGGCCTCAATTACAGCAAAGCGCAGGGGGCTCGGCGCAAGAATTCCCGAGACTCAGTCAACAGTGCCCGAGGGACGGCGGGTTGATTCACTGAAACCCGAGGGGCTCTTACGCAAAACGTGCAAGCCGAAGGGGTATCGGCCGAGCACGGCCATCCGATCGAGCGTGGGCGGCCGAGATTAGATCGGCCCATATAATGAACCGGTATCCACCCACAACCGTCCGATGATATCCCAACGGCCAGGATTTTATACTGCACAGATGAACCTCATCCGTCCGATTGATCCAACGACTTGGATTTCCTCTGGCCGAACCGGCACCTGGGATCTAATCTGCGTCGTCAGCTCCGCGATCGACGGCCCAGGGAGCGCCACGCCGAACGGAACCGCGGGCTAATCCTAGCCGTCCACTGAATCCGACGGCCGCGCGCCTTTCTTCCTCCCCGACCGACAGCGCGGCGGAGATCTTCCCACCACGGTGGCGACCTCGCCGACGCCTGACCCGACGCCCCAGTGCACGGTTCACGACACGATGAGCTGCTACACGAAGCGGAAGATATGGCAAACGCAGAGGAAGTGAAATTACCAAGGATCGGGCGCGCGGGCGAGCTGTCCACGGGAAGGGGGAGCTCCGCCCCAGATTCGCACACCGGCGAGGAATCAAGGCCTCCCCGCCCGGCCGTTCCTCAAATTGGTGGTCGCTTCACGTAGCAGGGATCTAGACGAACATCCTAGAACACTCCAATCCCCAAAGGAGGCCGACGGTGACTGTGCCCACGCCACCAAGCGGATTTCACGACCGCAACAACTTTGGTGACTAAATTTCGGTCATGGTTTGGGTAACTACGAGCTCGGCTTGACGGAGCATGTTCAAGGGAAGAAGAGGGGCGCGGAGGGCATGAATCTTACCAGCAGGGACGGCTAATCGGCAGTAGTCCACGGCGTGGGGCGATGTCGCGGTGGCGGGTATCGTGCAACAAGGGGGAGATGGGGAGGAGAGACCACGAGGCGCTCTACTTATTCTCGGGCGCCCAGGTAGTCGCGGATACCGCGGCGAAGACCCCGCCCGAACACCACGGCCCCGGCGAGCTCGCGAAGTCCGTTGAGCCGCGGCGATTCTGTTGGGAGAAGATCGCCGACAGGCGGGACCCACACCGCAGTGGCACAGAGCGTGAGCAACACAGCGAACGAGTGTGCGGGCCGTTCGCCCGAGAGCGCCCTGACGAAGCTGGCCCACCCGGTCAGCGACAAAGTAAGAAGATGGCGCGAGCGCGAGGCTGGTCAGTGGGTCCGGCAGAGCAGCGAGTGGTGAACCGTGGTTGAGCGCGTGAAGCTGACCGGTGGGACCCGCGTGTCGGCGCGTGAGTGGAGTGGGCTGCGCGCGGGTAAAGGTGGAGTTGGGCCGAATTCCAGGTACGAGGCCCATATAAGGTTTTATTCCTTTTCTTTTTCTTTTCTTGTTATTTTGTTTTTATTTGATATCAAATTTCAAAATTGAGTTTGAATCTGCAGTTGAGATTTTAAATTTAGGTTTTTAATGCACAAACAAAAACACCAGTATAATTTATTTATCTATTAATCTTATTAAGATATGCTTTCAAATATAGGATTCATACACACATAGAATGGGTATTTTAAGAAATGTAATCTCTAATATAAAATTCTTTTAGAGAATAATTATAAATATTCATTTCAACCAAGGAGTGACAAATTCATATAGAGATTCTCTTATTAGGAACGTGTTTGTTTTAGGTGATGTTGTTTTAAATGTAACAAAATTTTATTGGAAGGCATTCTAATATCAAAATCTTTGGAGAACTTTTACTAAACTTTCAAAGTAAGATTTTGGGTGTTACACTTGGGCTATAAAAGGGACCCCTAGGCGCATGGAGGAGCACACCAAGCATACTTTGAGCATTCTTGATTATTCACACTCCGTCTTTGCGCACTCGTTTGACATTCTTAGTGATTTGAGCTCCGTTCTAGTGAGAACCTTGTGATATTCATTTGAGCTCGAGTCTTGGCTGTGTGTGTGCGTATTGCTATGGATTTGTGTGTGTTGCTTCCCTCCCTTACTCTAGTGCTTTCACTTTGATCCTTATTGTAAGGGCGAGAGACTCCAAGTTGTGGAGATTCCTCGCAAACGGGAAAGAGTAAAGAAAAGAAGAACATCGTGGTATTCAAGTTGATCATTGGATCACTTGAGAGGAGTTGAGTGCAACTCTCGTCCATTAGGACGCCACAACATGGAGTAGGCAAGTGTTGTACTTGGCCGAACCACGGGATAAATCCTCGTGTCTCTTGTGCTTGTTCTCACTGTGTCTATTGTGCTTCACAAGAGCTCTCCTTAGCCACTTGACTTCATTGTGCTAACTCCTAATCAAGTTTTATAGCTTTAAGTTTCAAGTTTTTATAGGATCACCTATTCACCCCCCTCTTGGTGCTCTCAATTGGTATCAGAGCCGTTCTCTTCAAGAAAGGGACTAATCGCCCGAAGGGATGGATCCTAAGGGAAAGGGGATGGTGATCAACGACAAGAAGAAGGAGTCCTTCATCAATGAGCCAAAAGACGACAAGCCCACTGACTCGGGCTCAAGTCATAAGAAGAAGGACGGGAAGAAGAAGAGGCGTATCAAGAAGATCGTCTACTATGACGACAGCGACGAGTCTTCTTCTTCCCAAAAGGACGACAACGACAATGTCTACGAGAAAAAAAAGACGGTTAACTCGAACTTTTCTTTTGATTACTCTCGTATTCCGCATAATTCAAATGCACATTTGCTTTCCATTCCTCTTGGCAAACCTCCACACTTCGATGGAGAGGACTACAGGTTTTGGAGTCACAAAATGCGTAGTCACTTGTTCTCTCTCCATCCAAGTATATGGGAGATAGTAGAAAATGGAATGCAATTTGATAGTACGGATAGTCCCATGTTCATCAATGAACAAATTCACAAAAATGCACAAGCTACTACTGTTCTTTTAGCGTCATTGTGCAGGGATGAATACCATAAGGTGAGTGGCTTGGATAACGCCAAGCAAATTTGGGGCACCCTCAAGATCTCGTATGAGGGGAACGACGTCACCATGCTCACCAAGATGGAGTTAGTGGAAGACGAACTAGGAAGGTTCGCGATGATCAGGGGGAGGAGCCAACCCAAACATACAACAGGCTCAAGACCCTCGTCAACAAAATAAGGAGCTATGGAAGCACACGATGGACGGACCACGACGTCGTCCGACTTATGCTAAGGTCCTTCACCATCCTTGATCCTCATCTTATTAACTCTATTCGTGAGAATCCTAGGTACACCAAGATGACGCCCGAAGAAATACTTGGGAAGTTTGTGAGCGGGCGAATGATGATCAAGGAGGCGAGATATGTTGATGAGGCGCTAAATGGCCCAATCCATGAGCCTCAAGCCATTGCTCTCAAGGCAATAAGTAGCAGGGAGGCGCTACCTAGCAAAGTGGTGCAAATTGAGGCGGCCGGGCTAAACGAGGATGAAATGGCCCTCATCATCAAGCGCTTCAAGCGGCGCTCAAAGGTCGCAAGGAGCATCCCAACAAAAGCAAGACGAAGGGAAAGTGCTCCTGCTTCAAGTGTGGTAAGGTTGGTCATTTTATTGCTAATTGTCCCGATAATAATAGTGACCAGGATCAAGAGAAGAAGAGGGAAAAGAAGAAGACTTACAAGAAAGCGAAGGGCGAGGCACACCTTGGCAAAGAATGGGACTCAGATTGCTCTTCATCCGACTCTGACGACGAAGGACTCGCCGCCACCGCCTTCAACAAATCATCCCTCTTCCCCAACGAGCATCACACCTGTCTCATGGCAAAAGAGAAGAAGGTAAGCACTCGTAATACTATTACTTACGCTTCTTCAAGTGACGATGAATCTAGTGATGATGAAGTAGACTATGCTAGTTTATTCAAAGGTTTAGATAGAACTAAAATTGATAAAATCAATGAATTAATTGATTCCTTGAATGAGAGGAACAGATTGTTAGAAAAGCAAGAGGATCTTTTATATGAAGAGCATGATAAATTTGTAGATGTTCAAAAATCTCTTGCTTAAGTTAAAAGAAATGAAATGCTTTCATGTGAATTATCTACGTGCCATGAATCTATTTCTAGCTTAAGGAGTATCAATGATGACTTGAAGGCTAAGTTAGAAATAGCTAATAAATCAACCTCTTGTGTAGAACATGTTGTAATTTGCAATAGGTGTAAAGATTTTAATGTTGATGCGTGTAGTGAACACCTAGTTTCCATTTCTAAATTAAAGGATGAAGTGGCTAGTCTTAATGCTCAACTTAAGACTAGCAAAAATGAATTTGATAAACTAAAATTTGCATGGGATGCCTACACTATTGGTAGACACCCCTCAATTAAGGATGGCTTGGCTTTAAGAGGGAAGCCAAGAACTTAACAAGTCATAAGGCTCCCATCCCCGCTAAGGAGAAAGGGAAGGCTCCTATGACTAGTAGCAATCAAAAGAATCATGCCTTCATTTATAGCGATAGGAAATTCTCTAGAAATGCTTGTAGGAATTATTCTTATGATTCACATGCTATGACTGCTTCTAGTTCTTCTATGCATGGTAGAAATATGGCTATGAAATATTCTAGAAATGTTCATTATGATAGGAGTTATAATGCTTTTGACTCACATGCCATGACCGCTTCAAGTTCTAATGGTAGGCCTAGTTGAAACTCTGTGTCTCATGCACCTAAGAATGTGTGTAATGGATCTATCACTGTATTTCTTGCATGCAATACTAAATTTGTTCTTTCATGCAAAAATAAAAAGGTGATTGCTAAAAAGGTGGGGGTCAAATGCAAGGGAGACAAAACTTGCATTTGGGTCCCAAAGACGATTATAACTAACCTTGTAGGACCCAACAAGAGTTGGGTACCTAAAACCCAAGCCTAATTTGCCTTGCAGGTTTATGCATCTGGGGGCTCAAGCTGGATTATCGATAGCGGATGCACAAACCACATGACGGGGGAGAAGAAGATGTTCACCTCCTACGTCAAGAACAAAGATTCCCAAGACTCAATCATATTCGGTGACGGTAATCAAGGCAAGGTTAAAGGACTAGGAAAAATAGCTATTTCTTCCGAGCATTCCATCTCTAATGTGTTTTTAGTTGAATCACTCGGATATAACTTGTTGTCCGTTAGTCAATTATGTAATATGGGATATAATTGCTTATTCACAAATGTAGATGTGTCTGTCTTTAGAAGGAGTGATGGTTCATTGGCTTTTAAGGGTGTACTAGACGACAAACTCTATTTAGTTGATTTTGCAAAAGAGGGGTCGATCTAGATGCATGCTTAATTGCTAAGACTAGCATGGGCTGGCTGTGGCATCGCCATCTAGCACATGTGAGGATGAAGAATCTTCACAAACTTCTAAAGGGAGAACATGTGTTAGGTCTAACAAATGTAACTTTCGAAAAAGATAGACCTTGTGCAGCTTGTCAAGCAGGTAAACAGGTGGGAGGCTCTCATCATATCAAGAATGTGATGACCACGACAAGACCTTTGGAGTTACTTCATATGGATCTCTTCGGACCCGTCGCCTACCTAAGCATAGGAGGATGTAAGTATGGTCTTGTTATAGTTGATGACTTTTCCCGCTTCACTTGGGTATTCTTTTTGCAGGATAAATCTGAAACCCAAGGGACCCTCAAGCGCTTCCTAAGAAGAGCTCAAAATGAGTTTGAGCTCAAGGTGAAGAAGATAAGGAGCGACAACGGGTCCGAGTTCAAGAACCTTCAAGTGGAGGAGTACCTTGAGGAGGAAGGAATCAAGCACGAGTTCTCCGCTCCCTACAAACCACAGCAAAATGGTGTGGTAGAGAGGAAGAACAGGACACTCATAGACATGGCGAGGACGATGCTTAGAGAATTCAAGACGCTCGAGCGGTTTTGGTCGGAAGCTGTGAACACGGCTTGCCACGCCATAAACCGAGTATACCTTCATCGCCTCATCAAGAAGACGTCATACGAGCTTCTAACCGGTAACAAACCCAACATTTCTTATTTTCGAGTTTTTGGGAGTAAATGCTACATTCTGGTGAAGAAAGTTAGAAATTCAAAATTTGCTCCCAAAGCTGTAGAAGGGTTTTTGTTAGGTTATGACTCAAATACAAAGGCGTATAGAGTCTTCAACAAATCATCGGGTTTGGTTGAAGTCTCTAGCGACGTTGTATTTGATGAGACTAATGGCTCTCCAAGAGAGCAAGTTGAGCTTGATGATGTAGATGAGGATGATGTTCCAACGGACGCGATTCGTACCATGGCGATTGGAGACATGCGACCATAGGAACACAAGGAGCAAGATCAATCTTCTTCCTCAACAACGATGCATCCCCCAACTCAAGATGATGAACAGGTCCCTCAAGAAGAGGCGTGTGATCAAGGGGGAGCACAAGATGTCCAAGTTGAAGAGGAAGAAGCACCACAGGCCCCTCCAACTTAAGTTCGAGCGATGATTCAAAGGAATCATCCCGTCGACTAGAATTTCGTGATATTAGCAAGGGAGTAACTACTCACTCTAGATTAGCTAATTTCTATGAGCATTACTCTTTTGTCTCTTCTATTGAGCCTTTCAGGGTAGAAGAGGCCTTGCTAGATCCGGACTGGATGTTGGCCATGCAGGAAGAGCTCAACAACTTCAAGCGAAATGAAGTTTGGACACTGGTGCCGCGTCCCAAGCAAAATGTTGTGGGAACCAAGTGGGTGTTCCGCAACAAACAGGACGAGCATGGGGTGGTGACAAGGAACAAGGCTCGACTTGTGGCAAAAGGTTATGCCCAAGTCGCAGGTTTGGACTTTGAGGAGACTTTTGCTCCTGTGGCTAGGCTAGAGTCGATTCGTATTTTGTTAGCCTATGTCGCTCACCATTCTTTCAGGTTGTTCCAAATGGACGTGAAGAGCGCTTTCCTCAACGGGCCAATCAAGGAGGAGGTGTACGTGGAGCAACCCCCTGGCTTTGAGGATGAACGGTACCCCGACATGTGTGTAAGCTCTCTAAGGCGCTCTATGGACTTAAGCAAGCCCCAAGAGCATGGTATGAATGCCTTAGAGACTTTTTAATTGCTAATGCTTTCAAGGTTGGGAAAGCCGATCCAACTCTTTTCACTAAGACTTGTGACGGTGATCTATTTGTGTGCCAAATTTATGTCGATGACATAATATTTGGTTCTACTAACCAAAAGTCTTGTGAAGAGTTTAGCAGGGTAATGACTCAAAAATTCGAGATATCGATGATGGGCGAGTTGAACTACTTCCTTGGGTTCCAAGTGAAGCAACTCAAGGATGGCACCTTCATCTCTCAAACAAAGTATACGCAAGACTTGCTCAAGCGGTTTGGGATGAAGGACGCCAAGCCCGCAAAGACTCCAATGGGAACCGACGGACATGTCGACCTCAACAAAGGAGGTAAGTCCGTCGATCAAAAGGCATATTGGTCTATGATAGGATCTTTACTTTATTTATGTGCTAGTAGACCGGATATTATGCTTAGTGTATGCATGTGTGCTAGATTTCAATCTGATCCAAGGGAGTGTCACCTTGTGGCCGTTAAGCGAACTCTTAGATATTTAGTCGCTACGCCTTGCTTCGGGATCTGGTATCCAAAGGGGTCTACCTTTGACTTAATTGGATATTCAGACTCCGATTATGCTGGATGTAAGGTCGATAGGAAGAGTACATCAGGGACGTGCCAATTCCTAGGAAGGTCCCTGGTGTCGTGGAGTTCTAAGAAACAAACCTCCGTTGCCCTATCCACCGCTGAGGCCGAGTATGTTGCCACAGGACAGTGTTGTGTGCAACTACTTTGGATGAGGCAAATCCTCAGGGACTTTGGCTACAATCTAGCAAAGTCCCACTCCTATGTGACAATGAGAGTGCAATCCGCATGGCGGACAATCCTGTTGAACACAGCCACACAAAGCACATAGACATCCGGCATCACTTTTTGAGAGACCACCAGCAAAAGGGAGATATCGAAGTGTTTTATGTTAGCACCGAGAACCAGCTAGCCGATATCTTTACCAAGCCTTTAGATGAGAAGACCTTTTGTAGGCTGCGTAGTGAGCTAAATGTCTTAGATTCGCGTAACTTGGATTGATATAGAACATACATGTGTTTTATGCCTTTGATCATGTTCCATTATGCATTTTATTGCTTATTTATGGTGCTCAAGTTATGCAAAAGATCTCTCGGACCTCACAAGTCCATGTGTGATTGATGCACATATTTAGGGGGAGAAATGCTACAACTTGACCCTTTGAGACTAACCGTGTGCTTGAGTTTTCTCAATTTAGTCTCAAAGGTGGATTGAAAGGGATAGGTGAACTTGGACCATGCAAGACTTCCACTGCACTCCGATGAGAGGGTAACTCACTCCAAGTTCATCTCCATATTCTTATTGCCTTTTTACTCCTATTTGAAGATTTTGGTGAGGCAATGGGGTTTAAGGGCCAAGATTGATCCCGTTTTGGTGCTTGATGCCAAAGGGGGAGAAAATAAGGCCAAAGCAAGAAATGGATCAGCTACCACTTGAGAATTTTGAAAATAATAGAATTAGAGCTTTTGGTTTGTCAAAATACTCTTATTGTCTCTTGTGGGGAGAATGTTTGATTATGGGAAAAAGGGGGAGTTTTTGAATTCTTGATCAATTTCTCTTGGAATACCTCTCTCTATGCCTCAACAAGTGTGTTTGACTTAGAGATAGGAAATTGAGTTTGATTTGCAAAAACAAACCAAGTGGTGGCAAAGAATGATCCAAATATGCCAGATTTGAATCAAAACAAATTTGTGTTCTCATTTGCATTGATGTTGCACTTCCTTTAGTTGCTTTTTGTTGTGTTGGCATAAATCACCAAAAAGGGGGAGATTGAAAGGGAAATGTGCCCTTAGGCCATTTCTAAGTATTTTGGTGATCAAGTGCCAACACAAATGGTTTAAGTGTGAAACTATGCCAAATGGTGGATGAAGTGAAAATCAACACAAAGGTATGATTCTAGACTTAGTACATTGGTTTTTGTGTACTAACATATTTGTCTAAGTGCTAGAATCAGACAAAATACAATTGGAAAAGACTTGGCTCGAGCAGCCAAGACTCTGCTCAGTCTGGGTACACCGGACAGTCCGGTGGTGCACCGGACAGTGTCTGGTGCGGCAGGCTAGCGTCTGGTCAACTGGCTGCTCTCGGGTCTCAACGGTGACGTACGGCTATAAATCACCGGACTGTCCGGTGGTGCACCAGACTGTCCGGTGAGTCGGCTGAGGCGAAGTCGCCGCTCTCGGGAATCAAGTCAACAGCGTACGGCTATAATTCACCAGACTGTCTGGTGGTGCACCGGACTGTCCGGTGAGCCAACGGTCGGCCGTGCAATCCGTGTGTGACGCATGGCCGAGCCAACGGTCAGATAGTGCACCGGACAGTGTCCGGTGCGCCAACGGCTCCAAATCTTCAACGGTCGGCTGCACCAAAATAGGAAAGAAATCAGCACCAGACAGTGTACGGTAGTGCACCGGACTGTCCGGTGCACCAACCGACAGAAGGAAAGAATTGCCTTCCTGGATTGCTCTCAACGGCTCCTACCTGCCTTGGGGCTATAAAAGGGACCCCTAGGCGCATGGAGGAGCACACCAAGCATACTTTGAGCATTCTTGATCATTCATACTCCGTCTTTGCGCACTCGTTTGACATTCTTAGTGATTTGAGCTCCGTTCTAGTGAGAACCTTGTGATATTCATTTGAGCTCGAGTCTTGGTCGTGTGTGTGCGTATTGGTGTGGATTTGTGTGTGTTGCTTCCCTCCCTTACTCTAGTGCTTTCGCTTTGATCCTTATTGTAAGGGCGAGAGACTCCAAGTTGTGGAGATTCCTCGCAAACGGGAAAGAGTAAAGAAAAGAAGAACACTGTGGTATTCAAGTTGATCATTGGATCACTTGAGAGGAGTTGAGTGCAACTCTCGTCCATTGGGACGTCACAACGTGGAGTAGGCAAGTGTTGTACTTGGCCGAACCATGGGATAAATCATCGTGTCTCTTGTGCTTGTTCTCATTGTGTCTATTGTGCTTCACAAGAGCTCTCCTTAGCCACTTGACTTCATTGTGCTAACTCCTAATCAAGTTTTGTGGCTTTAAGTTTCAAGTTTTTACAGGATCACCTATTCACCCCCCCCCCTCTAGGTGCTCTCATCAACCCCCAAGAGTTCCAGGGTCTCGGTATAGATGATGTTGAGGCTGCTGCCTCCGTCCATGAGGACCTTGGAGAGTCTGACGTTGCCGATGATCAGATCGATGATGAGCGGGTACCTCCCTGGGCTCAGCACGAAGTCAGGGTGGTCGCCTCGGTCGAAGGTGATAGGCTTGTCGGACCAGTCTAGGTAGGCTGGCGCTACCACCTTTACCGAGCAGACCTCCCGGCGCTCCTGCTTGCGGTGACGAGCCGAGGCGTTCACCACCTGCCCGTCGTAAATCATGAAGCAGTTGTGGATCTTGGGGAACTCCTCTTCCTTGCCGCCCTCCTTCTTGTTGTTGCTTTGGCCCTTGCCATCTTCCGCCGGGGGCCCAGTCTTATGGAAGTAGCGCCGGAGCATGACACATTCTTCAAGGGTGTGCTTGACGGGACCCTGGTGATAGGGGCACGGCTCCTTGAGCATCTTGTCGAACGCGCCAGCCCCTCCAGGGGGCTTTCGAGGGTTCCTGTGCTCGGCAGCAGCGACAAGATTCGCGTCAGCGGCGTTGCGCTTCGCTTGCGCCTTCTTCTTGGCCTTCTTCTTCTTCGCGCCACGCTAGGCGGACGCCTCGGGGGCATCTTCCTTCGGCTCCCCCTGAGGTTGCTTGTCTTTCCGGAAGATGGCCTTGACCGCCTCCTGACCCAAGGTGAACTTGGTGGTGACGTCCATCAGTTCGCTCGCCCTGGTGGGAGTCTTGCGCCCCAGTTTGCTCGCCAGGTCTCGGCAAGTGGTGCCGGCGAGGAAAGCTCCGATGACGTCCGAGTCGGTGATGTTAGGCAGCTCGGTGCGCTGCTTCGAAAACCGCCGGATGTACTCTCGGAGGGATTCCCCAGGCTACTGGCGGCAGCTTCGGAGATCCCATGAGTTCCCAGGGCGCACGTACGTGCTCTGGAAATTTCCCGCGAAAGCCTTGACCAGGTTGTCCCAGTCAGAGATCTGCGTAGGAGGCAGATGCTCTAGCCAGGCCCGGGCGGCGTCAGAGAGGAAAAGGGGTAGATTACGGATGATGAGGTTGTCATCGCCCGCCCCTCCCAACTGGCATGCCAGTCGGTAGTCTGTGAGCCACAGCTCCAGCCTCGTCTCCCCCGAGTACTTGGTGATGGTAGTCGGGGCTCGGAAACGGGTGGGAAACGACGCTCGTCGTATGGCCCGGCTGAAGACTCGTGGACCGGGTGGTCCAGGCAAGGGGCTCTGATCCTCCTCGCTATCGTAGCGTCCCCCACGCCTAGGATGGTAGCCTCGGCGCACCTTCTCGTCGAGGCAGGCTCGATGGTCACGATGGTGATGCTCGTTGTCGAGGCGATCCCGAGCGGCAGGTGCCTCGTCCCGCGTGCGCTCGGGATGGACCGAGGCCTCCCGCATGCGTTGGGAGGACGTCGTGTGATGCTCCGAGGGGTCAGCTCGCCTCCGGGAGGCGGAGCTCTCGGCTCGTCGAACTATGACGCCTTCTAGGAGATCCTTGAATTCGCACTGGATACGCCGTCCCTCGGTGGTGGATGGCTCCGGCATGGTTCGAAGTAGCATCGCCGTTGCAGCTAGGTCCTGGCCGGACCCACTAACGGCCAGGGGCAGCGCTACCCTGGCATTGTCGACGATGCGGCGCTAGATGTCCCGGGCCCGATGACAGGCTCCTCCGGCGAGTGTTCGGCCTGCCCACTCATGTTCGATGTTCTATCGGAGCTGCACAAGCCGCCCTGCTTCCTCGTCGACCCGGGCCTGCATCTCACGAATTTGCTCGAGCTGTGTGTCCTAACCCCCACAGGGACTGGGACCACAGCTAGCTCCCACAGGATGTCAACGCGAGATGCGGGCCCAGGGGGATCATCAACCTCCGGCATACCAAGGTGGTTGCCTTCGTTGTGATCTCCCTGATCGACATGGAAACATTTGCGACTTGGGCCGTAACCCTCGTCGTCAAGGTCGTGGCCATCATCAGAACAACTGGAGAGGCAGTGGTCGCATGCGAACATGAAGTCCCGCATGGCACCGGGGTCATCGAGGCCAGAGAAATCCCAACCAAAGTCGGGGTCGTCCTCTTCCTCGGAACCCGTTGGTCCGGAGGTTGAGACGGCTGTCAGTCGGTCCCAGGTCGACCACATATGGTACCCCAGAAGGTTTGGATACGCCTTTACGAAAGCGCTCACCGTAGCGGGGTCGCTAGGTGGATCGAAGCTGAATCGAAAGGGAACAGGGTGGAATACGGACGGTACCTTTCAGTCGATGGACGGTGGTGAAGTCGCGTCGGGGACGGAACACACCATCATCTCAGGTACGAGGGTGACGCCCAGTAGGTCCTTCGTGAGGGTGCTGGCGTCGTCGATCCGCTTGGGGCTGGCTCGTTGCGGGGAAGCGGCGCTCGCCGTTGTCCCAGGCGTGAGGACAAAACCCGACATGTCCCCCGGAGGAGTGCCGGTGCTGTCGGCTCGCTCTGGTTCGACAGCCGATAAGGTGCAGCCTCCTGCGTGGCCATGGTTGGCCTGTCTCCGTCTCCTCCGGCGAGGAGGGTGGCGGGGACAACCGAAGTGTTCCTCTTCCGCCACGGGGAGATGCCGTTATGGAGGTCGCCTCCGCCGGGCGAGCCGTTGACTGTCGTTATCGTCGCGTTGCGGAGGGAGGAGTACCATGTCGTAGCTGCCATCGAGGGACATGAACTCGAGACTCCAGAAGCGGAGCACCGTCCCGGGCTGAAGAGGTTGCTGAAGTCTACCCATCTGGAACTCAACGGGAAAGTGTTTGTTAATACGCAGCAGGCCCCTACCTGGCGCATCAACTATCGGTGTTTCGGACCTGGGGGGTCCCTGGACCGACGAGTAAATTTGTCGCTGCGTGCCCCTACCCAGATGGGTTGGTGCGAGATGGAACACAAGTGGGGGAATGAGCCTTGTATTATCCTGCACCAGGGTGCTCGTAGTAGGGGTTACAAGCATTGCGAGAGAGTGAGAGCGAGAGAGGGCGAGTAGTAGAGAGCGAGAGAGAGAGAGAGGGTCCGACCCCTGCTCGTCTTCTCCCGCCGTGCGTACGTATGCTTCGTATGTTCATCCCTTTGTTCTCTCGCTCCCCCTTTCGTCCCCCCCCCCTCGTGGGGCCCTAGACACCCACTTTTATAGACGTAAGGAGATGTCCAGCTGTACAATGGGGTGTAGCTGGGAGCTAACGTGGCTGGTAGGGAAGTGCCCTGAGCTCTGTACAGATAACAACGTGGCCGTCGGGGGGACATCTCGAGTCCTGTAGAGGTAGTGTCGTGGCCGTCGGAGAAGTGCCTTGGACCCTATAGCAGTACAGCTGTTGGCGCTGCATGGATCTTGTTGACGTCTCCTTGCTTCTGTAGGGGGCTTGAGGACCACCGACGTCATGGTTGCATGCGAGAAACCACCATCGCCTGTTACCGGGGTAAGCTTGATGGGACGCCGGTCTTGTTCCTTCGTAGCCTGAGCTAGCTAGGAGTAGGGTAATGATGCATCCCTCGTGGCGTGGTTGATCCGAGCCTAAGGTCGGGCGAGGCAGCGACTCCTCCGAGGCCGAGGCTGGGGCCGAGACCCAGGGTCGGGCGAGGACGTGATTCTTCCCGATGCCGGGGCCGAGGCCAAGCCCTGGGGTCGGGTGAGGCGGAGATTACCTCCCGAGGCCGAGGCCGAGCCCTAGGGTCGGGCGAGGTGGAGCTTCCTATTGCGCCCGAGGCTGAACTCGACCGTTGTCGGTTTCGCCCGGGTGGTTGGCACAGCAGCCGGAGCAGGGCGGGCGGCGCTGTTTTCCTGTCATATCGGTCAGTGAAAGGGTGAAGTGATTGCGATCACTTCGACCTTGCCGTCTGAGGTGCGCGTGTCAAGATAAGATGTCAGGCGACCCCAGCATTAAATGTGCATGCAACATGGTCGACTGGTAAGGTGATTTGGCCAAAGTCGCTTGCAAGAAAAGGCTTGTCTTTGGTGGAGTCGAGGGTGCACTCACTGTCTGAAGAGACCCTCGGGCGAGGCGTGGATTCGTCCGGGACCACTGTTCCGCCCGAGGCCGGGCTCGGGCGAGGTGAGACCGCGTCCCTTGGTAGACGAAGCTTTGACTTTGACCCGAGCCATAAGCCTTTATGGTTTGCTCTGAAGGTGTTTGCCAGTCGTGATTAGGAGTGGTGGGGGTATTGTAAGGAAAATGGACCCCGGCCATTTGGCTAATTGAGTTTTGGTGTTTGATGATTAACACAACCTGTGGACTAATATGTTTGCTAGTGTTTATAATTATAGTTCATAGGATGCGAAGAGAATTGGACCAAGGCAATGAGGATGCAACACCTCAAAAGAAGACATAAAAAGATGCATAGAAGTCCAAGACTCAAGAACAAAAGAAGCCCGAAGAAATCAGTGAAGAAATCTGAGAAGAGGGCTGTCAGCCAGCGCCTGGTGGCACACCGGACTGTCCGGTGTGGCACCGGACTGTCCGGTGTGGCACCGGACAGTCTGCGCAGAGAGGCCCACAGACAGGCGCTCTTTGGCTGTAGCACCGGTCTGTCCGGTGAGGCACCGGACAGTCGGCACCGGACTGTCCGGTGTGCACCGGACAGACGGTAACGGTCGGATCCAATGGTTGACTGCTACAGGCGCCAACGGTCGGCTGATGTGGCATGCACCGGACACTGCACAGTGGCTGTCGGTGGTGCACCGGACTGTCCGGTGCACCCGACGACAGAAAGCTGCTGCTTTCTGTCCAACGGCTAGTTTGGGGATTGGAGGCTATAAATACCACCCCAACCGGCCATTCTCAAGTGTGAGAGCCCAAGCAACATACCAAGGCACATAGTGCATATTTCCAAGAGCTCAAACACCCAAGTGCTTAATAGAATCACTCGGTGATTAGCGTAGGTGCTTTGCGAAGTGCTTAGGTTAGTTAGACCGCTTTAGCGCTTGCTCTAGGTGAACCGTAGTTAGTTGAGTGAGTTTAGAAAAACCACACAACCCCTCGGCTCTTGCGCGAGCCGTTGTAATTGTACCGAGTGGGGCGAGAGTCTTGCGAGACCGTGACAACCGCGTTTGTGTCACGGCCGCCACCGTGTACCGGAGGGAACGAGGCCCGCGATGTTTCGTCCGGAAGCTCGATAGTGGAGACGGCGGGGAGCGTCCGAGAGGAGACGTAAGCGGAGCACCACTTGCGCATGGAGAAGGCCCGCGGCTCTCTATGGAGTTACTCGACCGAGGTGCTTGGCCCTCGCGTGGGCTTCCCTTTGCGTAGGGGCACCAACGAGGATTAGTCGGAACCTTGCGTGGTTCCGGATACCTCGGTAAAAATACCGGCGTCATCCACGAGAGTTTGCTTCTCTACTTTGCTCTTTAAGTTTCCGCATTTACATTAAGCATTTAAGTTTCAATCTTGTATTCATACTTATCTAGTGTAGATTGAAACTTAGCCTTTTGCGGTAGAGATAGCAACACTTAGACAAAACCTAGTTTGCACATTCTAGTTTGATTATTTGCATAGGTTTTGCTCTAGGGATTTATTTGTGGCCTAGTTTAGTAAAAGTTTTAGAAGTCCTAATTCACCCCCCCCCCTCTTAGGCGTCACCCGTTTCCTACAAGTGGTATCAGAGCCGGTTTGGCTCATTTGAAACGCTTTAGCTTCACCGCTAAAAGAGCCAACGCTTTTTAGAGGAAGGGATGGATACCCATAGGCCACCACACTTCGACGGCACTAACTTTCCCTATTATAGTGCTAGAATGGCTTGTTACCTAGAGGCCGTTGATCTAGGTGTTTGGAGAGTCACTCATGACGGGATGAAACCCCTCAAGAATCCCGAGAAACCCACCACGAGTGAGGAAAAAGAAATCCATTTAAATGCTAGAGCCAAAAATTGCTTGTATGAATCTCTTAGCATGGATATTTTCAATCAAGTATTTACCTTGAAAACTGCTAATGAGATTTGGCTAAAATTGCATGAGCTCCATGATGGCACATCCAATGTCCGTGAGCAAAAACATTGCCTAGTCTTAAATGAGTATAATTCTTTTGCTATGAAAGATGATGAGCTTGTTAGAGACATGTATTCACGTTTGAATCTAATTATCAATGAGCTCAACTCTATTGGCATTAATAAGCTAGGTGATGCGGACATTGTGAGGAAGATTATCTCCCTGCTACCACAACAAAGATATGGGAGCATCATCACCATCCTTCACAACATGGAGGACTTGAGCAACATGACCCTGACCATTGTGATTGGGAAAATCGCGGCTTTTGAGATGTCACAAAAAATGAGTCGGGGAGAGGAGCCAACTTCCTCAAGACCATATGCTTTTGCATGTGATGAAAGGAAGGGCAAAAAGAAGGCTCCCACTCCAAGTTCCTCAAGTGAAGAAGAGGAAGAAGAAGAAAGTGATGATGATGAAGATAATCAACCATGTACATCATCCTCCGAGGACGAAGAAACAATCCGACGTGTCGGAAAGGTAATGAGGATGATCCGCAAGATTAATCTAATGGGTGTGCCCCTGCAGGTCGAGGATCTTCTCTTTAACATTGACAGGAAAAAGCAAAGGAAGAGAGGATGCTTCGCATGTGGGGAGAAGGGCCACTTCAGGAACAACTGTCCAAATATGGCCAAACCCAAAAAGGAGAGGAGCAAAGGCAAGGCGCTAACAAGTGTCAAAACTTGGGATGATTCTTCAAGCGAAGAAGAACCACCAAGGACGCGCAGCCACCGATCCTCATCACGCTCGTCACGGTCATCACACAAATGCCTTATGGCAAGAGGTAACAACAGCATTCCATCCTCTAGTGATGAAAGTAGTAGGGATGATGAAGGTGAGGGAAAGGCCTCTCTAGATGAGCTTGCGGAAGCCGTAGAATTTTTCCAGGATGTTTGCACTAAGCAAAAAGCTCAACTTAAAACTTTGAAAAATAAGTTGGTTAGCTCTCAAAATGATTACAAAGGTTTGCTAGAAAATTAGAAACTTTTGCAAACTTAAATAGTGAGCTATCAACTAAAATTGAGCTATTAGAATCTAGTGCTCCATCCACTGCTACCGATGATAGCCTTATTAAAAAGAATGAAAAACTTAAGGCTAAGTTAGCTAGCTCCCAAGAAGCTATTGAAAATTTGCTAGAGAAAATGGAAATTCTTAGCATTCACAATAATGAGCTAACTACTAAGCTAGAAAACATTGGTAGCACCCCAGCAGCATCTTTAGTTGAAATACCTGAAATAATTAAGAAAGATGCTTCTACTTCCTGTTTTGATTTAATTGATGATTCTAACCCCTGCAACCAAGTTCTTGTTGAGAATATTGTTGTAGAAACATGTTTGGACGAGGTTGCAAAGGAAAATGAGCAATTAAGGCAAGAAGTGGCTCGCCTTGGCAAGGCTTTGTATGACAAGAAAGGCAAAGCCAAACAAATCCAACCTCCACAGGATAACACCACTGCGGGAGTGAACAAGCCTATGGAGGGAGAAACTGTGATTTGTAGGCTATGCCACAAGGAAGGCCACAAGTCTTTCCAATGCAAGGCGATGACCAGGGATAAACAAAGGCAAAAGCTCAAGCAAAAGCCATCAAGCAAAATCTCTAACACCTACATCAAAAAGGTGAACAAAAAGGATGCTACACCATATTTGATCAAGAAGAAAAAGAATGGAAAGGTGATAGCAATCAAGGCCAACAAGCAAGCCAACAAAGGAAAGGGGGCCAAACGCATCTAGGTGTCGAAGGAGATAATTTCAACCATGAAAAGCACCAAGAAGGTTTGGATCCCGAAAGGGAAGTGAGTAGACCGAAGGTCCTCGGGAAATTTGGAGACTTGGCAAAGTTGGGATGTATATCATGGGATACATCATATTGGATCAAGTTTATTGCCAAGTGGGTTAGTGAAAATTTTGGACCCAAATTTCCCACCCATGACTAAGGTAACTAGATTTATTGTATTTCTTATTTTTAGATATGCGTATCTATTTACTTTGCATCTAGTTTACCTTTCTTACCTAGTATTACATTTATTATGTACTTTTGTTCAAAATCATGCATACTAGGTAAATCATATGGTAGGATTGCTTGCTTTCAATTCACATACTTAAGCAAACCTACATGGTTTAAAATGTGTAGTTAAAGCACGGCACATAGTTTTTATATACTCCATAGTAAATGATGCATCAATTGAAAATTTTGATTTCTACAAGTTGTATCATTTAACTTATATGTGCCAAAGTTCAGATTATGGATAATTTGCCCCTCTTGATATCAAATCAAAGTGCATGTCTCCTACAAGTATTCAAAACTTGTATGCACACCTTTAGGGGGAGGTTACTCTATAATCTAATACTTTGAGACTAACACCTTTTCAAGTCTATTTCATGTGATAGTCTCATGGTAAGGAAAATAAGGTCCCCGGAGAAAGACAACAATCTTCCACTGCAAAATCTCCAAGAACTCTCATGTCTCTCAAGCTCGCCATTGACTTTCAATTGGTATCTTTTGAGACTATATCAAGTATCATTTACATGTCTTCTCCAATATTTGATTAGACTATATTTCATATCATATGCTTCCATGTTGCTAAAAATGCATAAGTACTTAACTCATATTCTGTTACCTATGCATAAGGGAAGTCGGTCTTTTCAAATCATGTCTTGCACCTCTATTTTCACATGCTTTTTCCTAAATAGAGGATCTCTGTCAGGGGGAGTATTTCTTCATCTCTAAAAAGGGGGAGAAATTTCTTTCTAAAGAGAACACTTGTTTAGGGGGAGTAATCCTTTCAACTGATATCATTCATGTGGTTTAATTTAGTATGCTTCAAATGGTATCATCTTGTATGAGGGCAAGCTTTTATTTACTTCCTACATGCTTTTAATGTCTTCCTTTTCGGTGGTTGATGCCAAAGGGGGAGAAGTTTAGGGACCAAAGCAATGGAATCTATATCAAACACCAAACACCACCAATTTAAAATTTTATATCTACAAATGGTTTTTCAAGTGGTTTTGGTTATTTGGTCCAAAAATAGGAAGTAAGTGAATTATGGAGTTAGGGGGAGGCTTAAGTCCATAATATCACATTGTGGGGACAATCATGCATCTTAGCAAGTAGATTGCATATTTTAATTCAAATACTTGTATTATTTGCTTGCTTTGGTTGTGTTGTCATCAATCACCAAAAAGGGGGAGATTGTAAGGAAAATGGACCCCGGCCATTTGGCTAATTGAGTTTTGGTGTTTGATGATTAACACAACCTGTGGACTAATATGTTTACTAGTGTTTATAATTATAGTTCACAGGATGCGAAGAGAATTGGACCAAGGCAATGAGGATGCAACACCTCAAAAGAAGACATAAAAAGATGCATAGAAGTCCAAGACTCAAGAACAAAAGAAGCCCGAAGAAATCAGTGAAGAAATCTGAGAAGAGGGATGTCAGCTAGCGCCTGGTGGCACACCGGACAGTGTTGTCCGGTGTGCACCGGACTGTCCGGTGTGGCACCGGACAGTCTGCGCAGAGAGGCCCACAGACAGGCGCTCTCTGGCTGTAGCACCGGTCTGTCCGGTGAGGCACCGGACAGTCGGCACCGGTCTGTCCGGTGTGCACCGGACAGACGGTAACGGTCGGATCCAATGGTCGACTGCTACAGGCGCCAACGGTCGGCTGATGTGGCATGCACCGGACACTGCACAGTGGCTGTCGGTGGTGCACCGGACTGTCCGGTGCACCCGACGACAGAAAGCTGCTGCTTTCTGTCCAACGGCTAGTTTGGGGATTGGAGGCTATAAATACCACCCCAACCGGCCATTCTCAAGTGTGAGAGCCCAAGCAACATACCAAGGCACATAGTGCATATTTCCAAGAGCTCAAACACCCAAGTGCTTAATAGAATCACTCGGTGATTAGCGTAGGTGCTTTGTGAAGTGCTTAGGTTAGTTTGACCGCTTTAGCGCTTGCTCTAGGTGAACCGTAGTTAGTTGAGTGAGTTTAGAAAAACCACACAACCCCTCGGCTCTTGCGCGAGCCGTTGTAATTGTACCGAGTGGGGCGAGAGTCTTGCGAGACCGTGACAACCGCGTTTGTGTCACGGCCGCCACCGTGTACCGGAGGGAACGAGGCCCGCGATGTTTCGTCCGGAAGCTCGATAGTGGAGACGGCGGGGAGCGTCCGAGAGGAGACGTAAGCGGAGCACCACTTGCGCATGGAGAAGGCTCGTGGCTCTCTACGGAGTTACTCGACCGAGGTGCTTGGCCCTCGCGTGGGCTTCCCTTTGCGTAGGGGCACCAACGAGGATTAGTCGGAACCTTGCGTGGTTCCGGATACCTCGGTAAAAATACCGGCGTCATCCACGAGAGTTTGCTTCTCTACTTTGCTCTTTAAGTTTCCGCATTTACATTAAGCATTTAAGTTTCAATCTTGTATTCATACTTATCTAGTGTAGATTGAAACTTAGCCTTTTGCGGTAGAGATAGCAACACTTAGACAAAACCTAGTTTGCACATTCTAGTTTGATTATTTGCATAGGTTTTGCTCTAGGGATTTATTTGTGGCCTAGTTTAGTAAAAGTTTTAGAAGTCCTAATTCACCCCCCCCCCCCCCCGCCTCTTAGGCGTCACCCGTTTCCTACAGGTACCCCTAATTTCGGTATCCGACAATGATGATGATGATGATGATGCCTTTGGGGTTCCTCCTCCGCCTCCGCCTCCTATGCCTCCACGCTCACATGATCATGAGGCTGGGAGTTCCAGTGGTGCTGCCCCTCCTGCCATTGACCCTGCTCTTGCGGCGATCCTCCAGACTCTTACTCAGCAGCAGGCTCACTTATCAGCGGTCCAGCAGCAGATGTCTGAGAGAATGCTTTCGATGTTTTAGATGATTCGGGACAGGCAGGATACTCTCCAGCAGCAGCTTCTTCAGGACCGGGCTGAGAACAGGGCATTCATGACTCTCATGCTTCAGCACACTGGTGTATCGATTCCCCCAGTTCAGTCAGCACCGCCTCCACCTCTTCAGGCTCCTGTTGTGCTAGCTATTCAACCAGGACCCCCTCTTCCTTCAGTTGGTCCTTCTTCCTCTTCGCTCCAGCCGGTCACCCTGGTTTTCACGTCGCCGGTCATTGGCTCCGTCAGCACTCAGTCGTCAGTGCCACCAGCTTCTACTGTTACCACTGCCGCTGTGGCGGTGTCTGTGACTTCTTCGACTTCGACAGCTCCTGCAGTGCAGCATCCATCTAAGTCAGTACCAGCTCCAGCTTCTACAGCAGATCCTGGATCCGAGACTGACTCTGACCCTCAGCTGGCGTTTGCTCTGCTGCCTCGACCGCGACCGGATGCGCCCCCGCCACCTCCTCCCTCTTCTGATGTGTAGGTTCGGGTTCCCTTTTGGTGTTTGACGCCAAAGGGGGAGAGATATGAGTTGTGAGAGCTAGGGGGAGTTAGGGAGTTAGTAGAGAGTCATTTTGATGTAATATACGTGCTTGTTACTCTCTGTACTAGCCTTACTTTTGTATGATGCTTTTGGCTAACAAACTCTATTATATACTCTCGATGTTTTTGTTGACTGTGTGTGTACTATGTTTTCACCTTATATGTTATCACCAGTCTTCTAGTTCTTGTTTATCGATTTGATTTCACTTTTTATATATGAACAAGAAACTTACGATGTGTATGCGCTCATTCCTATTATTATGTTACACACTTTTTCTGTCAAAGATTAACGAGTACAACTAACCATCTTCTCTATTGACAGAAATTTCAAAACAAACTACTCTCACAAATCTTGTAGGGTTGTCATCAATCACCAAAAAGGGGGAGATTGAAAGCATCTAGGCCCCTGGTTGGTTTTAGTGATTAATGACAACGTAATGTTATATGTGACTAATGTGTGTTTTGCAGAGACAAATGGTAAGTTAGGTTGCATTACAAGTAGAAGCACTACAACGGTGAAAACAATCCCGGAGATAAGAACTCGAAGCGACGGCTAAAGCGATGAAACACAAAGTGAAGGTCTACGTAGTCCGAGTGTCAAGGAGTTGCGGATACTCGTGATTTAGCTAGGTCTTTTATTTTGTTTTAGCCGTACTATAAAGAGGGGTTGTCGATGAGTAGTTTGACCAAGAGAGTTCTAGTGTAGTGTTGTTGCATATTCACACTCACATATAGTGCTAGGTGACACTCTAGAACATACACTCAAGTTAGAACAAAAATCGATTTGAAAAACAGCACAAAACAGAAAATAGGGTTTCTGGCCTTAGGGCACCAGACTGTCCGGTGCACCCTCGCCAAGTGGGGCAAGATGGCCTGGGGAAGGGTTTCCCACGCAGAAAACCCGAGAGCGCAATGTTCAGAATTGAATTTTAGTGGCGCACCGGACAGCGCACCTGACAGTGCACCGAACTGTCCGGTGTGCCATCAGCCCAACGGCTAGCTGCCAGAACTAGTCGTTGGAGTCGACAGTTGGCGCACAATTGGCGCACCGTTGGCGCACCGGTGGCGCACCGGACTGTCCGGTGCGCCCATGCGCAGAACACTGCTTGCAACGGCTAGTTGGTGGGTGAGGGCTATTTATACCCCCTCCACCCACCATATTCAATGTCTTGCTGCCCACATTAATTCCTGCACATTGGAAGAGCATTGCAGGCACCAAAAGCCTAGTGAGGAGATTAGAGAATTTTAATCCCGCATTTGGACCTCATTAGCGCTAGCGAGAGCTACCTAGAGCACACACCACTTGCATTAGGCTTCTCTTGGTCAAGCGAAAGTCTACGGCTTGTTACTCTTGGTGATCGGCATCACCTAGACGGCTTGGTGGCGTTGGGAGCTCGGTGATCATCGTGGAGATCTTGTTGGTGACCCGACTCAAGTTTGTAAGCGATCATGAGGGATCCACCGCGCCGGAGTGGCAAAGGATCATCTCGTAGTGAGCACTTGATTCTTGCGAGGACCAAGGGGGAGCGATACCCTTGCGTGGGTGCTCCAACGAGGACTAGTGGAGAGTGCCGACTCTTCGATACCTCGGGAAAAATTGGAGGAGTCTTCTAAACATTGCTTTACATTCCGCACTTAATTCAAGCATTTTACATTGTGTATTTGTTTAGCAATTATTTGAAGTATTGTCTTAGCATTGTTGCATTTCTAGTATTATTATCTTAGTGCTAGTTGTTGGGGTGAAGTTGGGCTCTTGCTTAGCTCTTGCTTAGTTTTTAAATTAGTGTTAATTTTTAGAAAAGCCCAATTCACCCCCCCTCTTGGGCATCGTGATCCTTTCAATTTCTTCCAAATCAACTCACGTAAAATATTAAAAAGCGATACATCAGGTGGGGTTTGAACCCACACCCTGATGGAAGAAGGGAGGAAGACACTAGGCAAAGCTATCTAACCAGTAGAACACAATGCCCAAGTGTTTACAATATTGAATATAAATTGTACATATATATGTATATGATTTTTTTGTAAAATAAAAAAATAATAGTGCTGGACCAGGCCAGCACTATGGGCCGAGGCTACGGTCCAAGCACCGCACGACGCTCGTGCCGGGTTGGCCCAGACACTATTAAATGGGTCGTGCCTCGGGCCGGCTCGCCAGACATAGTCCATTTGGCCATCTATACCACCGTACAATAATAATGGTCCTCGCCTCAGTTGCCACCACCTCGTTCATCATTCTACTTCTTTTCTCTCTCCCCTCATGCCTCCACCTCCACGCCACCCCATTCTCTGTAGAGGGCGTAGGAGTAGGTGCCTCCTCTCTATATTCGTCTGATACCAGCCCCGACACCGACTCGCATAGTGTCTATTGCACGTCCACGAGGACGTTTCACATCATGTGTGCTCCATCATTTTCGCCGTCGTCGGACGTCCTGTTCGTATTTCCTGCCTTCGCCCTGTTCTTCCACCCCAACCTGCTGCCCCCGCCCACGGTCGCAGCCGCGAGCCGACCGACGCTCGTCGACATGGGTACGGGGTCAGTCGGTCATGCTCCTGGCCTTTCTCCGTGCGTGCCATCGAGGAGGACAGGGTGGCGCTTGACACGCTTAGGTTATCTTAGCGATGAAGAGTTCAGTTCTAAGATATTGGGTAACTAAGGTATGTAGCGTCGCAGTAGTCGGCATATTGGTGGTGGTGGTGTGTCACTTCATCGGGTCCAGGGTTCGGAAGACACTCGCATTCTCTCGCCCTTCTCGAACTAACGCCTGGTGCGGGTGCCTCTTGGTTTGGAGCTGCTCCGGCTGGACTTCTTTCTCCGCTTGTGTGCTCTCTCCTATATATCTAGCTGTATACTACCTATATCGTCTCCAGATGCCCAGGTCTTCGTCGTGTCCTTCTCCGGCAACGAACATGTATGCCCGCCTTTTCCATTCCCTTCCTGCTCTATGAAACCTTGGAAGTGTAGGAGGCGAGGGATGGGGTCTCTGATTTGCTGCCTTTGGTACCCGTGCGTTCATAAAAAAATACTAGGTATGTGCTCGTGTGTTGCCACGAGATGGGAGAGCGTGGGGAGCCCGCCTAGGCTACAAATATAATTATTGTTTATTTCGAAACACTAAAGTATATGTGGTCCGGTGGTTAGCATAAAATTTTTGGAGCGGAGGGTGTGGTGGGTGTTGGACGTGGGGAGGGTGAAGCCGTGTACACAAGTATCCACATTAGGTTCTTAATAGATTAGTATAGAAGTATAAATATAGATTATGTGAAGAGTGGAGACAACCAATAAAAATCGTGAGATATTTTTGATGGATAATTTAAGTGGAAATTTGTTATGAGCCGTCGCACGGATAACCGACTAGTATAGTTAAAAAACCTGAACCAAACACACCCAAATTATAATTAGAGACGTTTGATTTTTTTTATATACACTTAATATTCTATTATCATATACCCAAAATTCTCCACTCAAATTAGAAACGACCTTGCCCTTGACCACTGACCAGCCAACGATGTTTTGCACGGGGACACCAGGCCATGGCTAATAGGCTTCGTCCCAGATCCGCCGGCGAACCTGGACGGCGACCCGACGGCCTTTCGCCCCGGCGATCCGGCCCCGACCATCCTCTTCGCCTCCTCGAGCCAATCCTGCGTTTGATTGCTCGCGCTGCCGCCGCTCTTCCGCTCCTTCTTTTACCCTGCAGACGATGCCGGCGTCTTGCTGCTCTCGCCAGTCAGGTCGTAGCCGACGCCGCCGCTGTGCTACGCGCCGACCTTGCCGAAGAACCAGTCGTTCATGAAGTCGGTCATGTCCGGCGCCCCGCCCACCTCCATGCTGCCAGAGTGCCAGCCTCAAGTGCTCTGTGCTTATCGTTAGGATGCGTTGTCTATAAATATAATAACCGGTTAACAATAAACAGGATATTTAATTCTAACCGTCTCACCACGTTTCTAACTAGGACTATAGTCCTATCCTTGGTTACAGTCTCGGTCATACGATACTATATAAATAGATTAAGGAGGCCGACGGATTTAACTAAAGATAACCACAAAACCCTAATCAACACTCTGTGAGGTACCAACAAGGTACCAACAGGGGCGGACCCCGGCCATGGCCACCTGGGCCACGGCCCGGGACATAGGCCCAAAAAAATTTAGAAGAGCTCTGCTCTCTAGCCTCTGTCGGTCTGGCCTCTGGCCTCACTGAGTCATAGTTATATGTATGTATATCCATCCGGCACAGTGTAAGCTTCGCAAGCACAGGATAACACACATGCAAGCAAGAGCAAGCTACGACCACCTATATGTGTCTTACATATTTACATATTATGCTAGTAGCAAGGCCTTGGGTAGCACATGCTAGGCTCCTGCTAGTCTAGAGAGATGGATAGAGGGAGACTAGAGACCAAACCATCGAGCTAGGATAAGCAAAAAAAATCCAAGTTAGCAAATGATTCTAAACCGAAGAGGCAAAAAAATACAAGCCACAGGGCTTAGAAACTACTACCTCCATTTTCTTTTATTTGACCCGGCAAACGTCAAATAAAAAAGATTGGAGAGAGTACGAAACAAGATATTCCATACAACCATCTAATACCATAATCACCAAATAAAAGAACAAAAAGTTGTGATCAAATAAACAAGATCACATGACTAGAAATTAAGTTTGAGATTGAGCCTATGTGGAGAGAGCTTTCTCATCTATGAATATCATTAAAACTAAGTTGCGTAATAAAACAGGAGACGAATGGCTTAACCATCATATGATTTCCTTCAAGTCGCGTTCTTAATATAATTTCCTTCAAGGTTCTGGAGCAAAAAGCACTGATGTTGATGTTGACATGATATATTTAGAAAGAGATACATCATAACTTGTATGTCATCTTTAACATCTATAGCAACATTGTTTCGCCGTACAACTTTTCTTTATATACTACTATTAGAGTTTATGGTCGCTTCGGCCCGGGTCTTAGCCAATTTCTGGGTCCGCCACTGGGTACCAATCACCTAGACGCTCGGAGTAACTGGAAGATCTACGACTATGTCCCAGATAGGGATCGCAATTTATCCGACCCATCAGGTTCGAGTACGAATTTGTACCCGCGGGTCTTGCCTGTACTCGACCCGTGATAAAATCGGGTCGGGTACGGATATTTTTTTGTCGCTCACGGGTTACCCGTGGATATACGTAAAAACTAAAAAACTAGTGAGCATATATCATGAAGACTTGAAGTGTTCCCATATTATGTTTTTGTATGCCTGTGTTAACGTATAATTCATGAAGACTTTTTTGAAGTGTTCCCTGTAAGCATAAGTTTTCTGAATTTTTTGTTGGTTATAATTATATTTTCTAAAATTGTATATATACCCGCTGGTACTCGATACTCGCCCGATACCCGACGGATACGGGCATTGGTACAATTTTTTACCTGCGGGTACAATTGCGTCGTGTATGGCTAATACCCGCGTGTACGGTCGCGGATGGGTATTTATTATACCCAACTTGTTGCCATCCCTAGTCCCAGATCTCCATCTCCCCATCGGGAACATGATATCAGCCTCCGCTGCAGTGCCACTGGAGGAGTCGATCCAGCACTGATCAACGACGGGCACCAGTCTCATCACATGCAGAGAGATTGAGAAGGAGCAGGTGGTGGGTCTTCGCTGCCGCAATGGGTGCAACTATGAACAACAATAAAGTTATATATACATATACATCTCAATAGAATAGATCTATTCACCATCAAAATATTGTAGTTACGCATCATAGAATGTAACACTTATTACTGCTTTTAGCTTGCTGCGTGTTTGGAGATGTTTCCTTCTCTGCGGATGCAGGACGCGGGCCGGCCGGGGTTTTGGCCGGCCGGGGTTTTGCACTGCTGCGGGAACGAAGAGGAGAGAGGCGGAGCATCGGGCGGGTCCGGGCGGTGCCGAGAGCGCGTCGACTGATGTGGCGGCCGGCCGTGGGCGGCGTCTTGTACCGTAGCGTGGAGAGATCGTTCGATCATTCCGAGGTCTTTGTATTTTTATCGCGAAATGACAAATACGCGCCTTGCATGGTAGTGGTAGACTGGTGGTCCTGCTCATGCCTGATGGATGGGGATGGCTCATAGTTCTTGCATCAGACATACTCCGCATAAACTACAGAGCACATCGTAAGTAGCTAACTTGACATGACAATTACCATAGAGAACGTACAGACTTAAGTTATCTAAACAAGGCAGAAATTACCCTTTAAATGAATCAATTGTACAGATCACAAGGTTGAGATTAGATTCCAGTCCTGCCAGCATGAATCTGTGACTTCGGGAGAAGCGACATATTAACTCCAAAATTTACACCTCAGTAGCTACTGTCCTCAGCAAACTATGGAAATTAAGCATCTTCAATTTAGGAAAGCAGCAAAAGGTTTCCAAAAAGGCATAGGCTGGGGATGTGTGTTGACATTGTTATTCGAGATGCTCAACATATATTTATGACTAAGAATAACCCTACAAAAGAAGCCAAGACATTAAAGAAGGCAAAGCTAAGTGCATACAACATATTATTCCCCCCGTGCGACAGCCAACAATAAAATTGAAAATACAGAATAATCACCATGTTGATGAGGGAAAGAGAGGAGCTGTTAAAACAAGGAGCTGTAACACCTTATGCAGCTGCCATCAACTTCTCTGTCTTCCTCTTCAATCGCTCCATAAATTGTGGATTAGCCTTAAGTCTTCCTTTAACATAAGAATTCCTGGCATCCTCAACAAGTTTGTCAGCTTTCATTGCATCTTTTATTAGAGTATACAGTGTCCTCAAGCAGTCTTTTCTGTTCTCTTCCCGGTGTTCAAACCTGCCAAAGCAATTAAATTCCAATGGTAATGCTATCATACTGGAGACCAAGGATCCTATTAGTATGGAGCAGAGCCACAATAATTTTGGAAATGCACACGCAGACTATAAAACAGTAGTATGAGAACTAGGAAAAAAGACCCAACTACAATTAGGATAATGTTTTTTTGGGCTATTTTAGTGATGGATGCCAATCGTATAATCTTAGGCTTAATGTGTGAAAAGCGAATTCATCATACCTTTCACTGATTATTGTGAGCTCATCTTTCCCAGAATTATACCTCTTTCCAACAACCTCACGCAACCGACGGAAAGCATGTCGTGAAAGTCCCAATTCCTTCACAGTCACACTGAGCTTGACTTTTCTGTTTTTGGGATGATATGCATCTCCACTAGGAACAAATACAATCCGTGATTCCCACCTTAGAACAGGTCCCTCGCCAGGTAGATCATCTAACTCAACTTTCTTACCTCCTGATTCAGTCAGTTCATCAGCGTCAGTTGGCATCTTTGATTCAATTAGTTCAGTGCACTCAGCGACCATCTTATCCTCAAATTCTTTGAACATCTCATATGCTTGCTCAGGTTCCATCTCTCCCCTCTCACACATGTCTCCCAACTCATTAAATTTGGTCTCCACCTTTTGCTTGATCTCATCTGAATGTAACATGTTAAGTTTTTTTTAAAAAAGAATCACAATACTACTGTACAGGAAAAATGGGAAAACAGTCATAGCAATTATACTCAAACAGTTACAAGTAATTACATATCTATATTTTCAGGGATGAACTCTTACGCTCCCCGGTCGAGTTTTTTTATATTTCAGGGATGAACAAAATAAAAACAAAACTGCAAATTCACACCTGGATACTCAACATGCACACAAAGACTAGACTGTTTGCATGGCACCATAGCATCCGAACTAGAAACAAATCAGATAGCGTGCCAACAAAAAACTACCTTATGGGCAGAAATGCATGTTCTATTGACAAGATATGCATCATATGCTTGTTATCACAAAGTACAGTCAGAATCATTGCCAACCTTTATAATATCCACTTATCAAGTCCAATGTACTACCCCATGGTGACAAGCTTGATTCTTTGGTCTAAACCTAGCTAAAACCCAAATACTCTATTTTTCAATGATCAGTATGAACTTTTAAATGTTTCCAATTACAATTACTATAATCCCCTGATATACATTGTTGATGACATGATTACCCCCTTGATGCATCTTGGATCTATCATACAAGGGAGAACAGTCAAGTGCCTGTGATCTATTTGCAAAGGGTGGCACATTGTAGGCAGGATGAAACTGCTGCAGATGCTGATTTGGTTGGGGACCCCATAATCACATCGACCTACTTACTGACACATACAATACCTAAAAGATGCTTCCATACCAATTTAGCTAAAATTGAAGCTAAAGAGATGTCAAGCTAACTCATTTGTATGTATCGTCAACTCCCTCCCTCCCTTTATTTGGTTACTGATGCAAATTTCAGTATACAAAGGCCATCATATGCTAAGTTCAACTTATAAAAGTCAGAAGCGCAAATGAGATAACAACGAACATCCTTTGGTCACATGTTTATATAGCTTGTTGACCACATTTCTAAAAGAAAATAAAACTCTTACCATATCACCACATTCTGTACGTACACTCCAATACCCTTACATATTACTTATACGAATCAATTCCAGTACTATGGTAATTACTCTTGCCAATATAACCAGTTCCCCTCAAATGCCACAACTAGATGATCGTCACTGGACAACCAGCTCGGCATAATTCCTTATAAATAAAAAAATTATGAAGCATTCAGTATGGTATAAAGATGACAAGTGTCTATATGATTCATAGCACTCCTTGGCCATCTGACAATAGTATATATGATCAAAGGAAATGAAAACTGACAAGAATTTGAAGCATGGGAGAATAAAAGAGATTCATTTTAATCACAAAACTCTTTGGCCAAAGCAATCCAATGATGATGGCAAAATATCAAATCCATACCATCATTTATCTCCAACATCCTCATCTCCAAGAGATTTATAATATTCATAATAATGGGAGCAAGATGGAGAAAGCTTCAATTGAACATACCAGGAAGTAGCTTGTCCCAGTAGAGCATGTCCTCGAGGATTTCCTCGCACTCCTTCATGTTAGTTAAGTGACCCTTGTCTGTGGCCTCCTTGATCATGGCATCCCACTTTGTGTCATCCATGTTAAAGAACTCATCACTCTTGATCTTCTTCTCAACATACTCCCTTGTATTGTACAGGTCATTGAGCTCCTCATCGGTATCATGCATCTCCTCAAAATCGGACTCAAAGTCCCGGTCATGGACTTCAGGGAGTGGCTTACTACGCAGCTCCTCAATAAGGTCATCATCAGTCTCACTATGGGCACCCGTGAGATTCCGCTCAAGAACAGCCTTAGCGACAGATGGTAATTCAGCCTCTTCATCCACCCCATAGTAAGTCTCCAACCTCTTCTTCAACTCTACAATTGGTAACATCATAAGGACAGATCAACAGGATGCTTATGCATGACAAATTTGTTTTAAGTTTCTATGCTATACCATTGCAAGTAAGACGTTGTGCGTTAATGCATAGCATGGTTCATTGACACATCATTTGATCAAACAGGTGCCGTGCATGCGGCAGTACCCATAGAGTATCGAGTACGAAATACTGGCGGAAAGAGAGTTCCTCTAGGTGCCTAATTCTGACTCTGTAGAGCAGGTGGTGTGTGAGGGGTGTGTGGACAGTTCGAGATCTACAGCGAATAGGCTATGTCCGAGTCCGGATGAAATGCAAACGATGCCTTTGAAGTTGAATATTTGAGTATGCGGTGTTCCTTGGCCGATTGGACAAATAAGGGAGGATGTGACAAAGAGACTACCTGTGTTCGTGACGTCGGCAGAGGGCGGGGGAGGAGGCGGCAGCGAGGGGGCAGGAGGCGAGGCGGCGTCGGAAAGGAGGCGGCGGGAGAGGAGGAAGGGGAGCTTGGTGGCGATGGACGGTTTGCGAGGCAGGGAAGCGAAGAGGCTCTGGGCATGGGGGTGTAGGTGGCCGAGCAACCGCCTCATCGCGCCGGCGGCCGGGAGGAGAGAGACGACGACGGAGACCCACAGATTGGAGCTCGCGTGAATTTGGAGGAAAAGGGTTTAGGGTTTCTCGTTGGGCCCAGATGGCGGTCGGAACTATAACCAGCCTTTAGGCCTTCGGTTAAAAGTGAACTTGAGAAGACTATAAAAGCTTGTTCCGTTATAAGGGCGTGTTTGGTATGGTACTAGCAAAACTCTAAGGAAAAGCTGGTCGCTAAACATTCTAGCTTCAGAGTTGTAAACTCTTTAGAGTTTTTGAAGATACACTACAATTTCTTTAATTACCTCTTTTGCTACTTCGAAAACTTCAAAAAGGCAACCTAGTTATGGTGTTTTGAGTTATTTACCCAACACTGCCACCGGTTATGTGAAACATTCTAAATTCTGAAGAAAAGCTGCTCCACTCAGAGTTTTAGAGTAGAGCTGCTATGGGGTGAAGCAAAGTCATGCCAAACACACCCTAAGTGGATCAAAGGGATTGAAGATAATTAAATCAATTTCTAGTTAAAATTGAACAGAAATAGATTTAATTCTTCACAATCTTCTTCGATTTGGATAAAATCGAACATGCCCTAAAAGGGATTAAGGCCCTATTTATTTGCTTTTAGGATTATATAATCTAGCTTATGGATTGTTGGGGCGAAGGCGAACACGCCACCCTTCGCTCCACGCCTTCGTTGTAGTCATCGGACCAGCGAAGGCAAGACAACAGGCGGGCTCACCTTTCGTCCCACTGATCATCAGGCGAAGACCTGTGACGAGGTCGTCCCAACATTGTGACTTCGTCCAGGACAGAGGCCCACGTGTAATCCGGCCCATTGTAACAGGCCCTGCGTGGCCGCTGCGCATTACGGACCTAATTTATAAAGGCATCCCTGTAATTACAGTCTGTAACCCCGCTTTATGGGAATATTCCGGGGATAACCTAGATGCTTGAGGGCACATGCGTCCTTAACACAGGACGCTGGGCGCTCAGGTACCTATAAATACCCCCGCACAGTGCCCTCACTGGGCTAGAGGAACAAAGCTTTTGCCATTACGTGCTGAAACCCTGTTTGTGCCTTTACACTCCCCCGGTTGGATCACCTTGCCCCTGAGAGCAAGTTCCAACATTTGGCGCCCACCGTTCGTGCTACGAAAAAATCACCCGCGATGGCACCCAAGAAAGCTAGCTCGAAGGCTGACGAGGCTGCGAAGGCAGCAGCACTGCTGGCCGCAAAAAAGGGCAAGGCCCTCGCACTCACCCACTCCACCCACCAAGCGGCTGCTGAAAACGATGCTCCCCGCACCGGCGAAGACGAGGCTTTCCGCACCTGCGGCCTCGAAGGACAACCGCAACCTCCACCAGGCCTCGCCCCAACGGAGGAAGCGGACCTCACCGAGGACGGCGAAGTCTTCGGCTTCGCCCCACCAGAGGGCGCGGACCTCACCGAGGACGGTGAAGTCCTCGGCGTTTCAGCGGAAGAACAGCTACAGCTGCGCGCCCTGCGCCTCAAGAACCGCAATCTCCAGCGGCAAAAAGAGATACTGGAGGCCAAGCGCCAGCGCGTGTCTGCACTAGCCAAGGTACGGCAAATGATACGCGACGAAGAGCAGAAGGCCCAGGACCTCGAGCGGGAGATCGCGCTGATGCAGCGCGAAGGCCACCTCGGCTTGCAACGAGGACCACCCCCGCAACAGCACGCGCAAGTCGAAGACCCGCACTTCCCCCAGCGCGACTACGCCTTCCCGCACGCCACGCCATTCCAAGGGGTCAACTACCTCGACGAGCGAAGTCCCCTGGCGCCACACCTGCAAGTGACGCCCTGGCCTGCCAACTTCCGGGCTGGGACCTATCCCAAGTACAACGGCAGCACGGACCCGGCACAATACATCATGAGTTACCAGGTCGCCGTTGCATCTTCTGGAGGGGATGACGCCACAATGGCCAAGTCTTTCATCATCGCCCTCGAAGGCCCAGCTCTCACCTGGTTCACCAGGTTGCCCCCGCTCTCCATTGACTCCTGGAGAAGCCTAAGGGACAAATTCCTGCTCAACTTCCAAGGGTACCGCCCGGACACCGACGCACTGGCCGAGCTCTCACTCTGCAAGCAGCTGGAAAAAGAGACTCTGCGGGAGTACTACCGCAAGTTTCTAACGCTCAAGTCACAGCTGCCCTCAGTTGATGACCAGATCGCTATTCACTACGCCATCAGCGGCCTTCGCGACGGCGTCCTATACAACCACTGCATCAGGGACCCGCCCAAGAACCTCCAAGAATTATACCAGCTATTTAAAAAATATGCCAAATCCAAAAAGCTCCACCAGCGCAAGGTTGAGTCACAGAGGAAACCCAAAGATGCTCCACAGTCCAGCCGCACGTGGACGAGGACTCCGCAGCTAGACTCTGGCCGAGACGGCCATAGTCAGCAGCAGGTGCACAACATAGCCAACCAGCACCCCGCTGGTGACGCCCCTCGCCGCCAGGAATATCCCCCCAGGGCCGCGGTGCTGGAACTCGCGGCAGAGGCCGGGGACGCGCGCCGCTGCCGCGCCGGTTCTACTGCCTCTTCCACGGCGAAGACTGCGCCCACCAAACCAAGGACTGCCCCGAGACGAAGGCCACCAGAGACAGGATGGCACGGGCGCAACCGGCCGACAACCCAAGAGTCGTCGCGCACACTTACCAGCAACACCCTCCACCATACATCCACGCCCCCCGCCCCGCATCCACCGCACCACGCTTACCAACACCATCAGGAAGTACAAATCGTACCTCCTCCACCCCCACCTCCACACCAACAACAACAAAACATCCCCCACCCCCACGCCCCCAAACAAGAAGACTTCACCGATCAACCATATCGCGGAGTCATTCATATGATCACTGGGGGGTCCAGTGTCGACTTCGACACCAAGCGACAGAAGCGGGACCACTACCGCAGCATTAACCACGTCGCCATCACCGGCCCAGTCGTGCAGACGAAGTGGTCCCATGTACCGCTAACTTTCGACGCCCGAGACGTCGACCTGTGCAGCGCCCCCCATATCGACGCCATGGTCATCAACTGCAGTGTCGCAGGCTGGGACTTGCACAAAGTTCTCGTCGACAACGGCAGTCAGGCAGACATCATTTTTCTCCATGCCTTCGACCGCATGGGCATAAGCCACAGCTTGCTCAAGCCTTCGGACAATCCGTTGTATGGCTTCGGCGGCAAGGGCACTTTTCCTATCGGTAAAATTGAGTTGCCACTCTCCTTCGGTGTAGCGCCCAACGCCCGAAGCGAGCAAATAACCTTCGACATCATCGACATGGTCTACCCATACAACGCCATCATGGGCCGGGGCTCCATCAACAAGTTTGAAGCAGCCATTCACGGATTGTACATGTGCATGAAAATACCAGGTCCGTTAGGCGCCATCTCGGTCTTCGGCAATCAGCAGACCGCGCGCAATATAGAGCGGGACTTTGTCCCCGGGCAAAGAAATGTGCACTGCCTTACGGCCCAGCGCGAGGTCCCGGCGCCCGCCAGCCCAATTGAAAAACAACACAAGGCATAGCTGCAAAGCAACGACGGGACCAAGACGGTCCCCCTCGACCAGGCCACGCCCAAGCAAACAGTCACGATCAGCGAAGACCTCCTCTCGCATGACGAGGAGAAACTCCTGTGCTGCTTGTCCAAGAACAAGGACGTCTTCGCTTGGTCAGCCCTCGACCTGGTCAGGGTCAGCCGCTCTATAATCGAGCACAACCTGGGAATCAACCCCTTGGTGAGACCGAAAAAGCAGTGACTTCGCAAAATGTCCGACGAGAAGACAGAGGCCGCCAAGGCAGAGGTACACCGCCTCCTGGAGGCCAAATTTATCGAGCCAGTGGCCTACCCCACGTGGCTCTCCAACATGGTAATGGTGCAGAAGAAGAGCGGCAAGTGGCGAATGTGCATAGACTTCACCAGCCTCAACAAGGCCTGCCCAAAGGACAACTTCCCGTTGCCCCGGATCGACAAAATAGTCGATAGCGCAGCCGGGTGCGAGGTCATGTCACTCCTCGATTGCTTCTCCGGTTATCATCAAATATACATGAAGGAGGAGGACAAGGCCAGCACCAGCTTCATAACACCCTTCGGCACATATTGCTTCATCAGAATGCCGGAGGGACTCAAGAACGTCGGGTCCACCTTTTCCCGGCTCACTAAAACAGTGCTCGAGGGGCAAGTCGGCAGAAACGTATTCACATACGTGGATGACATCGTCGTCGCCAGCAGGAATAAAGAGGACCACCTCGCAGACCTCGCCGAGACATTCGCGAACATGCGGGACGCATGACTTTGCCTGAACCCTGATAAGTGCGTTTTCGGTGTTCGCCAGGGGAAAATATTGGGTTATCTGGTATCACACCGCGGCATAGAGTCCAACCCAATAAAAATCCAAGCCATTATCAACATGGCACCCCCGCAGTCAGCTAGAGAGGTCCAGCGTCTGACGGGCAGATTGGCCGCCCTCAACAGGTTCATTTCCAAATCCGCTGAGCGAAGTCTTCCCTTCCTTAAAACACTCCGTGGCGCAAAAGACTTCGCTTGGGGTCCAGAGCAGGCGGCGGCCTTCGCCTCGCTCAAACAGTATCTGATGGAGTTGGCCGTTCTTACGAGCCCCGACTCTTCGCTACCATTGTTGCTTTACGTCGCGGCCTCGTCGCACGCGGTCAGTGCGGCACTAGTTCAGGAGCAGACAGTAGAGGGCGTGATCAGGCAGTGCCCAGTATACTATGTCTCCGAAGTGCTCACACCATCGAAATGCAACATGACGGAGCTCGAAAAGATTGCATATGCAGTTGTTATGTCTTCGCGCAAGTTGCGCCACTACTTTGAAGCATTCAAGGTTCGAGTCACCTCAGATAGGGGACTCGGCGAATTATTCAGAAACCCGGAGGCATCGGTACGAATCGCCAAATGGGCGGCCGAACTCTCCGGCTACCACATTACTTTCGAGCCCAGGACAGCGATCAAGTCACAAGTCCTAGCAGACTTCGTCGTCGACTGGACCGGGCCAATAACACAACCGGATGCGCCCGCAGAGAAGGCTTGGACAATCCACTGCGACGGCGCCTGGTGCCATGCGGGGGCAGGCGCTGCTGCAGTCATCACCTCACCCGCTGGGGTCAAGCACAGATACGCGGCACGCTTAAGCTTCGCTCTAGAATCTAACATATGCACAAACAACATAGCAGAATACGAAGCTGTCATCCTCGGCCTCCGCAAATTAAGAGCCCTCGGCGTCACCACCTGTATAGTCTGAACAGACTCCAAGGTAGTCGCTGGCCAAGTCGAGAAAGACTATGCGGCAAAAGACCCCGCGCTCATGCAGTACCTCGCGGCCATCCGAAGTCTCGAGAAACAATTTAAGGGATTCACATTGCAGCATGTGGAATGGGCCAAAAATGAAGAAGCTGACGCATTGGCCAAGGCAGCCGCCAGAGGTGAAGCCCTACCCTCCGACGTGTTCTACCACGTCATCGGCACGCCAGCCGTCCGCAGCCCTGAAGGGCTCCAAATAACCAACGACAGCGAAGGCCACCGCATGATAAACCTGATCATGACCGAAGACTGGCGGGCACCAATAACCCTGTACTTACAGGGGTATTACCACCCAATCGACAGCAACGAGGCCAAGCGCCTCCACCACCGAAGCCGGGACTTCGCACTGATCGAGGGCCAACTTTATAAAAAGGGGGGTCAGCCAGCTGATACTTAAATGCGTCACCGAGACCGAAGGTGTTCAAATTCTGCGCGAAGTCCACAAGGGGACCTGCGGCTCCCACGCAGGCCCCAGGTGAAAGGGAATTAGGCTTACACCTATTTTCTAAATTGATTTTGGTGGTTGAATTGCCCAACACAAATAGTTGGACTAACTAGTTTGCTCTAGTGTATAAGTTCTACAGGTGCAAAAGGTTTACACTTAGCCAATAAAATGACCAAGCAAAGGGTTCAACGATTGGAGCAAGGATCAACCGAAGGCTGCCCTGGCTTGGCACACCGGACTATCCGGTGTGCCACCGGACAGTGTCCGGTGCACCAGGGCACATCAGGCTAAAGTCTTCACCCTCGGGAAATCCCGGAGCCAGCGCGCTATAATTCACCGGACATGTCCGGTGTACACCGGACATGTCCGGTGTACACCGGACAGTGTCCGGTGCTCCAAGAGGACGCGGCTCTGGAACTTCGCAGCCTCGGGAATTCGCGGCAGCTGCTCCGCTATAATTCACCGGACATGTCCGGTGTGCACCGGACTGTCCGGTGAGACGACGGGGCAACGGCTACTTCGGTGCCAACGGCTACCTGCGGGCGCATTAAATGCGTGCCAGCGCACGCAGAAGGCAGGCACGCCCATGCTGGCGCACCGGACATTTAAAAAAGTGCATGTCCGGTGTGCCACCGGACATCAAGGCGGGCCCACAAGTCAGCTCTCCAACGGTCGGGACCCTTACAGCCGGGTGACGTGGCTGTCGCACTGGACATGTCCGGTGTGCACCGGACTGTCCGGTGCACCATACGACAGACAACCTCCACCAAACGGCTAGTTTGGTGGTTGGGGCTATAAATACCCTAACCACCCCACATTCATTGCCATCCAAGTTTTCTCACTTCTACTACTTACAAGAGCTCTAGCATTCAATTCTAGACACACCTAAGTGATCAAATCCTCTCCAAACTCCACACAACACCCTAGTGATTAGTGAGAGAGATTTGCTTGTGTTCTTTCGAGCTCTTGTGCTTGGATTGCTTTCTTCTTTCTTTGATTCCTTATTGCGATCAAACTCACTTGTAATTGAGGCAAGAGACACCAATCTTGTGGTGGTCCTTGTGGGAGCTTTGTGTTCCAAGTGATTGAGAAGAAGAAGCTCACTCGATCCGTGGATCGTTTGAGAGAGGGTAAAGGGTTGAAAGAGACCCGGCCTTTGTGGCCTCCTCAACGGGGAGTAGGTTTGCGAGAACCGAACCTTGGTAAAACAAACACTCGTGTCACACTCTTTATTTGCTTGTGTTTTGTTTTGCGCCCTCTCTCGCGGACTCGATTATATTTCTAACGCTAACCCGGCTTGTAGTTTGTGATTAATTTTGTGAATTTCAATTTCGCCCTATTCACCCCCCCTCTAGGCGACTATCAATTGGTATTAGAGCCCGGTGCTTTATTAAAGCCTAACCGCTCAAAGTGATGTCAGGAGCATCCGCCAAGAGGGAGATGGAGACCGGCGACAAGCCCACCACAAGCCACGGGTCGACTTCATCGGAAGAGTCCCGCAACAAGAGAAAGGAGAAGAAGAACTCCTCCAACAAAGGGAAGGGGAAGAAATCCTCCTCCCACAAATCGGATCGGAGAGGCGACAAGCACAAGAGGACGAGGAAAGTGGTCTACTACGAGACCGACTCTTCATCACCATCGACCTCCGACTCCGACGCCCCGTCCGTTACTTCTAAGCGCCAAGAGCGCAAGAAGTATAATAAGATTCCTCTTTGCTATCCCCATATTTCAAAACGTACTCCTTTGCTCTCCGTTCCATTAGGCAAACCACCGGTTTTTTACGGTGAAGATTATAACATGTGGAGTGATAAAATGAGGCATCATCTAACCTCACTCCACACAAACATATGGAATGTTGTTGAGTTTGGTGTACAGGTGCCTTCCATAGGGGATGAAGACTATGACTCGGACGAGGTGGCCCAAATCCACCACTTTAACTCCCAAGCAACCACTATACTCCTCGCCTCTCTAAGTCGAGAGGAGTATAACAAGGTGCAGGGGTTGAAAAGTGCGAAGGAGATTTGGGATGTACTCAAGACCGCGCACGAGGGAGATGAGGTGACAAAGATCACCAAACGGGAGACGATCGAGGGGGAGCTCGGTCGCTTCATGCTTCACCAAGGGGAAGATCCGCAAGCTATGTATAACCGCTTAAAGACCTTGGTGAACCAAGTGCGCAACCTCGGGAGCGAAAAGTGGGATGACCATGAGATGGTCAAGGTTATTCTTAGATCCCTCGTATTTCTTAACCCTACACAAGTTCAATTAATTCGAGGTGATCCTAGATATAAGCTAATGTATCCCGAGGAAGTTATAGGAAAATTTGTGAGCTTTGAGCTAATGATTAAAGGCTCAAAGAAAATCATCGAGCAAGGGACCTCCTCCACATCCGAAGCACAACCGGTCGCATTCAAGGCGACGGAAGAAAAGAAGGAGGAAGCTACTCCAAGTCGAACTCCCATCGACACCTCCAAGCTCGACAACGAGGAGATGGCGCTCATCATCAAGAGCTTCCGTCAAATCCTCAAACAAAGGAGGGGGAAGGACTACAAACCCCGCTCCAAGAAAGTGTGCTACAAATGTGGTAAGCCCGGTCATTTTATTGCAAAATGTCCATTATCTAGTGACAGTGACAGGGGCGACGACAAGAAGGGCAAGAGGAGAGAAAAGAAGAGGTACTACAAGAAGAAGGGCGGCGATGCCCATGTGTGCCGCGAGTGGGACTCCGACGAGAGCTCCACCGACTCCTCCTCCGACGAGGACGCCGCCAACATCGCCGTCACCAAAGGCCTCCTTTTCCCCAACGTCGGCCACAAGTGCCTCATGGTAAAGGACGGCAAAAAGAAGGTTAAATCAAAATCCTCCACTAAATATGAGTCTTCTAGTGATGATGCTAGTGATGAGAAAGATAATTTGCGCACCCTTTTTGCCAACCTTAACATGGAACAAAAAGAAAAATTAAATGAATTAATTAGTGCCATTCATGAAAAGGATGACCTTTTGGACTCCCAAGAGGACTTCCTAATTAAGGAAAATAAAAAACATGTTAAGGTTAAAAATGCTTATGCTCTAGAGATAGAAAAATATGAGAAATTAACTAGTGAGCTAAGCACATGCCATGACACTATTGCCAACCTTAGAAATGAAAATGCTAGATTAATTGCTAAGGTTGATTCACATATTTGTAATGCTTCAACTTCCAATTCTAGGGATGATAATATTGATTTACTTGCTAGAATTGATGAGTTGAATGTTTCTCTTGCTAGCCTTAGAAATGAAAATAAAAAATTAATTGCTAAGGCTAAAGATTTTGATGTTTGCAATGCTACTATTTCCAACCTTAGAAGTGAAAATGATATATTACATGCTAAGGTTGTAGAATTAAAAACTTGCAAACCCTCTACATCTACTGAGCATGTTTCTATTTGTACTAGATGTAGAGATGTTGATATTAATGCTATACATGATCACATGGCTTTAATTAAACAACAAAATGATCATATAGCAATGTTAGATGCCAAAATTGCCGAGCATAACTTAAAAAATGAAAAGTTTAAATTTGCTAGAAGTATGCTCTATAATGGGAGACGCCCTGGCATTAAGGACGACATTGGCTTCCAAAGGGGAGACAATGTCAAACTTAATGCCCCTCCTAAGAAATTGTCTAATTTTGTTAAGGGCAAGGCTCCCATGCCTCAGGATAACGAGGGTTACATTTTGTACCCTGCCGGTTATCCTGAGAGCAAAATTAGGAAAATTCATTCTAGGAAGTCTCACTCTGGCCCTAATCATGCTTTTATATATAAGGGTGAGACATCTAGATCTAGGCAACCAACCCATGCCAAGTTGCCTAGAAAGAAAATTTCTAATGCATCAAATGATCGTAGCATTTCATTTAAAACTTTTGATGCTTCTTATGTGTTGACTAGCAAATCCGGCAAGGTAGTTGCCAAGATTGTTGGGGACAAACACAAGGGCTCAAAGACTTGTGTTTGGGTACCCAAAGTTCTTGTGTCTAATGCTAAAGGACCCAAAACCATTTGGGTACCTAAAACAAAGAACTAAACTTGTTTTGTAGGTTTATGCATCTGGGGGCACAAGTTGGATCATTGATAGCGGGTGCACAAACCACATGACCGGGGAGAAAAAGATGTTCTCCTCATATGAGAAAAACCAAGATCCCCAACGAGCGATCACATTCGGGGATGGAAACCAAGGTTTGGTCAAAGGTTTGGGTAAAATTGCTATATCTCCTGACCATTCTATTTCCAATGTTTTTCTTGTAGATTCATTAGATTACAATTTGCTTTTCGTATCTCAATTATGCAAAATGGGTTACAACTATCTATTCACTGATATAGGTGTCACTGTCTTTAGAAGAAGTGATGATTCAATAGCATTTAAGGGAGTGTTGGAGGGTCAGCTATACTTAGTAGATTTTGATAGAGCTGAACTCGACACTTGCTTAATTGCTAAGACTAACATGGGTTGGCTCTGGCACCGCCGACTAACCCATGTTGGGATGAAGAATCTTCATAAGCTTCTAAAGGGAGAGCACATTTTAGGACTAACCAATGTTCATTTTGAGAAAGACAGGATTTGTAGCGCATGCCAGACAGGAAAGCAAGTTGGTGCCCATCATCCACACAAGAACGTCATGACGACAGACAGGCCGCTTGAGCTACTCCACATGGATCTATTCGGCCCGATCGCTTACATAAGCATCGGCGGGAGTAAGTATTGTCTTGTAATTGTGGATGATTATTCTCGCTTCACTTGGGTGTTCTTTTTGCAGGAAAAATCACAAACCCAAGAGACCTTAAAAGGATTCTTGAGACGGGCTCAAAATGAGTTCGGCTTGAGGATTAAGAAAATAAGAAGCGACAATGGGACGGAGTTCAAGAACTCTCAAATTGAAAGCTTTCTTGAGGAGGAGGGTATCAAGCATGAGTTCTCTTCTCCCTACACGCCACAACAAAATGGTGTAGTGGAGAGGAAGAACCGAACTCTATTGGACATGGCAAGAACCATGCTTGATGAGTACAAGACACCGGATCGGTTTTGGGCCGAGGCGGTTAACACCGTTTGCTACGCCATCAACCGGTTATACCTTCACCGAATCCTCAAGAAGACATCCTATGAACTCCTAACCGGTAAAAAGCCCAATATTTCATACTTTAGAGTTTTTGGTAGCAAATGCTTTATTCTTGTTAAAAGAGGTAGAAAATCTAAATTTGCTCCTAAAACTGTAGAAGGTTTTTTACTAGGTTATGACTCAAACACAAGGGCATATAGAGTCTTTAACAAGTCCTCAGGACTTGTTGAAGTTTCTTGTGACGTTGTGTTTGATGAGACTAATGGCTCTCAAGTAGAGCAAGTTGATCTTGATGAGATAGGTAATGAAGAGGCTCCGTGCATCGCGCTAAGGAACATGTCCATTGGGGATGTGTATCCTAAGGAATCCAAAGAGCCTCCAAATGCACAAGATCAACCATCCTCCTCCACGCAAGCATCTCCACCGACTCAAAATGAGGATGAAGCTCAAGTTGATGAGATAGAAGATCAAGCAAATGAGCCACCTCAAGATGACGGCAACGATCAAGGGGGAGATGCAAATGATCAAGACAAGGAGGATGAAGAACCAAGGCCGCCACACCCAAGAGTCCACCAAGCAATCCAACGAGATCACCCCGTCGACACCATCCTCGGCGACATTCATAAGGGGGTAACCACTAGATCTCGGGTTGCACACTTTTGTGAGCATTACTCTTTTGTTTCCTCTATTGAGCCAACCAGGGTAGAGGAAGCACTTCAAGATTCGGATTGGGTGGTGGCGATGCAAGAGGAGCTCAACAACTTCACGAGGAACGAGGTATGGCATTTGGTTCCACGTCCTAATCAAAATGTTGTAGGAACCAAGTGGGTCTTCCGCAACAAGCAAGACGAGCATGGTGTGGTGACTAGGAACAAAGCTCGACTCGTGACCAAGGGGTATTCACAAGTCAAAGGTTTGGATTTTGGTGAAACCTATGCACCCGTAGCTAGGCTTGAGTCAATTCGTATATTATTGGCCTATGCTACTTACCATGGCTTCAAGCTATACCAAATGGACGTGAAGAGTGCCTTCCTCAATGGACCGATCAAGGAAGAGGTCTATGTTGAGCAACCTCCCGGCTTTGAAGACAGTGAGTATCCTAATCACGTCTATAGGCTCTCTAAGGCGTTTTATGGGCTTAAGCAAGCCCCAAGAGCTTGGTATGAATGCCTTAGAGATTTCCTTATTGCTAATGGCTTCAAAGTCGGCAAGGCCGATCCTACTTTGTTCACTAAAACTCTTGCAAATGATTTGTTCGTATGCCAAATTTATGTTGATGATATCATATTTGGGTCTACTAACGAATCTACATGTGAGGAATTTAGTAGGATCATGACATAGAAATTCGAGATGTCGATGATGGGGGAGTTGAAGTATTTCTTAGGATTTCAAGTCAAGCAACTCCAAGATGGCACCTTCATTTCTCAAACGAAGTACACTCAAGACATTCTAACCAAGTTTGGGATGAAGGATGCCAAGCCCATCAAGACACCCATGGGAACAAATGGGCATCTCGACCTCGACACGGGAGGTAAATCCGTAGATCAAAAGGTACACCGGTCGATGATAGGTTCATTACTTTATCTATGTGCATCTCGACCCGATATTATGCTTTCCGTATGCATGTGTGCAAGATTCCAATCTGACCCTAAGGAATCACACCTTACGGCCATAAAACGAATCTTGAGATATTTAGCTTATACTCCTAAGTTTGGGCTTTGGTACCCTCGGGGATCCACTTTTGATTTAATTGGTTATTCGGATGCCGATTGGGCGGGGTGTAAAATCAATAGAAAGAGCACATCGGGGACTTGCCAGTTCTTGGGAAGATCCTTGGTGTCTTGGGCTTCAAAGAAGCAAAATTCGGTCGCTCTTTCTACCGCCGAAGCCGAATACATTGCCGCAGGCCATTGTTGCGCGCAATTGCTTTGGATGAGGCAAACCCTGCGGGACTACAGTTACAAATTAACCAAAGTCCCTTTGCTATGTGATAATGAGAGTGCAATCAAGATGGCGGATAATCCCGTCGAGCATAGCCGCACTAAACACATAGCCATTCGGTATCACTTTCTTAGGGATCACCAACAAAAGGGGGATATTGAGATTTCTTACATTAACACTAAAGAACAATTAGCCGATATCTTTACCAAGCCTCTTGATGAACAATCCTTTACCAAACTTAGGCATGAGCTCAATATTCTTGATTCTAGGAATTTCTTTTGTTAACTTGCACACATAGCTCATACATATACCTTTGATCATGTCTCTTTCCTTTGCTATGACTAATGTGTTTTCAAGTGTATTTCAAACCAAGTCATAGGTATATTGAAAGGGAATTGGAGTCTTCGGCAAAGACAAAGGCTTCCACTCCACAACTCAAACCCCGCCGACGCTCCAAGTCTCGCTTCATCTCAGGGGGAGAAAGTATGAAGCAAAAGGACTCCGTCTTTGGTAAAATCTTCACTTATATGTTTTTCTTTGCCAAAGGGGAGAAAGTAGTTAAGAAAGGGCTTATATTTCACTCTAAGTATCCGTTTTTGGCGATTCATGCCAAAGGGGGAGAAAGTATAAAGCCCAAAGCAAAAGGACCGCACCACCACCTAAATTTTACAAGAGTTTTTAATTTGGAGAGAGTTTTTAATTTGGAGATTCTCATTTGGTAAATTTCAAATTGACATCTTATTGTGTTCAAAAGGGGGAGAAAGTAGTATTTCAAAATGACATATCAAAACCCTCTTGAACACTAAGAGGAGGATCTCATTTAGGGGGAGTTTTGTTTCCGTCCAAGAAAAAGCATTTGAAATAGGGGGAGAAAATTTCAAATCTTGAAAATGCTTTGCAAAATCTTATTCCTTTGCCTTTGACTATTTGCAAAAGAACTTTGAAAAGAGTTTACAAAAGAATTTGCAAAAACAAAACGTGTGGTGCAAACGTGGTCCAAAATGTTAAATAAGAAAGAAACAATCCATGCACATCCTGAGTATTTATATTGGCTCAATTCCAAGCAACCTTTGCACTTACATTATGCAAACTAGTTCAATTTTATGCTTTGATATTTGCTTTGGTTTGTGTTGGCATCAATCACCAAAAAGGGGAAGATTGAAAGGGAATTAGGCTTACACATATTTTCCAAATTGATTTTGGTGGTTGAATTGCCCAACACAAATAGTTAGACTAACTAGTTTGCTCTAGTGTATAAGTTCTACAGGTGCAAAAGGTTTACACTTAGCCAATAAAATGACCAAGCAAAGGGTTCAACGATTGGAGCAAGGATCAACCGAAGGCTGCCTTGGCTTGGCACACCGGACTGTCCGGTGTGCCACCGGACAGTGTCCGGTGCACCACCGGAGAGTGTCCGGTGCACCAGGGCACATCAGGCTGAAGTCTTCACCCTCGGGAAATCCTGGAGCCAGCGCGCTATAATTCACCGGACATGTCCGGTGTACACCGGACAGTGTCTGGTGCTCCAAGGGGACGCGGCTCTGGAACTTCGCAGCCTCGGGAATTCGCGGCAGCTGCTCCGCTATAATTCACCGGACATGTCCGGTGTGCACCGGACTGTCCGGTGAGACGACGGGGCAACAGCTACTTCGGCGCCAACGGCTACCTGCGGGCACATTAAATGCGCGCCAGCGTGCGTAGAAGGCAGGCACGCCCATGCTGGCGCATCGGACATTCTACAGTGCATGTCCGGTGTGCCACCGGACATCAAGGCGGGCCCACAAGTCAGCTCTCCAACGGTCGGGACCCTTACAGCCGGGTGACGTGGCTGTCGCACTGGACATGTCCGGTGTGCACCGGACTGTCCGGTGCACCATACGACAGACAGCCTCCACCAAACGGCTAGTTTGGTGGTTGGGGCTATAAATACCCTAACCACCCCACATTCATTGCCATCCAAGTTTTCTCACTTCTACTACTTACAAGAGCTCTAGCATTCAATTCTAGACACACCTAAGTGATCAAATCCTCTCCAAACTCCACACAACACCCTAGTGATTAGTGAGAGAGATTTGCTTGTGTTCTTTCGAGCTCTTGTGCTTGGATTGCTTTCTTCTTTCTTTGATTCCTTATTGCGATCAAACTCACTTGTAATTGAGGCAAGAGACACCAATCTTGTGGTGGTCCTTGTGGGAGCTTTGTGTTCCAAGTGATTGAGAAGAAGAAGCTCACTCGATCCGTGGATCGTTTGAGAGAGGGTAAAGGGTTGAAAGAGACCCGGCCTTTGTGGCCTCCTCAACGGGGAGTAGGTTTGCGAGAACCGAACCTCGGTAAAACAAACACTCGTGTCACACTCTTTATTTGCTTGTGTTTTGTTTTGCGCCCTCTCTCGCGGACTCGATTATATTTCTAACGCTAACCCGACTTGTAGTTTGTGATTAATTTTGTGAATTTCAGTTTCGTCCTATTCACCCCCCTCTAGGCGACTATCACCAGGGCCCTAGCGGCAAAGGTGATACGTCAAGGTTTCTACTGGCCCACCATTATCTACGCCGCCAATCGGGTTGTCAGATCCTGCGAGGCCTGTCAGAAATTTTCCCCACGCACAGGACGCCCCTCGCAGTTCACGAAGCTGATCGCCCACACGTGGCCCCTTCAGCGCTGGGGCCTAGACATTGTCGGGCCCCTGCCCACGGCTCAGGGGAACCTCAAGTTCACCTTTGTAGCCGTTGAATACTTCACCAAATGGATTGAAGCGAGGGCAGTGTCCTCCATCACATCAAAGACAGCCCAAAAATTCTTCTGGCAAAATATTGTTTGCCGCTTCGGAGTACCTTCCGAACTTACCGTCGACAACAGCAAGCAGTTTGACAATCAAGATTTCAAAGACTTTTGCTTCTCCATCGGCACCAAGCTTGCCTTCGCCTCCGTGTACCACCCCCAGTCGAACAGGGTCGTAGAGCGCGCCAACGGCAAAATTTTCACAGTTGTCAAGAAAATGCTCCTCGACGAGAAGAAGGGCAAGTGGCCCGACCTGTTACCCGAAGTGGTCTAGGCACTAAATACAACCGAGTGCAGGGCGACTGGGTTTACCCCCTTCCGCCTATTATACGGATCGGAGGCCATGACTCCGCAAGAAATAAAGCATGGGTCGCCTCGGACAGCCGCGTCAGCCGTCCCGGACATAGACGAGCCGACTTCGAAGGATCTCATCGACGGAGACCGCGTCTTCGCTCTACAGGCTCTGGACAAATACCAAGTCTAGACAAAAGCATGGCGTGACCAGGCAGTCATTCCAAGGGAATTCAGCGAAGGGGACCTCGTACTCGTCCGGACGGCTCGAATGGAGTCCAGAGGCAAGCTGGAGCCCATGTGGGAAGGCCCTTACATCGTCAAGTCGAAGGCCTCCCCCAGCTCATACAGGCTCGCAACACCAAACGGCGAAGACTTAGAGCATTCCTGGAACATTGATAATCTGCGTAAGTTTTTTGTTTGACTCATCAGGGCCAGCTCGCCCTTGTAATTTGCAAAAAGAATTTTGTTCTGGCCCGCACTCTTTTCCTCCCAGGGGGTGAGGTTTTTAACGAGGCGGAGTCATGTAATATATAAGAGGAAAATCCCCCGCAAAATCCACGTCGAAAAAAGACCGCACCGACGGTCTTCGACATTCGACAATACAAAGTCACCGCGAGGGCCAGCAGCAGCCGCCCTCGCGTGCGACAAATCCGCGCAGAAGTCGCCTAAGGGTGCAGCCGGATTAGCACAATAAGTACGAAAAATCGCAGTCTTCCGCGAAGACTATCCGCGCAGAAGTCGCCTAAGGGTGTGATAGTCGCCTAGAGGGGGGGTGAATAGGGCGAAACTGAAATTCTCAAAAATAAACACAACTACAAGCCGGGGTTAGCGTTAGAAATACAAACGAGTCCGCGAGAGAGGGCGCAAAACAAATCGCAAGCGAATAAAAGTGTGACACGAGGATTTGTTTTACCGAGGTTCGGTTCTCGCAAACCTACTCCCCGTTGAGGAGGCCACAAAGGCCGGGTCTCTTTCAACCCTTCCCTCTCTCAAACGATCCCACGGATCGAGTGAGCTTTCTCTTCTTCTCAATCAAACGGGAACAAAGCTTCCCCGCAAGGGCCACCACACAATTGGTGCCTCTTGCCTTGGTTACAATTGAGATTGATCACAAGAACAAGTGAGAAAGAAAAGAATGCGATCCAAGCGCAAGAGCTCGAAAGAACACAAGCAAATCACTCTCTCTAGTCACTATGGTGTTGTATGGAATTTGGAGAGGACTTGATCTATTTGGTGTGTCTAGAATTGAATGCTAGAGCTCTTGTAGTAGTTGAGAAGTGGAAAACTTGGATGGCAATGAATGTGGGGTGGTTGGGGTATTTATAGCCCCAACCACCAAAAGTGACCGTTGCTGGAACCTGACTGTTCGATGGCGCACCGGACAGTCCGGTGCACACCGGACAGTCCGGTGCCCCTGCCACGTCACCATTGCCGTTGGATTCTGACCGTTGGAGCTTCTGACTTCTGGGCCCTCCTGGGTGTCCGGTGCACACCGGACAGGTACTGTTTGATGTCCGGTGCACCGGTATGGGCGTGCCTGACGTCTGCGCGCGCTGCGCGCGCATTAAATGCTCCGCAGGGAGCCGTTGGCGCCGCAGGGAGCCGTTGCTCCGCTGGCACACCGGACAGTCCGGTGCACACCGGACAGTCCGGTGAATTTTAGCGGAGCAGCTGCCGCGCGAACCCGAGGCTGGCGAGTTCCGGAGACCGCGCTTCCTTGGAGCACCGGACATGTCCGGTGCACACCGGACAGTCCGGTGAATTATAGTGCGCCGGCTTCCGAGAATTCCCGAGAGCGAAGAGTTGAAGTTGAAGTCCTCTGGGCGCACCGGACATTGTCCGGTGCACACCGGACAGTCCGGTGCCTCCAGCCAGAGGTGCCCTCGGTTGCCTCGTTGCTCCTTTGTCGAATCCAAAACTTGGTCTTTTTATTGGCTAAGTGTGAACCTTTTGCACATGTATAACTTGAGTACTAGAGCAAACTAGTTAGTCCTATGTTTGTGTTGGGCAATTCAACCACCAAAAATATTTAGGAACTAGGGGTAAGCCTAATTCCCTTTAAATCTCCCCCTTTTTGGTGATTGATGCCAACACAAACCAAAGCAAATATAGAAGTGCATAATTGAACTAGTTTGCATAAAGTAAGTGCAAAGGTTGCTTGGAATTGAGCCATTATAAATATTTATATGATGCGCATGGATTGTTTTCTTTGTTTTTAACATATTGGACCACATTTGCACCAAGAGTTTTGTTTTTGCAAATTCTTTTGTAAATTCTTTTCAAAGTCATTTTGCAAGATAGTCAAAGGTAAATGAATAAGATTTTGCAAAGCATTTTTAAGTTTTGAAAGTTTCTTCCTTTGTTCCAAAATGCTCTCCCTTTGACTAAACAAAACTCCCCCTTAAATAAGGTCTCCTCTTAGTGTTCAAGAGGGTTTTCCATCAATTTTGAAAATACTACTTGCTCCCCCTTTAGAACACAAAGAAATACCAATTTTGAAATTTACCATTGAAAATCATCAAATTTAAAATTAGTGGTGGTGCGGTCCTTTTGCTTTGGGCTCATATTTTCTCCCCCTTTGGCATGAATCGCCAAAAACGGAATCATTAGAGCCCAATGAAATACTTTCTCCCCCTTTGGTCATGAAATGAATGAGTGAAGATTGTACCAAAGTTGGAGAGATGATGCGGAGCGACGGCGAAGGATAAGTAGTAGAGTGGAGTGGAAGCCTTGTCTTTGCCGAAGACTCCAATTCCCTTTCAATATACCTATGACTTGGTTTGAGATACACTTGAGAACACATTAGTCATAGCATATATAAAAGAGACATGATCAAAGGTATATTTATGAGCTATGTGTGCAAGACTTAGCAAAAGAAATTCCTAGAATCAAGAATATTGAGCTCATGCCTAAGTCGGGTAAAAGATTGTTCATCAAGTGGCTTGGTAAAGATATCGGCTAATTGATCTTTAGTGTTAATGTAAGAAATCTCGATATCCCCCTTTTGTTGGTGATCCCGAAGAAAGTGATACCGAATGGCTATGTGCTTAGTGCGGCTGTGCTCGACGGGATTGTCGGCCATTTTGATTGCACTCTCATTGTCACATAGCAAAGGGACTTTGGTTAATTTGTAACCGTAGTCCCGCAGGGTTTGCCTCATCCAAAGTAATTGCGCGCAACAATGGCCTGCGGCAATATACTCGGCTTCGGCAGTAGAAAGAGCGACCGAATTTTGCTTCTTTGAAGCCCATGACACCAAGGATCTTCCCAAGAACTGGCAAGTCCCCGATGTGCTCTTCCTATTAATCCTACACCCCGCCCAATCGGCATCCGAATAACCAATCAAATCAAAAGTGGATCCCCGAGGGTACCAAAGCCCAAACTTAGGAGTATAAGCCAAATATCTCAAGATTCGTTTTACGGCCGTAAGGTGTGATTCCTTAGGGTCGGCTTGGAATCTTGCACACATGCATACAGAAAGCATAATGTCCGGTCGAGATGCACATAAGTAAAGCAATGAACCAATCATCGACCGGTATACCTTTTGATCCACGGACTTACCTCCCGTGTCGAGGTCGAGATGCCCATTTGTTCCCATGGGTGTCTTGATGGGCTTGGCATCCTTCATTCCAAACTTGCTTAGAATGTCTTGAGTATACTTTGTTTGGCTAATGAAGGTGCCCTCTTGGAGTTGCTTGACTTGGAATCCTAGAAAATACTTCAACTCCCCCATCATTGACATCTCGAATTTTTGTGTCATGATCCTACTAAATTCTTCACATGTAGATTTGTTAGTAGACCCAAATATGATATCATCAACATAAATTTGGCATACAAACAAATCATTGTCAAGAGTTTTAGTAAATAAAGTAGGATCGGCCTTGCCGACTTTGAAGCCATTTGCAATAAGGAAATCTCTAAGGCATTCATACCATGCTCTTGGGGCTTGCTTGAGCCCATAAAGCGCCTTAGAGAGCCTATAGACATGGTTAGGGTACTCACTGTCTTCAAAGCCGGGAGGTTGCTCAACATAGACCTCCTCCTTGATTGGTCCATTGAGGAAGGCACTCTTCACGTCCATTTGATAAAGCTTGAAGCCATGGTAAGTAGCATAGGCTAATAATATACGAATTGACTCAAGCCTAGCTACGGGTGCATAGGTTTCACCAAAATCCAAACCTTCGACTTGTGAATACCCCTTGGCCACGAGTCGAGCTTTGTTCCTAGTCACCACACCATGCTCGTCTTGCTTGTTGCGGAAGACCCACTTGGTTCCTACAACATTTTGGTTAGGACGTGGAACTAAGTGCCATACCTCGTTCCTCGTGAAATTGTTGAGCTCCTCTTGCATCGCCATCACCCAATCCGAATCTTGAAGTGCTTCCTCTACCCTGTGTGGCTCAATAGAGGAAACAAACGAGTAATGTTCACAAAAATGAGCAACACGAGATCGAGTAGTTACCCCCTTATGAATATCGCCAAGGATAGTGTCGACGGGGTGATCTCGTTGTATTGCTTGGTGGACTCTTGGGTGTGGCGGCCTTGGTTGTTCATCCTCCTTGTCTTCATTATTTGCATCTCCCCCTTGATCGTTGCCGTCATTTTGAGGTGGCTCATCTTCTTGTTCAACATCTTGAGCCTCATTCTCAACTTGAGTTGGTGGAGATGCTTGCATGGAGGAGGATGGTTGATCTTGTGCATTTGGAGGCTCTTCGGATTCATTAGGACACACATCCCCGATGGACATGTTCCTAAGCGCTATGCATGGAGCCTGTTCTTCACCTATATCATCAAGATCAACTTGCTCTACTTGAGAGCCGTTAGTCTCATCAAACACAACGTCACAAGAAACTTCAACAAGTCCTGAGGACTTATTAAAGACTCTATATGCCCTTGTGTTTGAGTCATATCCTAGTAAAAAGCCTTCTACAGTTTTAGGAGCAAATTTAGATTTTCTACCTCTTTTGACAAGAATAAAACATTTGCTACCAAAAACTCTAAAATATGAAATATTGGGCTTTTTACCGGTTAGGAGTTCATAAGATGTCTTCTTGAGGATTCGATGAAGATATAACCGGTTGATGGCGTAGCAGGCGGTGTTGACCGCCTCGGCCCAAAACCGATCCGGTGTCTTGTACTCATCAAGCATGGTTCTTGCCATATCTAATAGAGTTCGATTCTTCCTCTCCACTACACCATTTTGTTGTGGAGTGTAGGGAGAAGAGAACTCATGCTTGATGCCCTCCTCCTCAAGGAAGCCTTCTATTTGAGAGTTCTTGAACTCCGTCCCATTGTCGCTTCTAATTTTCTTGATCCTTAAGCCGAACTCATTTTGAGCCCTTCTTAAGAATCCCTTTAAGGTCTCTTGGGTTTGTGATTTTTCCTGCAAAAAGAATACCCAAGTGAAGCGAGAATAATCATCCACAATTACAAGACAATACTTACTACCGCCGATGCTTATGTAAGCGATCGGGCCGAATAAATCCATGTGTAGGAGCTCCAGTGGCCTGTCGGTAGTCATGATGTTTTTGTGTGGATGATGGACACCAACTTGCTTCCCGGCTTGGCATGCGCTACAAATCCTGTCTTTCTCAAAATGAACATCGGTTAGTCCTAAAATGTGTTCTCCCTTTAGAAGTTTGTGAAGATTTTTCATTCCAACATGGGCTAGTCGGTGGTGCCAGAGCCAACCCAAGTTAGTCTTAGCAACTAAGCAAGTGTTGAGTTCAGCTCTATCAAAATCTACCAAGTATAGCTGACCCTCTAACACTCCCTTAAATGCTACTGAATCATCACTTCTTCTAAAGACAGTAACACCTGTATCAGTAAAAAGACAGTTGTAGCCCATTTTACATAATTGAGATACGGAAAGCAAATTGTAATCTAAAGAATCTACAAGGAAAACATTGGAAATAGTATGGTCAGGTGATATAGCAATTTTACCCAATCCTTTGACCAAACCTTGATTTCCATCCCCGAATGTGATAGCTCGTTGGGGATCTTGGTTTTTCTCATATGAGGAGAACATCCTTTTCTCCCCTGTCATATGGTTTGTGCACCCGCTGTCGAGTATCCAACTTGAGCCCCCGGATGCATAAACCTACAAAACAAATTTAGTTCTTTGTTTTAGGTACCCAAACGGTTTTGGGTCCTTTGGCATTAGATACAAGAACTTTGGGTACCCAAACACAAGTCTTGGAGCCCTTGTGTTTGCCCCCAACAATTTTGGCAACTACCTTGCCTGATTTGTTAGTTAAAACATAAGATGCATCAAAAGTTTTAAATGAAATGGCATGATCATTTGATGCACTAGTAGTTTTCTTTCTAGGCAACTTGGCATGGGTTGGTTGCCTAGATCTAGATGTCTCACCCTTATACATAAAAGCATGATTAGGGCCAGAGTGAGACTTCCTAGAGTGAATTTTCCTAATTTTGCTCTCAGGATAGCCGGCAGGGTACAAAATGTAACCCTCGTTATCCTGAGGCATGGGAGCCTTGCCCTTAACAAAGTTAGATAAGTTCTTTGGAGGGGCATTAATTTTGACATTGTCTCCCTTTTGGAAGCCAATACCATCCTTAATGCCAGGGCGTCTCCCATTATAGAGCATGCTTCTAGCAAGTTTAAATTTTTCATTTTCTAAGTCATGCTCTCTAATCTTAGCATTAAGTTGTGCTATGTGATCATTTTGTTGTTTAATTAAGGCTAGGTGACCATGGATAGCATCAACATTAATATCTCTACATCTAGTACAAATGGAAATATGCTCAACATTAGATGTAGAGGGTTTGCAAGATTTTAGTTCAACAACCTTAGCATGCAACATATCATTTTTAGTTCTAAGGTCGGAAATAGTAGCATTGCAAACATCAAAATCCTTAGCCTTAGCAATTAGTTTCTCATTCTCATTTCTAAGACTAGCAATGGAAACATTTAACTCATCAATCCTAGCAAGCAAATCAACATTATCATTTCTAGGATCAATGCAAACATGAGAATCAACCTTAGCAATTAATTTAACATTTTCATTTCTAAGGTTGGCAATAGTGTCATGGCATATGCTTAGCTCACTAGATAATTTGTTACATTTTTCTACTTCTAGAGCATACGCATTTTTAACCTTAACATGTTTCTTGTTTTCCTTGATTAGGAAGTCCTCTTGGGAGTCCAAGAGATCATCCTTTTCATGGATGGCATTAATTAGCTCATTTAATTTTTCCTTTTGTTCCATGTTAAGGTTGGCAAAAAGAATACGCAAATTATCCTCCTCATTTTTATCATCATCCTCATCACTAGATGTTTCATATTTAGTGGAGGACCTTGATTTTACCTTCCTTTTGCCGTCCTTGGCCATGAGACACTTGTGGCCGACGTTGGGGAAGAGGAGGCCCTTGGTGACGGCGATGTTGGCGGCGTCCTCGTCGTCGGAGGAGTCGCTTGAGCTTTCGTCGGAGTCCCACTCCCGACAAACATGGGCATCGCCGCCCTTCTTCTTGTAGTATCTCTTCTTCTCCTTCCTCTTGCCCTTCTTGTCGTCGCCCCTGTCACTATCACTAGACATAGGACATTTTGCAATAAAATGACCGGGCTTACCACACTTGTAGCAAACCTTCTTGGAACGGGATTTGTAATCCTTCCCCTTCCGTTGCCTGAGGATTTGCCGAAAACTCTTGATGATTAGGGCCATCTCCTCGTTGTCGAGCTTGGAGGCGTCAATTGGTTGTCTACTTGGTGTAGACTCCTCCTTCTTCTCCTCCGTTGCCTTGAAGGCCACCGGTTGCGCCTCGGATGTGGAAGGCTCGTCAAGCTCGTTGATCTTCTTGGAGCCCTTAATCATGCATTCAAAACTCACAAAATTCCCGATAACTTCCTCGGGGGTCATTTGAGGATATCTAGGATTGCCACGAATTAATTGAACTTGTGTGGGGTTAAGGAAAATAAGGGCTCTTAGAATAACCTTAACCACTTCGTGGTCATCCCATTTTGCGCTTCCGAGGTTGCGCACTTGGTTCACCAAGGTCTTGAGCCGGTTGTACATGTCTTGTGGCTCCTCCCCTTGGCGAAGACGGAAGCGACCGAGCTCCCCCTCGATCGTTTCCCGCTTGGTGATCTTGGTGAGTTCATCACCCTCGTGCGCTGTCTTGAGTAGGTCCCAAATCTCCTTGGCGTTCTTCAACCCTTGTACTTTGTTGTATTCCTCCTTGCTTAGAGAGGCAAGGAGGATGGTTGCGGCTTGGGAGTTGAAGTGCTCGATTTGGGCCACTTCGTCCGTGTCATAGTCTTCATCCCCTACGGATGGTACCTGTACACCATACTCAACAACATCCCATATACTTTTGTGGAGAGAGGTTAGATGAAATCGCATTAAATTGCTCCACATAGCATAATCTTCACCATTAAAAGTTGGTGGTTTGCCTAATGGGACGGAAAGTAAAGGTGTATGTTTAGGAGTGCGAGGGTAGCGTAGGGGAATCTTACTATACTTCTTACGCTCTTGGCGTTTAGAAGTAACGGATGCCGCGTCGGAGCCGGAGGTAGATGTCGATGAAGTGTCGGTCTCGTAGTAGACCACCTTCCTCATCCTTTTGTGCTTGTCCCCACTCCGATGCGGCTTGTGAGAAGAAGATTTTTCCTTCTTCTCCTTGTGGTGAGAAGAGGAAGATCTTTTCTCCTTCCGCTTGGAGGAGCTCTTCTTCTTCTCCCTTCTCTTGGTGCGGGACTCTTCCGATGAAGTGCTCCCTTGGCTTGTAGTGGGCTTGTCGCCGGTCTCCATCTCCTTCTTGGCGTGATCTCCCGACATCACTTCGAGCGGTTAGGCTCTAATGAAGCACCGGGCTCTGATACCAATTGATAGTCGCCTAGAGGGGGGGTGAATAGGGCGAAACTGAAATTCTCAAAAATAAACACAACTACAAGCCGGGGTTAGCATTAGAAATACAAACGAGTCCGCGAGAGAGGGCGCAAAACAAATCGCAAGCGAATAAGAGTGTGACACGAGGATTTGTTTTACCGAGGTTCGGTTCTCGCAAACCTACTCCCCGTTGAGGAGGCCACAAAGGCCGGGTCTCTTTCAACCCTTCCCTCTCTCAAACGATCCCACGGATCGAGTGAGCTTTCTCTTCTTCTCAATCAAACGGGAACAAAGCTTCCCCGCAAGGGCCACCACACAATTGGTGCCTCTTGCCTTGGTTACAATTGAGATTGATCACAAGAACAAGTGAGAAAGAAAAGAATGCGATCCAAGCGCAAGAGCTCGAAAGAACACAAGCAAATCACTCTCTCTAGTCACTATGGTGTTGTATGGAATTTGGAGAGGACTTGATCTATTTGGTGTGTCTAGAATTGAATGCTAGAGCTCTTGTAGTAGTTGAGAAGTGGAAAACTTGGATGGCAATGAATGTGGGGTGGTTGGGGTATTTATAGCCCCAACCACCAAAAGTGACCGTTGCTGGAACCTGTCTGTTCGATGGCGCACCGGATAGTCCGGTGCACACCGGACAGTCCGGTGCCCCTGCCACGTCACCATTGCCGTTGGATTCTGACCGTTGGAGCTTCTGACTTCTGGGCCCTCCTGGGTGTCCGGTGCACACCGGACAGGTACTGTTTGATGTCCGGTGCACCGGTATGGGCGTGCCTGACGTCTGCGCGCGCTGCGCGCGCATTAAATGCTCCGCAGGGAGCCGTTGGCGCCGCAGGGAGCCGTTGCTCCGCTGGCACACCGGACAGTCCGGTGCACACCGGACAGTCCGGTGAATTTTAGCGGAGCAGCTGCCGCGCGAACCCGAGGCTGGCGAGTTCCGGAGACCGCGCTTCCTTGGAGCACCGGACATGTCCGGTGCACACCGGACAGTCCGGTGAATTATAGTGCGCCGGCTTCCGAGAATTCCCGAGAGCGAAGAGTTGAAGTTGAAGTCCTCTAGGCGCACCGGACATTGTCCGGTGCACACCGGACAGTCCGGTGCCTCCAGCCAGAGGTGCCCTCGGTTGCCTCGTTGCTCCTTTGTCGAATCCAAAACTTGGTCTTTTTATTGGCTAAGTGTGAACCTTTTGCACCTGTATAACTTGAGTACTAGAGCAAACTAGTTAGTCCTATGTTTGTGTTGGGCAATTCAACCACCAAAAATATTTAGGAACTAGGGGTAAGCCTAATTCCCTTTCAGGGTGCAGCCGGATTAGCACAATAAGTGCGAAAAATCGCAGTCTTCCGCGAAGACTATCCGCGCAGAAGTCGCCTAAGGGTGCAGCCGGATTAGCACAATAAGTGCGAAAAATCGTAGTCTTCCGCGAAGACTATCCCCGCAGAAGTCGCCTAAGGGTGCAGCCAGATTAGCACAATAAGTGCGAGAAATCATAGTCTTCCGCGAAGACTATCCGCGCATAAGTCGCCTAAGGGTGCAGCCGGATTAGCACAAGTGCGAAAAATCGTAGTCTTCCGCGAAGACTATCCACGCAGAAGTCGCCTAAGGGTGCAACCGGACTAGCACAATAAGTGCGAAAAATTATAGTCTTCGGCGAAGACTATTCGCGCAGAAATCGCCTAAGGGTGCAGCCGGATTAGCACAACACGTGCGGAAAATCGAACGACGACTATCCACGCAGAAGTCGCCTAAGGGTGCAGCCAGACTAGCACAGTAAGTGCGACGAATCGACTACAACGATATAGCCGGACGAAATCTGTGAAAAGACCGACTACATGCGCACCAAACCAACAAACAAAATACACCAAACCAAATACATAACGCCCTCATGAACATAGCCGAGTGTGCGAAGGCACACAACCTCATCATATAAGCCTTACACATGTACAAGCGAGGGCATCACACTCTACATCGGCTCAACCTTCGGAATAATCCCCATCTCCCTATAGTTAAATAACATTATCCTAAGCTCCTCACCCGCAAAAAGACTTCGCAACTCCCCCTCACCTGCACTCATAGCAGCCGGCAAGGACAACAGTTCCTGCTTGCCAGCCCCACTCACGCGAAGCCGACCGCCCTCCGCCCCACCCACCCTGCGCTTCGCAACCGCCCTCCACCGCCTACGCCCAGCACTCGAACCAGGAACAACTTCAGCGCCCACTACATGCGGCGAGGCCTCCGCCGCTGCCACGTCCAAGGCCGCAAAATAGTCCAAGTCCTCGTCCGACGACTCCTCGGTCCACTCAACAGAGCTCCCAGAATCACCAAACTCAGAAAATTTAGACCCAGACTCATCACATTTATTCCCATCATCCACGGTCGAAGCCGCCATATATTTAGCAGTAGCGGTTGCGTGCGCAGGCCCAAAATCTTGAACCTGCGCAGCAACCAAGGTTCAGCAACAAGCATCCAAAAATTCCTAACTACCTGCACCCACTAGGCCACCTGCGAAGACCCAGCCGTCGTGGGAGCCTCCGCTGTCGCCTCCGCAGCCACCGTCACAGGATCCTCAATCTCCGGCGCAGCAGTTGGCGACGGGCCTCCGCCGGCCGCAGTGGCCGCGGGGGCGTCAGGAGTGCCTTCGGCGGTTTCCGGGGGTGGCTCCAGGGCAGCCTCGGGCACAGCCGCCGCCGGGCTTGGCTCCGGGCCAGGCAGCGCGCTATTCAAGGCCCCGAAGTCTTCCACCACCTCGCCACGCGCCGCCTGAAACATAGCACACAGATCCAGCAAACCCACATATAACCCACACGCAACAAACACTAAGCAAACGCCAAACATTACCTGACTCCTCGCCTTCTCGGCCCGCTCCCTGACCACCTCCTGACCGTGGGGGCCCCACATCCGGTCATAGAGGGCTCCGGCGGACTCCTTCACTATAGGGTCCTCAACCTTGTAGACATCACGATCGAAATCTTCATCTACATGGTCGAAGACCTCATAGTGCCGGCACCCTTCGCAGGATAGCGCGTTCATCGCCCCCTCGCAGGTGACCAGGGAAGCGTAGGACATAAACCCCTCCACAATAGTGGGGAGCGCCAGCAGCTCCTCTTGTACCCACTCGAAGCAGCGAAGTACGGGCTCTCGATCCGGCACCTCGAAGTCAGCAGTCCGCGCGCCCAGCTCACGGTACGAGTCCATAAGCTGCTTGCATGTCCGCTCAGCCTCCGAGCGCGTCGAAGCCTCGGCCCTCTCCACTTGAGCCAGCAAAGCGGTGAGCCGCCCCTCCAACTCCTCGGCACGCTGCTTGGCAAGACTCCCCTCCGCCCGTGCCAAATTGGCCTCCGCCTGCGCAGTTTGTGCCTTGGCGAGGGCCTCATTAGCCTCCCTCCTTTCTTCCGCCAGTTGGCGCCGGAGGTCTGCCCTCTCACTCTCCAGCGAGGCCACCTTATCCGCCAGCTTGCGGCATCTGCTGTCGGCGACCGACTTCTCCCGGACGGCGTCAGCATGTTGCGTCCGAAGTCTCTCGACTTCGGCAGACACAACCGCCGTCAGGGCCCCCGACGCCGTGCGGTCGGCGAAGTCAACCGCCTACAAGACACATATAAGACCACAGCCCCAGCAAAGCTGGTTAAAAACCGAAGTCTAGCTCAACATACCTGACTTAGCGCCTCCTTCAGCTCTTTCAGCCGGCGGGACACGGCACCCGCCTCGTCCATGATGGCAGTGAGCGCCGGTATCTCGCCGCCGGCACCAATAGCACTGCCCTTCGCCCTTGGCACTTCGGCAGTCGCCGTGGCCACCGCGGCAGACGGAACAAGAAGAAGTCGGCCTTCGTCCGACCCTGCGACGTATCAATAACGTTAAAAAAAACTCGCGGCAACGGCTTACCAACAAGATAATCGTCCACGCTGATGTCGGTGGCGAAGTCGGCGACGCGCTTTCCCGGCGGCGGTAACCCTCGGGCCGCCTTCGCGATCTCCGGCACCCCGCTGAGCGCAGGGGCAGCCTTCGCCGACTTGGAGCCACTGAAGGCTGCCGCCTTCGCAGCCTTCGGCGCCCTGCTGGATGCAGGGACAGCCGACTTCGCCGCCAGCGGCGGCTGGCCTCCGCCAGGGACAGCAGCCTTTGCAGCCCCCCGCTGCCGCTTCGGCCTGGCCTCATGGAGCCTGACAACCGCCTGGCGCTTCTGAGCAGCCCCCTAGCGATCCTTGTCCATCACTGCCGACACAACAGCAACAATATTCCGCCCGTAAGGAAACACTTTCCAATGACGAACCATGCGAGATGTAAAAAAGTCTTCGCCGGCCGCGGGGGGGGGACAGGAACATTCTTAGGCCACCAACCCCCGGTAACCCTCAGCATCCGCGCCGAAGACTCCCGGAGCTCGGGCGAAGACATCCTTCCCCCCGGAGCTGCGCATGTCCTCATCAATTCTCTAGCAAAACCTTTGGAAACCCCAAATCCTCCCATAGCAGTACCTAATTTCCTCTTCTTAGAGGACAGGGCGGCTGCCGACGCGGGGTCGTCTCCGGTCTCTACCACCGGCTTCTTCCCACGACGATCCACATCGTCTTGGCCGGGGTAACCGCCATACGGCAGACGATTCAGCTCAAAAACCCTGTTCAAGCGGTCATTCGACCCGCGGATATCCCAGCTACGCTGCCCCTCCGTCTTTGGCACGTAACGACCGACGATCCGCACCGCCCCATTCTCTGCCTCACGCACAAAGGCAGCCGGGTCACGGCCATGCAAATCCAGCGCGAAGGCGGGACTTCGCACCACCTTCCCACCATGGGAAGGCATCTGGCGAGGGCATACTTCGCCCAACGCCCAGCCATGAGCCAAAGGTCATACCCCGTAAGCCACAAACTCTTCAACCAAATCACGCCCGCTACTCAAGCCGACGGCGCACCGAAGGGCCCCTTCGTCCGCGTCCTCCTCCGCCACTTCAAACGACGGGTAGGCTGAGTAGAAATGTGAGCACATCTCGGACACGGGGAGCCCCGGATGGTCTTCGACGGTACCCTCCGCAACATAGAACCAAAACTCTTGCCAATTGCCCCATTTGTTGCGGGCGCAAGGGACCAACTCCAATACTTCCATCGTGGTCTTGCCGGTCTTCGGCGTAAATGTACAAGACCCAAACTGGGCAACTTCATTCCTAATCATCCTCTTCTGCCAGTGCAGACAATAGTTCTTTGCGAAAACTTCAACTGATGGCTGTCCGCCGTACGAGGTCGTCGCCCAGACATACTTCGACAGGGCCACCACGGCGTTTGGAGTAAGCTGATGGATCTGAACATTAAATCTACGCAAGACTTCACCCACAAATCGGTGCGCAGGCAGGCGAAGACCAGCGGCAAAGAACGCCTCGAACACGACCAACTCGCCCTCCGGCTCGGGGACCTCCTGCGTCCCCGGGACACGAGCGACTCCCCCGCCAAAGTATCCAAGCTGCTGCATCTCTTGCACGCGAACCGAGGACATCCGCGACACACCGAAATCCACCGTTTTGCCGGCGCGCAACTCCTCCGCCGCCACTGCACTCAGCGTCTCCTTAGACGACGCGTCGGCCGGCGGCGTAGCGGCAGCAGAAGAAGAAGAGGTCGGCATCGCTACGTACCGGCGGCGGGGGGCGGTCTGCTTCACTCGGGCCAGATCTCCGGCGAACAGGGGCAAGGAGGGCAAACGATCGGCAGAACGGCAGGAAAAGGCGGCTAGGGTTTTTACGGAGCGCGGAAAGACAAAGTTCAAACCGCGCCGCCGCCCATCCCCTTTTATACACAGAGCGCGGCGCTTCGGAAAACCCGCAGTCCAACAGTACGACGTCAACTCAACGGTCATGTCAAAAACCCCCGCGGAACCACTTCGAGCGAGGGCAGCGTCTCCGCCATCTAGCGACGTCTTCGGCACCAGATGACTTAGTCGAACTGGTCCCTCGGAGGGCAAATGTTGGGGCGAAGGCGAACACGCCACCCTTCGCTCCACGCCTTCGCTGTAGTCGTTGGACCAGCGAAGGCAAGACAACAGGCGGGCTCACCCTTCGTCCCACTGATCATCAGGCGAAGACCTGTGACGAGGTCGTCCCAACATTATGACTTCGTCCAGGACAGAGGCCCATGTGTAATCCGGCCTATTGTAACAGGCCCTGCGTGGCCGCTGCGCATTACGGGCCTAATTTATAAAGGCATCCCTGTAATTACAGTCTGTAACCCCGCTTTATGGGAATATTCCGGGGATAACCTAGATGCTTGAGGGCACATGCGTCCTTAACACAGGACGCTGGGCGCTCAGGTACCTATAAATACCCCCGCACAGTGCCCTCACTGGGCTAGAGGAACAGAGCTTTTGCCATTACGTGCTGAAACCCTGTTTGTGCCTTTACACTCCCCCGATTGGATCACCTTGCCCCTGAGAGCAAGTTCCAACATGGATTATATAAGCATCTAATGAGCTGCTCATGAATTATCATAATCTAGATATATAAATTATATAATTCTCTTAGTAATTTGTGTTGTTTGTTTGTCTCTTAACTTAGATCTTAGGTTTTGTTTGTTTCACTTATAGATTATATAATCTACATTAGGCTGAGTCCAGTGCACAGCCTCCCTCTCGCCTCTGCCACGTCAGCTCTCGCCTCCACTCTCGCCTCTGCTGCTCCAGTGCACAGGCTGCAGCAGGCTACAGCCTCAGGCTATAGCCACATCAGCCTTTCTATTTCAGAATTATGGATCAATCGGAAGTCGCCACCTCACTATCGCCCCTCGCTCTCGCCCGCGAAGACGCCATCGCCAACGCGTCACCCACCTCCCGCCTGCCTATCGCCTCCCTCTCGCCCAGGGGCGCGCTCCAGTGCAGGCGAGAGTGGGGTGATATCGCCCGCTCTCGTCGGGCGGTGGCAGCAGCACCCGCCGGGTCGCTCTCGCCCACCTCCAGCCCCGCTCTCGCCTCCTGCTGGGCGCTATCGCCTTCACTATAGGCTGCATTGGCATCAGCCTTATAGTGAGAAGGTAGAAGGGTAAGCCTAAAGTGATATTTTACCCTCGTATCCTCCAATATAATCCAACTTATATAATCTGAGAGATAAAAAAACACACCCTTATTTAAGCTATATTATATAATCTACGGGTAAATAAATAGGACCTAAATCGTTTGCTATTCAAAATTAAATAGGAAGAAATTTAATATCTCAATTTTCTTTAAACCCTTTGTAACTCGAACAAAGGATTACGAGGAGTTAGATAGAGAGAATGGTTGGAGATAGTTTGGCGAAACGAAAGCCTAAGAGCAACTATAGAAATATCTCTATATTCTTCCTCATCTATATAAATAGGGATTTTTTTATAAAAAGTATCTTCTAACATCTTATCTAAATAGCTATTTAGATATAGCCATATTTAATTACGGATTTATCACTAGTTAAATAAAAACGTGAATGTCATTCTAAAAGCAAATCTTTACTACTTATTAAGGCTGCAAGAGTAGTCTGTCATTCCTCTTCCACCATTCTCATTTCTTGTTCTATGTTTCCCATTCCCATGTTCTGTCATTCTCATTTTTTCTTTTTGTCTTTCTCATTCCCCTCTCCCCCTTTTGTCTTTCTCATTCCCCCCTCCCCTTTTGTCTTTCTCATTCCCCCTCCCCGCAAAGCCCATTCTCATTCACATTCATCCGTACGGCTCACGCCTAACTAAAATTTAAAAAAAAAACGCATGTCCTCAAGGGGATTTGAACCCGTGACCTCTCAAACAAAGGCCAAGAGTAGCTACCGCTACACTATATATGTGTTTATGTCTACATCTATGACAGTAAACACATCTACTACAGGTCTGTTTGGTTGGGCTGTGGCTCTGAAAAAAGTTGCTGTGGGCTGTGAGTTGTGGAAAAAGCACCTGTAGCCTGTAAGCTGTTAAAAACTAAAAACCGTTTGGTGGAAACCACTAAAAGTCGTTAAAAATTCTTTGATATATGTTTTCACAGTTCCATCCGAAAAGCCACTAAAAGCAGGTCCAGGGATACTTTCGGATTTGCACTACGAGAAATTCGGCTTTTAGAAAAAGCTGCTTTCTGGATCCAGCCCATTGGTTGACTTTTGGCTTTTAGGGGGCAAAAGTCAAAGCCAAAAGTCAACCAAACACACATTACATCTCTCACCAAGCTCACTTGCTACCCTTGCATAATGCGTAGTAGTAGATAAGTATCACCGAGATTCTTGAATTATATTTTTGGATGGAGGTAATATTAGCAATTTCTTTTATTTGAATTGAAAGGGAACTAGGCTCACACCTAGTTCCTAAATGATTTTGGTGGTTGAATTGCCCAACACAAATATTGGACTAACTAGTTTGCTCTAGTGGATAAGTTGTACAGGTGCAAAAGGTTCACTCTTAGCCAATAAAAAGATCAAGTTTTGGATTCAACAAAGGAGCAAAGGAGCAACCGAAGGCACCTCTGGCTGAAGGCACCGGACTGTCCGGTGTACACCGGACAGTGTCCGGTGCGCCCAGAGGACTCCAACTCAAACTCTTCGCCCTCGGGAATTCTCGGAAGCCGGCGCACTATAATTCACCGGACTGTCCGGTGTACACCGGACAGTGTCCGGTGCTCCAAGGAAGCGCGGCCTCCGGAACTCGCCAGCCTCGGGTTCGCGCGGTAGCTGCTCCGCTATAATTCACCGGACATGTCCGGTGTGCACCGGACTGTCCGGTGTACCAGCGAGGCAACGGCTATTTCGGCGCCAACGGCTACCTGCGGTGCATTTAATGCGCGCGCAGCGCGCGCAGACGTCAGGCGCGCCCATACCGGCGCACCGGACAATGAATAGTTGTTGTCCGGTGTGCACCGGACACCCAGGCGGGCCCAGAAGTCAGAAGCTCCAACGGTCTGAATCCAACGGCATTGATGACGTGGCAGGGGCACCGGACTGTCCGGTGTGCACCGGACTGTCCGGTGCGCCATCGAACAGAAGCCTCCAGCCAACGGTCAAGTTTGGTGGTTGGGGCTATAAATACCCCAACCACCCCACCATTCATTGCATCCAAGTTTTTCAACTTCCAACCACTTACAAGAGCTAGGCATTCAATTCTAGACACACCAAAGAGATCAAATCCTCTCCAATTCCACTCAAGCCTTTAGTGACTAGCGAGAGAGATTTGCCGTGTTCTTTTGAGCTCTTGCGCTTGGATCGCTTTCTTTCTTTCTCACTTGTTCTTGTGATCAAAACTCAATTGTAACCAAGGCAAGAGGCACCAATTGTGTGGTGGCCCTTGCGGGGAAGTTTTGTTCCCGTTTGATTGAGAAGAAGAAAAGCTCACTCGGTCCGAGGGACCGTTTGAGAGAGGGAAGGGTTGAAAGAGACCCGGCCTTTGTGGCCTCCTCAACGGGGAGTAGGTTTGAGAGAACCGAACCTCGGTAAAACAAATCCGCGTGTCTCACTTCATTATTTGCTTGCGATTTGTTTTGCACCCTCTCTCGCGGACTCTATTATATTTCTAACGCTAACCCGGCTTGTAGTTGTGATTATTTTGTGATTTTCAGTTTCGCCCTATTCACCCCCCCTCTAGGCGACTTTCAATTGGTATCAGAGCCCGGTGCTTCATTAGAGCCTAACCGCTCGAAGTGATGTCGGGAGATCACACCAAGAGGAAGATGGAGACCGGTGACAACAAGCCCACTACAAGCCAAGGGAGCACTTCATCGGAAGAGTCCCGCACCAAGAGAAGGGAGAAGAAGAAGAACTCCTCCAAGCGGAAGGAGAAAAGATCTTCCTCTTCTCACCACAAGGAGAAGAAGGAAAAATCTTCTTCTCACAAGCCGCATCGGAGTGGGGACAAGCACAAGAAGATGAGGAAGGTGGTCTACTACGAGACCGACACTTCATCAACATCCACCTCCGACTCCGATGCACCATCCATAACTTCTAAGCGCCAAGAGCGCAAGAAGTTTAGTAAGATTCCCTTAAACTATCCCCGTACATCTAGACATACTCCTTTACTTTCCGTTCCATTAGGCAAACCGCCAACTTTTGACGGCGAAGATTATGCTAGGTGGAGTGATTTAATGAAATTTCATCTAACCTCACTCCACAAAAGTATATGGAATGTTGTTGAGTTTGGAGTACAGGTACCATCAATAGGGGATGAGGATTATGACACGGACGAAGTGGCCCAAATCGAGCACTTCAACTCCCAAGCCGCAACCATTCTCCTTGCCTCTCTAAGCAAGGAGGAATACAACAAAGTGCAAGGGTTGAAGAACGCAAAGGAGATTTGGGACCTACTCAAGACGGCGCACGAGGGTGATGAACTCACCAAGATCACCAAGCGGGAAACGATCGAGGGGGAGCTCGGTCGCTTTCGTCTTCGCCAAGGGGAGGAGCCACAAGACATGTACAATCGGCTCAAGACCTTGGTGAACCAAGTGCGCAACCTCGGGAGCAAAAAATGGGATGACCACGAGGTGGTTAAGGTTATTTTAAGAGCACTTATTTTCCTTAACCCCACTCAAGTTCAATTAATTCGTGGTAATCCTAGATATCCACTAATGACCCCCGAGGAAGTTATCGGGAATTTTGTGAGCTTTGAATGCATGATCAAAGGCTCAAAGAAGATCAACGAGCTTGACGAACCTTCCACATCCGAGGCGCAACCGGTGGCCTTCAAGGCAACGGAGGAGAAGAAGGAGGAGTCTACACCAAGTAGACAACCAATTGACGCCTCCAAGCTCGACAATGAGGAGATGGCTCTAATCATCAAAAGCTTTCGCCAAATCCTCAAGCAACGGAGGGGGAAGGACTACAAACCCCGCTCCAAGAAAGTGTGCTACAAATGTGGTAAGCCCGGTCATTTTATTGCAAAATGTCCTATGTCTAGTGACAGTGACAGGGGCGACGACAAGAAGGGAAAGAAGAGAGAAAAGAAGAAATACTACAAGAAGAAGGGCGGCGATGCCCATGTTTGCCGGGAGTGGAACTCCGACGAGAGCTCCACCGACTCCTCCTCCGACGACGAGGACGCCGCCAACATCGCCGTCACCAAAGGCCTCCTCTTCCCCAACGTCGGCCACAAGTGTCTCATGGCCAAGGACGGCAAAAAGAAGGTAAAATCAAGGTCCTCCACTAAATATGAAACATCTAGTGATGAGGATGATGATAAAAATGAGGAGGATAACTTGCGCATTCTTTTTGCTAACCTCAACATGCAACAAAAAGAAAAATTAAATGAATTGATTAGTGCTATACATGAGAAGGATGATCTCTTGGATTCTCAAGAAGAATTCCTTATCTCTACTACTCTTATGTATGGACTGTAGGCGTCCACACCTATTTGGTTCTGCCGCTCCGCTCCCGCGGCCGCAGTCCGCTCCCGCTCCCGCTCCCGCGCCCCCAGTCCCCCACCAATTCCCCGCCCGTCAATCCGCCGCTGCCATCGCCCGCTGTCCGCTCCCGCGGCCGCGCCCCGATCCCCAATTCCCCGCCCGTTAATCCGCCGCTCACGAAATCCCGCCGCCGCGCCCACCGCAGTTCTGCACCAACCCCACCTCGGCGGTGCCCTCGCCTTTGTCCCTCTCACACGCCCGCGTCACCAGCACTGTGTAGGCACGCGGATCTCGCCCATGCCCGCAGGCTCCCAGACCCCATCGCACCCTGCCCTCGCTGTGCTCGCGGATCTCCGTCACGCCCTGCCCTCGCCTTGCCCGCGGATCTCGCTCTCGCGCGGATGGACGCGGATCTCGCCCACGCCCGCAGGCTCCCAGCCCCGCCATGCCCTGCCCCGGCCCAGAACTGGCCGACTATGACGTCGTCTACGACCGCCTTCCACCTCTCCTCTTCGGGTGCCTCACGCCATGGAATGGTGCTTATGGTATGTTCTCCAGTCCTCCTCCCCTTCACGGCTTCTCGCAGTGCTTCGTGAATCCTAAATCCACGCCGATCCAATGCGAATCGATCGAGAGGTGAGTTCGCTGGATTGTCCCGCAGATCCCCGCACTCGACCACCGCTCTCCGGATTTTCCCTCTGCTTTTTCATGCTCTTGGTGCGCCCTCTTCGATGTTTTGTTTGTCTCTGATGGGTTTGGGGTTCGCCGGACGCGGCCGCCATGGATCTGAACGACCTCGAGTCCATGGATTTGTCGGTGGACGCGGCTCCGCTGGAGCGTGTGGAGCCGTTCGTGCTGGCTTGCGTGCAGGCGCTGGGGCCCGACGCCGGACCGGACGCGCGGCCGCCGGTAGGATACGCCTGCTGGCGAAGCACCGCTCCGACATCCGCGAGCTGATCGGCGTGTCGGGCGCCATCCCGTCGCTCATGCCGCTGCTCCGGAGCACCGACCCCGTGGCGCAGGAGAGCGCGGTCACAGCTCAGAAGAGGCCTCGCTTGGTCGAAAGGTTCATCTGCTTCCTCCCTTTCCTATTCACCATGCCTAGATTTGTGACACTATGCTGGTGTAGGATTTGGTGTGGGCATGTGAGAAATGTTCTTGCTGTATATGCACATTTACTGAAATGGTTGCAAAAGTGAGATGATAGTTTACCAAGAATGTTTTATTTCCACTTACGATAGTGTCGTTGGTGTGTACTAAGCTTAAAACGTTGCAGACAATGGTCTAACACACATGTTTGTTTTAATTCATGAAGTTCATTGACCTGCATTAACAGACACCTAAATTCTTATGTAACATGTTGCTTTGCTCCAGCTTCCTCTGTAGAATTAGGACACTAACTTATTCTCTAACTGCAATAAAACAAGCAAAAAGCAGGGACTGTTTGTTGCTGTCAGAGTTTGTGCAAGGCACCTGTGAATTAGTGATGATGCATATGACTCGCAAAATAAGCTACACTTTATTGAATGATTTGTAGATTGTAGCTTATAATATGTTACAAGTTATGGGTTCCTGATTGCATGATCACATAACCAAGAGATCACATGAATCATTTACAGACTATCTTGGCATTAACTGTATGTAACATATACAGACTAACTTAGCAGGTAGTTAGGACTAGGAGCTCAAGGTTCGTTGCGGCCTTCTATGGGAACAAACTTCTCATTTTTGCATCGATGTTTGGGATTTGAGAAATCGAGTATTATTTTATATTTGCTTTTACTTCAGTTGCTGCAGCTACACAACACATATTTGGCAATAGATTTTCACCTTGCTGCAACATATTCAGTAGTAGGAGACTCCATTTCTTCAAGTGCTTGAATTGTTATCTGTATGGCATGGTCACATGGTCACATTTTCTGTGCCACATACATTTATATGGCATTTTTGTGCAATTCAGTACCGGTTTTTGGTTGATGGTGTCTGGAGGTGTGATGAGACAAAACCCTTTGTACGTGATGAATATGGACAGATCAGCAATGAAGTGCTTGTGGAAAACAATGTACAACCCGTTGTGCAGCCAGAGCCTTCTATCAGAGGAACTAATATGGATAAGGGTACCATTTTGAAAACAGTATGTCTCAGAAGTTTAACATTATATTTTCTTGTTCTCCATATTCCTGATAACTAATGGTCTGTTATTTATTGTGGCCTTAAATAAACAAAGATGCCCCCGGAGCCATCATCTCAGAACCCAAGCATGCAAATAGCAGTTATCCGCCATGTGGTCTCTAGAATATTATTACACAATACCATATATGACGTTGTTCCCCTTTCTAGCAAGGTTAGGTTTATTTCTTGCAAGCCAGCACTTCTCTTTAGACTATGTGTATAATCGGATTTCATATGAACATTTCAGTTAACAGTTTTGGACACTCAGCTTCCTGTTAAACAAGCATTTAAAATAATGCATGATGAGGTATGTATGTTACTGTGCTTGCTAGAGTTGCTTCAAATAGTTCACTTTCCCTCTATGGTGCTTGTTTGCTCTCATTTCAACTTTGCTCTGTTTTTACTTTCATTTTGAAGAATTTTTAAAGCTGTGCTAGCAATTATTTGCCTTTTTAAGTAGCAGTTTAATTTGTTTTCCTATTATGTTTTGCAAAACATGTGGTCTCACACATAGAAGTACTTAATGTGCATACTTGCATGGTCCCTTGAAATTAACCGACATTACATGCTATCATGATTCCATAATCCTTTGTACTGTGTCCAGATGCCATACTGTATATTGATTGATGGCCTTGTCAAAGGTGGAAAGATACAGGAAGCAAAGATTCTATTTAATGAAATGAAAGAAAAAGGAGTCAAATCTGGTATGGGATGTAGCTGGATAACAGATTAAACTATCTCTCTTTTCTAGCTGTAGTTAAAGTGGACCTATTGTATCAGTTTATAGATAAGAGGTGAGACCCCCATATTTGAACCAACTGTTGTGGGCTGCAAAAAAGTAGGGGAAGACAGGCTCACAGGTGCCATCCGTGGATCTCAACCAAGTGCAGATTTCCTCACAGCCTAATTTGTCTTCGGTCTTCCATGCTCACCTTCGAGAGATCAAGGTCCGTGTGCTCTCTCCTTCCTCGGGCCATCTCTGATCTTTGTCTATGCCTGATTGGGATCTCCTCTTGTTGGTTTGCGAATTAGCATAAGTGAGTTATGCATAGCTTAGTCTTCTTTATGCTTTGTTGGATCGTTGTGGGTGTCGTAATTAGAGCCATTCCCCAGTAATTTTTTACATGGTCATGAACATATCTATTTGTTTCGTCCTAGATATAGCAATTACATAGTGCTGTTATTTTTTTTTCAAAATTTGCTACCCATGTGCCTGATTTATCCTTCCCTTCTATGCTGTTTAGTTGCTGCTGCGGTAGTCCCCAACCATCATCATGCAGAACGAGGAGGGTAAGACGGTGGACCTCTACGTCCCCAGGACATGGTACGTTTGCCATACTTGTTTAAACCTTTGCCCTCTGCATGGTTAATTATGTTGTGTTAATATTGAGTTTCTGTTCTTGCAGCTCAGCCACAAACAGGATCATCACTGCCAAGGATCATGCCTCTGTCCAGATCAACATTGGCCACTTGGATGCGAATGGCTTGTACGATGTCACTTCACCATGTTTGCTCTCTCTGGGTTTGTCCGTGCTCAGGTGATAGTCCAGGATGTGATGCCTACATGCAACTTTCTACTGCAATTCCGTGTTTATTGAGTTCACATTGTTGGCACCTAACACAGTGAATGACTGAATGGATTTGGAAAGAATTTATTATGTGTGGCTAAATTGACTTTCAGGAAGTCCAAAGTTATGATCTTTATGTGTTGATAGGTTGACCACCATCCACTGTTAACTAACACATTTTCTTGCTATGGTTTATGTCTTTATTACTGTTAGTCAAGTGAATTATTACATGTTACTTCTGTTGTGTCATGGATTCTTCTGCTTGGCTATGGTTCTGATTACATATTTTTTGTTGTGCCTAGGGTGATGCTGACAGCTCGTTGGACAGGCCGTGCCCGAAGAAGAAGGCTGAGATCAAGCAGTAGGTCTTGCACGTAGTTCCACTAGGAATGGACTCTTGAGGGATACCGCTTTAGCTATGTTTTATCTCATGTATCCGTACCGTCCAGATGCAAGTGTTGTGCTTTCACTTGATACCTTAATTCTAAAGACTCAATATTGTTACTTGGGTTCCATCTGAGTTTGTTATGTTTTCACAAATGTTTCCAAACGAAGCTAAAAAATGTGATAGTTTTGGATTTGACTTTGCTGCTGAAGTTTAGGGTATGATTCTGATGTTTGGCTGGATGACTAGGTTTTAGTTTGTCTGGCTTTGCTCGTCATTTCGTACTTGTTCTTCTCACATATTTGTTCGCTTAGAATTTACTTCAAACTCACGTCCTTTTGGTGTGGGATTGGGAGAGCGAGTTTTATACCCGAGCACGACGGACGTTCTCGCGGCAATGGACGGACTATGTAGTTTTATAGGATCGTGAGGATGCATTTTGAGTAAGTATGCACTTTTTTTTGAATAAGCAACATTGATTTGGTGGTTAAATCAACAGCCCAGTGTTTTTGCACCCATGATTTGGTCGCTAAATCAACAGCCCAGTGTTTCTGCACCATTGATTTGGTGGCTAAATCAATGGTTGTGATTGCATCTTGGAAAGCATAAAAACAAAAATGCTAGACTCCTGCTATTGTGAGAGGAAGATGAGAGCATAATACTTTCCAACTTATGGTCTATGGATCGTGATGACTATGTCAAACCGGGTGACTTATAAAAATGACCTATAATTTTAAAATAAATATATTTTATAGGATTTAGGGCACGATAAATTATTTTGCTCTAACATTAAGGTCAAAATCTAGATTATACGGCATCCAACTACGATGTAAATTTTGGAGTATGCTCTGAAGAAAATTTTGGAGTATGCATACACTGTTTTGGTCACTGTAGATGATGCCATTGTTAAGCCTGTAAAAACACTTGCAAAGTATTGCCACTTGAGATCGCTGCACTTGATGCTTCAGAAAGAGCAACCTAGATGGCACTCATGTCCCATATATGATCTTACTATAGCACTCGAACCAACTAAACATTCGTTCTCGTGAGTACACTTTTAACTGTAAACTTTCCTCTCCTGTGATGTAATCCTTTCACAGGCTCCGTCTGTTGGGCTCCATGCGCACCTTCTCGACCGCACACCATCGTCGCTAAGGCCGCCACCCCCATGACCGCGCGTCGCCACTCCACCGTCGTCCCCTAGACCTTGCTCCCTCCGCGAGACTACCCTGCCCTTCTCCTCGAGCGCCTCACAGACATGCAGCCTCATGTCGCGGCACCAATGCGCTCGACCGCGACCCGAGTTTCACTTCAACATGATCTCAAACGGGTCGCGGACATCGTCCTCCATCTTAACAGTATAACACACATTTGTACATACGTTATCTATGCTACTATATGTTTCCGTTGCAACGCACGGGCACCCACCTAGTTAAAGAAAATAAGAAGCATGTTAAGGTCAAGAATGCTTATGCTCTAGAAGTAGAAAAATGTGACAAATTATCTAGTGAGCTAAGCACATGCCATGACACTATTGCCAACCTTAGAAATGAAAATGCTAAATTAATTGCTAAGGTTGATTCTCATGTTTGTATTGATTCAACTTCCTATCCTAGAAATGATAATGTTGATTTGCTTGCTAGGATTGATGAGTTGAATGTTTCTATTGCTAGCCTTAGAAATAAGAATGAGAAATTAATTGCTAAGGCTAAAGAATTAGATGTTTGCAATGTTACAATTTCCGACCTTAGAACTAAGAATGATATGTTGCATGCTAAGGTTGTAGAATTAAAATCTTGCAAACCCTCTACATCTATTGTTGAGCATGTTTCTATTTGTACTAGATGTAGAGATGTTGATATCAATGCTATTCATGATCACATGGCTTTAATTAAACAACAAAATGATCATATAGCATTATTAGACGCTAAAATTGCCGAGCATAACTTAGAAAATGAAAAGTTTAAATTTGCTAGAAGTATGCTCTATAATGGGAGACGCCCTGGCATCAAGGATGGCATTGGCTTCCAAAGGGGAGACAATGTCAAACTTAATGCCCCTCCAAAGAATTTATCTAACTTTGTCAAGGGCAAGGGTCCCATGCCTCAGGATAACGAGGGTTACATTTTGTACCCTGCCGGCTATCCTGAGAGCAAAATTAGGAGAACTCATTCTAGGAAGTCTCACTCTGGCCCTAACCATGCCTTTATGTATAAGGGTGAGACATCTAGTTCTAGGCAACCAACCCGTGCTAAGTTGCCTAGAAAGAAAATTCCTAATGCATCAAATGATAATGCTATTTCATTCAAAAATTTTGATGCATCATATGTTTTAACTAACAAATCCGGCAAGGTAGTTGCCAAGATTGTTGGGGGCAAACACAAGGGCTCCAAGACTTGTGTTTGGGTACCCAAAGTTCTTGTTTCTAATGCCAAAGGACCCAAAACCGTTTGGGTACCTAAAATCAAGAACTAAAATTGTTTTGTAGGTTTATGCATCCGGGGGCTCAAGCTGGATACTCGACAGCGGGTGCACAAACCACATGACAGGGGAGAAAAAGATGTTCTCCTCTTATGAGAAAAACCAAGATCCCCAACGAGCTATCACATTCGGGGATGGAAATCAAGGTTTGGTCAAAGGTTTGGGTAAAATTGCTATATCACCTGACCATACTATTTCCAATGTTTTTCTTGTAGATTCTTTAGATTACAATTTGCTTTCCGTATCCCAATTATGTCAAATGGGCTACAACTGTCTATTTACTGATACTGGTGTTACTGTCTTTAGAAGAACTGATGATTCAATAGCATTTAAGGGAGTGTTAGAGGGTCAGCTATACTTGGTAGATTTTGATAGAGCTAAACTCGACACTTGCTTGGTTGCTAAGACTAACTTGGGTTGGCTCTGGCACCGCCGACTAGCCCATGTTGGAATGAAGAATCTTCATAAGCTTCTAAAGGGAGAGCACATTTTAGGACTAACAAATGTTCATTTTGAGAAAGACAGGATTTGTAGCGCATGCCAAGCCGGGAAGCAAGTTGGCACTCATCATCCACACAAGAACATCATGACTAGCGACAGGCAATTGGAGCTCCTACACATGGACCTATTCGGCCCGATCGCTCACATAAGCATCGGCGGGAGTAAGTACTGTCTAGTTATTGTGGATGATTATTCTCGCTTCACTTGGGTGTTCTTTTTGCAGGACAAATCACATACCAAAGAGACCTTAAAGGGATTCTTGAGACGGGCTCAAAACGAGTTCGGCTTAAGGATCAAGAAAATTAGAAGCGACAATGGGACGGAGTTCAAGAACTCTCAAATCGAAGGCTTCCTTGAGGAGGAGGGCATCAAGCATGAGTTCTCTTCTCCCTACACTCCACAACAAAATGGTGTAGTGGAGAGGAAGAATCGAACTCTATTGGACATGGCAAGAACCATGCTTGATGAATACAAGACACCGGATCGGTTTTGGGCCGAAGCGGTCAACACCGCTTGCTACGCCATCAACCGGTTATATCTTCACCGAATCCTCAAGAAGACATCCTATGAACTCCTAACCGGTAAAAAGCCAAATATTTCATATTTTAGAGTTTTTGGTAGCAAATGTTTTATACTTGTTAAAAGAGGTAGAAAATCTAAATTTGCTCCTAAAACTGTAGAAGGCTTTTTACTAGGATATGACTCAAACACAAGGGCATATAGAGTCTTTAACAAGTCCTCAGGACTTGTTGAAGTTTCTTGTGACGTTGTGTTTGATGAAACTAACGGCTCTCAAGTAGAGCAAGTTGATCTTGATGAGATAGGTGAAGAACAGGCTCCATGCATAGCGCTAAGGAACATCTCCATTGGGGATGTGTGTCCTAAGGAATCCGAAGAGCCTCCACATGCACAAGATCAACCATCCACCTCCATGCAAGCATCTCCACCAACTCAATTTGAGGATGAGGCTCAAGATGTTGAACAAGAAGATCAAGAAGATGAGCCACCTCAAAATGATGGCAACGATCAAGGGGGATATGCAAATGATGAAGACAAGGAGGATGAACAACCAAGGCCGCCACACCCAAGAGTCCACCAAGCAATACAACGAGATCACCCCGTCGACACCATCCTCGGCGACATTCATAAGGGGGTAACTACTCGTTCTCGTATTGCACATTTTTGTGAACATTACTCTTTTGTTTCCTCTATTGAGCCACACAGGGTAGAGGAAGCACTTCAAGATTCGGATTGGGTGATGGCGATGCAAGAGGAGCTCAACAATTTCACAAGGAACGAAGTATGGCACTTAGTTCCACGTCCTAACCAAAATGTTGTAGGAACCAAGTGGGTCTTCCGCAACAAGCAAGACGAGCATGGTGTGGTGACAAGGAACAAAGCTCGACTCGTGGCCAAGGGTTATTCACAAGTCGAAGGTTTGGATTTTGGTGAAACCTATGCACCCATAGCTAGGCTTGAGTCAATTCGCATATTATTGGCCTATGCTACTTACCATGGCTTCAAGCTTTATCAAATGGACGTGAAGAGTGCCTTCCTCAATGGACCAATCAAGGAGGAGGTCTATGTTGAGCAACCTCCCGGCTTTGAAGACAGTGAGTACCTTAACCATGTCTATAGGCTCTCTAAGGCGCTTTATGGGCTCAAGCAAGCCCCAAGAGCATGGTATGAATGCCTTAGAGATTTCCTTATTGCAAATGGCTTCAAAGTCGGCAAAGCCGATCCTACTTTATTCACCAAAACACTTGATAATGATTTGTTTGTATGCCAAATTTATGTTGATGATATTATATTTGGGTCTACTAACAAATCTACATGTGAAGAATTTAGTAGGATCATGACACAGAAATTCGAGATGTCTATGATGGGGGAATTGAAATATTTCTTAGGATTTCAAGTCAAGCAACTCCAAGAGGGCACTTTCATTAGCCAAACGAAGTATACTCAAGACATTCTAAGCAAGTTTGGAATGAAGGATGCCAAGCCCATCAAGACTCCCATGGGAACAAATGGGCATCTCGACCTCGACACGGGAGGTAAGTCCGTGGATCAAAAGGTATACCGGTCGATGATTGGTTCATTGCTTTATTTATGTGCATCTCGACCGGACATTATGCTTTCCGTATGCATGTGTGCAAGATTCCAAGCCGACCCTAAGGAATCACACCTTACGGCCGTAAAACGAATCTTGAGATATTTGGCTTATACTCCTAAGTTTGGGCTTTGGTACCCTCGGGGATCCACTTTTGATTTGATTGGTTATTCGGATGCCGATTGGGCGGGGTGTAAGATTAATAGAAAGAGCACATCAGGGACTTGCCAGTTCTTGGGAAGATCCTTGGTGTCATGGGCTTCAAAGAAGCAAAATTCGGTCGCTCTTTCTACCGCCTAAGCCGAGTATATTGCCGCAGGCCATTGTTGCGTGCAATTGCTTTGGATGAGGCAAACCCTGCGGGACTACGGTTACAAATTAACCAAAGTTCCTCTTCTATGTGATAATGAGAGTGCAATCCACATGGCGGATAATCCCGTTGAGCACAGCCGCACTAAACACATAGCCATTCGGTATCATTTTCTTCGGGATCACCAACAAAAGGGGGATATCGAGATTTCATACATTAACACTAAAGATCAATTGGCCGATATCTTTACCAAGCCGCTTGATGAACAATCTTTTACCAGACTTAGACATGAGCTTAATATTCTTGATTCAAGAAATTTCTTTTGCTAATCTTGCACACATAGCTCATAATAATACCTTTGATCATGTCTCTTTTATATATACTATGACTAATGTGTTTTCAAGTGTATTCCAAACCAAGTCATAGGTATATTGAAAGGGAATTGGAGTCTTCGGCGAAGACAAAGGCTTCCACTCCACTCCACTACTCATCCTTCGCCGTCGCTCCGCATCACTCTCCATCTTTGGTATAATCTTCACTCATTTATTTCATGTCCAAAGGAGGAGAAAATACTTCAATGGGCTCTAATAATTCCGTTTTTGGCGATTCATGCCAAAGGGGGAGAAAATATGAGCCCAAAGCAAAAGGACCGCACCACCACAAGTTTTTTTTTAATTGATGATTTGATTTTCAATTGATAAATTTCAAAACTGGTATCTCTTTGTGTTCTTAAGGGGGAGTAAGTGGTATTTTCAAATTTGATATCTTAAAACCCTCTTGAACACTAAGAGGAGACTTTATTTGAGGGGGAGTTTTGTTTAGTCAAAGGGAAGGCATTTTGAACAAAGGAAGAAAATTTCAAAACTTGAAAATGTCTTGCAAAATCTTATTCATTTACCTTTGACTATCTTGCAAAAGGATTTTGAAAAGAATTTACAAAAGAGTTTGCAAAAACAAAATTTTTGGTGCAAATGTGGTCCAAAATGTCAAAAATAAAGAAAACAATCCATGCGCATCATGTAAGCTTTTATATTGACTCAATTCCAAGCAACCTTTGCACTTACCTTATGCAAACTAGTTCAATTATGCACTTCTATATTTGCTTTGAGTTGTGTTGGCATCAATCACCAAAAAGGGGGAGATTGAAAGGGAACTAGGCTCACACCTAGTTCCTAAATGATTTTGGTGGTTGAATTGCCCAACACAAATATTGGACTAACTAGTTTGCTCTAGTGGATAAGTTGTACAGGTGCAAAAGGTTCACTCTTAGCCAATAAAAAGATCAAGTTTTGGATTCAACAAAGGAGCAAAGGAGCAACCGAAGGCACCTCTGGCTGAAGGCACCGGACTGTCCGGTGCGCCCAGAGGACTCCAACTCAAACTCTTCGCCCTCGGGAATTCTCGGAAGCCGGCGCACTATAATTCACCGGACTGTCCGGTGTACACCGGACAGTGTCCGGTGCTCCAAGGAAGCGCGGCCTCCGGAACTCGCCAGCCTCGGGTTCGCGCGGTAGCTGCTCCGCTATAATTCACCGGACATGTCCGGTGTGCACCGGACTGTCCGGTGTACCAGCGGGGCAACGGCTATTTCGGCGCTAACGGCTACCTGCGGTGCATTTAATGCGCGCGCAGCGCGCGCAGACGTCAGGCGCGCCCATACCGGCGCACCGGACAATGAACAGTTGTTGTCCGGTGTGCACCGGACACCCAGGCGGGCCCAGAAGTCAGAAGCTCCAACGGTCTGAATCCAACGGCATTGATGACGTGGCAGGGGCACCGGACTGTCCGGTGTGCACCGGACTGTCCGGTGCGCCATCGAACAGAAGCCTCCAGCCAACGGTCAAGTTTGGTGGTTGGGGCTATAAATACCCCAACCACCCCACCATTCATTGCATCCAAGTTTTTCAACTTCCAACCACTTACAAGAGCTAGGCATTCAATTCTAGACACACCAAAGAGATCAAATCCTCTCCAATTCCACTCAAGCCTTTAGTGACTAGCGAGAGAGATTTGCCGTGTTCTTTTGAGCTCTTGCGCTTGGATCGCTTTCTTTCTTTCTCACTTGTTCTTGTGATCAAAACTCAATTGTAACCAAGGCAAGAGGCACCAATTGTGTGGTGGCCCTTGCGGGGAAGTTTTGTTCCCGTTTGATTGAGAAGAAGAAAAGCTCACTCGGTCCGAGGGACCGTTTGAGAGAGGGAAGGGTTGAAAGAGACCCGACCTTTGTGGCCTCCTCAACGGGGAGTAGGTTTGAGAGAACCGAACCTCGGTAAAACAAATCCGCGTGTCTCACTTCATTATTTGCTTGCGATTTGTTTTGCACCCTCTCTCGCGGACTCTATTATATTTCTAACGCTAACCCGGCTTGTAGTTGTGATTATTTTGTGATTTTCAGTTTCGCCCTATTCACCCCCCTCTAGGCGACTTTCATGAATAATGTATTATACTTAAATTCCCTTTTTTTGCATGCGTGACATTTTTTCTTCGTAATATTTTGTCCATGAATCAGACTCGTGAGTCATTTTCATAAACCAACGCCAAACATGAATCCATATTTCTTACTTGAAACCCCGAACAAACACCATGAGCAGGAGGCACTCGTGTTGGCGTCGCTCATCGATAACGAGAAGAAGCTTGGCGACTGTCAGTTCGACCTCTAAAAGCAGTCCTACGTGGTCGCATGCGCAGCAGTGTACGACAAGCTCACGTGAAGCCGCCACTTGGACGCGATCCAGAGCAGCTGCACCGCGCTGTCCATCGTTAAACAGGGAGGCCTCATGGTTGTCGCCAACGTCGGCAACTCTCGGGTTGTTCTGGACACCGCATCCGACGAAGACGCCATCACGCCATCCAGCTCATCGTCCGCTTGAAGCCAACCTGCCATGTAAGTCGCTACTGACTGGACATAGATTCTTGTGCGCTGGGACGATGGACGTTGCTGACGTTGTGTGAGTGTCCTCGAATATGATGTATGTAGTGGAGTAGCGCATCCGGTGATGCAACGGCCAGGGGTACTACCTCGCTGATGAGCCCGTGGTGCACTTCATTTGGTAGCCCAACCAAGAGACATCGGTACTCGTCATGTCGCGCGCGTTCGACGACTACTATATCGAGAATTGTGGCGTCATCTTGGCGCCGGAGGTGACGCATAGGAGGATCGACAATAGTGACCAATTCGTCATCCTCGCCACCGTCAGGGTAGCTTTTGTGCCGGTCTGCCTTTAATTCTCTTCGCAAACACACGCACTTACCTTTTTGTTTAAACAAGAGTGTATGGTGGTGCGTGTCTGATGACTAACGATGTACGAGGAAATTTCTTCTGGCATGTGTGAAACGTGCTCTCCAATGATGAGACCATACAAATCGTGACATATATCGAAGTCTGTATGATACTGATGGTTGCAATGCAGTGGTGAAACAACTAGATTAAAATAACAAAATTTATATATGGCTAGGATCACAAATTGATTATGAAACATTTTTTCATAACAATATAACACACATTTTGTATATAAGTTATCGTAGTATACTGGTATTATATATTCCCGTTGCAACGCACGGACACTCAACTAGTAAGGTATAGAAATGAAAGTATTTTATGCAAATTACTATTTAAATAATAATTTATGAAGTGAAATTTTGCAAGACTCTTCGAGATACTCTAAATTTTCACAAAATATTGATATTATTATTTAAATAATAATAGCAATATTATACTTCCATTTCTATTAGCTAGTTTAATAATAACATTTTTCCTGATTTATATATATTGAATACATTTATGTAATAATTGATTTTTTCATAAAATAATTATTTATTTTTAATATTAACTAGTATATGAAAATATCGTCGTACGTAGGTTTAATGGGTCCGCGGGATTTATAAATTCCCCGATCGTCATCTCTACGTCAGACAACGACAGCTTGCTCTCGCCCCTGCCTTCTCTCTCCTCTGGGTGTTCCCGGCGGTTTCTTCGCCGCTCAAGCCGCCTCCACTCTCCCCTGCCGCGCTAGCAACTACGTTTCGGACTTCCCCGCTCGACTTTCGACCTCCCCTGCCGCCAACACCGCCCAACCGCCGTCCTCCACCACCCTCGGCCGGCGGCGCTCCGCCTTGCCGGAGGCGGAGCAGACGACGCGTGGCAGCCGATTCCGCGATGGATGCATCCACTGCCGGCGATGGTACCCACCAGCTTTTTTAGGCGGTTTTTTTTCTTCTGGGTTTTGTGTCTGTTGTAATCCCTGGTGTCCCGTCGATTGGGCCATGGAGATTAGGGCGTGATGAGGCTGGGGCCATTGTAATGCATGCTCGATTCCAGTTGATACTGCTTCGATCGCGCTAATGCGGGTGAACTGGAGGTTTTGACCAACGGTTCCGGATATGGTGGTACTTGGATCGGGGATTACGGGGGTTCGTGCCTTGGGTTGATGGTTTTGGGAGGGTTTGGGAGCTAAAGCGCAGGAAAATTAACTATGCCATTCGTAATGTAAATTTTTTATTCCCTCCTTTACCTGTATATGTTTTTGATTTTCGGACTACTAGTGATGTGTTTCTGTTGATCTCACTTGTAAATCGTTGTTGCATTATCATGAGACATACCCTCCCTTTACCCTGTGTACTTTGTGGGTTATCAACCCTTATCACCTTATGCATTTGGTTTTGGGGAGTACTGATGATGGATTTCTGTTGATCTCGCTTGACAAAGCATTGTTGCATTAGCAGGAGACACGAATACTTTGAAGAGGCCATGCAAAACATCGCCTCCAGAAGGCGAAACAGACAAGTATAAACGGCAGAAGAGGGAATGCCAGGATTTCTCTCCCAGAAGGTTCTGTACATTTGTCCTAGGAATTGTTATACATTCAGGGGTACATACTACAGAGCATCATATGATGGTTGTGCTTTGTGATGTCGAATTGATCAGGTACCAGCTTGATGTCTATGAGGTTGCTACGAGGCACAACACAATTGCGATGCTTGACACGGGAGCTGGGAAGACAATGATTGCTGTCATGCTCATCAAGCATTTTGGGAAGATCAACAAAGCAAACAATGATCGAAAGCTCATCATATTCCTTGCACCAACTGTTCAACTCGTCACACAGGTGGTTTCTACCAAAAGCTGATGATTCTAACTGAAATGAAACAAGTTTGTGCTGATATTTTCTGTAACAGCAATGCGAGGTTATTAAGAGCTACACTGATTTTGAGGTGGAGCATTATCATGGTGCAAAGGGTGTTGATCAATGGAAGGCTCATAGCTGGCAACAGCAACTCTTAAAGTATCAGGCAAATTTCATTGCTATCTTTTTCTCAATCATATTGATTCCTCATTTATTCTAAAGGAATGATCCTCCCAAATCTGTGGCAGTGCTGTTCTGCACTCTTCTGTTAATTAGATTAGATTTTCTGACAGCAGATGTTTAGCTCTTCATTTACCGTACTTGGGTTTGAAAGATCATGACATGTAATGTATATCATGATATAGTTATTCTAGATTATGTGCATAATGAAATTTTCTGATATTTTTTACTGCAAATTTGATCTAGAAAGCCTTTTTTGTGTCTGCGTATGCACTCTTATTTTCCCCTTAGTAATTTTTGAAGATATGATTGTCCAATTTCCTTCACAGTACCTTTAATATTTTTGGTATAAAAAAATTATGTTCCTAGATTAAACATTAAAGAAAAGCACTGCAGCAAAGTCGCAGAATCCTAGTTTGTGATGCTCCATTTACTTGACAGCCCCCACAAAAAAAATTGCAGGTTATGGTCATGACACCACAGGTGTTGCTAGACGCTTTACGCCAAGCTTTCTTGATCTTGGACATGGTTAGTCTCATGATATTTGATGAATGCCATCACGCAACTGGTAACCACCCATATACTAGGATAATGAAGGTATTCTGAATAAAACACTTGTAATACTTACAAAGTTACGGATTACTTTTCTTTTGTATTGCTCCTTTTTAATTAGCAGTTTCTGTTATTTTGCCCGTTTGAACAGGAGTTCTATCATGGATCAGAGCATAAGCCAAATGTGTTCGGTATGACAGCCTCTCCTATCATAAGAAAAGGCAAGTATTGATGATAAAAGATTTAATGTTCTTTTTGCTGTTATCTTTCAGACATCACAAAACTCCTTGATCTTTAAACTAACATCTCAAATGGCAAGCTAATGATATTTGTCAGAAATGTAATTGAGCAGCAATTATTACTGAATTGAATTGTGATTGCTTGTAATAAAATTATTGAGAAATATGACGATTATGTTGGTGGTGTTTTGGTTGTACCAAAATATCACAAATGGTGATATTGATATGCTGGTCACGTACTAAAACCTGTCATGGCCAAGTGAAATAAATATGACTGGTTATCTATCCATTGATAAAATACAATGACACATAGTTCTCCTATGTGGTCAATAAAAAAGTGAAAACATAGAACTCCATAGAGGAATTCTGTGGGTATAATCTTTTATTTGTAATTCCACCACATGTTGTTAATTCTTGCAATTTTGTTTGTTTCCTACCATGGATTTTGTATCTTCACCATTTAAATATTTTCTTATGCTTTTCCATTTTACCTTTTCATCTTGCAGGGGTCTCCTCTGATTTGGATTGCAAAAATCAGCTATCTGAGCTGGAAAATATTTTAGATTCCAAGGTATGTCCCTTTTTTAACTACTTTATTTATACTGCTTATGTATACATGCTTTTTAGATTATCCAGGACACAGTAGCTGTGTGATTATTCCAATTTATCTATGGAACCTCAATACATGGCCAATTAGTGGTGGCTTCCCCTGCTGTATTTCTCGTTCAAAAAATACATAGCCATATTGAAATGCGCGGTTTACAACTATACTTGTTTCAGGCTACAATATGAAAATTGTTTACTGTTAGAATACCCGTTTAGGGTTTGGGGTTTTCCCCGTGTAATTACGTCTCGCCCCTCTGTAATGGGCCTGACCCAGTTTACTCAAGTCTATTAATACACCACCCAACCCCTGTTAGGGTTAGGGTTTCCAATATGGTATAGAGCCAGTGTTTTTCTCTCTCTCTCTCTCCTCCTCTCCTCCCTAGCCGTCGCCAACCCCTTCCCCTCAGCCGTCGCCAACCCCTCCCCTGCTGGCCGTCGCCCCTTCCCCTCCTCTGGCCAGCTCAGGCGCCGCCGCCCCTCTGCAGGTCGCGCCCACCGGCGGCCGCGCCCTCCCTGCACGCGTCCTCCCCTCGGTGGCCGTGCTCTCCCCCTCCTCTCCGGCGGTCGCGCTCGTGCCGCCTCCTGGCCTGGAGCCGCCGGTGCCCTCGGCGGCCGCGCTGGTCATCTCTAGGCCGCGGGTCCTCTGCCGACGGCGCGCAGCCCCCGCTCTGCGCGCAGCTCCGTCCTGGCCACGTGCCCCGTGGAGCGCTACGCCGTGCGCGCCAAGCACCTCGGCCGCCCGACCTTCGCCTCGCTGCTTCGGCGCGCCACGCAAGAGAACAAGTTCGGCCACCCCGGCGAGCTCCGTCCCCTCTGCCAGCGTCGTCGTTTCTCCCTATACTGGCGCTACAACCAGCCTCCTCCCCTCGTTCCCGTCGGACACTGGTCCCCAACCACCCTTCTTCCTGCCGCGAGCGCTCCCCGCTGCGGCCTCCTCTTCCCTAGTCATCGGGGCGCTGTCAGCCTCTGCTCCCAGCCGCGCCACCGCGGTCGTTCCCTGCCCCACGCCGCCCGACTCGATCCTTGTGGCTGCGCGCGCCCTTCTGGATGGCCCTCCTCGCTACTCGCGTAGTTGCGCTTCTCCTACCAGTGTTGTCCCCACCCACACCGGTTCCATGGCGTCACCCCCGCCATTCATGAGCTTTACCTCGCCCGCCGCTCCTGTGACTGTGCGTGCCCTCCTCCACAACGGCCATCTCATCCGGGGCATGTTCGTGTCCTTCGATCCAGTCTGGAACCCTATTCTCCGGGACTGCGTCGAGATCCACCCTCAGGCGGGCCGTCACGTGCCTGGACCGCTTGTCTTCCCATGTGCTGCGATCGCCTCCCTAGCGGTTGAGCCTGTGTCATCTCCCTCCCTCCCTAGCGCCTCTATCGGGGCACCTTCTTTAGCCCTCTCCGCTCACACCGTACCTTCACCACCACCACCTCCCCCTCCCACCACCGATTGGGTGGTTGACTCCGGGGCCTCCTTCCACACTACCCCCACAACTAGTTCGTTATTCCACTCTCATCCACCACACCCCTCACATCCTTCCTCCATCGTCGTTGGCAACAGTTCCACCCTCCCGGTCACCTCAGTAGGTGCATCGGTTCTTCCAGGACCATTCTGCCTTAACGACGTCCTTGTTGCTCCCGGACTGACTCATCCCCTCCTCTCGGTTCGTCGCTTCACTAGTGACAACCAGTGCTCTATGGAGTTCGACCCCTGGGGTCTCACCATACGCCACCTTCCCACACATGCTGTGCTCGCTCGCTGTGACAGCTCCGGTCCCCTCTATTCTCTTCACTTGCCCTCCACTCCCCACACCAGAGTAGCCTCATCTCCTGCCCTTACTACTACCACCACATCACATGCTCTTGCTACTACCACCACCTCCGCCATTTGGCACCGTCGCCTTGGGCACCCTGGACCTGATGTCATGTCCCAGCTTGTCGGCCACTCAGACATATCCTATACTCGGGGCTCTTCTGAGCGCTGTCATGCTTGTCAGCTCGGCCGTCACTCATGTCTTCCTTTTTCCACTTCCACGTCCAGGGCTGTTCAGGCCTTTGATCTTGTCCACTGCGATCTCTGGACGTCTCCTGTCCTTAGCCTCCCGGGCTACAAATACTACCTGGTCATTCTGGACGACTACTCCCATTTCCTTTGGATTTTCCCCCTTCGGCTGAAGTCTGACACGTTTACCACCCTCACTCACTTCTTCGCCTGGGTATCCACCTAGTTCCGGCGCCCAGTCCGTGCCCTGCAGTGCGACAATGGCCGCGAGTTCGACAACAACGCCTCCCGTTCTTTCTTCCTCACTCACGGCGTCCAGTTGCGTCTCTCGTGTCCCTACACCTCTGCTCAGAACGGCCGGGCCGAGCGCATGATTCGCACCACCACCAACATGATCCGCTGCCTTCTCTTTCAGGCGTCTCTCCCTGCCACCTACTGCAGAGGCCCTTCATACCGCCACGCATCTCCTCAACCGTCTTCCCTCGAAGGCGATGAGCCACCCTACACCTCACTTCGCCCTGTACGGCACAGCCCCTTCCTACGACCACCTGCGCGTGTTCGGCTGTGCTTGCTACCCTAACACTTCCGCTACCGCCCCTAACAAGATTTCTCCTCGCTCCACTCGCTGCCTCTTCCTCGGCTACTCCCCTGACCACAAGGGGTATCGGTGTCTGGACCTCACCTCCCATCGCATCATTATCTCTCGTCACGTCGTCTTCGACGAAGATGTGTTTCCCCTTGCAGGCTCCACCCCACCCACCGATCTCGACTCACTCCTCGAGTCCGATCCGGTCCCCCCCACCCCCGGCGCCCCACCTTGCGCCGTTACCTGTACCTCGTGCGGCCACGACGCCACCGCTCGCGCCCATTCCCGCGCCCCGTGCGGCCCCGTCGACCCCGCCTGCGCCTCGCGCGGCCACGCCTGCGCCACGCGCAGCCCCAACGATCATGCCTGTGTCACGCACGGCCCCGACGACCCCGCCTGCGCCACGCGCGTCCCCGTTGATCACGCCTGCGCCACGCGCGGCCCCGACGACCTCGCCGGCGCCACGCGCGGTCCCATCGACCCCGGCTCGCTTCGCCGACCCCGCGCTCGTCTACCACCGTCGCGGCCACGTCGCTACCTCGGCGCCTGCCGACTCGGGTCCGTCGACGAGCACGACCCGCTTTGCCGACCCCGCCGTCGTCTATCACCGCCGCAAGCCGGCGATACCCGCCGCTCCTGACGTTCTGGCGGCCCGCTCCGAGCCATCAGTGTACCACCCGGTCGCCATCCACCGCGACCCCGGGCACGTCCACCCGATGGTGACTCGGCGCGCCGATGGCGTTCTTCGCCTCGTCGATCGGCTGATCCTGGCAGCTGATACGACCTGCACTCCATCGGACGCATCCCCGGTGCCCTCCTCCGTTCGCGCTGCCCTCGCCGACCCACATTGGCGTCGTGCTATGGAGGAGGAGTACGCGGCCCTCTTGGCCAACCACACTTGGGACCTGGTGCCGTGTCCACCAGGCACCAACGTGGTCACCGACAAGTGGCTATTTCGCCACAAGCTGACCTCGGACGGCTCCCTCGACCGCTACAAGGCCCGTTGGGTCCTTCGGGGCTTCACCCAGCGCCCCGGAGTAGACTACGACGAGACCTTCAGCCCCGTCGTCAAATTCGCCACTGTCCGCGTCGTCCTCTCCCTCGCCCTCTCCCGCGACTGGGCGATCCATCAGCTTGACGTCAAGAATGCCTTCCTCCATGGCACTCTGACGGAGACTGTTTACTGCAGCCAGCCCACCGGCTTCGTCGACGCCGATCGTCCAGATCTGGTCTGCCGGCTGAACCGATCCCTGTACGGCCTCAAGCAGGCGCCGTGGGCATGGTACAGTTGCTTCGCCTCGTACTTGGCCTCCATCGGCTTCGTCGAGGCCAAGTCAGACACGTCCCTGTTCATCTACCGGCGTGGCGACGACACCGTCTACCTCCTGCTCTACGTCGACGACATTGTGCTCACGGCATCCACCGCCGACCTTCTACAGCGCACGATCGTCGCCCTTCAGTGGGAGTTCGCGATGAAGGACCTGGGGCCCCTCCACCACTTCTTCGGCATCACCGCCGAGCGTCGGCCTCAGGGTCTCTTCCTCCACCAGCGCTAGTACGCCATCGACATCCTGGAGCGGGCTGGCATGTCTGATTGCAAGCCCTGCTCCACGCCTGTCAACACTCAGGCAAAGCTCTCTGAGGACGACGGGCCTCCGGTCGCTGACGCGACGTCCTACCGGAGCCTGACCGACGCGCTCCAGTACCTCACCTTCTCCAGGCCCGACATCGCCTACGCCGTCCAGCAGGTGTGCCTACATATGCACACTCCGCGGGAGCCTCACCTCACCGCTCTCAAGCGGATACTGCGCTACCTCCGCGGCTCCCTCGACTACGGCCTCCTACTGCGACCATCCCCGACGTCGGAGCTCGTGGTCTATACCGACGCTGACTGGGCTGGCTGTCCGGACACGCGCTGGTCCACCTCCGGTTACGCCGTGTTCCTAGGCGCCAACCTCGTCTCTTGGGCCGCCAAACGGCAGCCCGTCGTCTCTCGCTCCAGCGCTGAGGCCGAGTACCGCGCCGTGGCCAACGGCGTGGCAGAGGCCTCCTGGCTGCGACAGCTCCTCCACGAGCTCCACAGTACCCTTCAGCGCGCCACCCTCGTCTACTGCGACAACGTCAGCGCGGTCTACCTCTCCACCAATCCTGTGCAGCATCAGCGCACGAAGCACGTGGAGATCGACCTGCACTTCGTCCGCGAGCGTGTCGCTGCCGGTGACGTTCGGGTTCTCAGCGTCCCCACCACGCTGCAGTTCGCTGACATCTTCACCAAGGGGTTACCGTCGAGTGTATTTTTAGACTTTCGCTCCAGTCTCAACATCTGTACAGGATAGAGTTGTGACTGCGGGGGGTGTTAGAATACCCGTTAGGGTTTGGGGGTTTTCTCGTGTAATTACTGTATCGCCCCTCTGTAATGGGCCTGGCCCAGTTTACTCAAGTCTATTAATACACCACCCAACCCCTGTTAGGGTTAGGGTTTCCAATATTTACTTGTATGCTCCTATTTAGATCTGTCTTTTTAGGTGAAATATGTCCACTTTGCCCTTACACTACAGGAAAATGCCATTAACTGCTCCTATTTACAATGTAACGCAGATACACTCTGTGGTGGATAGAGAAGAGATAGAACTTTGTGTTCCTTCTGCAAAAGAAGTGAATAGATACTATGAGCCAAGAACTGTTTCTTTTGACGATTTAAGTGAAGAACTGGAAATTTTGTGTTCCAAGGTTTCATACTCTTTAATTCCTGGCTCTGTTGTTGAAGTCTTTACCAAAGCTGTTAAGATCGATGTCTAAAATCATCATCTTTTTATGTGTGCAGTATGATGGGCTGATCATACAATTGCATAACAGATCGACCAATCAGTACAAAGATGCTGATGAAATAACAAAAGAATCACGGAAACGTCTCTCAAATTCTTTAGCAAAGATTTGCTATTGCCTAGAAGATGCTGGTCTTCTTTGTGCTAGTGAGGTATTAGTTACATTGGTTCTAAGCTATTAATGTTTGCCCTTCTTCTTTGTCTTGAGTGTTAATTGTTTTTTGGTCTTTAGTTTTCACAGTTCTATGGAATATATTTAGATAATTTATTTTTTCTCTTAGGCTACTAAAATCTGCATTGAAAGGGGCCAGAGAAAAGGTTGGCTGAAGGGGGCCAGTGACACCACTGATCAGCAAATTGGTCAAAATGGACCTATCCTGTTTGCAGAAATTTCAATGCTTCATATGGAGTTTTTTCAGGAAGTGTTGGATATAATCGGCAAACGCGTCCAACAGCAACAAGGTGTGACTGCTTAGATTGAACTAATTAAATGAAGTACTAATTGCTAAGATGTAGCATTGCACCATCCTACATATTAACTATGATGCATCGGTGCTGACATCTCAGGAATTGATGCCCTTCTGAACTCAGAGCGTGGATGTGTGGAAGCAAAAAATATGGGCTATATTTCACCAAAGCTCTATGAGCTCATGCAAGTATTTCTCTCTTTCAGGTGAAGTGATATTTTGGTAACTTGGCCTGTTCATTTTCAACCATGTTCCTTTACACTGACATGACATACATCTGTTCCTAACAGTGACCCTGATAACGTTCGATGCCTTGTTTTTGTGGATCGAAAGATTAGTGCTAGAGTCATTGAGCGGACGATGAAGAAAATATGCCAACTCTCCTGTTTCAGAGTCTCTTTTCTAACTGGAGGGAGTTCTTCAGTGGATGCACTCACCCCTAAAATGCAAAAGGATACACTGGATTCGTTCCGCTCTGGAAAGGTACTTAACATCTGTCAACATTTGTGTAAATTGAAACATAGTTCTTAATTTCTCATGATCTGGCATTGTTTTCTCCCCCCTCCCCCTTAAATATGTAGGTCAACTTACTGTTTACTACAGATGTTGCAGAAGAGGGTATACATATTCCAGACTGCTCGTGTGTAATAAGATTTGATTTGCCGAGAACTACCCGCAGCTATGTCCAATCACGTGGACGAGCCCGACAGAGGGACTCTCAGTACATACTAATGATTGAACAGTAAACCCTTTACTTTGTAGTGTTGTCTAAACTCTAAACTACTTATGCTTGTGATGGTACTATGATTGCCATGGCAATGACATGATTACAAGAAGCCATATTGTCAATGTTCTTTGCAGGGGAAATGTGAAACAAGATGATTTGATATCTGGGATTATGAGAAGTAAGGCCTCGATGACTGGGATTGCTTCAAACCGAGAGCCTGAGGATTCACACCCCAGTTTCTTACCCACTGAAGAAATAAATGAATACCATATAAGCAAAACAGGAGCCAAAATAACTACTGATTCTAGCATCAGTGTTCTCAACCAGTACTGTGATAAGCTCCCGAAGGACAAGTATGGTGACTACATTTCGTTTTTGTCCTTTTACATGGCTACACAGTACACCTATTATATACATTCAGAAATTCTGCATACCAAGTTTCTGTTAGGTATTTTTTTAATTTTCCTGTGTAGGGTTCTAACCCATTTTTCTGTCTTTCTTGCTTGTTTTGAAGGTACTACACCCCAAGGCCCAAGTTTCAGTTCACTCATTACGGTGATGGTTATGAGTGTACTGTAACACTACCATCCAGTGCCATGTTTCAACTTTTGGTAGGTCAAAAAGCAAGAAACATGCAGAAAGCAAAGCAGCTTGTTTGCCTTGATGCATGTAAGAGGCTGCATCAGCTCGGAGCACTTGATGACCATCTTTCTCCATCAGTTGAAGAGCCGCCTCCGGAAATTTCAAGCAAGTCTAGTATCTCGACACCTGGTGCAGGTTTAGGTATATGATGATTGTTAATTCCTAAAGAGATATCTTATATCACATACTCTTTTATGTTCCAAATCATAGGTTACTTTAACATTTTCTGAGTCGAACTTCTCTAATTTTGACCATGTTTATAGAAAAATACATCATCCACATCATGAAATTAGTTTCATTAAATCCACCATGATATAGGTACGGATAGTGCATTCATTTGGTATTGTAGACGTTAATATATATTTTTTAAAAGTTTGGTTAGGACAGTTAAAACGACTTATAATTTGGAATGGGTGGAGTTCTTGTTTGTAGTCGTTATGCACAGTGAATCTGGTTTCATTCATTTATTGTTTATTTAATATATGATAAAGAAACAAAAGTATCTCTAATGACACTGTCTTATTTCATTCTCAAAGGTACAACCAAACGGAAAGAACTGCATGGTACAACCAAAGTTCTTTCCATGTCTGGCTCTTGGGGTTCAGATAGAAGTGTGACTAAACTTCAAGGCTACAAGTTGAATTTTGTTTGTGATCAAGTTGGTCAAAAATACTCTGCCTTTGTCCTTTTAATTGATGCAAGTATAGCAAAAGAAGCTGCTACTTTAGATATTGATCTATATTTGCATGACAAGATGGTAAAAGCTTCAGTTTCCCCTTGTGGACCTCTTGAGTTGGATGCTTGGCAGGTTTGGTCAAGTACATTGTTCACCTACTCTGTTTTAGCTAATATTTTTTTCTTACCTGAAAGATTTCTTTTGGTTCTCTCTTAGATGGAACAAACAAAACTATTTCAAGCACTTCTCTTTAATAGTTTGTTTGGAAAACTGTTCATTGGATCAAAAGCATCAAAAACCCCAACGGAGTTCATTCTCAAGAAAGATGATGTGTTCCTTTGGAACAAAGAAAATATGTATTTGCTTTTACCTGTGGATTCTACTCTGGATTCTCATAAAAGTGTTTGCATCAACTGGAGTGTAATTGATGTAGTGGCTACAGCTGTTGGATTCATGAGAAGCATTTATTCAGATGGCAAATGTAACCTAACTGATAAACTTAATTATGAAAAAAATGGTGAAGATCTTATTCATTTGGCCAACAAGTCATGCAAGGGTAATGATCTTAAAAATATGGTGGTTCTAGCAATTCACACTGGAAAGATCTATACTATTGTTGTTGTATCTGATTTATGTGCCAATAGTAAATTTGATGGTACAACTGACAAGAAAGAAGCAAAATTCCGGACATTTGCAGAATATTTTGAGAAGAAGTATGCTAAATCTTTCACATATTCATATGCTTATTCAAGAATACATAGCTAATAAACGGTAAACTAACACACTTCATTTACAGGTATAGTATATTTCTTTGTCATCCTTTACAACCATTGCTAGTGTTGAAACCCACCCATAATCCTCACAATCTTCTTTCCTCAAAGAATAGAGATGAAGGTATAAATTATAAACTTGAACTCTGTTATCCTTTTAATTGTAGCCAAGTAATAATTTTGTACAATGATACAAATTGGTTATGCTTTATTGTTTTTTGTAGACAATGTTGTGGAAAATAAAAATAGGGCGAACAGCCTTGTTCACATGCCTCCAGAGTTGCTGATTCCTCTTGATTTACCTATTGATGTTTTGAGAGTATTCTACTTGTTTCCATCTCTGATGCATCGTCTTGAGTCACTAATGCTAGCCAGCCAACTAAGAAGTGAAATTGCATACACAGATTCTGATATATCAAGCTTCGTGGTATGATATTTATATTTTTAGACATAGTATTATGTTATTCCTTAAAATGTAATGTCACAATCCAATTCCCTACACTTCCTCAGATTTTGGAAGCTATGACAACACTTAGATGCTGTGAGGACTTCTCTATGGAGCGATTAGAGTTATTGGGGGACTCTGTTCTTAAGTATGCAGTGAGTGCCCATCTTTTCATGACATTTCTTAATAAGCATGAGGGACAGTTATCGTCCAGAAGGCAAGAAACGATATGTAATGCCACACTTTATAGGCTTGGTATTGAACGCAGGATACAGGTAATTTGCATCTCATCATTGGTAATATGAAGAAAGAGGCTGCATTTTGCTTCAAAAAATGAGCTATATACTGTTTTAATTAACTTTGTAATTGATGGAATGTCATCCATAGGGTTACATACGTGATGCTGCATTTGATCCTCGTCGATGGCTTGCTCCTGGACAGCTGTCCAGACGTCCTTGTCCTTGTGAATGCCCAGTAAATTCTGAGGTTGTAACTGAGGATATTCATAGGATTGATGACAAGTCTATAATTATAGGCAAGGCGTGTGACAAGGGACACAGATGGATATGTTCGAAAACCATCTCTGATTGTGTTGAGGCTCTAATTGGGGCCTATTATGTGGAAGGGGGATTAAAAGCAGCTTTTGCTGTTCTCAAATGGTTCCAGATTGAGACTGAAATCGAGGAAGAGTTAATTATGGAAGCTCTGTCGAGTGCTTCAGTGCGAAACTATCTTCCAAAAGTTGATGTAGTTGAATTGCTTGAAGCAAAACTAGGCTACACTTTTCAAATGAAAGGTTTGTTAATAGAGGCTCTCACCCACTCATCACAGCAAGAATCTGGAGCAACATACTGCTACCAAGTATGGTTGATATTTATCTTGAACTTTGGCTAGTTTAAGCCTTTTTTATTCCATTTCTCATTTTCTCTAACGGAAGACGTTTTACTTTCAGCGCTTGGAGTTCCTTGGTGATGCAGTCTTGGATATTTTAATAACTCGCCATCTGTTCCTTAGTCATAAAGACACAGATGAGGGGGAGCTGACAGATTTACGGTCTGCATCAGTAAATAATGAGAATTTTGCACAAGTTGCGGTAAAGCACAATCTCCATCAGTTTCTACAACATTCTTCGGGGTTCTTACAAGACCAAATCACTGAATATGTGAATAGTCTTGAAAGTTCGTCCATGGACAGAGCCAGCCTTTTATCCAGTGGACCATGTAGGGGGCCAAAAGTATGTTTTCTCCTCTCTGTAGGCCAGTGCATACGAGATTCGAGATCCCATGAATGACATGTGCTTTACGAGTAGCATATTAGTGCACTATTTGTTAACATCCTTTACAGCCTATTAGACTTCTATGGTAGAAATTAGGATATATATCCGGTTCTACTTGTTTTTCATGTAGTTTGATATTGTCAACTATTGAAATCATGAAAGTAAAAGTGCAAAATGTGATTGGTAGGTCCATCACACTAATCGCCATTTTTGTCCGACCCCAAAGATACTGTTGAAACACAGTTTTTAAAACCTTGGTTTAAACATTGTTTTTATCCAGAATATGACATTTCACTGTCTTCTTTCGCATAGGTTTTAGGTGATATTGTAGAAAGTATAGCAGGTGCTATTCTTATTGACAGCAAACTTGATTTGGATTTAGTTTGGCGGGTTTTTAAACCTCTTCTTTCACCAATTGTCACACCTGAGAATTTGGAGTTGCCCCGATTCAGAGAACTTAATGAGTGGTCTGACAAGAATGGGTACTTTATTGGAATTAAGTGTGAAAATCGAGGAGACAGCACAATGGCTATCCTTAACTTACAACTCAAGGATTTGCTTCTTGTGAGGCAAGGTTGTGGGAAGAATAAAGTAGATGCGAAAGCACATGCAGCTTCCTTATTGCTCAGGGATCTAGAGGTACTTCCTTTTACGCCCCATTCTTTTGGTGAATCATGCTGCTGGTTGATTCGGGACATAGCATGTATTCTTGTTGTGTTAGCAGGAAAAAGGACTTATAATTCCAAGGAATGCAAGCAGAGTGGAACAACTTGAAAAGAATTCTGGTACTGTAAAACATTGCAACAACGTGCTTGATGTTATGGACACACAAAACGTAGCACCACCTAGGCAAAAGGAAGTAGCTGTGTTAAGTACCACCACTCCTGGCTCTGTTCTTGATAAACCATGTACGTGTTTGTCTCAGTTGTTTTGTTTTGTTTTTCATCCAATATTTGTCGGGTCGACATCTATGCGTATCATGTACAAAACTTCACATTGGTTTAATCATTGATCTTATTTGTGCAGTGGTTGTGAAGGTTAAGTTGAGCAAAGGAGGACCTCGTATATCATTGTACGAGTCGTGTAAAAAGCTTCAGTGGCCAATGCCGACCTTTGAATTCGTGAAGGTCGAACCAAGGTACTACTGTTTCACATTGTGGGGTTGCAGTTGGCTTGTGTAAAGTACTACCTAATATTTCCTCTTTTGAAAATACCAGCGTGTGCTCCTCTTCCTGTGGTTCGTCACAAAAGGTTGCGCCCCAAGGTTTCGCATTTGCTTCGACAATAACGTTGCATATACCGAACGGCGATGTCATCAGCCTCACAGGAGATGGGCGTGCGGATAAGAAGAGCTCACAGGATTCTGCTGCGTTGCTCATGCTCTATGAGCTGCAGCGGCAACGTAGATTCCAAGTTCAAGAAGTATGAGGAATCACCTCGTGGTTCCATCACCAAAGATGCAATGTTACCGCCACCGGCGATTATTGCTTGGGCATCTTGGAGTAATGTCACCGCCAAATCAGTCTTTAGTCGTCAGCCGCACGGGGGTGTAAGAAAATAATGTACTTCATTCTGATTCTAAATTATAAGACACCCCGAATTATGTAATCTAATTATCATAATGTCCTATAATTTGAAATGGAGCGGTGTTGGTTACTCTCGTTCCCGTCTGATGGATTCAGACATTTCATCTGTACACATTAGGTTCTGGTGCATGTTAAAAGAGCCTGGAAGGGCACTGCTTACGTCCGCCGTGGTCGTGATGTGTGTACACGTGCAGTAATAAGATTTTAACAGGAAATTGCTATCTTGGCGACCTCCTCTTCCCGCTTTATATAAAAACAAACTAAAATTGCGGGTTCAAATCTCGGTTATCCTGCCTAATATTTTATATAGAACTCGTAGCAATATACGGCTATCCATATATTTGGCGGTGCTCTGCAAACAATCCATACAGCTTCTCCTATGGCAACATTCACCTAAGACTCTCTAGCAGACTCTATTTCACTCCTTATTTTAAATTTCACTATTTATTTTAAATTTTACTTTATAAACATGATCGTCTACAATATAAAACATTGTTTGGTATGTTCATATGCACGGCCCGGAGTCAGCCTAATAGCAACTCTTGCGATCTAATATAAGAACGAAATCGTTAGAGCATTTGTACATGCAAAGCGATGGGTCTGAACTATAGATGTATAATTGTCCCGAAGCTTGGTCCAAAGCACGATTTTTTGGCTTGGAATTAGCCTGACCGAGCCTAAATAAGCGGGCCGAGAACGAACAATGATCTAAGCCCGACGGGCTGGTCCGGCCCGGCTCATTTAGTGTCTGTCCCGTTTTTTACACTAAACCCTGCTTTTGCACCAGTTCCGCCGGTGAAATGTTTTGAAGACCGAAAGTCCGGGCCTTCTAGTGTTTCTTTGCTTTTGCGCCAGTTCAAGACTCCGTCCAGTACTGCCGGTGGAATGCCGAGGTGAGCCGGCTCGTCGCCGGTGCAAGCTGATGTCCGAGCGCCGCCATCGCACTGCGAGGGATGTCGAGTGCCGCCGCCTCTCAGTTCAAGCGCGAGATGAGGATGAGAAGAGAGAGAGAGGCGCCCACGGGTAAAGAGAGAGGTGTTTTTTTGTCAGGGGCAAAAGTGTCCAATGAAAAACTGACATCAAAATTAAATAGTTTTATGTTTCAAATAACCCTTTAAATAACATTCTGTCTGTAAGCAGCATGTTCACATAATGATATTTGAGCGAATTCTAAGTCGGAAGAAATCCAAATTTATCACGAATCTGATGGTATCTGTATTCCCTGTTAATCCAAATTTCTCACGAATCAGATGGTATCCGTATTCCGTGTTGTTCCCTCTCCGAATTCGACCCCGCCGCTAAACCCCGCACCGGTTGCCGAGGCGTCTCCCGCTCCAGCTCCGACTCTCACGTGACTAGGGTTCTGTGCGTCCACTTCCTCGTCGGCGCAATGGAGGTCGGGGGTAACCACTTGCACTTCTTCCCTCTTTTTCCATCGCTACTATCTTTGTCTGCTCAGTGCGGTTTGCGGCTCGGTTTCTCAACCACTGCTCCCCTCTGGTGAGTGCGGGAGGGACCGATCGATTGTTATCGCGTGTTACGCGTTCCAGGTGGTTTTCGTTTCTAGACGCCTCCGTGTCCCGTGTACCGTTAGTAGTCTCCGATTGTTTTTGTTCTGTGATACCAGGTCCCGATGCCAATTTATATATGCTTTATGCTACTTTTGGAATTCAACTGAGGTCGTCGCGATGGAGTTAGATTCAGCTCGTTGGGTTGGCAGTAGGCATCTATCATACAAGTACTGTCCTTTTTTAATTGCAAGCGAGAACCGTAGATATAATTGTGATTTGTTAGTTTTTTTAATAAATTTACGTGAGCTGGTGGTGGAAGTGGTTAAGTGTTAAATTTGACATACGGTTGGATCAGAAGGCTCGTTCGCATGCTTGCACATAAGATATGATTGTACAGTAGTCGTTGCCACACTCATGTTGAAAAGTAGTGTGTTGTGTTTGGATGTCACTTTCTACATTTGTTCCAAGAATTTCGGTCTAGGATATTTACGAGTCTGTTGTCTCCTTTGGCAGTTATCATGGAAGTTCTATTTTTGCCCTCTCGAGAATGATTATATTCTGTGGATACATGTATGTACATTTATGGTACGCCAACTGGGCACTGCTAAGGCTATATAATGACTTGGTTGGATATGTCACATGTTACTTAGTTACTATATTCATACTTGGCTAATCTGTTTGGTATGTGTGACATCTATGGTCAGATTTCTGTGGTTGTCCACCAGTATGGTGCATTTTGTTATGCCTCTTTGTTGATGTAAAACTACCATAAGCTGTATTTGTGGCATAACTGACCTATTTACAATTGTATTTTTTGATTTGGTAGAAAGTGCATCAAGTGGTTTTTTTCGTTTTTTTTTGTTTCTTCGCTTGCAATACTAAGTTACCGAATTGATATTTATAATCATACAGGTCAAGAAGTGAAGCCAGGAGCCACGGTTTCTTGCAAAGTTGGTGATGGCTTGGTTATCCACCTTTCACAGGTTTATGCACTTTACCCTGTAAATTATATATATATATATATATATATATATATATATATATATATATATATATATATATATGATCTTTTTTAGGTCCCTTGACTGATTTGATTTTACATTGTAATTGTAAATGTTATATAGATTTTTTAGGTCCTTCGGCTGATTTGATTATACATTCTAATTGAAATTTTTATGAGATTTTTTAGTCCTTGTCTGAATTGTTGTTTTTCATCTATTTTTAGGCTGCACTGGGGGAATCAAAGAAAGCGAGTGAGAATGCCATTTTGTCTGTTAATATTGATGATAAGAAACTAGTGCTTGGAACCTTATCAGTTGAGAAGCATCCTCAGATCTCTTGTGATCTTGTATTTGATAAGGATTTTGAGCTACCACACAATTCAAAAACACGTAGCGTTTTCTTCCGTGGCTACAAGTCCCCTGTTCCTCTGTTTGAATATCCTTTCTTATGATTAAGATTTCTGTTCAAAACTGGACAACGTTTCATGGTAACTCTATTTTCCTTAACCGCCATTGGCTTTATTCACGTCTAATTCTGGTGAAGATAGTTCCGATGAAGAGCTAAAAACCGACCAAATTCCATTGCAGAATAATGAAATTAGTAAGTGGTTTTCTTTTGCTTTATGAACTCATGCATAAAGAGTGTACAAAAGGAGTTTTATTGCATGATTGTCACTTATTTTGTTTTTGGTTTTCCAAGAAATTTCTGCGGCAAAGGTTCCTGCGAAGGATGATGATGATGATGTTTTCATTATTCTAGCGATGATGATGATGATTTATAGCAGTGATGATGATGATGATTTCACTACTAGTGATAGTGATAATGAAATGTCTGAGGAAGATGACTCCAGTGATGAAGATGAAATGTCTGAGGAAGATGACTCCAGTGATGAAGATGGAATGTCAGGTGGTGCTGATCCTAGTGATGATTCCAGTGATGAATCTGGTTCAGAAGAACATACTTCTGCCCCAAAGAAGGTGTGCACTAGATAATTGTTCTTTTCCTCTAGTACTTATTTTAGTCATGTCTCACCCTATTTATTCTTTATATTGTTATTCTTTACATTGGTAGACTGATGTAGTAGTTGGCAAGAAGAGAGCAATCAAAGCTGAGGCACCTTATGGTAAGAAGGCTAAGTCTGAACAATCTTCTCAGAAAACAGGTGAGCTACTACTTTTATGTTCTTATAAAGCCCAACTGAAAACAGGTGAGCTACTACTTTTATGTAGACTATCTTCAGTAGACGACCCTATCTCACTCTCTATTTCAAACTTCACTCTGCAAACAGTGCAATCTACAGTATAAAACAATACTTTACACGGCCTGCTGGAGATGGCCTTAAAGCCCAACTAATGGATGTGTAACGTTAACATGTGAATTGAACTCTTTTTTGTCCTTACAAAGACCACTCTTTTTATGTTCTTATAAAGCCCAAACTCTAAGGGATGTGTAAGGTTAACATGTGAATGTTTAACTATATTTTCGTTTACCTAAGGTGACAAGGCTTCAACTTCTCATCCTGCAAAGCAGTCCATCAAGACTCCTGCAGACAAATCTAGGAAGACCCCCACAGCTGACAAGAAATCCCCCAAATCTGGGAGCCATGGCTGCAAGTAACGCAACAAGTATGTATAGTTTATAATTTTTCTTTTTCTTTTGGTGAACGATTATAATTTGGTATTATAGTTTGCTAATAGTATCCTGCTGGACCAGATCTTTCAGCAGTGCGTCAGCACTTTAGTCCCATCAGAAGCCAAAAAAGCATGAAGCCTAGAGGAGCATGTGCTGTACCTTATAGGTTGATCTACTTGAATTATCAAAATCAGTGGTCTTATTTTTGAACTTGAAAATATCAAGTTTGGAACTTGCCTAGTAGTTATGCGATTAGTGGTCTTACTATTTTTAAACTTAGGAAATCTCAAGTTTGGAACATACCTGGTATGTCTTGTTAATAACATGGGTGTGAGAGGAGAGAATTACAGAGTGCCAAACCCTAACCCTAACAGCTACAGTGATAAAGCCCCCTAGTGAGCTGTGGGCTAGGCCCATATACACAGACACACAGCTAGCTAACACCCCCGCAGTCGAAACTCTACCCACTGCAGATGTTGAGACTGGATCGAAACTCCGTGAAGACCACCGACGGAAGCCCCTTGGTGAAGACGTCGGCGAACTGGGAGGTGGTCGGGACGTGAAGAATGCGAACAACTCCACAGGCTACCCATTCGCGGATGAAGTGGAGGTCGATTTCGACATGCTTCGTCCGTTGGTGTTGGACGGGGTTGGTGGAGAGGTAGACGGCGCTGACGTTGTCGCAGAAAACTAGGGTGCTCGTGGTCAGTGGACTGTGGAGCTCTTGGAGTAGCTGACGGAGCCAGACCGCCTCAGCCACGCCGTTGGCCACGGCGCGGTACTCGGCCTCGGCGCTGGAGCGGGAGACAACCGGCTGGCGCTTCGATGACCAGGAGACAAGGCTGTCGTCAAGGAACACGACATAGCCTGAGGTGGACCGGCGCGTGTCGGGACAGCCCGCCCAGTCGGCATCGGTGTAGACGCGAAGTTCCGTGGTGGAGGACCGGCGTAGAAGAAGCCCGAAGTCGAGAGTGCCCCGCAAGTACCGCAGGATCCGCTTCAGCGCAGTGAGATGCGGCTCCCGAGGGTCGTGCATGTGAAGGCACACCTGCTGGACGGCGTAGGCAATGTCGGGCCTGGTGAAGAGGAGGTACTGAAGGGCTCCGACAAGACTCCGGTAGCCGGTTGGATCGGCGACCGGGGGGCCGGCCGCGGGGAGTTTGCCCTGTGTATCCACGGGAGTCGTGCAGGGCTTGCATTGAACCATGCCAGCGCGTTCAAGAATGTCGACGGTGTACTGCCGTTGGTGGAGGAACAGGCCCTAGGGACGGCGCTCGACGGTGACCCCTAGGAAGTGGTGGAGCGTCCCGAGGTCCTTCATCGCAAACTCCCGCTGGAGGCAGGAGATGATGCGACGTAGAAGCTCAGGGGAGGAGGTGGTGAGGACGATGTCGTCGACGTCGAGCAGGAGGTACGCTGTATCTGAGCCGTGACGAAGGATGAACATGGACGTGTCTGACTTGGCCTCGACGAAACCCTGCGAACACAGGAAGGTGGCAAAGCGACTGTACCAAGCCCGGGGTGCCTGCTTGAGGCCATAGAGGGACTTGTTGAGCTTGCATACCAAGTCGGGTTGAGCAGGGTCGACAAACCCAACGGGCTGGGTGCAGTAGACCGTCTCCGTCAGGGTGCCGTGGAGGAAGGCGTTCGTCACGTCGAGTTGGTGGACCGAGCAGTCCCGGGCCAGTGCCAGAGTCAGAACAGTCCGGATGGTGGCAGGCTTGACCACCGGACTAAAGGTCTCGTCGTAGTCGACCCCAGGGCGCTGGGTGAAGCCCCGGAGCACATAACGGGCCTTGTAGCGCTCTAGGGACCCGTCGGCGTGCAGCTTCAGCTTGAAGATCTATTTCCCGGTGACCACGTTGGCACCAGGGGGGCAGGCACCAGGTCCCAGGTGTGGTTGGCCTGGAGAGCCTCATACCTCGCTTCCATGGCGCGCCGCCACTGTGGGTCGGCAAGCGCACCACGGACAGTCGTGGGTACCGGCGGAAGAGCTGAAGGAGGGGTCGCGGAGAGAATCAGGCGATCAGGTGGCCGAAGGACACTGACCGCGCGACGGGTACCATCGGGTGGATGTGTCGAGGATCACGGTGGACGACGTCGGGGTGATAGGTCGGGACCTCGGCGCGAGAACGAGCCGGGGTACCGCGTCGACCACGACGCTGATATGTCTGGATAGGGTCGGTGTAGCGAGATGGTGGAGCGGGGAGTGAGGGAGCAGAAGGCGCCGGTGCCGCACTGGGCTGTGCGGGAGACGGAGGAGACGTCGAGGCCGCACGTGGCTGTGCGGGGGAGAGCGGTGCAGACAAGGCCGCGCGAGGCGACTCAGGGAACGTCGAGGCCGCACGTGGCTATGCGGGAGAGGGCGGCCCATGCAGGGTCACGAGAGGCGGCTCCAGGAACGCCGAGGCCGCACGTGGCTATGCGAGGGAGGGCGGCGCAGAGGGCGTCGAGGCCGCACGTGGCAGTGCGGGGGCGGGCGGCGCAGGCAGGGCCACACAAGGCGGTGAAGCGGACGAACCGGTGGGGAAGGGAGGCACGATTGTGGGGGACATAGGGTCGAGGTCGAGGAACACGTCGAGGTCGGTGAGAGAGGCAGTGGGGGTGGAGGAAAAAGGGAAGTCCGACTCGTCGAAAACGACGTGACGAGAGATGAGGACTCTGTGGGAGGCGAGGTCAAGACACCGATATCCCTTATGATCCGGAGAGTAACCGAGGAAGACACAGCGAGTGGAGCGAGGGGCGAGCTTATGAGGAGCAGTGGAAGCGATATTGGGATAGCAAGCGCACCCGAAGACACGAAGATGGTCGTAAGAGGGATGGACGCCGAAGAGAACGAAGTAAGGGGTGGGGTGGACAACCGCCTTGGTGGGGAGACGGTTGAGGAGATAGGTGGCAGTGCCGAGGGCCTCAGCCCAGTAAGGAGCAGGAAGGGAAGCCTGGAAAAGTAGAGAGCGCACGACATCGTTCGGCGTGCGAATCATACGCTCAGCCCGGCCGTTCTGAGGAGACGTGTAGGGGCAGGACATGCGAAGGTGGACACCGCGAGAGAGGAAGAAGTCACGGGACACATTGTTATAGAACTCACGCCCGTTGTCACACTTGATGCTTTGGATGGTGCGACTAAACTGAGTGGAGACCCAAGCGAAGAAGTGAGACAGGGTGGGAAAAGTTTCGGACTTCTGACGTAGAGGAAAAGTCCACAGATAATGCGAGAAGTCATCAAGAATAAGTAAATAATACTTATAGCCAGAAATGCTAATTACAGGGGATGTCCATACATCACAGTGTATCAGATAAAAAATGCCTGCTGCTTTAGAAGAGGAGATGGGGAATGGGAGCCTAACATGGCGACCTAACTGACAAGCATGACAGAGGTGCTCAAAAGATCCCCTACAATCGGAAACGGAGGTGTTGTTGGAGAGCTTGGACATCACATCACGATCGGGGTGACCGAGACAATGATGCCAAGTCATAGAAGAGGCGACGACTGCAAGAACACGCGGGACAGAGGTCAGTGTTGTGGAAGCAAGCAGGCAAAGTGTGTAGAGCGGCCCGGGGCTGTCACACCGAGCGAGAAGGGTCCTGGTGGCAAGATCCTTCACAGAAAGACCAAACAGGTCAAACTCCATGGAACAAGAGTTGTCAGTAGTAAACTGAAGGACGGAAAGAAGATTTTGAATAATGTGGGGAGCAACAAGAACGTTGGATAAACAGAAAGGACCGGGAAGGACCGCGTCACCGACTGAGGTGACAGGAAGGGCAGAGCTGTTTCCAACCACGATAGAGGACGGAAGGGAGGGGTGGGGGAGAGGTGGAAGACAGAATACCTGCGTCCGGGGTGGTGTGGTAGGAGGCACCGGAGTCAGCCACCCAGTCAGAGACTGAGGTGGGTGGGGCCAGTGTCATTGTGGAGAAGGAGTTGGCGAGAGACTGCGTGTCCCACCCATTGGTCCAGGGCCCCCACACGGGTGGGGCCGGAGGCCCTAGGAGGGGAAGGAGCCCCTGCTGAGGCTGGGAAGGTGCCGAGGGCGCCGCCGGAGGTGGAGCGGCAAAGAAAACCTGCTGAGGGGTGGCGGGGTGAGGGGCCGAGATGCCCGTGGACGGCCCGGGTCACATCTGGATGGTGCCAGTCCACGGGTTGTAGAAGGATGGCCATTGGGAGCCACCCGGTGAATGGCCTCGGCCGCCCGGCGTGCCACCGGGTCCACTCTTGCGACCACGGCCGCGATCACGACCGCGACCCCCCGGAGCCAGTAGGCTGCCGAAGAGCTCCAAGCGGCGGGGGACCGGAGTGCGGTGAAGAGGATCCCCCCTCGGAGGCAGAGGGGGAGCCCGAGGAGCGCTGTAGAGAGCTATGGCGGGAGCGGTGGTGGCAATGGCGGAGAGGCGAAGCTCCTCGAGAATCAGATCGTTCTTGGTCTCCGCAAAGGTGGGAAAAGGCTTCATGCGGGTGAGGATGGGCGTCACACGATCGAAGCGAGGGCTCAAGCCGCAGAGGACGTTGAGCATGAGGCACTCGTCGGTGATGGGGGCCCCGAGGGTGCGAAGAGTGTCTACCATCGTCTTCATCTGACGACAGTACTCGTCCACAGAGAGATCGCCCTGAGCAAGCTGACGAAAGACGGTCTCGAGGTACAGAATCCGAGTCTGGCGGTGGCCGAGGAACTGAGCCTCAAGGGCACCCCAGATCCGGTGAGCAGTGTCGTCCGGTACGCGAACGATGTCCTGAAGTTCGACCGTGAGGGTGCCATGAATCCAGGAGAGCACCACCTCGTCCATCAGAGGTCGATCCTCTGACGGGTCAGAGACCGCTGAGAGGACGTGGTCGGCGAGGGCGTACCGGCGGAGGGTCTGCAAGACCTGATCGCGCCACCGGGGGTACTGAGTGGAGTCCGGCGCAAGGACGTCGGTGACGGTTGCTCGGATGCTGGTGAGAGCCGTCGCCTGAGCATGAAGAGAAGCGCGAAGGGTTGAGGCCGGGGCGGTCGCGGGCTCGAAGGTGTCGGCGCTGTGGCGAGCGGATGTGGGGGCGCCATCCGACACGCCCTTGTCAGCGAGACGGCGGTAGGTCTCGGCGTACTGGCGCTCAATGGCGTCGACAACCGCCTGCTCCTGCTCAAGAGCACGAGCGGTGTCCTGGGCCCGCTGGCGAGCAGTCGTAACGGCCGTCTGGGTGGCAGCGAGAATGGCAGCAGCATCGTCCGAAGGAGCGCACAGGGAGGAGGTGATCGCGGATGGATGACTGTAGACAGTAGCCTACAGGGGACAGCCACGCACGGGGGCCCACCGGTCGTGTCGAGAGGAATATGTGGAAAGCCCGGCGCCAGCAGCTGGGAGCGAAGCAGAGCGGCGTCCGGCAGGGAGAATGCAAGAGCCGACTGGGACCCATCGGGGCCAGGGGCGGCCGCGAGGGTGGTGGATTTTGTCGGGCGCCGGCGGGGGTGGCTCGACAGTGGGGGGCAACGCAACGGTGAGGACGAAGGCGTGCCCCGGCGACGAGATGGAAGCAGCGACGGGGCACACAGGATCGGAGGAGGCCGGAGGTGCCGGCGGCACGCTGGCCAAGGAGGGGAGGGTCGGCAGTGCCCCTGCCGTAGGGGAAAGAGACACCAGAGGTGCAGCGGGCCCAGGCGGGGGGGGGGGGGGTGGCGCCAGAGGGGCGACAAGGGACGGCGGCCGTTGGAGGAGCCGCCAGGCGGCGCTCCGGCGATTGGATGGACGGGGGCAAGAGCGGCGCGATAAGAGAGAGAGAGAGAGAGAGAGAGAGAGAGAGAGAGAGAGAGAGGGAGGGAGGGAGGGAGTGAGTGAGTGAGTGAGTGAGTGAGTGAGTGAGTGAGGGAGAGGGAGAGGGAGAGAGGGAGAGAGAGAGAGAGGCCTCACCGACGGCAGAGGAGGGGGGAAGGGGCGGCGGCGCGCCCGCCATGGAGGGGTGGGGGAGGGGCGGCGACGGCTAGAGGGGGTGGGGGGGGGGGGGGGTGGCGGCGGCTGGAGAAGGCATGGTACCATGTGAGAGGAGAGAATTACAGAGTGCCAAACCCTAACCCTAACAGCTACAGTGATAAAACCCCCTAGTGGGCTGTGGGCTAGGCCCATATACACAGACACAGATAGCTAACAATGGGAAATGTCAAAGGTTGGCCCAGTCTTGGTCGTGGTTGAATGATGCTAATGTTTGAATTGAGTATGTGACCCGTAAGGGAGAATCTTTGCTATCTGGTAGTGGCCTAATGCAAATGAGTGGTATCTTTTTCACATTTGTTAACATGTCTTTTTTTAGTGTTTGTTTTATGCCTAGCTAATCCCTGTCCCGTTGCCTCGCGACTCGCGAGGGATGGACATGAAGTTTGGACCATTGATTCCTCTTGAAGTTAGAATAAAATACTATGAGCGGCAAACGCTACTAATTATTGTTCAAAAAGTTGTACATTCAAATCCAGTTTGCCCAACGTAAGAGAATTAGGGATATATCTCAAATTGTAGTAGCAAAGAAGAGCAACCGTGCATCGTTCTTCAAGGAAATCTCATTTAGCATTAGGCGTTTGATGGGAGGAAACCGCATCCAAGGTCATAAAGGAAGAAAGAAGGCAGTCTAATAGTTTGGTGATCTATATACTAAGAGGTCAACAATACACGATTACCTAGGTTATCTTCAGTGATAGTACAACAACAAAATGATATTACTGTTCACTCAATTTATTTACTGGTGTCACAATATATATCTTGACAAATTAGAGAAAACTGAAACATGGAGGAAATGCTATCTCAGTCATGATTCATCACTTGTACCAACTTCAGCATCACTCGATTCACCCTCTTTTTAGAATCAGCAGCCTTCGTCACTTTCACCATCTTCAGTTCCGCCACCATCAGCTTCATGTTTATCTGGATCCTTGTTTCCGCCAAGCTAATCGTTGGTGTAGAGGACTCAGCAGCAGTAGGCTTCTCCACACCACATTAACTGCCTTCGATCTTTTCATCTGAACCTAAACAATGTCAAGCGAGTGCTTCAAGGATCAAAATGGGAGCAGATTCTGACTCAGACAATGAGGAAAGTGGATAAACAGCGCCATGAGCTAAACATGTATATGTATGGATCTAGGGCGGATCCAGACCAAAATATGAGTGGGGCCTGATATTTGTGTGGAGGTCTAAATAGAGGTTTACTAACTAATTGGACTTTGTAGATACAGTAAATAAGATAAAATATCTACTAAAACCAGAAAATTGAGTGGGGGCCTGAGCCCCCGCTTGGCTCAATGTAGGTCCGCCCGGATCGGCCATAACTCAGAGACAAGCAATGCGATGTTAACTCATAAACATAACTGTTATGTAGAACAAGGATATACCATCTGCATTAGGGAATAGTGGAATAGCATGTGGAACCTCCTCTCCAGATTCATCATCTGAAACATCGGTCTACTCATGCGACATATTAGGGATGCTCGATAATGAAAGAACAAGAGCACTCAGGGAAACACCAGATTGTCACTATAAATAGAGGCACAATGTCATGTACGCATCGGGTGTCCTTGAATTGGAATTGCTTCACCTCCGAAGCATATTGTTTTTCTGTCTTTGAACCGTTGTTTCAGCATCCAAAGGTATAACTGTAATCATTTGTAATCGGAAAAGAATAAGAAAAAGAATACATAAACAATAACTTGTCTCGGCTGTTTTTACTTGTCTTGTTTTTCTTGAAACCCACAATTATGATAATCTTCTTCCTTCAATGTACCTTCTATCAAGGGACATATCGAAAGAACGAAGGTTTAATACCTTTAGTTGTGTTGCCCTATTTTGGTCCCTCACAGGAATCTTAATAGGTGGCCAACAGTGGGTATCCATACCTGTTCTACGGGTAAATTATGTTGTTGCTATAATGTTGTGTATTATCATACCACGAATATTGTTTTGTACTATTTGTATTATCGTGCAATAAATTAATGTTGCTGGAATGCTAAAATTGTTGTTTGGTGCTAAAATTGTTGAATTGTGATAGAATTATTGTTTGGTGTTAAATGTTGAAATTGTAGTGGGCGGGCGGGTAATGGGTATCCGCCGGGTAGCGGATATCCGACGGGTATAGATATAGGTACAGATCCATACCCACGAGTGCATATGAGTATGAGTTAAGTTTTATCTCGCAAGTATGGTCCGCGAACCATACACCCATATCCTACCTTCCAGATTGCCATCCTACCGCTACCCCCTGCCTACTTACTCAGGTACACAAACATTCATTTTTGTATTCTTTCTCTCTCTAAAGACTAAACTACAACAATCTAGTCAAAATTAATGATAATAATGCACCGCAAGCTGATGTTGATGTTTAATGATAAGTAGCACTGAGTAAATTATTGATGCTAAGTGATGTAAGCACTAAGTAAATCTTGTTAAAGTATGATATGATTCTTCTCTAATATGCTTATTTAGGGGTCATTGTGGTTGGTGGCATATAAACAAAATTAGTTCGGGTTCTTCTGGAATACCGGATACTTGAACCTGATTTTTTTGGGTAATATAAAACTCACTGTAATTTCGGTTAATAATTCTTGAAACCCAAAATTTAAGGGACCCAAATTACTAACCCCAAAAATTTGGGTAACCCAAATGCCAAGACCTACTAGTAGCACGATCACTAGAGATGTCAATGGGGCGTTGATCCCTGTTCCCTATCAGGGAACTCCGTTAGAGGACGAGTATAAGTAGATTTTTTTGTTGTTGTGATGAATATAGAGAAAATGTTGTCCTAGTCAGGTTTACGTGTTAGGGTATGAAATAGGTCTCCCTGTCCTCTTTTCCTCGTGGAGACCCGTTAAAGTCCCATTTAATAGAAGTATATATTCAATAGTGTTTTGTTGTTGTGTTTATTCAAATTTGAGCCATATATAGTAATCATGTAAATTTGAGTTCCCCTATTGTCATGTTGAGCAAATTGGAATGAGTATCTCTAGGTCTTCGGTTCCCGGTGAGGTTGGGTATGGGGAAAATACCATCCCCGTAACAAAAATTGAGGATGGAGATGGAAAAAGTTTTCTTATAAGGGCTAGTTTAGGAACTCAGGGATTTCTATTTTCTAAGAAAAAATAAACTAATTTTTCTTGAAAAATAAAAATCTCTTAGAAAAATGAGGTTCTCAAACTAGCTCTAAATGGAGCGAGTATGGGAAGACATTTCTAGCGGAAATTGTCATTTGCCATGTATAACGATCACGATCATCCTTTACGAAGACCAGAGCATATAATACTAAGGGGGCGTTTGAGATGGCTTCAAGTTCCAGTTCTAGTGTGGAGCTGGAACTTATAATATTAATTTAAATAGTTTTAAAAATATTTTTAATCTAAATAATAAATAAAATGATTTATCTAAATGTCTTCTAAATGATTACAGCTTTATGTCCACGATTTTTTGAGCAACTAATGACCGACTCCACTAACTTTATCAAATTTCTTAAGTTAGAGTTGTCGCAAACAGTACCTAACTAAAGAAAAACAGTAATCTGAACCACAATGCTGCAATTCCATCCCCGTGGACTAAGAAGTAAGAACGGGTGGCAAGGCAACACAATTCTCGATCTCGGACAACGCTTTGTCCGCTCCTCTTCGACGAAGAGGGTTTTGTGAGGGGGCGAAATGGAGTTTGGCTCTTGTGCAGCGCTCATACACTACGTGCACAACAAATGTTTTTGTGATACATGATAAATTAGATTAGCGTTCGTGTGTATAGATGAAATAAACCTGCTGGGTCTTGTAATTGTAATTGTTGGATGATGAATCCGTCATTTCCATACTATGGACAAACTCAGGCGAAGTGAGCCGACTGGCGAGGGACGGATCTAGTGGTGGGGTGGGTAGGGCTCGAGCCTGCTACCGCTTCGGATTTTTTGGTGCTCGCTAGAGCCTCCTCTAATTTAAAATGTATATAATATAATATAGAAGGAGGTTATGTACTGCAGCGGATTAGCTCAGTTTATCCTAAACTTTTTTTTGACTTCGACCCTGCTGAGGACAAAAAGTAGAATGGAAATGAAAAGAGAAAGGGCGGCGAGACAGGACATCCACATCTGTGTGGCCATGTGAGACATGAAGGACTAGATATTTAGGTTCAGCTTAGAGACGAAACATGAGCCCATTGGTATAGTGGGTAAACATGGTCTGAGGGAGCGTTTCATTGCACACACAGGAGCAGATACAAAGGGGGTTGTTGGGGTTGCAGCCCCGCACGACGATGGATTAAAAGCAGTAAGAATATGTCTTCAGACCAGTTCAAATGTTCCACTCTGTATGTTACCACTTATCAGCTATGACAACATTTAATAGGACAATCTAATCTTTTGCCATTTTTATTGGATGGATGTCACATAAAATACCATATTAATGACTCGACTGTTAGGGTCATCCGTAAAGACGGTAAAAGATTAAGGGTCTGTTTGGTTGGGTTGTGGTTGTGAAAAAAAGTTGTTGTGTGCTATGGGCTATGAAAAAGTTGTTGTAGGTTGTGATCTGTTAAAAAGCTAAAAAAGTTCAGCGGAACCCACTAAAAACCGCTTAACATTGTTACATATATATATTTCGCCACTAAAAGTAAGTTTAGAGGTGGTTTCAGTTTTGCACTGCGAGAAAGCCACTTTTAGAAAAAGCTGCTTTCCGGATCTAGCCCTTTGGTTTGGCTTTTGTTTTTTAGAGGGTAAAAGCCAAGCCAAACACACTCTAAATGTCCTCATCCAACACATGCGTCACAGTCTGCGTCCTTAGACTGTCTCCAACAACCGGTACATTAAGTTTAGCGGATGGTAGCATCATGTACGCGTCCAACAACGAACGCCAAAGGGAACGCTAAATTTTATTGGTTGCCAAGAAGATACTAAATGTGACGGATCTCAGACGTCCCCTATACGCCGACTCCTTCTCCCTCCCGCGTTGGGGCGGAAGCTTCCTCTCGCGCTCCTTTCCTGTTGCAACTGTTTCCCCACGGCGCCGGTTGTTCCCGGTGTTGTTTGTCGAAGACGGTGGCGAAGCTGGTCCCAAGCAGCCGGACAGATCCGAACAGAGGTCGTCACGAGCTCAAGCCAGCATTGAGGAGCACCTCCATCGTCCATTCGTCCCAAGTTTGATGTCGCCAAACGTCGCCCCTTCCCTCCTTGTAGGTCGGTGCTGAGAAAAGGAAGTAAAGTCCATCGTGTTCGTACTCTTCGTCTTCAATTCTGTCAAAGGTCGCCGATCCAAGCCATCGAAGGTGATTGGAGTCTCCTCCTTGCCATGTTGCATTTGATTTCTCTATTTTCCTATAATGGTTTAGAGAAGAACACTAAGTGCAGAGGGATCGCATTATTTTGTCCCTTTTTTTTGCCTGCGTTTGGTTCAGTCACCGGTACATTTTCTCCCCTAATTATTTCGTTCATTCACACAGATTAATCCAGATTTTGACACATAAAGCAAGGCATTATTTTGTTCTGTTTTCCCATAATGGTTCAGATTCAGTCATCTGTGTTCAAGGCATTATTTTGACACATAAAATGAGTTCAGTTCATTTATTCGGTTTCCTCCTGACTTAAGGAAATTTCCTATACAATAATTTATCTTTAGGCTTCTTGATAAAATAATCTAAATCATGACCCTTTCTAATAGGGTATGTAATCACCGTGCTTCAGCTATGACCCTTTCTTGTCTGAATGTAGTTCCCTACATTGGATGACCAAAGTTGCTTTAGGGTGGTCTAGTGATCATGGCAATGCAGATGACGTAACGTAATTATTTTTGTCGGTACCCTGAAACAGGGGTACCCCTTACTACAGTGTGAAGACGCTATACCCGCGCGGCTACCTCTAGTCGCGTGGTGAATAGCACTCTACCCCGCCACGTGGACGGCTCTAGGGTCGCCACGTGGCCAGGAAGACGATATACTCCAAGATATCAACAGTGGGTCCGGACCCCATAGGAAAGTGTCGGACCCCTGTACATGTAGAGCGGACCTTCGGGCAAGGTCTAAGACCCCCACGAGCGCGACCCGAACCCCCAGGACGGGTCCCGAACCTCTCTGTGTGGGGTCCGGACTACCCATAGCCGGGTCCTGGGACTCTGGGACAGAGAATACCCAGGCCTTGCTTAGGCAGGGGTCCGGTGCCGACATGTGTCTAGGCCTGGACTGGTGCGGACCTGTTCGCATAACACTACTGCTCCTCGCCCAGGCGGAGACCTAATGCTGCCACGTGGCCTGCCGCGCGTGACGTAAGCCAGCGGGTGGAGCCTGACGTAAGGCCTCTGGGTTGCGCGGCCCCTACATTTATTGTGGATAAGGCACGCCGCCTGACAAGCGATGTGCCGCCTCGGCATTTAATGAGGCCTGCCCACTCTGCTGTCAGGCGGCGACCTATCCACTCTACTGGCAAACAGTGTGCCGCCTCAGCATTTAATGAGACATGTCCATTCCGCTGGCAGGGGGCGTGCCTGTCTATTCCATTGGCAGGCAATACGCCTGTGCTGCCGCATGCGCTGCACTCATCATGACTCGCGCGTTACCAAGGACGCTGCCACGAGATATCAATATTGTATGCACTATGGATATTATGGCGCTCGGAGATTACCCTGGCGTTGCAGGCAGTAGTTTCTTCCTTCCATTTGTCCCTGGGCCCACATGTCGGGGCTCGGTATCCTTGTATGTGCCCCCCTTGAACTATAAAAGGGAGGGCACACTACGTTACAAGATATTCACAGACACACACTCACTTAGACTCTCAGACTCACAAGTTCATACAAGCTCTCAAGCTCAATACAGCACACAGTGGAGTAGGGTATTATGCTCCGGCGGCCCGAACCACTCTAAACCCTTGCATGTTCTTGTGTTCATCGTCCATCTAGCAACAGGCAAAACGCTTAGGCCCCCTCCTCATCTTAGGATTTAGGGCGGGTGCATTCCGCCACCCGGCTGGAGATTTCCTCTCTGACATTTGGCGCGCCAGGTAGGGGGCTTGGCTTTAAGTTTTTGCTTGTTTTCCTGCTCGACACCATGGTTCACATCGTCGAGCACCACGACTTTGTCCCCGAGGACTTCCCCATGGAGGAGGAGGCTGCCTCTTCCACACCACGGGCCTCCAGCCGCTCTGCGCCCGGTGCAGCTGCTGCTGTGCGCTCTACGCGGCAGCACACTCATGCGCAGACGTCCAGGGCGTTAAGGGCCGCTCCCGGTGCACTGTCTGCGGCCAGGGAATTGTTGTGCCACCCTCCTAGCTCCATGGCCTCGCTAGGGGCCATGAAGCAGTGGCATGACGATGTTGACCGGCTACTCGGCATGGCACACTCTGGCTCAACCAGGCCTAGGCCTCGGTCATCCCGGCGTCAACATGAGGCGTTGGCATCTGTGTGCTCACCCTCGGTGAGGACAACGCCGACTGAGGACCTGCAGGAGGAGCTCAACCGTCGGCGCGCGGCAGAGGACGCTCCAGTCTCTCTGGAGGGACCAGACGACCTGCGGGCAGAACTCAACCGCATGCGTGCGGGAGAGGATGCCCGTGTCTCTCTAGAGAGGGCGCATGAGCGCCGACAAAATATCGAGGGTCGCAACCTCGACTACGACTTCACTGCAGTTGCACCGCAGACCTCGATAGGTGCCCGGATCCTGACGGGTGTCCCGTTGGTTGGTGTGGGCTGCGCCGCGCTCGCGGATCATCTCTGCGCGGTGACGTGGCCATCCAAGTTCCGGCCACATCTGCCGGAAAAGTACGATGGTACGTCGAACCCGTCGGAATTCATGCAGGTATACGTCACCGCCATCACGGCAGCAGGTGGAGACACCACCGTGATAGCAACATACTTCCATGTTGCCTTGTCTGGGGCGGCCTGAACTTGGCTCATGAACCTTGCCCCAAGATCGATCTACTCCTAGGAAGAGCTCTGCGCGTGGTTCACAGCGAACTTCGCCAGCGCTTACCAACAGCATGGCATGGAGGCCCACCTCCACACAGTGAGGCAGGAGCCTGGGGAAACTCTCTGGGCATTCATCTCCCGCTTCACCAAGGTATGGGGCACTATTCCTCGTATCTCATATGCTTCCATCATCACCGCTTTCCGCCAGGGGGTGCGTGATGAAAAGATGTTGGAAAAAAGTTGGCCACGCATGATGTGGAAACTGTCACCACACTCTTTCGCTCTGGCCGACAAGTGTGCCAGGGCCGCCGAGGGCCGAGCATGGCACTCGGCACCACAGACCAGGGTTGCCCAGACGGGTGGCTTCGGCGCCGTCGCCCAGGACGGCAAGAAGAAGAAAAAGAAGAACCGCGGCCGCGAGAGGTCGTAGATTGCTGCTGCAGTCGTCACGGCTGCGGCTGGGGGCCGGAGCGAGCGCAACAAGCGCCCACGGCCACAGGGGGGTAACAACGACTCATGCCCTGTGCACCCCAACAGCTGCCACAGCGCTGCGGAGTGCTGTGAGATTATCAAGCTTGCGAAGCGTGTCAACAAGCGGTGCGAGCAGTCCTCCAAGGATGGCTCCCCATCCCATCGCCGACCCGGCAAGGAGAGGGCTGACGACGGGGACGTGGCCGCCGGAGAACGGGACCTCGGGTACCAGTCACCTAAGGGGGTCTTGAAGGACGTCTTCACCGGGGACTCTGACTCCGGTGGCGAGAGCGACCACCGCAAGAAGCTGTACGTCATGTACGGTGGGAGCTGAGAGCTCACCTCCCATAGGAATGTCAAGTCCCTGCGCCGCGAGGTCCTGTCGGCAAACCCAGGGGTCCCGAAGGCTGCTCCACACCAACGGTGGAGGAGCACCACCATCTCCTTCGGGGCATCCGACTGCCCTGACAACATGGCAGGGGCCGATATATTACCACTCGTTACCGCCCCTGTCATCGCCAACTTGCGGCTGCACCATATGCTAATCGACGGTGGGGCCGGCCTCAACGTCATCAGCCATGCTGCATTCAAGCAGCTGCAGATCCTAGGGTCCCGACTGGGACCCTCTCGCCCATTCTCCGGAGTGGGCCGACAGCCGGTGTATCTGCTTGGGAGCATCACGCTCCCGGTTACATTCAGGACGGAGGAAAACTTCCGCACGGAGAACGTCTAGTTCGATGTCACGGAGGTTAACCTCCCCTTCAACACCATCATTGGCAGGCCGACCCTGTACCGGTTCATGGCCATTTCCCATTACGGGTATTTGGTCCTCAAGATGTCGTCCCCTGCCGGGGTCCTCACCGTGCGGGGCGACCGCGCCGCTGCGGTGGCGGCTATCGTGAAGCTACACGCCCTAGCGGCGGAGGCTGCTCGGCCCGACGACGGAGGGAGGGACCCCTCGACCTTCGGCACCAAGGCGCCAACCAAGGTGCCAAAGGTGCGGCCATCCGGGGCGGACGACGTCCCCGTCAAGGCCGTCCGGCTCACCGCGGATTCCTCCCAGACCACTCACATTGCGGGTGATCTGGACGAAAAATAGGAACTCACGCTCGTCGCCTTCCTCTAGGCAAATGCCGACGTGTTCGCATGGGAGCCATCGCAGATGCCTGGGATCCCTAGGGAGGTGATCGAGCACCATTTGAAGATCAACCCTGACGCCAGACCGGTGAGTCAGAAGCCTCGCAGACAGTCCGTTGAGCGGCAGGACTTCATCCGCAAGGAGGTCCGAAAGCTGCTTGACACCGGCTTCATCGAAGAGGTTCATCACCGGTGTGGCTGGCCAACCCGGTCATCGTCCCCAAGGCGAACGGGTGAAAGGGAATTAGGCTTATACCTGGTTCTTAAATAATTTTGGTGGTTGAATTGCCCAACACAAATAATTGGACTAACTAGTTTGCTCTAGTGGATAAGTTGTACAGGTGCAGAAGGTTCACTATTAGCCAATAAAAAGATCAAGTTTTGGATTCAACAAAGGAGCAAAGAAGCAACCGAAGGCACCTCTGGCTGAAGGCACCGGACTGTCCGGTGTACACCGGACAGTGTCCGGTGCTCCAAGGAAGCGCGGCCTCCTCAACTCGCCAGCCTCGGGTTCGCGCGGCAGCCGCTCCGCTATAATTCACCGGACATGTCCGGTGTGCACCGGACTGTCCGGTGTACCAGCGGGGCAACGGCTATTTCGGCGCCAACGGCTACCTGCGGTGCATTTAATGCGCGCGCAGCGCGCGCAGACGTCAGGCGCGCCCATACCGGCGCACCGGACAATGAACAGTTGTTGTCCGATGTGCACCGGACACCCAGGCGGGCCCAGAAGTCAGAAGCTCCAACGGTCTGAATCCAACGGCATTGATGACGTGGCAGGGGCACCGGACTGTCCGGTGCGCCATCGAACAGAATCCTCCAGCCAACGGTCAAGTTTGGTGGTTGGGGCTATAAATACCCCAACCACCCCACCATTCATGGCATCCAAGTTTTCCAACTTCCAACCACTTACAAGAGCTAGGCATTCAATTCTAGACACACCAAAGAGATCAAATCCTCTCCAATTCCACTCAAGCATTTAGTGACTAGCGAGAGAGATTTGCCGTGTTCTTTTGAGCTCTTGCGCTTGGATCGCTTTCTTTCTTTCTCACTTGTTCTTGTGTTCAAAACTCAATTGTAACCAAGGCAAGAGGCACCAATTGTGTGGTGGCCCTTGCGGGGAAGTTTTGTTCCCGTTTGATTGAGAAGAAGAAAAGCTCACTCGGTCCGCGGGACCGCTTGAGAGAGGGAAGGGTTGAAAGAGACCCGGCCTTTGTGGCCTCCTCAACGGGGAGTAGGTTTGCGAGAACCGAACCTCGGTAAAACAAATCCACGTGTCACAATCTTCATTTGCTTGCGATTTGTTTTGCACCCTCTCTCGCGGACTCGTTTATATTTCTAACGCTAACCCGGCTTGTAGTTGTGATTATTTTTGAGATTTTCAGTTTCGCCCTATTCACCCCCCTCTAGGCGACTTTCAATTGGTATCAGAGCCCGGTGCTTCATTAGAGCCTAACCGCTCGAAGTGATGTCGGGAGATCACACCAAGAGGGAGATGGAGACCGGCGACAACAAGCCCACTACAAGCCAAGGGAGCACTTCATCGGAAGAGTCCCGCACCAAGAGAAGAGAGAAGAAGAAGAACTCCTCCAAGCGGAAGGAGAAAAGATCTTCCTCTTCTCACCACAAGGAGAAGGAAAAATCTTCTTCTCACAAGCCGCATCGGAGTGGGGACAAGAAAAAGAGGATGAGGAAGGTGGTATACTACGAGACCGATTCTTCATCGACATCCACCTCCGGCTCCGACGCGGCGTCCGTCACTTCTAAACGCCAAGAGCGTAAGAAGTATAGTAAGATCCCCCTACGCTACCCTCGCATTCCTAAACATACACCTTTACTTTCGGTCCCATTAGGCAAACCACCAACTTTTAATGGTGAAGATTATGCTATGTGGAGTAATTTAATGCGATTTCATCTAACCTCACTCCACAAAAGTATATGGGATGTTGTTGAGTATGGTGTACAGGTACCATCTGTAGGGGATGAGGACTATGACACGGACGAAGTGGCCCAAATCGAGCACTTCAACTCCCAAGCCGCAACTATTCTCCTCGCCTCTCTAAGCAAGGAGGAATACAACAAAGTACAAGGGTTGAAAAATGCAAAAGAGATTTGGGACCTACTCAAGACGGCGCACGAGGGTGATGAACTCACCAAGATCACCAAGCGGGAAACGATCGAGGGGGAGCTCGGTCGCTTTCGTCTTCGCCAAGGGGAGGAGCCACAAGACATGTACAATCGGCTCAAGACCTTGGTGAACCAAGTGCGCAACCTCGGGAGCAAAAAATGGGATGACCACGAGGTGGTTAAGGTTATTTTAAGAGCACTTATTTTCCTTAACCCCACTCAAGTTCAATTAATTCGTGGTAATCCTAGATACCCACTAATGACCCCCGAGGAAGTTATCGGGAATTTTGTGAGCTTTGAATGCATGATTAAGGGCTCAAATAAGATCAACGAGCTTGACGAGCCTTCCACATCCGAGGCGCAACCCGTGGCCTTCAAGGCCACGGAGGAGAAGGAGGAGGAGTCTACACCAAGTAGACAACCAATTGACGCCTCCAAGCTCGACAATGAGGAGATGCCTTAATCATCAAAAGCTTTCGGCAAATCCTCAAGCAACGGAAGGGGAAGGATTACAAATCCCGTTCCAAGAAGGTTTGCTACAAGTGTGGTAAGCCCGGTCACTTTATTGCAAAATGTCCTATGTCTAGTGACAGTGACAGGGGCGACGACAAAAAGGGAAGAAGAAAGGAGAAGAAGAAGTACTACAAGAAGAAGGGCGGCGATGCCCATGTTTGTCGGGAGTGGGACTCCGACGAAAGCTCAAGCGACTCCTCCAACGACGAGGACGCCGCCAACATCGCCGTCACCAAGGGACTTCTCTTCCCAAACGTCGGCCACAAGTGTCTCATGGCCAAGGACGGCAAAAAGAAGGTAAAATCAAGGTCCTCCACTAAATATGAAACATCTAGCGATGAGGATGATGATAAAAATGAGGAGGATAACTTGCGCATTCTTTTTGCTAACCTCAACATGCAACAAAAAGAAAAATTAAATGAATTGATTAGTGCTATACATGAGAAGGATGATCTCTTGGATTCTCAAGAGGACTTCCTTATTAAAGAAAATAAGAAGCATGTTAAGGTTAAAAATGCTTATGCTCTAGAAATAGAAAAATGTGAAAAATTGTCTAGTGAGCTAAGTACTTGCCATGAGACTATAGACAACCTTAGAAATGAAAATGCTAATTTGTTAGCTAAGGTTGATTCTCATATTTGCCATGTTTCAATTCCAAACCCTAGAAATGATAATGATGATTTGCTTGCTCGGATTGAAGAATTGAACATTTCTCTTGCTAGTCTTAGATTAGAAAATGAAAATTTGATTGCTAAGACTAAAGATTTTGATGTTTGCAATGCTACTATTTCTGACCTTAGAAGTAAGAATGAAATATTGCATGCTAAGGTTGTAGAATTAAAAACTTGCAAACCCTCTACATCTACTGAGCATATTTCCATTTGTACTAGATGTAGAGATATTAATGTTGATGCTATTCATGATCACCTAGCCCTAATTAAAAAACAAAATGATCACATAGCACAACTTAATGCTAAGATTAGTGAGCATGACTTAGAAAATGAAAAATTTAAATTTGCTAGAAGCATGCTCTATAATGGGAGACGCCCTGGCATCAAGGATGGCATTGGCTTCCAAAGGGGAGACAATGTCAAACTTAATGCCCCTCCAAAGAATTTATCTAACTTTGTTAAGGGCAAGGCTCCCATGCCTCAGGATAACGAGGGTTACATTTTGTACCCTGCCAGCTATCCTGAGAGCAAAATTAGGAGAACTCATTCTAGGAAGTCTCACTCTGGCCCTAACCATGCTTTTATGTATAAGGGTGAGACATCTAGTTCTAGGCAACCAACCCGTGCTAAGTTGCCTAGAAAGAAAATTCCTAATGCATCAAATGATAATGCCATTTCATTCAAAACTTTTGATGCATCATATGTTTTAACTAACAAATCCGGCAAGGTAGTTGCCAAAATTGTTGGGGGCAAACACAAGGGCTCCAAGACTTGTGTTTGGGTACCCAAAGTTCTTGTATCTAATGCCAAAGGACCCAAAACCGTTTGGGTACCTAAAGTCAAGAACTAAAATTGTTTTGTAGGTTTATGCATCCGGGGGCTCAAGTTGGATACTCGACAGCGGGTGCACAAACCACATGACAGGAGAGAAAAAGATGTTCTCCTCATATGAGAAAAACCAAGATCCCCAACGAGCTATCACATTCGGGGATGGAAATCAAGGTTTGGTCAAAGGATTGGGTAAAATTGCTATATCACCTGACCATACTATTTCCAATGTTTTTCTTGTAGATTCTTTAGATTACAATTTGCTTTCCGTATCCCAATTATGTCAAATGGGCTACAACTGTCTATTTACTGATACAGGTGTTACTGTCTTTAGAAGGAGTGATGATTCAATAGCATTCAAGGGAGTGTTAGAGGGTCAGCTATACTTGGTAGATTTTGATAGAGCTGAACTCGACACTTGCTTGATTGCTAAGACTAACTTGGGTTGGCTTTGGCACCGCCGACTAGCCCATGTTGGAATGAAGAATCTTCATAAGCTTCTAAAGGGGGAACACATTTTAGGACTAACAAATGTTCATTTTGAGAAAGACAGGATTTGTAGCGCATGCCAAGCCGGGAAGCAAGTTGGCACTCATCATCCACACAAAAACATCATGACTATCGACAGGCCACTGGAGCTCCTACACATGGATTTATTCGGCCCGATCGCTTACATAAGCATCGGTGGTAGTAAGTATTGTCTTGTAATTGTGGATGATTATTCTCGCTTCACTTGGGTGTTCTTTTTGCAGGACAAATCTCATACCCAAGAGACTTTAAAAGGATTCTTGAGACGGGCTCAAAATGAGTTCGGCTTAAGGATCAAGAAAATTAGAAGCGACAATGGGACGGAGTTCAAGAACTCTCAAATTGAAGGCTTCCTTGAGGAGGGCATCAAGCATGAGTTCTCTTCTCCTTACACTCCACAACAAAATGGTGTAGTGGAGAGGAAGAATCGAACTCTATTGGACATGGCAAGAACCATGCTTGATGAGTACAAGACACCAGATCGGTTTTGGGCCGAAGCGGTCAACACCGCTTGCTACGCCATCAACCGGTTATATCTTCACCGAATCCTCAAGAAGACATCCTATGAACTCCTAACCGGTAAAAAGCCAAATATTTCATATTTTAGAGTTTTTGGTAGCAAATGTTTTATCCTTGTTAAAAGAGGTAGAAAATCTAAATTTGCTCCTAAAACTGTAGAAGGCTTTTTACTAGGATATGACTCAAACACAAGGGCATATAGAGTCTTTAACAAGTCCTCAGGACTTGTTGAAGTTTCTTGTGACGTTGTGTTTGATGAGACTAATGGCTCTCAAGTAGAGCAAGTTGATCTTGATGATGTAGGTGAAGAACAGGCTCCATGCATAGCGCTAAGGAACATCTCCATTGGGGATGTGTGTCCTAAGGAATCCGAAGAGCCTCCACATGCACAAGATCAACCATCCTCCTCAACGCAAGCATCTCCGCCAACTCAAAATGAGGACGAGGCTCAAGTTGATGAAGGTGAAAATCAAAGAGATGAGCCACCTCAAAATGACGGCAACGATCAAGGGGGAGATGCAAATGTTGAAGACAAGGAGGATGAACAACCAAGGCCGCCACACCCAAGAGTCCACCAAGCAATACAACGAGATCACCCCGTCGACACCATACTCGGCGACATTCATAAGGGGGTAACTACTCGATCTCGTGTTGCACATTTTTGTGAACATTACTCTTTTGTTTCCTCTATTGAGCCACACAGGGTAGAGGAAGCACTTCAAGATTCGGATTGGGTAATGGCGATGCAAGAGGAGCTCAACAATTTCACAAGGAATGAGGTATGGCACTTAGTTCCACGTCCTAATCAAAATGTTGTAGGAACCAAGTGGGTCTTCCGCAACAAGCAAGACGAGCATGGTGTGGTGACAAGGAACAAAGCTCGACTCGTGGCCAAGGGGTATTCACAAGTCGAAGGTTTGGATTTTGGTGAAACCTATGCACCCGTAGCTAGGCTTGAGTCAATTCGTATATTATTGGCCTATGCTACTTACCATGGCTTCAAGCTTTATCAAATGGACGTGAAGAGTGCCTTCCTCAATGGACCAATCAAGGAGGAGGTCTATGTTGAGCAACCTCCCGGCTTTGAAGACAGTGAGTACCCTAACCATGTTTATAGGCTCTCTAAGGCGCTTTATGGGCTCAAGCAAGCCCCAAGAGCATGGTATGAATGCCTTAGAGATTTCCTTATTGCTAATGGCTTCAAAGTCGGCAAGGCCGATCCTACTTTATTCACTAAGACTCTTGACAATGATTTGTTTGTATGCCAAATTTATGTTGATGATATCATATTTGGGTCTACTAACGAATCTACATGTGAAGAATTTAGTAGGATCATGACAAAGAAATTCGAGATGTCGATGATGGGGGAGTTGAAATATTTCTTAGGATTTCAAGTCAAGCAACTCCAAGAGGGCACTTTCATTAGCCAAACGAAGTATACTCAAGACATTTTAAGCAAGTTTGGAATGAAGGATGCCAAGCCCATCAAGACTCCCATGGGAACAAATGGGCATCTCGACCTCGACACGGGAGGTAAGTCCGTGGATCAAAAGGTATACCGGTCGATGATTGGTTCATTGCTTTATTTATGTGCATCACGACCGGACATTATGCTTTCCGTATGCATGTGTGCAAGATTCCAAGCCGACCCTAAGGAATCACACCTTACGGCCATAAAACGAATCTTGAGATATTTAGCTTATACTCCTAAGTTTGGGCTTTGGTACCCTCGGGGATCCACTTTTGATTTGATTGGTTATTCGGATGCCGATTGGGCGGGGTGTAAGATTAATAGAAAGAGCACATCGGGGACTTGCCAGTTCTTGGGAAGATCCTTGGTGTCTTGGGCTTCTAAGAAGCAAAATTCGGTCGCTCTTTCTACCGCCGAAGCCGAGTATATTGCCGCAGGCCATTGTTGCGCACAATTGCTTTGGATGAGGCAAACCCTGCGGGACTACGGTTACAAATTAACCAAAGTTGCTCTTCTATGTGATAATGAGAGTGCAATCCGCATGGCGGATAATCCCGTTGAGCATAGCCACACTAAACACATAGCCATTCGGTATCATTTTCTTCGGGATCACCAACAAAAGGGGGATATCGAGATTTCATACATTAACACTAAAGATCAATTAGCCGATATCTTTACCAAGCCGCTTGATGAACAATCTTTTACCAGACTTAGGCATGAACTTAATATTCTAGATTCTAGGAATTTCTTTTGCTAAACTTGCACACATAGCTCACATGAATACCTTTGATCATATCTCTTTTATATATGCTATGACTAATGTGTTTTCGAGTGTATTCCAAACCAAGTCATAGGTATATTGAAAGGGAATTGGAGTCTTCGGCGAAGACAAGGCTTCCACTCCACTCTACTACTCATCCTTCGCCGTAACTCCGCATCACTCTCCAACTTCGGTATAATCTTCACTCATTTATTTTATGACCAAAGGAGGAGAAAGTACTCATAGGGGCCTATATATCATTCCAAGTATCCGTTTTTGGCGATTCATGCCAAAGGGGGAGAAAGTATTGGCCCAAAGCAAAAGGACCGCAC